>CP141157.1:53870000-55070000 GCA_035233585.1 Antiaris toxicaria
TCCAATAGTTGAAGCATAAGGAATGTTTTTCATTTGTTCCCGTTCAAGATCATTTTTTGGACACTGGTCCAAATTGAACTTATCACCCTTCACAATGGGAGCCACACTTGGTGAACAATCCTTCATCCGAAACCTCTCTAAAACCTTGTTGATATAGGTCTCTTAAGACATATCTAGAATACCACGTATTCTATCTCGATGTATCTTAATTCCAATGATATAAGATGCATCACCCATATCCTTCATATCAAAGTTATTAGAGAGAAATTGTTTCACCTCGTATAGCATACCCTTATCATTGCTTGCAAGCAAAATATCATCTACATAAGGAAACAAATTTTGCTCCTACTGACCTTCTGGTATATGCATTGATCCACAATATTCTCTACAAATCCAAATGAAGAGATGACATCATGGAATTTCAAATACCACTGACGTGAGGTTTGTTTCAATCCATATATAGATTTCTTGAGCTTGCAAACCAAATGCTCACGGCCACTACAGGAAAATCCTTCTGGTTGTTTCATGTAAACCTCTTCCTCTAGTTTTCCATTGAGAAATGCTGTTTTCACATCCATTTATTGCAATTCAAAGTCAAAATGCGCAACTAATGCCATAATAATATGAAGAGAATCTTTCTTAGATACAGGAGAAAAGGTCTCCTTGTAATCGATCTCTTCCTTCTGAGTGAATCCCTTTGCAACGAGTCTAGCCTTGTATCTCTCAATGTTGCCGAATGAGTCTTTATTTATCTTAAAGACCCACTTGCATCTAATGACTTTTACACCATCAGGCAACTCATCAAGGTCTCAGACCCCGTTTGACGACATGGAATTCATCTCATCCTTTATAGCATCGAACCATAAGTTTGATTGATTAGAACTCATTGTTTGTGAAAACGTCTCAGGATCATTTTCGGCTCCAACATTAAAGTCCGATTCTTGTAGATATACAATGTAATCACTAGGTATCGCTGATCTTCTTATCCTAGTAGATCTTCTTAATGTTGTATCAACGTTCTCTTGAAGATCGTGTTGATCAATTGGTTGTTCATCCATTTGTGGCACTTCATGAGCAGTTCATTGTTCAGCCACTTCTGGAACTTCTTGAACAACTTGATCTACTGGATCATTATCAGTAGTTTGTGGAATCTCAACACCTGGTTGTTGAACACCTGTTAGAACTTGAGGGGCATTAACAATGACAATCATTTTATTACTTGATGTGGAAGGCTGAGCATTAATATGATTTCTTTCAGGAATAATGTCTTGAAATCGATCTCTCCCACTAATCATGTCATTCTCAAGAAACTTCACATTTCTAGATTCCACAATCCTAGTGCTGTGAGATGGACAATAAAACCTGTATCCTTTAGACTTTTTCAGCATATCCAATAAAATACCCACTAATAGTTCTTGGATCCAGCTTCTTTTCTTGTGGATTGTAAACTTTAACTTTAGACGGACATCCCCAAATGTGTATATGACGCAAACTTGGTTTCCAACCTTTCCATAACTCAAATGGCATTTTTGGGACAGTCTTAGTTGGAACTCAGTTTAATATATACGCTATCATTTTAAGAGCTTCGGTCCACAATGACACAGGGAGTTTGGCATTATTACGCATACTCCTCACCATCTCCATTAAGATCCGGTTTCTTTTTTCAGCCACACCATTCTCACTAGGAGATTCAGGATTGGTGTATTGAGCAACTATCCCTTGCTCTTGAAGAAACTTAGCAAATGGACTAGGAGCTTGTTCATTCTCAGTGTATCTACCATAATACTCTCCTCCTCTGTCAGTTCTCACGATCTTAATTTGTTTTCCACATTGTTTCTCTACTTCAGTCTTGAAAACCTTAAAGGCGTCTAATGCTTCATTTTTTATTCTGAAGCAAGTAGATATATATGCAACGTGAGAAATCATCAATAAAGGAGATAAAGTATTTCGGACCACTTTGTATATCTATATCTGAACAACATATATCTGAATGGATGATTTCAAGTAATTTGGAACTTCTGTGCACACTCTTCTTAGATATTTTGGTCTGCTTCCTCTTAATACAGTCCACACAGATCTCGAAATCAGTAAAATCTAAAGTACTTAATACTCCATCATTTATCAATCTCTTAATCCTATCTTTGGAGATATGTCCCAATCTCCGGTGCCACAACATAGAAGAATCCTCATTTATAACACATCGTTTTAAACCAGCGTGAACATGCAAAGCATTATTAGTGGCATCATTTTGTAAATTAATAGAGAAAAGACCATTCGACATAATACCATTTCCAACAACATCAGATTTATAAGATAAAATAAAAGATGTCTTTGAAAAGTTAAAGGAAAAACCCAATGGTACAAGTCTTAAAACAGAATTCAAGTTTCTAGAAAAACTTGGAACATAAACGGTATTTTCTAAATTCAAAATAAAATCACTATTTAAAATTAAACTGCATGTCCCAATGGCCTCCACATGCGAGCCCATCTTATTTTCTGAAAAGATGCATTGCTCAATTCCCACTGGTTTCTGCAGATTTTGCATACCCTGCAAGGTATTTAAAACATGGATTGTAGACCCAGAATCAATCCATCATGTATTATGACCAACATCAACTATATTAGATTCATAATAAACAAATGAGATTAGTTTACCTTTCTTCTTAAGCCATTTCTAGAATTTAGTGCAATCCTTCTTCATGTGTCCCTTCTTTTTACAGAAGAAACACTTAGATTCTTTCTTGATTCTACCCTACGGAGGTATTTTACCTTTCCCTTTCTTCTTGGCTTGCTTGTCATCCTTCTTGTGTGTTGCCATCATGACACTCTCACCTTGTTCCATTGTCAGCCTGCCCTCTTCCTGAACACACATGGTCATGAGTTCATTAATTGACCACTTTTCTTTATGTGTATTGTAGGAAATTTTAAAGGGCCCATACTGCTGTGGAAGAGTATTCAATATGTAATGGACAAGAAAGGTTTCAGGCATTATAACCTCAAGTGTTTTCAATTGAGCTATAATATCTCTCATCTTCATGATGTGCTCCCGCACACCTTTTACTGAAGTTAACCTCATCGATGAAAACTTCATTATTAAGGTGCTAGCAAGCGCCTTATTAGAAGTTTCAAACTGTTCATCTATGATCTTCAGCAGATCTCGGACCTTTTTATAGCCTTCGACAGAACCACGAATACCAGTAGAGATATTAGTCTTTATGAACATAATACTTAAGCGATTAGATCGCTCCCATTTTTCATAAAGAATAACATCAGCTTGAGTGCTGGTTTCAGTTATGCATAGTCAATGTCCATCCAACCCAAATGAAGAAGAATTCTCTCATTTCCGATCTTGTAATTATCACCCCTTAATTCGGGAATGTCACACTAATCGAATAGTTCATAGGTTGTATAGCTGCACAAATTAAATATACATGCTTAATTTACAATTTTTAAGGCTACAGCTTAAATTATGTTTTACCAATGCAAAACATAAATATGAATCTAGTGACATAAAACTTGCCTGTGGGTTAAAGTTTCACTCAATTAGATTCATTTCAACTGAACAATAAAATTATTAAAATTATGTTCCTTTTCTTAATTCCTGTGAGTAGATTAAGAATTATAATTTTGATATTTTATTCTAATTAATCATACAAAATACAATAAAATTTCCTGTGGGATAAATTTCATCACATTAAGTATAATTAATTACAACTAATGTTATAATGTGATCTTGATTCTTAAATTATAATTTTAAATAGTTAAGGATGATGTGGCCACTCCCTAATCAAATAAAATCATACAAATCATTTAACATTAACAAGCCATATTATTGCATAAAATCATAAGCAATATCAACAAAATTAATGTACTCCATTAATTAACTCAATGTTGCATGTAAAATAAAATAACAAATTTATACACACAGACTCAAATAAATTAATTAAGCACATTAAATAAATTATATATATATTTTTTAAGAAAAACGACAAAAATAGAAGAAAACGACAACAAAAAATTTGTTTGAAGAAAAACGACAACAAATGGAAGAAACGACAACAATTTTGGGCTTCTGGAAACGACATATCTTTTTTCCATCTGAATACATTTTCCAGCCGTCAAAACGACGTGTCGTTTTTCTTGAATAAAAACGACATGTCGTTTTTCCCAGATGACAGCGGCCATTCACATCCTAAAACGACATGTCGTTTTTCTTAGCCAACAAAACGACTTGTCGTTTTTCCGGTCGTCTTCAACCTCTAGCCGGGTCTGTTGATCCGTTTTCGACCAGAAATGAAACCCGACGGTTTCTAGGCCTCCCAGACACGAAATTAAGCGTTTCAAAAGCCTAAATTGATTAAAATTCAATTTCCTAATGATCCATAACATTTTTTTTTTAAGTTTGAACGTCAAAATTGGATTATCCAAACTTAAAAACCATGAATGACGGTTATGGAAGAAAGAATCAAAAAAATTCAAAAAAACAATCATGCTATCAAGGCAAAGGTATTCAACGCTCTGATACCAAATGAAAAGAACTCTAAATGATTTAAACAATTAAATCAACCATAATGCGGAATAATGGATCAAATTTTATTACCTCCGGCCATTGTTTCGGTTTGCTTTCGAAGTACGATTTCACAAGAATTTGATCCTCTAAACCTTCAACTCTCACTCACTAGATAGTGTTTGAGAAGAATAATTTCGAGAGTTAGGTTTAGGGACCAATTCGGACGCACGGTTCTGTTTTATACAGTTTCTTTCATTCAAAGAAACCGCTTCATATGTGCGAACCGGGGCCAACAATCTCAACCGTTTTCTAAACGTTGAGGATGTGTTTTAAGAGTTGCACATGTCGATCATTTCATGGTTGGTTAACTACCGAAGTTTAGGAGCATAACAACAAAAAAAACATAATTTTTAATATAAATTTAAATTCAACTTTTATCACTCAAATACTTTTAACTCAAAATAAAATTCTATAATTCAAACTTAAACATAAAATACAAAATTCATTTAATGATTCAATTAATTCCAAATTTAATCTAAATTTTTAATTTGAACTCGTGACTCAAACAAATCTTAAAAAAATTTATAGCACTAAATAAGAAGGGAGCTTTATCAATTTTGGAGAAGAGAATTGCAAAGAAAAAGAGATAGGAGGTTAATCACATTAAATCTTAAAGATATAATATGTTTTTAACATAATTAAGGGATATTTATGCACCGTTTGGTATACGTTTTTTTTTTTACATTGCATTTAAATGTAATGCAATTTTCCTCCAAATACAAAAGTATTTTATTCAAATACCAATCACATCACATTTTAAATCTAATACAATCACTATTTATTATTTCACTTTTTTTATTACTTTTATTAATTATCTCATATATTCTCTCTCTCCTTTTTCTCTCTCTACTTTTATCCATCACATCACATATTTATTATTAAAATATAATTCAAATACTTTTCACCCAAATACACATTACATTCAAATGTAATGTTAATACTTTTCTTCCAAATACAAATTGCATTCAATGCATTGCATTTAAACACAATACAAATACAATGTATTCACCAAATGGGGTCTTAGCATTAATATCTCCAAATTTTTCAAACTTCCTATTTTTTAGCAACTTACCCCTCAAAATTTTAGCATGATTAAGTGTGTTTTTTCTAAGTTTTTCTATGTTCTTTTCATTTTGAAAAATGAAGGCTTTTTATTCTCAAACTTACTTTATACAATATCATTTTGAAATCTTTTTGAAATCTTCCTTAAATGCATTATTTCTAACACTATTTCTCCCTATCTTAAAAATGAAATGACTTTCTAAACAAATTTTTGTTTTAAAAAGGAATTTTTTTTTACACATCTAAATATCATCTCATTCTTCAAATGAAAATGACTTTCTCATTTCAATTAAGAAAATTTTCTATTTTAAAAATGAGCATGCAATGCAAACCAGTCCTTCGTCTCTACATTAAATAAAGCATAGCTTCAACTTATAATCCCAATATGCCAGAAAAATGTAACACTGCATAAAAGAGATAAAAATTAAAAATGATTTTTTTATTTAAGAAATGACCTGAGAATGATATATTTTTGGAATATTATTTTATGTATAATGACTTTAAGATTTTTTTCTTTTCATAAAGTGATAATAAATATCTTAATTATAAGATAAAAATTCTAAATATATACACAAAAGACAGTTATCTTCACAATTTCTTTAATTAAAAAAAATCAATCAAATACATGTGACAGTGTCAAAATATGAAAAATGTAATAACTAATTTTAAAAAAAATTAATAATAGTAAATAGTAATATTTTAAAACATTTATAGTAAACAATATTTATGATAAGAATATAATAATTATTTTTTAAAAATAATTTATTTATTTCTAATAAATAATTTGTTTATTTAATAAATTTAATGGTGATGTAATTAATCTCTCCTTTGCAACAATAGTTTAAGGCACATTTGGTTGACGGGTTTTAACTTAAGAATTACAGTTTAGATTGCAGTTAGAACTGAATTATGCATTTGATATGCGTTTGAACAGCTTAAGCTAGAAAGTGTAAAAACTTGAATTATATTTAGAAAAAAAAATAATATAGGTTTTGTTTAATTCGTCTTGAAATTCTATGTAATTTAAAAAATATATATTATTCTGAAATATATATATATTTGGTTATAGACTCTTAAAATTTGAATTTTTAAATTATAATCTTAGTTGCTGGATAGTGAAACTTGTTAACTTTTCAAAAAAAGACAAAAACTAAGTTAAAATTTTTTGGTTAAACCCATCAACCAAGCACAAGCGTAATTTAGTGTAGTTTAAAAAAGTTTATTAATTTTTCAAAAGTTAGTTATAATTTTGATTGACTTTTTAAAAAAAAGAAATAAAAAAAAACTAAACTAAGCCTAAATTCCAAATGAGTTTTAAATTAATGAAAACTTTTGAAAAATGGCGCAAAAATCTGATTTGGATTGATTTTTCTCACAAAGGAAAAAACGCATCCAAAAAATGTTATATTTAAATATTTCATTTTCTAATTAAAAATGTTTATTTACCAATTTGTTAGTAAATATTTTATATACTAGATGTAAATGCTTCATTTATCAAAATTACATTATGATAAATGAACATTTACTATTGATTTTAGCTCTTTATCTCTTTTCTCTCTTTCTTTTCCTTTTCGATACTAGCCTAACCTGATGATGATTGACGATGATGATGAAGTAAATCACCCAATCTTTCTCTCTCTCCATCCCCATCTCCAAAACCTATTGGATTTGTTATCGTTTGCCAGTTCTCGTGATTAGATTGCTAGCTCTATTCTCTGTTGTATCAAGTTTTGATCTCTAGCTCATCTCTTTCCTCTCCTTACTCCACCAACCACCAAATCGTGGTCGTCTCGAGTTGCCTCATTTAGTGTGACGGATATCCATAAGCGGCTAATTGTGATCAATCTTAGAGCCATCACTTGCATTATGTCGTCGGATCTCTTTGTCTGCTCTGAGCCATGATCAATGTTATATTAAGAATGAAGAAACCTATTAGAGCTAAAGAAAAAAGGGAGGATTCAATTGTAACCTCTCGCAACTCGGCAAGGTAGATCGATGGCAGCAATTTTGATTGCCAGGCACAACAATAGATTTTATCATCATCATCGTGGCGTTAGAGTAGGGAATGCGAGAGAAAAGGGAAATCACGTGGAGACAGAGAGAGAGAATAAAAATAAAAAATTTTAATTTACCAAATGAAATCATATTTAGGAATTTTCTACAAAAATTTCTTACTTGTAATAAAAATCAATCCACACTTTCAAATTATAGCATTTATGGGGCGTTTGGTAAATGCATTGCATTTTGATTGTAATTGAATAAAATTTGTTTTTTGAATGTTGTATTTGGTTGAAAAGTATTTGTTTTGTATTTGAATGAAACGTGTGTTTGGATGAAAAATATTTTAGAATTGAAAAGTTGATGTGATTGGTAAAAGTAGAGATAAATAGTGGAATTAAAAAGTTGATGTGATTGTTTTAAAAATGTTTTGTATAGTAATTATTTTCGTAGCACTGTTGCAAAATTTATATTTGGTGTAAAATTATATTGTATTTGAATAATATAAAATTGAATATTTTCTTCAAATGCTCCCTTAGCCTAATTATGGCCCCGTTTGACGTTGCTTTTTTAAGTTGCTTTTAGATTATTAAAGAATCTACAACGGTTAGAGGTGTTTGGTAAACTTTGCTTTTGTTTAGCAAATTTTAAACACTGTTACAGCACAACAGAATTTAAGAAGCAAGTTACGGATTATTTCTACACAACAGCTTTTGCTGCTATTATATAAATTTACTAAAACATCCTTGATAATAAAAAATAATCTTGATCTACACATTTTATTTATTTTCGTAACAAATAATAAAGTTATATTCTATTATTGTATAAAATCGATACATCATTTCTCTCTTAAAAATAATTTCAAATTATAAATTATAGTTTTATAACTTATTTTATAATATTTTGAGAAAAATTTTATTATTGTAATTTTATAGATATTTGAAGATGATAACAACTATTTGTAAATAAAATGATAGTAAATAATTTATAGAATGTTATTATTGTAATAATTATTTTATAAAGAGAAAATATTATTATTAGAATACATCCTATTTACGTATCTAAGTATTAGAAAAAATATATAATATGTCTTTTTTTAATCATTGTACATATACACAATAACTTTATTTATAATTTACTAACCACCTACATTTTACTTCCAATATCCTAAGCAATTTTGAAAAAAAATTTACCAATCATCTATTTACTTTTAAACACAATAACTTTAAACTTATAATATAACTACAATAAAAATTTTCCGCGAGCAATGCTAAACTGTCCCATCTCTAAATTATTTAGTGGGCCAGGAATGCCATTGTCCAATGGATAATCGGACCAAACCCAAGCAGACCTACCTCAAGCCCAAAGAAGCCCACCTTCATCAGCTTGCACTGTACTTTCAGTGACAGAGCGAGAAGGGTTTGGGGCGGGGTTTCCTTCTGGGTCTAGGAAGAGACTCCATAGAGAGAGAGAGAGAGAGAGAGAGAGAGAGAGAGAGTTTCATCAGAGCAGAACGAACGCCATGAGGTTCCTCAAGCTCATCATTGGTATCTTCTCTTTGCTTCTTCTCCACTTCCCAATCTGGAAATTCCAGAGAGAGGGAGCTCATTTCAAAGTTATGCACCGATTTCTCACTACTGAAAAAATGGCTGCCTTTCTTTATATTCCCTCATTTAGGGCATCACAGGTCACTCTCGACTCAAGTCGTCGGCCGCCGAAGCTTCGCGGCCGCCGCCGCTGCAGGGACGCCGACGGAGGAATACGATAAGAGGAACTACGCCAACAATGTCTCCGAGTACAACACCGTCATCGATTCCATCTCCTCTCAGAGAAAGTAATCTCCTTTTTTTTTTTTTTTTTCCTTTTTTCCGATTTCGTTTTAAGGACGAAATTGAAAAGTTTTTTTTTGGTGGTTGTCTTAGGTATTTCTTGTTGAGGGATCTGTATGACGATATGGCGCTGGACGGAGTACAGCCGAGTCGGGACACTTTCCACTCGCTGGTTGTGGCGTCCTTGAAAGGCTCTCGATTGCAGGACGCTTTCTTCTTCACCGATCAAATGAAGGCCACGGGATTAGTCCCTGATGTAAGTCCTCATATGCTATTCTATTTGGTTCTTTTCATTTTTGGAAGAGTAAATTTGTTTATTCTCTATAGTAAACAAAAGTTCTTTCGACCGGTGTTTCGGTAGTCTATATCCATATGTGTATTGGTTTGTTTTGGTCTGTGATATGTTGGGGATTTTTGGATCAAACCGGTTTTGGTAGAGAGAAACAGAGAGATTATTGAGGGGCATTTTGAGGGGATTGCCTTTTTCTGATTGTAGTGTTGTGTTGCAGTGGCTGAAGGTGGATGAATGTGTGTTAACTACTAGTGAATTTCGTGTGTAACCTGTTTATTTTTCGTTCTACTTGTTGTTTTATCGTTCTCGGTTAGTAGGAACTAAGCTGTTTTAATTCCGAGCATGATCCATATATAATGCTCTGTTTGGTGGGTAATAACTATCACAAAAATTGTACTTGGAAGTTGGATGTTGGAACCATTTTGTGCCCTTCTCGCGAAGTTGGAAAGGGTACGGAAATGAGTTCTCATTGAATTTTACTTATGTTGGAGGATAGTTTAATTCATCAGAGCAAGAGTTCACTATTCAAATTATTTTCGCTGTACTGGGTCTTGCTAATAACTTGGTGGAAACATTCTCTGGCCCAATTTCTATTTACTTTCGTGACACAAATGATATCGCTGTACTACAATGGTTGAATTTAGCAATATAGACTGTGTTTCTTTACGTTATAGGTAAATTTATTCAACATTTTGATCGCATTGTGTGGGAGGTGCAAGAATTCTGATCGGGCTGTTCAGGTACACTTCTTTATGGCTACAGCTTTAAAAGTTTCATTAGAAATAGTAGAATTTTCTTCCTCTTGAAAAAATGGTTTAATTACTTTTTCTTTTTGTGATTTAAAGATATTGGATGAGATGAAGGTTTTTGAAGTGAAGCCGGTTGTGCAGACCTATATCTGTCTACTTAATGCATGTGCTGCTGCTGGCCGTTTAGATAGAGTGTAAGCCATTTTTTGATTTGTCTAATTCTGCTTTATTTGACAAACTACTGTTGACTTTGTAGCCTCTCCCCCTTGATGATGCAAAAATTGTAATGGTTAAGGTGGCTTATTTTACAAGATTGATGACTTTATCAATTACTAACTGTTTAATTTAACTTTAAATGAGTTTTGTGCAAACTAGCCTTGGTGAGTAAAGCTTTTCTAGTCCCTAACTGACATGCCTTTCTGTTTGTATTTTTATTGAAGTTATATAATTGCATTTTGACTTTGAGAGTAAATTCTCTATTCTGCTGTTACAGATATGCAATTATACGTGATATGACTGCAGCTGGTCTTGGGTTAAACAAATTTTGCTATGCAGGGCTAATAACTGCGCATAAAAACAAAATACCTGTACCAGAAGATTTTGCCACCAAAGTAATTAGTTTGTCCATGGTCTTCATCTTTGGCTTGATCATTCTTTTTTGTTTTGTCTAATATTCTATTTTATTCTTAAGGTCATTGAGTTGGTGGAGCGGTCAAAGGAATGGACATCAGTTGAAGGATCCGGTGTTTCTGCAGAGAATTTTATGATGGATGTCTTTGCAGAGGAGCTTTATAATCTTCCTACTGCTGAATATGCTCACAGGCGTCTTGGATTTTTGAACAGACAGCTAACTGTGTATCATGCTGCATTTCATGCATGTGCAGAGCTAAAAAATGTAGAGGTATTAATTAATATTCATATTTTACTGCACAAACAAACTAAACTTTATTTGCTTTTTTATTTTTTATTTTTCTACACGCGTGTCTATTGCTTTTGTTTGTCTTGACTGATTGTTGAGCTATGGATTTCTTTTAAGTGGCAGGTTTTATTCTATTTTATTTTATTGTATTATTATTATTATTATATATATATATATTTTTGTGAGAACGTGATTGACATTTTGTCTTCAATATTCCAATTTCCAGCATGGTCCTTAAATGTCCTTTTGTTTGCCTTTTTTATAACCATTCCTGGTATATTCCTCCATGTTTCCATTGCTTGTTGTTCTGGGTTTCTTTGATATGGAATAGTGTTAACTTAAGTTGATCTTATTAGGTCATTGAAAAACTTTCGGAGATGCTAGAGAAGGATGGTAAAACTTCCGATCTCTTCATTGTGATGCAAATTATGAGGTGAAAAATTATTACAAAATTAATTTTGAAGTTTTAAGTACATTTTGTAATTTTGGACACGCTTATGGATAGTGGTGTACATCTCTGTGTCCGTTTTAGTTTGTAACTGATAGTGGTGTACGTAGTTATGTACATATTAATTCGTGAATGCTCAATAGGTTTTCCTGTATTACACGATATCTTTGGATAATTTATTTTGGTATTTCACTATAAAATCCATTGTCTTTACTATACCATGTTAATGTAGGTGCTATCTACATTCTGGGGACATTGATCATGGTTTTAAAGTTTTTCAAGACTGCTTGAATTCCAACAGGATTCCAGCTGTTGAACTATATGTGGTGAGTAATTCGTAGACACATTCATTTCCATGCATGACTCCCAAAAGGAAGAGGGGAGGCTAAACTGGATTTTTGACCTACCACAGTTTTCTGATGGATTGCTGTGTGTAAATAAGCTGTTAGTTCATCCAAATATCTATTTATTCGCTCTCTTTTGTGGAAGAATGAAATTATTTTGCATTTGTGCTGTCCTCTAGAAGCATTATTGGCCATTTCCATCTGGCCACTCAGGATGGAAATTTGAACATTTTTCCAAATGTTGGTGATTTTACTATTGGTTCGTTCATATTATAGTGTTTTCTGAATTTGGGTTCTTCTGAATTCTAGTGATTATCGTAGTCTGTAAGCACTAACATCTTGTATATTCTGTGGCTCCAGACTCTTATAGAGGGAGCCATGACTGGGTATACTCCCAGGGGAATGCAAATTGCACAAGACGCATTGGTATGCTTTGACTAATTACATGCTTCTTAATTAAAATTTTAGTATTTTGGTTGGGGACTTCACCTGACCATGGCTGCATTCTCCAATTTAGGTACAAATGGCTTCCAGGGGTTTTTTCTTGAGCCCAAAAATGGGGAGTGATCTTCTCCTTGTAGCCGCCGGCGAAAAGGTGTGCTTTTAATTTTTATTTTCTTTTTGCTAGTCATTCTAATAATTTGTTAATGACTTTTGTATGGTTCATTCTACCTCAAAGATATTGATTTAAAAACCTGTCCCGTTTATTTTTTTGCAGACTGGTGGATATACTGTGGCCAACTATATTTGGGACTTGATGCAGTCTCGCAATGTGGTTCCTCAATTTTCTGCAGTGGAAGCATATTACAAAGGCTTAAAAGTGAGTGTTTTGCCTCCAATGAGGCTTTTATTTTTGTTTCTTACCCTCCAAAAGTGATGACGATCTGACATAACAATATGGCTTTTGTAACATCTTTTCACAAAAGTCTTGTGAATACGGCAACCGTTGGGGGATTTTGACACTGATGATGTTTTTTTTTCTGTATTTTGGTGACTGTTTCTCATAAATGTTCGTGGAAATTGCAGGAACGCGAGATTCCTGAAGATGATCCTCGACTCATGCAGGTATCTCGAACTTACGAGGACCTTCGGTCGAGATTCGGACGACCTCCTCCTAGTTAAAATGGTGCTGAAATAGATGTTTGCACCGATTATACATTCTTCGATATATCTCGTTTATTGTACCAAAACATTCTCCAACCATTTTAGAGCAAGGAGAGGCTTTTTTATTTTTATTTCTTTTTCCAATTTTATTTTTGCATCTGGAAGAAAAATTGGATTCGTAGGGTAGATGTTACTTAGCCCATGTTTGATACACATTTTTTTTTTTTACATTGCATTTAAATACAATGCAATTTTCCCCCAAATAAAAAAGTATTTCATTCAAATACCAATCACATCACATTTTAAATGTAATATAATCAATATTTATTATTTTATTTTTCTATTATTTTTATTAATTACATCATATATTCTCTCTCTCTTTTTTTCTTTTCTATTTGTATCCATCACATCACATATTTTTTATTAAAATATAATTCAAATATTTTTTATCCAAATAAACATTACATTTGAATGTAATGCTAATACTTTTCCTCTAAAAACAAATTACATTTAATGCATTGTATTTAAATACAATACAAATGTAATACGTTCACCAAACATGTATTAAATTGAGATTTGTTGGATGTTATTTGAATTTCGTCTTTCATTGCAATCGAGGAATAATACAAGCTTATACACGTCCAAAATTTGATCAAACAACTTCTGGGCATGTTTAAAATTTTGAGCCACGGTGTCGACATTTGTTTTTCATTTGTTGTGACCAGTTTTATGAGTCCCTTTTTGGTTAATAAATTAAACTTGTAAAATTAAAAAATGGTGATTTTTTGAGTATTTTAAAAAGCTGATTTAAAAAATTTATGACCTCATTTGGGGAATGTATTGCATTTGTATTGCGTTTGAATGCAATACATTGAATGTAATTTGTATTTGGAGAAAAGCATTAGCATTACATTTGAATGCAACGTGTGTTTGGGTGAAAAATATTTGAATTATATTTTAATAATGAATATGTGATGTGATGGGTAAAAGTAGAGAGAGAATATATGATATAATTAATTAAAGTAATAGAAAAAGTGAAATAATAAATAGTGATTGTGTTTGATTTAAAATGTGATGTGATTGATATTTGAATGAAATGCTTTTATATTTAGAAAAAATTACATTGCAATTAAATGCAATGCCATAAAAATGCGTTAACCAAACGCATGTTTAGTGTTGTTTTCTTTAAAAAAAATGTGTATTATTTTTCAAAGGGTTTCGATAGATTTTGTCAAGATCGATTTAAGCAAAGATTGCATAGAACTTGAGATAGTGACAATCTTAAGAGTATCACTAACACAATGTCTTTTTTTTTTTTTTCCCCTCTCATCTATCCCCTTAATCATCTCTTAACACAATGTCACATTGGTATGTTAATGTTAAATAGCAATATTCAGAAAGGAAAAACTCTTCGATGCAAATGTTTGTTTTTGTGATAAATTAAACATGCTGTTGGCAAATTTAGGATCAAGTATGGCGTTGGTTGCTATAGGTTGATGTGTAAATATATATATTTTTAATTGCAACTACATTGTCATTTTTAATTAAATTAAAAATTTATTTGTAGTAACTTCGCCCTGAGTATCTACTATTATACCTATTTCGAAACTTAAAAGTTCAAATAAAAATACAAATAGGAGCCATGTAGTTTGTATATTAAATCAGAATTTGAACCTTTTCGCTATAATATTTTGTATAATAAAAATTTAAATTTCTCATCAAATTCTCTATCCAAGCTTATGAAGCAAAGAAGGCAATGACATTGGCAAAAAAGAAAAAAAGTGACAATTCAGCCAAATTGAAGTTATTTTATTTTATTATTTTTCTAGTAATTCAAATAAAAGTTAAGATTTTAATGGTTAAGACAATAGAATGAGGTAGCTGCAGACAATAGCCTAGCAGTACTTTACATTGAGTGTACTGTAAAGTGAAAAGTTTAAATTGTCCCACCTCAGCTAAAATAATAATAATAATGATAATAATAATAAAACATCATATAGTTAATATGTAAAGACCTATTGAGCAATTAAGTCAATAATAGATTCCTTTAAAAAAGGACTTTTACTCATTTTTATGAATTTAAAATCATTTCAACTAAATTATAAAACCAAAAGAATGGAGAGTAAAAATGTCACAAACCTAAGCCAATTGTTTATGTGACACCTTATTTAAGATTAAATAAATGTTTTAAAATATAAATTTTGATTATAAAAACAAATATTAATATTTAATTGAAAAACTATTTTTTTCCTCTTCTCTCTTTCTCTGCCCTAGTGAAAATGAGGGAAAATAATTTGGGACGAGTATGGAAGAGTTGGAAAGTCCTCCCTTTTCACTAGGGCAAAAAGAGAAAGAAGCTAAATTTTTTCTAATTTGTTTTTTTAATTAGAAGTTAATATTTATTTTTATAAATAAAATTAATATTTTAAAATATTTATTAAATTTTTAATAAATTGTCCTATAAATAATTTTACATAAATTGAAAATATAATGAACGATTTTATGATTCCAAAATACATAATAAAAATAGTCGAATAAAAACAAAATTAATTGTAAAACTTATTATCTCATTCTTTTTTGAAATATTTATGTCTCATTTATTTTATATTTAAACGTAATATAATTTTTAATTAAATACTAATCAAATTATATTTTATATTTAATATAATCGTTATTTATTATTTCATTTTTTTATTACTTTTACCAATCACATTATATATTCTCTTTTTTTTTAATCTATACCTTTATTAATCATATCGTATATAATATAATTCTAATATTTTTTATCTAAACAAATATTACATTTAAATATAATATAAATATTTTTTATTTAAACTTATATTATATTGAATACATTATATTTAGGGGGCATTTGGAGAAAAATCTCATTTTAATTTTACTCAAATACAATACAATTTTACACCAAACACAAATTTTGTAACAGTGCTACGAAAACAATTACTATTTAAAACATTTTTAAAACAATCACATCAACTTTCAGCTACACTATTTATCTCTACTTTTACCAATCACATCAACTTTTCAACTCTAAAATACTTTTTATCCAAACACACATTTTATTCAAATACAAAACAAATACTTTTTAACCAAATATAACATTCAAAAAACAAATTTCATTCAAATACAATCAAAATACAATGCGTTTACCAAACCCCCCTTAAAAACAATTCAAAAATAACAAGTTACAAACGCCTGCTCAATGTTGCTTGCCCGTCCTCAAATGACTTGCGTTTTCTAGTACTGCCCCGAGCTCTCTCTTTCAGCACGCTCTATACCTATATTCGACTCAAGCATTCGACTCAAAACCTCGGGGCTCCCCTCGGCTCAACTCCGACCACCACCGTCCAGCTGAGACTCCGCCTCCGCCGCCCAGAGAGTCTCACCGCTGCATTCCTTCTCTCACTTCAGAGTCTCGCTCTCTCGCCCAAACTCTCCGCGTCCTTCTCTGCCTCCGCCGAGCCTACTCAACTTCCCAAGGTTTTGTTTTAATTTTAATTTATTCTTCAATAATTGTTCGATTTTGAACCATGACGCTGATTTTAAGTTTTTTTTTTTTTAAGTTAATTTTTTTGGCTTTGGGTTATTTTGTGCCATTTTTGGGGAGTGAAGATGCAAGAGTATTTATATGAAGCTTTTCTGGTTGTGGACAATTAATGACTTAATTTTATTAGCTTTCTTATTGCTTTTTTTTTTTTAATTTATTTAGAAAAAGACTTGGGCATGGCTTTTCAAGACCGAGATGCAAGAAAAAAAAATTATTTCAATTTTTTGAAGTAATTTTTATTTTTTGTGCTTGTCAGGTGTGATTGTTCTATTTGAAAAAGAAAATGGCGGAGGAAATGGAATGCTAAGACTAGTGAGGAAAAGAAAAGGAGAAAGAAAATTAAGAAGGAAAATATGTTGGTAAAAGAAGTTTTTAAAACGGAGGAAGAGGATCAACTTCACAAGAATGATACCAAAAAATCTAAAAGGAGGAAAGAAGAAAAGGGAAAAAGTAAAGAAAAGACGAGGCATTTATTGAAGGAAAAAGTTGAGAGCAAAGAAGAAAATGGGGTGGATGGAATTGGAGAGAATCAATCAGAGGAAGTTGTTTTGGCCGTCGATGATGGATTGGGCGAGGGAAAAGAATATAGAATTGAGGAAGCTGATGAGGGTGAGGAAGGGAAGGAAGTTATTGGAACAAGGGCTATAGAGGAGGAGAATGTGGAACAAAATGATGAGAGAATAGAGATGAGAAAGATTAAACGGAAGAAACGCCTTTTGAAGGAAGCTGCTGCGGCTAAAAATCGTGGTATTTGCTACTTGAGTCGTGTTCCTCCCCACATGGATCCGTTCAAGCTTCGTCAGCTTCTCTCTCAATTTGGGGAGATACAAAGGATTTACCTTGTCCCTGAAAGTAATTAATTATTACAACTTTTAGTTTGTAGCTAGTCTGTTTACAGACCCTTGTGTGAAAAGCTTGTTTGGGTATTGCTCATTGACATCTATTGGTTTGTTTTACAGAGTCTGCTGCTCAAGTACACCACAAGCGTCCTGGTCGGTTTCAAGAGCAAGGATTTTCAGAAGGGTATGTATGCACAATTGAGTTTAATTTTTTTCCTTTCAAATCTGTTTAAGTTCAGCTCATGGTTGTCAGTTGTAAAGTCTTTTTCTTTGTTTCCCTTTTATCCTCATGGTACAACTGTTTTAGCTTGATTTTAATTCTTTGATCATTATCAGATTCTTATTGCAAAGCACACATTTATTTGATTCATCCTCATTTTTGTGATGTAGATGGGTTGAGTTTTCTGATAAGAGAATTGCTAAAAGGGTCGCCAATATGTTAAATGGTGAACAGATCGGTATGCATACAGAAGAAAACTCTTTTTGTTTTAGTTAGCTTTCAATTTAGCCTTTTGATAAATGTTGTGTTTAGTTGTCCAGTTTTTCAATATTCACAAGAAAAGGACTAAAGATTAAGGGGGTGTTTAGACAACGTATTACATTTGTATTGCATTTGAATGTAATACATTAAATGCAATATGTGTTTGGATGAAAAGTATTTATATTGCATTCAAATGTAATGTTTGTTTGGATGAAAAATATTTAAATCGTATTTTATATGATGTGATTGATAAAAGTAAATAGAAAAAAGTGGGAGAGAAAAAGAGTATGTGATGTAATTAGTAAAAGTATTAGAAAAAGTAGAATGGTGAATAATGATTTTATTAGATTTATGTTGTGATGTGATTGCTATTTAAATGCGATATTTTTGCCTTTGTATTAAAATTGCATTGCGTTTAAACTTAATACTCTTACCAAACGTCGCCTAACTTTCTAAATAGAGAAACTAGTAAAATTTCTCGCTCTAGAAATCCATGTTTTTATGTGATTAAGCCCATGTTTGGTGCTTGGGTTGCATTTAAATGTAATGCTATTTTTTGTTTTATGTTAAAAAGTCAATCTTAGTTTCACTATTTATAACTACTATTACTATTTTGTAATTTAAATTTTAAAAGTCCATAATTTTATATATATAAGTTTAAATAGGATTTTTTTTTAATTGCATAGAATTTCAAGAAAAACAAAACAAGTTTCTTATTGATTTTTTTTCTAAATATATTTCAAGCTTTTACACTTCTTAATGCGCAATCTAATTCAATTCGATTTCAACTTAAAAAACTCAATTTCAACTTGTGCACTGAACGTATGCTCAGTTTTCCTTGATGCTATCTTGAAAGCCCAAACTGTATCTGATGTTTCTTTTATTCGAGGCACATAACTTCTGCTAGTCATGGAAGAATTTTAGATTTTACTTTTTGTTTGTGTCTTTGTTTTTTACTCTTTTATAACATCTTGCCCACCTGGAATATTTCTTGTAGTTGAGCTTGCTTATCTAATTTTGTTGATGTTTAGGTGGGAGAAAGAGGTCGTCATTCTATTATGATCTTTGGAATATCAAGTACCTAAGCAAATTCAAATGGGATGATCTGACTGAAGAAATGGGTATGATCTTTTGTTGGATATTTATGTATTGTCATGTTGTCATGATAGGTAATGAATCTGATATGAAATTGGAATGTTTCGTTGCAGCTCACGATAATGCTGTTCGGGAACAGAAGTTGGCTTTAGAAATCTCTGCTGCTAAAAGGGAGCGAGACTTCTATCTATCTAAAGTTGATCAAGCCCGTGCCCTGAGTTCCATAGAAGAACGTTTAAAAAAGGTACTCAAGTTGTCAATTTTCCATTTTTTCGTCATTTTATCCAATCCTACTCTAATTAAAGGTCATCTAGCCCCGTTTTCCTGTCATGCGTATGGCTTGTTATGATCAACTTTTAGAGGGACAGTGATACCACACTCTCACCAAGCTTTTTCTAAATTGGGTGTAACTACACTAATTCTCTTAATCTTATGTTAACAGAAGCAAAAGCTCCAAGAAGATGAGGGGTCGAATGCTGATCCTCATGTTAGTCCGCAGGCCCCGAAGGTGATTCGGAAGTTTCCACAAAAACAACCTGTTGCAGATACGACAACAGTTAGCAAGCCTAGACTTTCTAAAGATATCCTGGCTGGGGTAAGGATTAGTTTTTGTTTTTGTTTTTTTGTTTTTTTAATCCAATAATGTCCTCTATTTTAAGCTCTCCGCTGCTCTTGATAGGTATTTGGGGGTTCCTGATGATCAAGTCTTCGAGAAACTGATGCACTTCATGTTCAGGAGTTAAAACCGCAGTATCCGGGTGTCTATATTAGACTGGTTGAGGAAGCTTATATCGGACAGTTTTGTTTTGTTTTCACTCAAATTTCAAGATACTCGTGTGTATCTACAATGGTCAGGAACTCAAATTTTTACCCATGGAACCTCATCTCTGATACTTGATAAGTGAGATTTTTATGAGAGCTAATTTATGGAAACAAACTGGCCATGATTAGATATATAGGGATGTGTTGCATGTTATCATGTTGATTATGTTTCAGCAAAAATCACCTTGTGTGAAAAACAATGATTATAGAGCCAATGTAATATGATGCAAGTTCAGAATTCAACGAAGAAAGCATATTATTCGAGTGTTTATTCGTTTGGTTTTATAGTAGAAATTAAGACAGATCAAAGAAAAAAACGCATAATTTAGCTAATACCGTCCCGGTGCCATAACCAATTGATTCGAGGCAAAATACAACAGTCACTAAACTGTAGTATCGTTTATCCACAAGAACTTTGGAGCTATACATTCAATGTTTTTTCCACAAGTCACATGCACTTGGAATGATATGTTCACAGCATGGATGGAGATAGACAGAAAGTTGCACAAAATGAGCAAATACAAAAGCTACTGTGTTCAAATTAGTTGCAACATCCGCCTCTCTGAGCAACCGTTCCATCCCTTGCACCTGATGGACCTTGAGGGCGTCCATAACCGATCTTGATGCCAGTTGACTGCAATAATATCCAAATATCTGTGAGTCACCATTTATTTCCGATGCATTATATTACCAATCCTAAGACAAAGGGTTGACAAATAATTATGCATAACCAGGAAAACAATTAATGTTCCACTGGTTTAAAACTCCTCTATTTGTGGTCAGATAAGGAAAATACGAACTGAGAGATAATATCCCCACTCCTACTAGGCTACTATAATACGTCAACAACATATGACTGTTTAATTACCTCATTGGCTACATCAACCACGCCTTCCTGAATGTTCTGAAGAATCTTTGCAGCAGTCTTAATAAAGGCCTGTGAGATATGTCTTGATATCAGTTTAAATGTATCGAGTTCCCACCACTTAAACGAGGAAATAGAAAACAAATTAATAGAGGGCTGGTTCAAGAATTGATTGAGTTGATCACCTCCTCGACATTTTGAGCAGTTCTCGCAGATGCCTCCAAGAATAAAAGCCCGTTTTCCTTCGCAAATTGTTCCCCTTCCTCCTTGCTGACAGCCCTCCGATGAGCAAGATCACACTTATTGCCTATAAGCATGATTGTCATATTAGGATTTGCATGCTGCCGGGCATCCTCAAGCCAGTTTGCCAAATGGTTAAACGTCTCTCTCCTGTACAAAGAAAAATTTTCCTTGTTATGGTAGACATAATCCACAAATAACCAACAAATACGGCTTTATCGGTTTCTGTGACGTTTAAGAACTATCTGAGCATGAACAAAAAAGGGACAAGGCTTGGTGCATTGCTCAGCTACACAGTGTACTTAACACGAGGGGATTCAAAGGGGCATTTAGTATTTTGCTTAAATTAGGCATTACAAGTTCCTAATTTTCATTCATGCACTGATAAAGCTAAACATCTTTGTACACCAACTTTTCCCACAAGTATTCACAAATTGAAAACATTTTCTAATGCACAATTAACTACACACCTGGTTATGTCATAAACCAGAAGTGCTCCGGCTGCTCCTCTATAGTACGATCTAGTGATGGATCTGAAAGATTCTTGCCCCGCCTGAAACAAAAGCAATGGCTCCCGGGCTAAGAATTCATTGCATTATTAAAAACAAAGATGAATAATTATTAATATCTGTAATCCAAATGAATACATTTAAACAACCATTCATTAGTATTGATACAGTGCTTGTACTCTGTTTAAGTGTTTAAGACACCTAAGGAATTATAATGGCTTCTCTAATGATAAGTTTACTTCAAAGAACTTGATATTTCTAAAAAAATTCACGTTGCAATAAACTCATTATTAACTAAAAGGAATGTTACGGGCATAAGTATTAAAATAGACCTTAGATTTTATATATATTTTCTTTTATGATCTTCAAAGTAATTAATATATCTAAAAAATTTCAGGAAATATGAGAAACTGAAACATTAAGAGAAATTGGATACTAAAAGGAATGTTAAGGACAGAAGTATTAAATACATCTTAGTATTAACATATTTTCCTTTATGATCTTCAAAGCTATTAATATATCCAAAAAATTTCACCTTATTCAAAGAATTATCAAAATGGAAAAATGAAGAGAAATTGAATATTACACAGAGAAATATTGAAATATTTCCCTTCTAAAACTTTTAGATAGATGTGAATATGTCCAAAAACGGCATCTTCTTAGTACAATTCTCTAATCGAGCTTAACAACTTCAAGAAATTCATTTCCTTTCTTCCAAGCAAGCTTTCTCGGCTAACCAAACAGGGAGAAACTGAATCAAAAAAGAAAAAAAAAAAAGAAAAAAGGAAAGGTGTTTACGGTGTCCCAAATCTGGAGCTTGACGGGACGGCCATCAATGGTGACCATCCGAGCACCGAACTCCACACCAATGGTGAGATCGTGCACCGGCTGGAACCTCTTGTCAGTGAATTGCAGGAGCAGGCAGGATTTCCCTACACCTGCACCACACGCGATCATACCCAACCTTCAATTAACAGAGAGAGAGAGAGAGAGAGAGAGAGAGATGATCGAGATTAGGGTTTGGGAAGTCGGAAGGAACCTGTGTCGCCGATGATGATGTACTTGAAGAGGTAGTCGTACGACATGTCTGAGCTCTACGACGTCGTTTTTTCAGAAGGGAATTCTAGTTCTCCCTGTCTGTGTTTTCTGTGTTTTGCTTGATCGTCTGGAACCCTTTGAGAAATAGATAGAGAGAGAGACAGAGAATTGGAACATAAATAAATTAATTAATAATACGAGATTTATTTATTTTATAGGAATAATAATAATTGAAAAATAATAAATACTAATTTTTTTTAATTGCTGAAATAAAAAAAAACAGAAGAAATAATTTTGCTTTTGTTCATGTGTGACCAAAAAGAAGATACCGTGTCGTGGACGAGGCGTATTAAAGTTGATATACTACCGACAAAAATTGCCTTAGGCTTATGGATATGGTATTTTATTATTCTTCTTTTTCTTTTTGAATTATATTAATACTCTTTTTAAGTTTGTAGAAAATTTTTTTTTAAGTATTTTAGATTTGAATTTGCTGTTCTCTCTCTCTCTCTCTCTCTCTCTCTCTCTGGGGTGTTGTCAATTTGACAGAAAAATGGGACGGCTAAGAAATCAGAAGAATCTTGATGGTTCTTCAAAATACCACCCAATCTACAAAAAGAGACAGATGATACTTCCTAGCCAATCGTGTGAAAGTATATGACTAAAGGCAAGAAACTCGGTTAGCAAAATATATAAATAAATAAAAGTAAGAAACTTAACATAACGTTGTCTCTAACATATTGTAAAATTCATGTATGAAAGTTATATTTTTGTATTAGAATAGAAAAATCACTCTCTAATATTATGTTATTTTTTTTAAAATGCTAAATTTGACACTTCCTACACTTAACAACAAATTTATATAACAAATTTCAAATTTTGATATTTGATTATTATTAATTAGTATATTGATTTTTTGCTTAATTATTATAATATCATCATATTTTTAAATTATTTAAAGACTAAAAATTTACTTTAATATATTACATGACTGTTACATATAGTTCTTTCTTTTTCGGATACATTGTTATTATTTTTTTTCCTTTTTGATTATTATTAAAATTGAGCTAAAGAGGTTTATTAATAGGTGTCAATCTGTTAGACATGCTTTTGTAATTCATAATACTTTTGCTCTCTCCATTAAAAAGATATCATGTCAAATATTCTATTATCATTTTTTTGACAAATATAAATTAGAGATGGTCTAATATTAATTCAATAAAAAAATTGAAAGTAAATGACATAAACTTAAGAAATTTAATCCTTTTTTTCTAACTTAAATGTGGACGGTAAAAAGATGTGACACTAAAAAATCTAGTTAACCAAACTATAACATTAAATCATTAATAAAAATAATCAGTTTAATATGTTACTTTTGGAAAATAATGATAGAGAAGAGCAAGACATGCCTTATAATCTATATATCACACAACAAATTTTAATATGCTCATAATTGTTCCGCCCGTAATTTTGTCTCCTCAACCAAGACTTCAAAATTCATTCCAGATTATTATTATTATTATTATTTTTATTATTATTATCAACAACCTTCCGCTTTTTTTTTTTTTTTTTGCTTTTTTATTTTTTTTCCTTTTTCACCCAAATTCACGTAATCAGAGCCAAGGTGACCTGGGACACATGGAGGGTCTTAATTCCCATTATTGTAAAGAAAAAGAATTATTAATAGGAAAAGGAGAGTATCTACATTATTTAAGATCTGAATAATTTATGAGTCAAGTTATCTGAAATGAAATGAAATTTTGAGTCGAAACTAGTTGATTTAATTATAATTTTTTGTTAAATTAAAAAAAAAAACTGAAATCAAAATTTTAAATCCGAGTAATTAAACTAAATTGGCCTGAAAAGAGTGTTTTTTTCTCTCCTCGCAATTGTCTCTTCCGCTGATGAAGAGATGAAGGCAAAAACCTCTTTAACATTTACCTAATCCGTATTATAAGAAAATGAAGTGAGAAAAAAACAAGACAAATAATCCCTTGTGCATCCAACTGAAATCACCTCTAATGACTACCTCATACATGTTTTGTTCGATTATTAAGTATGATGTTATTATTACCGATTGAGAAGTTTGCCTGATGGCGATCTTACAAAATAAAAATTAGTAAATTGATCTCTGAACAATCCATCTGACCACTCTGTGTAACAATGGATTATTTAGGGTCGTTCTAAGGTCATTTTACCAATTAAATTTTTTGAAAAGTTATGTGAGGAGTAGTACAGCTTTCTATTAAAGCCTATTTCTACAAAGCACTCCAATTATCATGAAACCGCCATTTCAACTAAAAAAAGAGTAAATAATATTGACATTTTTTTATCTTTTCTAAATTACAAAAACACCATGTTAACTTATACTAATAATATTAAAACCCTTTCTTTAATTCTGATAAATTTAAATTTAAAATGACTAAAATACCCCCAACAAATCTCAATTATTGATTTTATTAAACCAAATCATAATTATTTATTTATTTTTTTAATTTAACCCTTCATTTATTCAAACTTAGGTGTCGTTTGGTAAAAAAATTACATTTTAATTTTACTCAAATACAATACAATTTTACACCAAACACAAATTTTATAATAGTGCTATGAAAGCAATTACTATTCAAAACATTTTTAAAACAATCACATCAACTTTTCAACTCCACTATTTATCTCTTCTTTTACCAATCACATCAACTTTTCAACTCAAAAATATTTTTCATCCAAACATACATTTCATTCAAAAACAAAACAAATACTTTTCAACCAAATACAACATTCAAAAAACAAATTTCATTTAAATACAATCCATTTTACCAAACGCCCTTTAGTTAAAATAAAAACAAAATTTATAAAAATAAAAAATAAAAAATCAATAATACTTCCTTTTCATTAATAAAATAATAAATAATAAATAATAAATAATATTTTATCATTAATTATAAATACGTTATAAAAAATACGTTAATTGTTATTTATTTTAACAATATTTTATTTTGAATAACAACTTTATTTTTATACTCTTATCATAGTTACACTTGCTTTCTAATAATAAATTATATTATCCATCAAAATTAAAAATAAATTTTCTAAAAAATAAAAAATAAAAAAATAGAATATATTTTTTTTTATTCAAGTATGAATTAGATTAGAAATATTTAAAAATCAATTAAAAAATTATTTTTAATATTAATTAAGGGTAAACATATTATTTTATACCTTAGTATATGTAGCTATGGACTTTTTTATTTTTTATTTTTTTTATGTAAGAATGTATTTGTTATATTTTGAACATGATTAATGATCAAATTAATAGATAAATTCATGATTAACTAATAGATAAGGTGTTTCTATAATTTTTTTTTCAAAACAGAAGAGTTTGTCTTTATTAATTTTGGTCAAGAAGATATATTTGTAATTTTGAAAAAACACAAAAGTTATCAATATAACTCACTAAAAAAAAAAGGATAAAAATGTCTGCATAGAATTTTTTGCTACTAAATGATAAAAATGTACTCATGATGCATGTGTATTCAGATGGAGAAATTCTAAGCACAGACGATGACAATTTAAATCAAATTGTTTCTTTGCCCAACCACATAAGCTCAATCCTCACAGGAAGCAAAGCCCACATAAAAGTTATATAAAAATATGTAACTTTAAAGGGGAAAAAAACAAGTACTACAGAAATATCCAAATTCAGCCAAGTCCATTGAGATGTTCCACCCTTCACTCTTCCATTGCATCTCCTCCTTCAATCACTTCCACCTTCTCCTTCAACGGAGTAATCTTCGTTAAGAGAACCTCTGCAACCGCAAAAAAGAAAAAAACCGATTAATCAATCTTTCATTACTTCACGCCTAGCAAACACGATGTTGCTTAACAAAATGTGAAGAAAGGTGCAAGTCAAAATATGCACTATGAGTACAACGATAGGATTGCAAATTATACATATGCTACTAACCAGTCTTCTTCGAGGATGAATAGTCTTTTGCACTGACATAAGTACGAGGATTCGGCAACAAATGGTTCCTCAAATACTCCTTGTGCCCCTGAGACAACGTGCGATGGAGATAAGTTTCCATTAGCATCATAAAAATACTTTGTTGACAATGATAGAGCTTAGAGACTGGTGGGAAACAATTTACCTTAGTTATTACGCATACATCCACGTTACTTCCACTACCCAAGTCATTAAAAATGCCAGAGCATATAGCCTCACTAACAAGCTTTATTCCTTCATCCCTCTGCACCAAGGACACAAAGCAAAATATGAAAATATTCATACAATTAAAGACTAAATAGAGATTTACAATTTATGGCCTCTATCATACATGCCAACTCCAGGTCAACAGTAATTTCATAAACCAAACAACACTGTTGAATAAATAACAAACCATTGAAAGCAACGACAAGGAAATCATATTTTCGTTAACCAAAACGAAATCATATAAATATGATCATGGATATTGATAAGGTACTCTAATAGTGTTAAGATAATTTCAGGGTGACTCGGGCAGAAAGTAAAATTTCAACTAGAGAAAATTAACTTACGGTCAAGCCTTCTTTGTACTTAGACTCAAATATTGCCATTGCAGCAAGAGAACCAGAACCCATTGTTGCAAATGGCAATGTGTCAGTTGACCCATGAGGATATATCTGCAAACAAACCAACATTGTAATTAAGACATCAAGTAACAAGTGAGTACAAAGTATTATCATGTTAAAATGTATGAAACAGAACAAGAAAACATACAGTATGTAAATGTGGTCCCGTGACATCGACCCCACCAAGAACCAAAGCAGCCTGTACATAACCTTGATAACTAAAGAACATATTATTAGTTAGACTAATATGCTTACGGCATCTTGCTGTAAACCAAATTCTAGCAATTTTGAAAAGAAAAACTCAACTTGAAAAGGTGTTTCTTAAGAAGGGTCAGTGCCGTAATAACTCTTGATTCTCGACCAGTGTGGTAGCGGTGAAGTTGCAGCTGTGAGCTGACCATATCTAGAACGACACAAACACCAGAACAACATACTTGTGGTGATAAACCGAAAAAACAAGTCCTTTTACTTCACAAACTCTTGCGTGAAAATAATGGCAATTTCTATATATTTCACATTCTCCATGAATGATACGGTGTTCTCAACAGAAAAATAATCCTGAAGTACCTGTTACTGCCTCTGTATCAGCAGCAGTTCCTGCTCCACAGCAGTATATATTCGGTGCCATGTAATGAATTTTCTCACAGTTCTTGTCACAAACTATGGGTCCTTCAGTGGCCCTTGTATCTGCTCCAAGAATGACACCATCCTGAAAGAAATTCAAAAAAAAAAAAAAGCAAATATAAAAAAGTAATCACATAAAGAAAAATATTTAGGCACAAAAATCAAGTTTCATGACATAATTGCACAGATACGAAAAGCATACACCATTTCCCTACAACATCACCAATTACGTTTTTAGAACAACTGGATACAAGTTCATATACAGAGAATTGCCTGTTATTGACCTGGTAATAATAGCCCTGGTAACTAATAAGTTCCTATGTTCTGATGGACTAAATGATGACATCACTAACATAACTTCCACGCATAACCTCTTCTACACAACATGAATCCATTCACTGTATCAACTATACGGTACTTTAACATACTCAAATACGAAATTCCTATTCCTTTTTTCCCCATATTCACTACAATACTCTAGAGGTTGTTTGATAGGAGGGAAATGAAAGTAGGGAGAGAGGTGAGGGGGATAGCGGAAGGATTTTGGGACGCATGGTTGTTTGGCAGGAGAGAAAAGTGTAGGGAATGAATTGGGTACAAATTTCAATAACTTCAAAGAATCCCAGTTTTGATCTCTCCCAATAGCGATTAAAGGAGTGAATCCATGCCAAACGCAATAAGAAAAGGTCCTCCCTTTCTCTCTATTTTCCTCACCTTAAGTTGTATACCTCTTCCCCTTCCTATTTGCTTTTCCCTCTTACCAAACACAGAAAGGAATCAATTACCCAAAAATCAATGCATAACTAATCAATGAGCTACTCTACATTTTTTGTATAGAAACTAATACCAACTAATAACAAGCTATATACTCTTAACTTCATGAATATGAAAGCAAATTTGCTAATCTGTAATTCGATTCCCACTGGTACGCCAAGAAAAAATTTTTCAATTTAGAAAAAAAGACCAAGCTTTCAGCCCGATTCCGCAACGAAATTCAAAGAAATAGAACAATAAAAAAAAAAAAAACTTGAACAAAACATAGAAAAAAAAATGTACCTGAAAAACTAAACCGACTATAGTAGTACCAGTCTTCCTATAAGAAGGGGCTTTAACGCCCTTCTCCGAAAGCATAGCATTTCTTCTGCAGAGATCGAAGCTGAACCCACACCTCGGAGGAACCTCTACCGCCGACTTAGACATCTTTCGATTCCAAACAAAACTGAAACAATGAAAAATAATTTAAAAAATAACCTCAAACAAATCGAAAATTTAAGTTTTCAGTTCTTCTCCAATTTCTGAACTGTATTAAGTTCTAGGGTTTCAGATGCGAGCAAAAAAATCCAAATCTCCGATCTGCGAAATGTGGAGAGAGAGAGAACGAAGAGGAGTACCTGAGAAATGACGAATTGCAGATCTCCAATGAGAGAGAAGCAGAAATTTCAGTGAAGATCAGTGGAGTTTCTGGGTTTTTGGTTTTTCTTTTTATCACCGCGATGTAACCTAGGGGACAAGCAAACGACTTTTGGGAAGAAAATGAGAAAATTTTTTATATATTTTTGCTGGTAATTCACCTTTATTTTTTATATGACCTAATTTTTATTCTTGCTGGTAATAATTTATCTCTTAAACTTTATTAAATTATTCTCATATATTTTATATGACCTAATTTTTAGTTAATTAATCACAAAAAACCATATATATTTTTTTATTAAGGTTGAAAACCCTATTTTTAACCAAAAAAAATTAAAATCTAATTCAAATCATAATATATATCTTTCAAATTTAAAATTTTAATTTAATACAAAATTAGCCATATATTTATAATAATTTAAAAAAATCATAAGGTAAATTGTCAAAATAAACTTAGGAGATAATTTATTGAATGATGATAAGCATAGGGACATTAGCATTAAATACCTTATTTTTGCATATAGACTAAATATTTAAATTTTTGAAAAATTTATTTTTATTAATAAAAATACCTTTTTTTTTTTTTTCTTGAATTGGGTTGTATCTTGTACAGCTGGACCATTATGTTGAAAGGAAGGCCCAAGCCCATCTTCAAGATGTCCAACATGCATGGTGTTACAGGACTTGTACTCACACCGATTTTTCTCATACGCAATACCCTGTGATGATCTAAGTGACTTACACTTAGTCAGCCAACACCAACACAAGCAGCACACACACACGCACATGACAATGCAACGTTACGGAATCACACAGAAATCCGCACACACATAAACATGAGGCATAATTTTATGAGAATTCTTATCCAATCTTGCTATAAATCTCAATAACAAGGAAATACAAGTGTTTACAATAATGCAGGATCATAACACTCCCATGTCTCTGCAATAGGTGCGGAATATAAAGCATACAAGGTAGTTCAATACACAAATAACCACCACAGTGTGCTAGACCAACCAGCACGGGCCACCCGATGCGCGCGATTACACCAAGTAATCGTCACTCCTTGTTGTCTTGTCCCACGGCGTCCCACATGTTCGACTAACTTGCATCCGCTCATCAGATCTGCCCACGTACCCACCAAGGGTTGGGAAGCAGTGGTAATTGCTCGTAACCGTCACCCATATGTGTCATCTGACTAGATCTCTTAGTCATCCACATTTTTGGGCAACTCACTAATCCACTGGACTCTCGACACAGTCACATAGGCTAATTAGGGTCATCAACATATGCCCATTGGGCCATCCCATACACATCCATCATGAAGTCAACCCTCCTGACCAACTAGGTTCGACCTAAGTCAATGCCAACTTATGGCATGCCTTAGCATCTCAACAAGTGACCTTGATAGTGAACTCAAACCAATCAAGTCACATGTCCCATGCCACTAAGGGCCTAACACACCGCCACCTGCCTAAGGGAGGGAGAAGGAAGTAAATAACATTTTTATACTAAATAATTAAACAAATAGCATATTTTCAAAATACTTAAAGAAAATAATAGTAAATAAAAAAATTTACATAGTAAATAATCTCTATTTACAACAAAATAAGTTTTTATCTACCCAATAAATTAATTATTTACTGCTGTTTATTTAAAATATTTTAAAATCTTGTATTTACTTTATTTACTTTAGTAAAGAAGCTAATCACAAATGAAACCCACCAACAGATTTGTCCATTTGCTTTTTAATAGCAAGACGCGTTACAATTATCGGCTTTCAATTTTTGAAGAATAATTAGGGATACTAAGACATGTTACAATTAGGGATACTAATATTAATTTTTAAGCATCAACCTAAGTTTTACAGGATATACAAATTATCATTGTTTTTATTAGTTAATCTTTAAATAATTGTCACATTAATTAAAATTAAAATATTACATCTGTGAATAAAAAGCACCTTATTTTCACATAAATTGGCGTCCCTATTTCATTTATTTCAATTGCAATTTTTTGAGATCATTCCAAAATCCTGCATGTTGTTTGACATATAGGCCCTTGTAAGAGATCTATGCAGTTGGCTGGTTGCTGGGGCTAAAGATACAAATTGCATCTTTTGATCCTCATTCCTCAAGAAGCGGAAAACTCATGTGTGAGGTGCGTACAAAGCGAGATCAAATTTTATCATGGTATGTTTGAATGAGATATTTATTTTTAAAAAATAAAAAATTTTTAGATATGAAAAATAAAAAGTTGTTTGGATTTTTTTGTAAAAAGTGAAAAGTAGTTTGAATGAATAAAAAATTTTATTTTTCTAGAGATAATTCTTTTTTCATTTTTAAAAATAAAAAATTTTGAATGTTCAGATACGAAAATTTAGAAAGATCTATTTTTTTAAAATGAAAAATTTTTCATTTTCCAAAAATGAAACTCCCAAACAAACATACTCAAGTCTACAAATTATAATGTTTTCATCATTTCGAGTAACAACTGTGATTAACATGAGATTGCGTGTTACATAAGTTATTAGAAGATTTTTTTCAATCGGAAGGCTGGTTTTAAGTTTTAATGCCTCTCTTACTTAATCAATTAACCTAATTCTATACTTAATTAAAATATTCCTATGTAAGAAATGTTCAATTAACATCATTTTAAATCACGAAATAATCAATTATTACAATCCTAAAAAAAAAAAAAAACTTTCTTTCATTGAGAAAAAAAAAATCCTAAACTTAATCCAAACATATATAACCTTAATTAACTAATCCTAAGATAAGCCAAAAACAAAAACTCAACAAAATCTGAATCAATGTTTGAACTTATAAAAAGAAAGCTGATGGGATCAATCACTAGGAGATGTTTACATATTTTGAATTGCAAATTTATATATATTTTTTCCAAACACCATTTTACAATATAATTCAAATCACCCAATTGAAAATTTTCAGTTCCAATCAAAGTTGTTCCAAATTATTGTAACTTGGACATATAAACCAAATGTTCCCAACCTAAACAGAAATCCTAGTGCAAAATCCACACTCCATAAACCACAAACAAGCGGTGGATTATCAAAGAATAGTGTTTTGAAAACCGCTGTCTTAAGTGCGATGTTTAATCCAAAATTTGATTCAGATTACGCAAGAAATGTCATCACTAAAAGGTAATCTTGAGTGTCGCATTTCTCCTTAATATATTTCCTTCACAATTCCACATATAAATTGAGCATCATAATCGAGACATCTTTTTAGATCAAATTTGCTGTAGTAGGCTATAAACATCTATAACTGCTTTAAAAATACATCTAATCGCTTATTATTATTATTATTATTATTTGCCCAGATTTCAATTTTTGGAGTTGATCTTATTATTATTATTATTATTATTATTATTTAGTTATTATGTTTAAGCTCTAGTTGTTGAATCTCTTCACGCAAAGTTTTTCTCCAGCAATGCATCATCCCTTGTTGGCTCGATCTCCAACATCAAACCTCTTCGAAATTCCACATACGGGTAAGCAAGCGGGACATCATCTGCTTTTGTTTTCCATCTAGTGAAAATGAATGAATACAGAAACAACATTAATAAATGGAATATTTAAAAAAAAAAAAAAAGAAGTTTCAATCTTAAAAATAACGACGATTCTTCCTAAAATTCTCCCAATTTCTTTTATTTTAAGGTTCGATTTTTTTTAAATTACTGATATTTTTATCCTTATATAAATACACACATTCAATAAAACATATATATACATATATGTGTATATAAATGTATATCATAAACTCAAATCGATCAATTGTTAGTTTTATTTCTTGTTTTTGATTAATTTTTTTACCTATAATTAAGGACAAGATGATGAAGGAAGAAGCCAATTACTACTTTAGCAAGATCAGCCCCTGGACAAAGCCTTTTTCCACCACCAAATGGTGTCACTTTTTTGTGCATTTCTTCATCCTGTGTCAAGCACCGCTATATATAGGTTAGTTTAGCTAATCATAGGCAAAGTAAAAAAGTGTGCTGTATAAACAAAGAAAAGCTCACAATTTATATATATATATATACATATATATATAACCGGTGAATTTTACATATTATACTGGCATTTTCTTTCTCTATATTTGTGGTGCAATTGAAGAAAATAAATTTTATTAGTAAATTATCCTCTCAAAAGGGGGAAAAAAACGGAAAAAACGTTTACTAGTAAACTAATCTGCTCCCTCCAAAAAAGAGCTTGCTAGCCAGATTACAGACATTTATTATTAATTCCATTATCTGAGACATGGCGGGGTAGAAAGAAATTTTAGTAATGCTAATCTCATATTATAGATAATGATAAGTCAATACTCATTATCTTCAATTGGAAATAATATATATATTTAGGAAATGCACTTAACAATGCTTGTCAATTATGGAAGAATTAATTACAATGAACTCGTCGATTTAGCTGGTATTAATAAAATAGTACAAGATAATAAGAGTATAAATGCGTAGCACTATTTAAGGAAGTTTATTAATTTATTCCTATTGCATGTTTGTGAATAAAAATGGACGGCCAGCCAACTTCTATATATATATATATAAAACGTCCTTATCAATAATATAATTTGGATTTCTATAAAATGATTTAAAAAACAAAATAACTCTATCCAAATATACATAGTTTGAAGCTGTGGAAGAACTAAATAAGGTTGGTTAGGTGCATTAGTGTATAATTATGTAATCTAAGATTCGAATTCTGGACTTTTTATTTCTTAGAAGTAGTAAAAAAAAAAAGATTACATACAGTCCATCTCCAAGGATTAAACTCATGGGATTTGTCATGAGGGAGTGCATCGAAATGAGCTCCTGTAAAGATTGGAAGAACCTTCCATCCCGAGGGTATTAGAATCCCTGCATTATTGCCTTATTATGTAAAATGAAATTAATTAAGCATTAATATATACTTATCGACATTAATGATTGTAGTAAAAGAGAAAAGGGTCAAACATGCTATCTATTTAACCTTTAAATTTCACGTCTTGAAGAGCTTTCCTGTGTACAAATTTGACAACGTTTCCACATCTTAAGGCTTCACATATCACCTAAATTATTTCGATTTATTAATATCGGTATATCACCAGTAATCCAAACATAGAGAATTCTCAAAGAACGTAATGTAATGTAATTTAATATTATGCATTGAGCATAAGGGGCTTTCAAAAATAAAAATTATGACAAGTAAATCCAATTTTTACTGTGAATATTTTCCTTACATGATGCGTAAACTCCATCTTCTTGTAATCTTCCCAGTTCAAGGGTTCCCCATCCTCCTTATTTTCTCTTATTGCTTGTTGTTCTTCCTACCAAAAAAAAAAAAAAGAAAAAGAAATAAGATGTGGATTTATTATTATTAATTAATTAATTTTTTTGTTGTGGGATGTGCAATATATTATAAAAAATATATATATATATGTAAATGTCTCAAATTTAACAGTTATCTCTATTTGACAAATGTAATATTCTATTTAAAAATTGTATGTAAGATTTTATTTAAAATCTTATAACATGATATTTTTTAACAAGCATCATTAAAAATTTTACATAAAATCAATTGGTTGTTACAATAAACGTACAAAAAAAAGTTACAAATGCCGTTTCAGAAAGGTGTAAAAAATGAGTGTATACCTACGTATGAATGTATACAATGTACCTTTAATTTTTGAAAGGCGATTGGAGAATGTGCAAGAAAGTAGACAATCAAGGAGAGAAGCGTTGCGGTTGTTTCATAGCCTCCTAGCAAGATGTCCAAAACAACGCTGACCATTTCTTCCTCGCTTAGTTTTTGCTTTGCTAAAATCATGTCTAAGAAGTCTTCTCTTTCTTTCATAAGCCCCTTTATATTTTTGCTTTTTACCCTTTCTTTCATTATCTCCTTGACCGTTGTAGAAAGCCTCTCTCTTGCCTTCACGTACAATATAAATAACATTAGAGAGTCAATATACACATATAGTGTTGTATATATTTATATTTATATAATAAAGATCCGGACAGATCCGGTTACTGGATTTTATACATTTCCTACATATATAAATTTTTACAGTAAACTTAAACAAATTTGATTTTTTTTTTAATTTTTATTTGTTACCTTAATGGCTTTGAAATATGCAGTTCTAGGGATGTAAATGGGTAAAGAAACAAATCCTTTCATGTATGTTTCGAAGTCTTCGAGTATCTGCAGGGCTTGTGGCTCCCCGGGTTTTATACTCAAAAGGTGACTCACCATAATATTCAGTGTAAACTGCATCAATTATCAAATCAATTTAGTATCATGTATTAGTATAAGATGAAATTCATAGACTAACATATGTCTTTAGACGCTCGGGGCTTTTTTTTTTTTTTGGAATTTTATTTTATTGAAAGCAATAAAATCGATGAAAACAAACACATTTATACTATTAATATAAGAATTATGTCTTATGTTCAACTAAATTTTGTTAAGCTATATAAAGAAGTATACATCATAAGAGAATACAATACACCTTAAACTTTGTGTTTTCTCTCTTTTAATGCCCCTCAAACGTCATAAAAAAAATAATTAGCCCAATAAAAAATATAAAAGTATAAAGTTATGATACTATATTATGAAAAAAATTTGATACACCTTGTTGAACTTACTGCTAAGGTTTATATAACTCAACGACATAACAATACTTAAACTTCACACGCTTACTAGTATATACATATATGTAAATATGTATACACATACATGATATGAACGAGGTGATTATGATCTCTCCTACCGTTTTGGCTTGGGAAAAGAAGGCGACTTCATCAAGGCCTTTCCAAGATTCCATCATTGTGATTGAAAGCTTTTCAATGCAGTGACAAAAGTTGGGCGTTGACTTGGACGAGTTGACGAAACTGACAGCCACATTTCTTAGCTTTCTGTGAAGATCTCCGGACACAACAAGTAAAGAGTACTTCCCAAGAATACCATGCATGACTCTTGGGTAACTTGCTTGGAATAGCTTCTCTTCGTTTTGAAGGATAAACATGTTGAGCTCTAGATCACAAGAAACTATGGTCGGTGAACCAAAAATATGCGACTTGAATACCCTTCCAAACCTGCAAATGCCCACATTTATGAATAATTAATACAGGGTGCGGGCAACAACATAATGACAATTAATTTTTATCCAATTTCATCATATAAGGTTTTAATTTTTCATCCCTAAGTAAAAAAAAAAAAAAAAACATAAATGAATGTGCAATAATTATTTATCAAAAGTAGGGCTGAAAATCTGGTGGCTTTTGCAATTATTCAACCCACATAAACCATAGCTTAGGTAGGTTGGTATGAAATCTAAAATAAAATAAAATAAAATAAAATAAATAAATAAGGGCCTAATTTGACTTATTTAAATATTTTAAAGATAATAATTAATCCATGTACTATAAACGTGTTAGATTAGATTGAATAGATTGATAAGTAGGTAGAACTTTATAGAAGTATTAAAAAGAAAAATTTAAAAATAAAAAAAACCGATCAACATCTTTTTTTTTTTTTTAAGAGACAACTCACTAAGTTCATCTATTTGTAATTTTGAAAGTAAATTTCAACTTCAAGTGGGAATTACTAAAAGTATCAAAGTTCATATATCGTCATATATACTACATTTCTAGTTCCAAACTATAGTTTCATCCTTGAAGAGAGAGGGAGAGAAGGAGAGGGGAGTGACAGATTTGAGGAAGGAAACAATTCTTTAGAGTTTATTTAGGGGGCATTTGGAGAAATATTCAATTTTAATTTTACTCAAATACAATACAATTTTACACCAAACATAAATTTTATAACAGTGCTACGAAAACAATTACTATTCAAAATATTTTTAAAACAATCATATCAACTTTTCAATTTTACTATTTATCTCTACTTTTACCAATCACATCGACTTTTCAATTCTAAAATACTTTTCATCCAAACACACATTTCATTCAAATACAAAACAAATACATTTTCACCAAATACAACATTCAAAAAACAAATTTCATTCAAATACAATCAAAATGCAATGCGTTTACCAAACGCCCCCTTAGAGTTTCAAAATATAGATATATCTTTCTGGAAAAATAGTATCTACTATTTTAATTACTTTAAAAATATAAACATCTTATTTGAAAGGATTGTACTATATTGGATGTCTAAAATCTGTACCACAACCCATTGAGACAAATTGATTGGGTTCAGTGGATTGGTTGGGTTTGTCGAACTTTTAAAATTGACATATATATATATATGATTGGTTAATAGGTTCTCAAATAGAAGTTGAGAAATGAAAAATGAAAACGAAAAAAAAAGGCCATGAAATTACCTAAGGCAATGCTGTTGCAGAAAGTTTCCCATGGAATTTGAATTATGAGGCCTGAGGAAGTCAAGAGTCTCCCCTAAGAAGGGCCATCCCATGGTACCACCCGGTAATAACAAGCCAATTTCATTTGGCTCATCTTGTAATTTGGTGATCGAGAGTATTATTTTGAGGAGCCAAGCCGAAAGTACTAGGCCTGATACTAACAATAGAAAAATAGGGAAAAACTCAAACATTATAGTATAGTGTTTGGTGTAACTTATGTTCTCTTGCAATTGCTTTTGATCTCGTATATGCATGTATTTATGTATATATATAGTGGATCTCCAAACGTGTGCAACACCTCCCACTTGCTTGATAGTTCCCTTGTACATTATCTTTACAATTTATTATATCATTAATTAGCCAAATCTAACAGAATCTGCGCTGTTAGGAAAGCAACTAATAAGAATAAGAAAATTAATTCTACTGTAATCTAAGCCCTGATAATTGACATACAATTTGTGATTTTTCTATCCCTAAATTGGGCAAATGTAGGATTCTATTCAACACTTTTATTTTGCTCGCACTTTAATATAATATATAAGAGTAGGCTCGTTTTAGTTGACCAAAGAAAAATATATGACAAAAATTTAATATGAACTAATTCTTTTTTTAGAAGGGAATATATTCTAAATTAAAGAAATACAAATACAAATACCAATTCTAATATATATGATCTTAAATTAAAGCAAAACCACAATCTTGATAAATAATTGGATCAAGCAGTAAACTTGAATGAAGTGCTCACAGGAAATAGACGTATATTTCAGAGTTGCGAAAACAGATACTAAAATAGGTATATTGATAATCGAGCATGCATGACTCTTTAACAAAAATTCTACAATCACTAGAAAAATCTGACCTCGCGAAATTGAAAGACCCATAGTACTAAGACTGTATAAAACACTCTTAAGAAACAAATTTATTGAAAAATACAACCCTAAATTATAGGGTAAAACCTACTGTTTTTATGAACCGTAATACATTAAAAAGAACATAATGAAAAATCTCAAATATCGATGGTAAAACTTCACATAATAAGATGACTGACGAAAGAATCATTGAAAAAAGCAGTAGAGCCCACAAGAAGCGCCCACAAGAAGCGTAGTGTAGTTCAAGCACCTTCCAAATGGTAGCATATAATCCCCATGTGCCACCACTATCGTTGTCGAAAGACCTCATCGTCACTGCCACAAAAATCCCATAGCCAAGCAGATCCAATGATTTTAGTCACCTGATGTTAGTGCGCTAAAAACAACGCTACAAACTAACATCCACCAACTTCCGATCCACCTTCGATCTACCTCATTAGAAGCTTCGCATCGCACACTGCCCCTATCAGAAAGCCCATTGTCCAACGAGAAGGGAGACCAGATCTTAAGGGATGGGAACCGGGTGAAGTGCCCAAAAGCAGTTCCGTAGCCTTGTTCAATTCACCCTCTTCAGCCTTATCTCTGTTCTCTCTTTTAACTAGTTCTCTTTCATTCATATTTATCTCCAAAAAGGAAAATAATAACAATAACTCTCTTCTATTAAGAGTACTATTTCTAACTCTTTTTTTTTCTTTTAAATATAGTGCGTTTCTAACTTTTGTTTTAGTTTCAAAGATTAAGCAATATATAATTATATTCATCAATTTTTTATTAACAGATATTTAAAAAATTATCCTATATTTCTTAGAAAAGAGGCGTATATTTTTTTACAGGAGTGGTATGTATTTAAATGTTAAGATCCATAATATATTATTTACGATGGTTCTATTACATTTTTTTTTTTTACTTTCTACGTTCTCTTTCTAAATACACCATTGTTAAATTTATAGCGATTAAATTTGCTTAATATACACTCCTTTTATTTGTAAAATTACCCCTAATTGCTATAAAATAAAAAGTACATTATCACTTTAAATTTTTTTTCACATCCACCTTTTTTTTTTTTTTCATTTTAATGTTCTATCACAAGTTAGATTAAAAATTTAAAAAGAAAAAGAAAGTAAAAAAAAAGACAAATAACATAACCTATTCATATATACATATATATATAATAAATAAAATCACAATTTTCAAGAAAAAACGTTCAAAAAAAAAAAACATATTCATACATCTATATAGATACATAATAAAAAAACAACCGTATATACACATAACAAAAGAACAAAAATATATAAAACCAGAAAGAATAAAGAAAAAAAGAACAAATGCAAACGAACAATACATGAAAAGAAATGCATATAAAAACAAAACAAAAACAACTGCAACATAAAAAGTGTATAATAAAAAAGTCAATCGCAACAGTTAACACACTTTGAAATTTTTTGGGTTACTCATTACATAATAAAGATTAAGATGAAAATTATGATTTTATTATAAGTTTTAAAGTAGTAATATTTTTATAAGTTATTTATTTTGGAATTTGATATATAGATGTGTGTAAAAAGAAAAAAAAAGGAATATAATTAAGTTTCCTTTTTTTTTAATCATTGAGTTATATTTATGTAATTAAGTGTGTTATTGATGTTCTTTAATGTCATTTTGTGGGAGAGTTTTTTTTCTGTATTTAAAAAATTTAATTAATAGGAAGATGTAGAGAGTAAAAAGGAGTGTGCAAATAGAACCATCCTATTATTTATTTAATTTAATTTAATTTTTTTTTTTAGTGAAAGAGGTAGATAGGAAAATTGAACCAAAACCTATATATATATGTGTGTGTGTTTGTATTAAAGAAAACAAACGAACACACCAAAGTCTAGACTAGCCAGTTAACGAATACGTCTGATTGGAGCAACAAAATTTCTGGTATCAGTTTGATCAATTCTTCTACAAGCTGTCTATATGCTGTGATCATGTTGACTTTGCATTATTTTTATGGACACATTTAGCACGCTCTTTTTATTTGTACATACACATTCTAAATAATTCGTGTATATACAGCTACTTTTTCACTATTTTATCAAACACTCGTTTACTGGTTTTTTATAATTACGCACACCTGCCGTCGCCATTTCCAGTTCACAGAAGCGCGCACACACATATACATATTGCCGCCGTCATTTTTTTTTTGTTTTTAATTTTTTCTTTTATAAGTAATTACTATCATCATTACAAGAAAACAAGTTTTTAACGATGATATTTTTAACAACGATATTTTTAACAATGATAACAGTCTTTACTAAAACTTATACTTAGCAAGACATGTTGTCGTTTAAGAAGTTTCGTCTCCTATATTTTTTTGTTATATTTTGCGAAACCAATTAGTCATCGTAACAAGTTTTAGCGACAACAAATCATTGCTAATTTTTCAATATGTCATTGCTAAAAGTGTTTGTAGTAGAATTTAATATGAGTAATCATTCACTATTTTATTTTTTACGTATTTTTTTTATTGAGAATATTATTAGACCAAAATTTTATTTCAACGGGCTTTTTTGAAACCACTTTTAACGATGACAGTTGTTGTTGTTAATAGTTTAGTCGTTACTAAAAAAAATGTGCTATTTACTTGCAAACTCTTTTAATATTCTTCATTCTCCTTCTTCTCCCTTTCCATTTTCCCACACTATCCACCAGTTCCGCCCCCATCACCACTCAAAGTCGACACCAAACCTCTGCCCACCACCTCCACTGGTCCTCCACCCTCCATCGCCGCCATTATCGTCCACCACTATCATCCCCTCATTTTCCTTCTTTCTTTTTTTTTTTCTCCCCTTTTTCCATCCTCCCACCACCCACCCTCTCCGCCTCCGCCCCCGTCCCCACATCACCCCTTATTTTCCTTCTTTCTTTTAATTCTTCATTTGCCCCCTCATTCTTCTACTGCTTTCTCCCTTTCTACATTCTCCAAAATCCATTGTCTGCGCCCCCACCACCACTAAACCTTCAAGCTCTACCACCACCAGAAATCCACCCCTTACCACCACCACCTTCCTCATTTTTTTCCTCCTCTTCCTACTTCCACCGGCATCTTCCACCACTACCACCCCTTGATTTTTTTTCTTCTTCTTTTTCCAATGGCTTCCTCCACCACCAGTACCTCTTCCTCCTCCTTCTTCTTCCGTAATTGTCCATTTTGAAATTTATATTTTTTTAATAAAAAAATTAGCTTTTAGCGACGATATTTTTAAAAATGTCATTGCTAATTTTTTAATTCAAAACATTAAACATTATTTAAAAAATAAATATAAACAACTTTTAGCAATGTCGTCATTAAAACTATCTATTAACGTCACCAGATTGTTAAGTGATGGTTTTATAATCATGATTTCTTTTATATTTTAGTGATGATATATCCCCGTTAAAAATCCCAATATTAACAATGATATGTTTGTCATTGCGAATAAATTTTTAACTATGAAGTTATTGTGATGATATTTTAACAACGACATATCAGCGTTAAAAAAATTTTACCAAACAACTTTGCAGTAAAAATCGGGTTTTGTTGTGTTGTATATTTTTGCTAATGTTTTCTTTTATGTTTTGCTAATGTCACCAATATTCTTATTATTATTCCTAACTTGTCTGTTTCGCAGTCTTGTACATATCATTCATTCGCAATTTCTCAGAAGATGCTAATTTCTCCAATGCAACTAGTAATCCCAACCCCCCAAAACCTATAAGTACTATTGACTTCATTTCAAATTATTATTATTATTTTTTTGGAAATTTCGTATTAGTTTTGGAAAAACCGTTTAGCACACTTTTTTGTTATAAGGCTTTCTTTGTTTATGACGTTTGCCATAATACCTTTTACTTATTTGCCAGTGTTAAAGAGTAGAAAGCCACAAAAATTTTATGAAAGAAGAGTGAGAAAAAAAATATATTGTTAGATACAACAGCCTAAAACTCACCAATTCTAACTTTCTCTTTAGAAAGGTGATATGTAAACTAAAGTGTTTTATACTTAAAAAAAATGATACTATTGATCTGTTTGAATTATAAGTTTAAATAGTAATTAGTTTGAATAGAAAATTTAAATTTTTATAAGACAAAAATATTATAGAAAAAATTTTAAATTGTGGATTCAAAGAGTAGATCTAAACAAAACACGTAGTTTAGTCAACAAAACGACATGTAGTTTTAACAAAGTGAGTCCTTATTCCCGTTGGAAATAGTGTAAATCTATATCTTATCATGTCCTTCCACTTTGACTTCGTTGTTCTTTAATTCTCAACGAAATCTCATTTTATATCTCTGTCATCATTGGATCACAGTGGAATTTTGTGTGCCTTTCTGTCCACTAATTTTGTTAAAACGGTGCCGTATATGTTTTTTCTCATATATTTCAAACCTATAAACGATATATCGTATTCTAATGTGACCGCATTAGAAAACGACACTTTGTTTATCTTCAATATTGTTCATTTATTAAACATAAAATCATCGATGAAAAGAACAGCCGTCTAAATTGTTATTCAGTGCATTTCCCGTATATTTGAAACGTTTAGAAAACGCATTGTATTTTAATTATATTTAAATATAATTTATTTTTTAAGTATTATATTTAGTTGAAAAGTATTTATTTTGTATTTGAATAAAATATATGTTTGGATGAAAAGTATTTTAGAGTTGAAAAGTAGATGTAATTGGTAAAAATAGAGATAAAAAGTTAGAGTTAAAAAGTTAATGTGATTATTTTAAAAAACTTTTAAATAATAATTGTTTTCGTAGTACTGCTGAAATGGATTGTATTTGAATGTAAAACTTTGTGTTTGGTGTAAAAATTTAGGAGTGTTCGTTGGGTGGGTTGGGTGGATTTTTAACATTTTTCAACCTACCCAATGAAGATTGGGTGGGGTGAAAAATTTTTTCACCCACCCAATTAACCCAATATACAAAATCGACCCACCCAATTAAAGTTTGGGTGGGTTTGGCGGGTTTTTCGGGTTCGTCGGGTTTGACAATTTATAAAAATAAAGTAATAAAACATGACTTAAAAATTTAATCACAAATCAAAATACAAGCTCAAATATTCAAATAAAGAAGTCATGTAAAGATACTAAGAACTAATTAAAACATGCTTTTAATGAATACTAAAAAACATCAATCACAAACAATCAAACCTATTTCACAAGAATAATCTCTAACTCCAATGTGTGTAGTAACAAGAACTAAAGCCAGGTAAATTGAAATAAACTTGAAATCTTGTTCCTAAATCCTAACGAAAGGGAGGATTAAGGGAGGCTAGTGACAAGTGGCGGCTAGGGCTGGGCAAGGGCAAGGCACGAGACGAATACGGGCTTGGGGAGGCAAAAATGAATACGTCGAGGGGTGACGGCTGATGGTCGGAGAAAGGGACGATTGGAAAAGGCTGGTGGGACATCGAGTTTGGTAAGGGTAAGGCACAAACTTTGGCTTGGGAGGAGGCATAAATGGGAAATGACAGTCGGCTCAACAAAATTGGCTTAGATTAGTCATTTTATTTTTTCTAAATATAAAAAAAAAAATTCATTGGGTGGGTTGGATTTTGGTCGGGTTTTAGAATTCTAACCCGAACCCACCCAATTTGACATCGGGTTGGATGGGTCAACCCGACTTTTTTTTGGGGTCTGACGTGGACCCAACCCATCGGGTTTTCCTGGGGTGGGTTGGGTGGGTTATTTGGGTTTTCGGATTTTTTGTTCACCCCTAGTAAAATTGATTTTCGTAACACTAAAAAATGTTTTCCAAACATGCTTTCTATATCACATATAACAACGAATGTTCGGATTTCTTTAAATTTTCTCACCTGGAAGTTCAACATCTTTAACATTTATATCTTTTATCTTTAACTAGAAACGACATGTTGTCCATACACACATATAAATTAGCTATATAAAGTGACGGAGCTAGAATATTTTATTAGTGGGAATGCTGTGAAAAAAAATTATATATACATACTTTTTTATTAGATAAAGACATAATGATAAATTTCATTAAGCGAGACAAAAAATATTAATTCCATTTTTTTTTTCATTATATAGCTGCAGAGTCAAAATTTTTCAAAAATACCAGATGTAAGAATTGAAAATTCTTTTTCAAAAAAAAAAAAAAAAAAAAGAAGAAGAAATTTCATAACTTTCCCATTCAAGTACGAGTGGCTTTGCCACTGGCTACGTAATTGTTGTTGTTAATATTAATATATAAATAGTACAATATAGTTTTGAGTTAATATGGTAATTGTAAAAACGTCTTAATACCTATTGTAATTCAACAAAAAATAAAAAGAATAAAAAAATAAAAATAAAAACGTTCACACACCCAACACATATAACATAATGATGCCAAGTATCGCTGCCAGCTTCTTGGTTTGATGAGGCAAATTCTAATATATAGATACATTATTCAACTACTAAAATGTACATATAGTCACTACAAAGAGGAATATATATTGGAAAAAAAAAAGAGAGACATTTGTGCACAATATTATTTATTATATACTAGAATATATGTAGTGCAAATGGTATATTACAATGGATAGACAAGTAAAGGAAAAGACTTTAAGAAGTCGTCGAGTACTAGTCCTTGGGGCTTTAGACATAGTGACTCAAATGGCCTAATTGGTAAATGCATGCCATGCACAAGGCCATGCATTTACATGATCTTTGCTTGTCGTGTTGCACCATTCAAATTTTGACTTCATTAGCACTCGTATCATTGGCGTAGGAGATCATTAATCTTAATCAGCTCTTAATCCTCTTCCCAATCCAATGTTTTAACTCACATTTGCATGATCTTTAGCTCGCTCAATCTCCAACATTAAACCTCTTCTGAATTCCACATATGGGTAAGCAAGAGGCAAATCATCCGCTTTTATCTTCCACCTATTATACGCAGAAGACATACGTAACATTAAGCTTTGTAAACAAAAATTTTACACATGTATATGAATGGTTTCTTGTCAATGATTTTATCTGTCCAGCAAATGTAACATATTATAGTTATATGTACATATAACTATTAGTTGATTTATTGTGACTTTATATGTTACATATGGTATATTATTTAGATAAGCCGTTAGAGAAAAAAAAAACATATATCAATAGAAATTTCACATATTCATGATTTTTGTGCAATATGTTATTAATCATATCTTATGATATAAGTGTTATTTCATAGAAGGTGTCAGATAAAAGATCTTATATATATATGTGTGTGTGTGTGTGTGTGAAAATAAACTAACCTTTTCTATTGACTAGATTCTAGATTTAGGTACCGATATACAAATCAAACACTAGTGTTTTTGCCCAACAAAAAGCCAACATATAAAGCTAAAAGTTAACACTCGTGTAGCAGAATATTTGGGTAAAAGATGGAGTATTTAATTAGAAAAATTAATATAAGGTTCCTTAGTGGGTTGCAAAGGTCTCACCATCAAAGGGTGGAATGTGTAATCCATGCAAACAAGCATGTCAACATGTTAAGGGGTACTAGTACTAATTATATAATTATATAATTATAATTATGTTATAATTATATATATTTATGTATTAATTACTTTACCTATAATTAAGGACAAGATGATGAAGGAAGAATCCTATTACAACTTTAGCGAGCTCGGCCCCCGGACAAAGCCTTGGTCCACCACCAAATGGTGTCACTTTCTTTCGCATTTCTTTATCCTGTCTCAGTTAGCAGCCAATATTACAATAATAGAATGATTGAACAAAGAAATGGGAAAAATAAAAAATGAACTTTTCATATGCTTAATGTGAAGGGTAATCCCTATTACATGCTAATTATATAGGGTTTCCCCCTAAGCTTTTTTAGACTGTGTCAACGTTACTTCGAATTTGGTCACGTTTGAGGGACTGATATCATGAGCTGGGGATTTGTGTAAGATTTGAATTAGGATTTTGGAACTTTTGGTCGGATTTTTTTTTTTTAAGAACTGCATTACAACAATTTAGTAAATTGGGGTGGTAAATTGTCAAAATCAAAAAGTTGAATGAGTAAATTTTGAAAGTTCGAAAAGTAAAGTGGGAAAAGTGCAAATTACTCATATTTAAGTGTGTGTGTGTGTGTGTGTGTATTTGTCGTTTTACACATGGTGGTTTATGCTATTTACTTTTTCTTTTTTAATTTATTCTTTTATATATACATGTGAAAACAACCAGCCGATTATTAAACTAAAGCATGAAAATTTACCTCTGAAGTAAAAATTAAACAGGTTTAGTTATAATTATTCGAGCTTAAACCTGTTTATAATGGAATAGTTTTTCATTTTCTTTTTCTGTTAGGACTCTACAATTAAATATGTATTTGGAATTGGGAGAAGAAGGTACATACGGTCCATCTCCAAGGGTTAAATTCGTGGGGATTCTCATGAAGAGATTCATCAAAATGTACACCGGTGAAGATTGGAAGAACTTTCCATCCTGAAGGGATGAAAATCTCTGGAAAAAAAAAAAAAGGAAAAGAAAAACATAATATAAGATCAAGCACGATGAAATATATGCTAGGTATATATTTATATATATATAAAGTATATATCTATTTTGCTTATCAAAACAAAATATTTAAATGCTCATGAACCTTTAATTTAAATATAATCATAATATACCTTTAAATTTGACGTCTTGAAGAGTTTTTCTGTGCACAAACTTGACCACATTCCCACACCTCATGGCCTCACATGTGACCTGATGATTATTAAAGTACTAATTATCATCCAATAGTCCATCTATCAACTCTAATTAAAAAAAAAAAGTTTATTCATTTTTGTTAAAAAAACAACAACAAGAACTTTAATATGCTTCTTCTAATAAATATTTTCTTACATGGTACGTGAACTCCATTTTCTTGTAATCTTCCCAGTTCAAGGGTTCCTCGCCCTTTTTGCTTTCCCTTATTGATTGATGTTCCTCCTGCATACACACACACACACACACACATACACACATATATTATATATCAACTTTAGAGCCAAAGGAACCAATAACATAGATTCGACATGATGTATAAAAACATATGCATGCCTACTTTTGGAGCAAGTACTGAAAGAGACAAACAAAAGGGCACCTTAAGTTTTTGAAAAGCATCAGGTGCATGGCCAATAAAGTAGACAATCAAGGCCATGAGGGTTGCGGTTGTCTCGTAGCCTCCCAGCAAGATGTCCAATACAATGCTCATTTTCTCTTCCTCATTTAGATTCTTCTTCGCCAATATCACATCCAAAAACTCTTCTTCTTCTTCTTCTTCTTCAACCTGACCTCCATCAATATCGGTAAAACCGGGGCCCACCTTCTCTTTTAGTACCACCCTCTCTTTTAAAATCTCTTTCACTATTGAAGCAAGTCTTTCCCTAGCCTGATCAAGAAGCCAATAAACGGATCAATCATATGTTTTTGTGTGTGGTCGATTCCCGTATTATTATTTCCTCTCAACTCTCGAACTTCTCGAATTATATTATTAGGAGATAAATTATAGCCAGGGATTAAGTTTGTACCTTTACTGCCTTGAAATATGAAGTTCCGGGGATGTAGATAGGAAGAGAAACAAAGCCTTTCATGTATGTTTCAAAGTCTTCTAAAATCTGTGAAGCTTGCGGCTCACCGGGTTCAATGTTCAAAAGGAGCTTTACCATAAGGCTAAGCGTAAACTGCATTGAATTTACAAAATCATTTTAACTAACAACATCACAAACAAAATATCTATACTGATAAAGTAAAACAGATTAGTTTTCAACCAAAAAAATTAAATACAAAAAGTGAAACCGATTAGTATACTAGTAGTGGAAGTAGTGCTAGTACTAGTAAAAGCTAGTCTCACCGTTTTAGCTTCTTTGAAAAAGGCAACTTCTTTACGGTGATTCCATGATTCAAACATGGAGTTCAACAACTTCTCCACACGGTGAAGGAAGTTGGATTTGGACTTGGATGAGCCGATGAAGCTAACGATAACGTTCCGTAGCTTCTTGTGAAGATCACCGGAAACGAGAAGCAAAGAATTCTTCCCAAGAATACCATGGATGGCCATAGGGTAGCTTGTTTGGAAGAGCTTGTCTTCGTTCTGAAGAATGAACATGTTGAGCTCAAGATCACACGAGACTATCGCCGGCGAACCAAAAAGGTGAGATTTAAACACCTTTCCGTACCTAAAGCATCCCCACAAGTTAATTTATAATTATATATAATTAATGCATGTTCACCACATGAGCTATCTCTATTACCAAAACATATTTAGAGGGTGTCTTAAAAAAAAAAAAAAAAAAGAAAGCTAAATTAGGTAAATTACCTAAAACAACGGTTTTGAAGGAAGCACCCCAAAGAGTTTGAACTATGGGGCTTGAGGAAGGCAAGAGTCTCTCCAATAAAGGGCAACCATCCCATGTTACCACGAGGCAAGTTGTGACCATATTGGGGCTCTTGTTTGACGAAGAGTTTTAGTAGAAGAAAAGAGGCAAAAGTTAGGCCTAAGAGCGAGGCAAAAGTTAGGCCTAAGAGCAAGGCAAACAATGTAGTTGTAAAGGGCCCTAACATATTGTTTGGTTTCTCTCAATTTGTTGCTCACTCACGCAAGCTCTACTCTCTTATATCTTAGAGCACCTTCATGCATTCGCTCTGATCTCATATACATTATATACATATATACATGTACACACACATATATACACACACGTTCATACGTGTGTGTGTGCGTGTGTGTGTATATATATATATATGCTTAAGTCAAGTAGCTACCATCCGTTCGTAGATTAGTCTACCAACCAAAAGAGTATTATGTGCCTAATTAGAATAAAATATTTTTAAGTTAAGGAAAGTAAATTATTTTTAATTATATAGACAAACTAAGTGGCACAATTACATGCGTCGCTTGTCGGTGACTTTGACATTCTATAAGAAATGTCGGAATGACTTTTTCTTTTCTTTTCCTTTTTCCCCCCTTTGATGCATCCTTTTTTTTTTTTTAACATAAACATATATCAAAAATGGTGGGTGTTGACTACGAATATATATACCTCTTAAACATTATTTTTTTTTCCTCCCTTTATTGAGAAGAATCAAAGATTTTTTTGTAATAGGAAAAGGGACAATAAAAACTACACTTACAATAATAGCGTTTAAAGAATATGAAGTCTTCATGTCTACTATGACCTTTTTTTTTAATGAACCATTTGTTGAATTTTTGTAAACCTAATTTGGCTGCACTATATTTATATATTTATTTATTTACTTTAGTAACCACTTCAAGACATTAGCAAAGGGAACCGGCTCATCTATAGCCCAACATCCTAATTAATCACCTATATAGCTAGCTTGTAACACGCCTTCAATAAATCAAACATCCAAGGGGCGTTTAAAACATTGGCTCAAAATTCTAATTGAATATATATTTTGTAATTCACTCTAAAGTATTAAAACTCTTAAATATACATCTCCCTTTCTCTCTCTTCTATCTTCAAAAAATTTAAATTTTAAAATTCCTTATTTTTTTATTTTAAGTCTAAAAGTCACAAAAAAAAAATGACGAAAGCATCAACAAAAGATTCATAATATTGCATAAATTTTTGAATATATTTTAAATTTTGACACTTATATATATATATATCTTAGTTCATTTCCAATACACACTTCAACTCAACACACTTTTCAATTCTAACCTACAAAACTTCAACTCCAACTATTGCCCTAAATTATGGGTCCTAATAACTTTGCCTCTCTCAACACTAAAAAACCCCCCACCAAGAAGGTCCTCTTGGCCTTACGGAATATATAATCTTTATCTGCCCTTAATTTGCTGCAAAAAACTCAGTCAGAGTCTAGCAGTTGAAGCCTGCGGATGATTTTATACAGATAATGATAACATGTCTCCTAAAGGAGTAGCAAAGAGGGATCCCTATAGCATCCTCAACTTTTCAATGGGCACGTAGAAGACAATGAGATTCAAAATATATTTTGTGTAATGTTTTTACGTGGGTTTGATGTTGATGTTTGCAATAGGAATCCGACCACATAAATTGTGATCAATTTTTCTTTGCATGATGATACTCATTTTTCGGCTCTTGTTGGTGTGGCCTTTAAGAGAAGGGAAGCGTGTAATATATTGGCGCCATTTTGATGATAAAGTAGGAACCAAGGGGGAAGTGAAAAAGAAAGGATCGAATTAATAATGTTAAAGATATCAGTATCAATTTTAATTTTTTTTAATAACAATTTATATGATATATCGATCGATCATTTATTCGTTAGAAGTGTTTAAAAAATTTTTACGTCACTTAAAAATAAGAAATTGTATTTATCAATGAAAAAAAAACATCGTATTATCATATAAATTGATATTAAAAAATTGAAATTAAAGTTATGTTTATAGCAATCCTCCAAAAAAGATGGCTTTGCTTTGTCTGTCTTTTGCAAGTGTGCACGGTGCACGTGCAATTGCATCATGGGACCCCCAAACAACAACGTCAATGATCAATTTGTGCTTGAGTTTGGTTGGCAAATGGAAACCCCATAAGCTAGCTGGATATCAATTGACAATATTGCGACCATGGCCTACCGGCTCTCCATTCTAGATAATATATTTATTTGTGCATTTCTCAACTTTGGTTGTTTGTAATTTGCAGCTTTAAAAAGAGTACTATTTTTGGGGTTACTAATTGTTTCCATAATTTAGATGAGTGAACACTAGCCAATTAATTATGGGGTTATACTTTTCTGCCCCCCACCTCCCTAAATTTATTTTTCTTAGTGAAATAAACAGGCAGACATGAATCATGGAATTAATAATCAGACCCTAACTCCATAGATCCCATTTGATTAGTGATCGCTATCCGATATTGATCCTTGTATCCTTAATTATTTTTATTTTTTGAGAAATTATATCCTTGGTTTCTCCAACTCTATAAGGTAGGGGGAAAAAATAAATAAGTTACAAATTGTGTGGGACTTCTTTTATTCTATACACAAACGTGTGTGTGTATATATATATATATGATGATATTCCAACTATATACATACATATATAGAGAACATGTTAAAAAAAGGAAAAATGATCTTGAGATTTGGAACAGTGGAACTACTATTTTCTTGCCTATGCCAATTAAGATACTCAGCATCCTTACTAGGCCAAAACTATGGTTATTGGTTTCCTTTAACCATAATCTAAATCATTTCAATAAAAGAAGATTCATCATTTTGGGGCACCCATTGAGAAAGGATCGCCTTTCTTCATGTAATTATAAAGCTCCATTGCACGTTTGAGAGGACAAGCTATGATTATTCTTGTCTTGCATTTGGGCTTTTTGGTCCTTACATTTACATGAATAAAAAGCTAAAGTTCATCTCCCTAAATGGTTGGCTAAAATGATAAAATCAAAGCAATATAATATACAAAATTATCCAGCTAACTTACATTTGCTCTTGCTTAGGAAAATAAAAATGGAAAAAGAATAGATTTGAGACATAAATTGATTGATTTTAATTCCTCATTTGGTTTATATTACCTTATCGAGAACTTTGGGGGGACCAATGGCCTTAGTGGGTCTAATGGTATTATTAATGTCGTGGCTCCATGATATCCATTTCTTTTTCTTCTTAATTCTCTTTGGGTTAAAGCTGTTAAGTCTGGTGGTTGAAAACTTGAAATGATTGGCTTCTTTTTTCCTTTTCCTTTTTTTCTTCCTCCCCCGGCCGCCCCCGCCACCTCCCAACCCCACCCCCACCCCCCCTCTCTTTTCTTGTGGGTGTTTCATTGTTGTCGTTTGGTCGAACGACCACGTTTTTTTTTTTTAAACTAAACAACTGCCGCCATTTTGGTCTTGTTTAATAATAAGAATAATACGCTGGTTTTGTTTCCATTTTCACCCAATTGGCATGGAGTCGTGGATGATCAGTTATGAAATTTGGACGCCGTTTTCGGCGCCTCAACGAAGATGAATTTTTCTTTCGTTGTCGTTTTGTGGATGTCATTGGTGGTGAGGGACACTAGGGTTGGCAATTTGGGTCACGACACGAAACCCCTCACGAAGTTAGAGGGTTTGGGTTTTCTTTAAATGGGTTTGGGTCAAAACGGGTCGAACCCGTCAAACACGATTAAATAAAGGGTTGAACCCGCACGAACCCACCAACCCGCAATTTACATGAAATAACCTGTTTAATAAATGGGTTATATATAGATTAACACGAACACGACCCATGAATTACCTATTTATAATTTTTAATATATATTATATAAATTTTTAAAGTTTAAAAATTTAAAATTCAAAATTTAAATATAAAATATGTATTTTAGTTTTTATATGTATATTTTTAGTTTTGTATTTATCTTTTGTGATCTAAATTTAAGTGCGATTTGATTGTGAACTTAATTTGATTGTTATTTAGATGTTTAATAAGTTTTTTTAATGTTAAAATTGATGATAGGTTAGTTAAATAGGTTAATTAAATAGATCAATAACAAGTTAGTTAAGTGGGTCAATAACAGATTGAATGACCTGTTTATGACCCTTTTAGTAAGTGGGTTTAGCATACACGACACGACACGTTTATGACCTGTTAAGGGTTTAGCAGACACGACACGTTTATGACCCGTTTACGACACGACACGCCACGTTTATGACCCATTTAATAAACGGGTTATAAACGTGTCGTGTCGTGTCAACCCGTTTATTAACGGGTTGTGATTTTTGACACGATTATTAAACGTGTCGTGTTCGTGTCAAGTGTATTTGTGTCAACAAACGTGTCAGATACGACACGAACACGACCCGCTGACACGATTTGCCACCCCTAAGGGACACTGATATCCTGTCAGAGGATACCAAACTTTCAAATATATTTTTATAGATAAACATAATGAATTAATGTGGTTATTTGTATTATGTGGATTGATATTTAAAAATTTATATTACAATTCATTTTTTTAGTATTTTTTATCATCTAAATGTTTGTTTGTATAAATTTATAATTCAACCATTAAATTTAAATTTTTACAAAAGAAAATGTTGTAAAAAAAAAAATTTAAAATAGTTTAAAACAAGATGTAAAACAGGAGTTTAAAAATCTTCCCTACGTGTTTCTCGTCTGATCAACACACGACGCAACTTTGACTGTCGTCCACCTCCTTCTTTCACCAGGAAATTGCGTTGCATATTCCCCTCAAAGAACAACACCACCATGAGCATGGTCGTCGTTTCCCACATTAATCGTTCCCGCCTATAGAAATCTGTGGTCGTTTTCTGTCAACTGGGCCGTGAGGCCACCATTAATGAGTTGCGCACTTGTTACATCTTTAGGCCCAGCCCACTAGTATGGGCCTAATGTTGGGCTTTGCAACTTCTTTTTAGCCCCAAAATCCGACTCTGAAGCTTCTCAAAATTTGCTGACAGCCACGAACATGTTATCTTCCATACTTCAACCGTATGCATTTCTAAGCACAGACAAAACAAGCTCGTTTTATTTATTTATTTATTTTTTATTCTTCACATAATTTCCACAGAATTTAGAATTAAAAAAAAAAAAAAAAGAAAGATAAAGGAAAAAGATGTTCAACATTCGCTTAGACCCGAAGTTAAGAATCTCATCATCACCCAAATTATTCAAAAATCCCAGAAGGAATTTTCCATCGAAAGTGATAATCACGATGAGCAGTACCAGTACGTCCAACGAAAACAACCCAGCAGAACAATCGTCGTCGTCGTCGTCGCCAGCAGGGAGAGTGAAACGGCTGGTTCTGTCTGGGGAAGAGAGAACGAAGCTGAACCCATATTCGGACAGGGACTTCTACGCCTACCCGCGGTTCGTGACCCACGTGGACGACGGCTTCATTTCGACGTTGACGGAGCTGTACAGGCGGAGGCTGAGGCCTGAGTACGAGGTTCTGGACCTGATGAGCTCGTGGGTCAGCCATTTGCCCCGTGAGGTCAAGTACAAGAGAGTCGTGGGCCATGGCCTTAATGCCGAGGAGCTTTCCAAGAACCCTCGTTTGGATTATTTCTTTGTCAAGGATCTCAACGTCGACCAGAAGCTCGAGCTCGAGAGTTCCAGTTTTGATGCCGTTTTGTGTACTGTCAGTGTTCAGTACCTTCAACAGCCTGAGAAGGTTACATGTTTGATGTTTTGCCTACGGTTGAGTTTTTAACTATCTGCTATATATATCTATATATATATATATATAAGTATTCACGATAAAAATTTAAGATGCTTGATACGAATTACTTTAATCATAAGTCATGTACTGATAATTTTCTGTTAAATATGGACATAATTGAGTAGGGGTACAATCATATATATTATATGGAATGCTCTGCGATTGATTAATTTCTAAAAATCCTAGTGGAGAAAAATACGCCAGTCATTAACATGTAGCTACACAACTGATTGATTGAGGATTCAGGTTTAGATTCAATTAATAATTGTTCATTATAAGATTGATTTTTGAATAAATACATTGGGTAGAGGGGAAAAAAGAAAGTGTTGTGAGGAATAAGGATAAGCTTTTTGTGGGATATTTTATGTCATATGTTTCAATGGGATTACTATTTCCTCTCAGGTGGGGGACAATTTAGAGTTTAGCAATGCTTTTCTCATTCGAAATAAGGCACAAATTTACTTTTGTGTGAGATCATTGGTGCATTCCTGGCCATCAAATTACACACCTTAAGGAAATATGAAACAGTCACTGTAGGTTGTATACATATATATATATGTATATATATGAATTTATCGATTTTTTATCTACTGATAGAAAAGGAAAGTGTTCAATTTTACCTTATTACAACAGGCCAATGCAATCATATAAATAATTCTATGAACTAAAGCTGAATCATCAAACATCTTGCTCCACTAGAGTCATGGCGTGGAGTATTCCAAATGATTATCGCGTCTCAACTAGTACTTCATAAATTTATAACACAAGAATGAATCTGCAAAAGAATTACATTTTCCTTGAGAAAATTTGTGCTATTAGAAGTCTCCAATGTAGACGCATGCATGCCAAAAACATTCCTTTTCTGTGTTCACCTCAATGGCACAACCGCTATTGTCTAGGTATAATAATGCTGCATATTTTGTAGACGAGTGTTTATGCACTAAACAGTCTCTGGTATCGACTGACTAAAAGTGTCTACCAGGTGTTTGCAGAAGTGTTTCGGGTTCTAAAGCCAGGAGGGGTGTTCATAGTGAGTTTCAGCAATCGAATGTTCTACGAGAAAGCCATAGCGGCGTGGAGAGACGGGACCGAGTACAGCCGGGTACAATTGGTCAATCAGTACTTCCAGTCTGTGGAAGGATTTCAACAGCCTGAGATCATTAAGAAATTGCCAACTGCTAACACCACTGCTCAGGGAGAGCAGTTGCCTTTCAGCTGGTCCTTGGGGTTTTTGGGAATGATTCCTCCTTCAGACCCTTTCTATGCGGTTCTAGCTTACAGGAACTTCAAGCCTGTCTATAAATGAATTTCCGGAGACTAAAACATGGGAAGTCAAGCTTGCTGTTTTCTTCAACATTTTCAATTTACAACACTTTGTATCTTTGATGTATCCTGCATTTTATCTTCTTCTTTCTTCTACACTTGAAAATGTACTGTGAATTTATGAGCTCATAAAAATATATACCATGAAGAATGAATATTTGAATACAAATTGATTTTTCTTCATTTCCATTGACATGAATTCGCACCAAAAAAAAAAAAGAAATCTGTTTATATCAAATTTTAATGCGGAAATTTTAATATAAATAAATATATGACATTTTTATACGTATAATCGCCATAATTTCACATTGTATTTTATTATAAGGTGTGAAGTTCAAATCTTAAAATAAGATAGAAAAGAATAAAAGTGTAAAATATGTAAAATAGGAAATAATTCCTAAACTAAAACGTTTCATTTTGAGACAATCATAACTCCACACACATTGCCACACCTGCTCTCAATGCGTTTCGAAATTGGTATCGAAACGGTTTCTAAACGTTTTGAAATCAACCTATTTTGTAGGGCTGGCAATTCGTGTTGTCGTATCGTGTTCATGTCGTATTTATTAAATATTCGTATCAAAATCTCAAATCCAAACCCAACCTATTTAATATTCGTATTGACCCAAATTAATCCGTTTAAATTAAATATAAATAAAATAATGATGACAGGGTCAGAGACGACTGATTGTGTTATTGCGAGGGAAGAGGAAGACGATTGGATGAGGTGAGCAAAGTTACAAAAATACTGAAAGACTAAAAAAAATAAAATAAAATATAGATTTTCATCTAGATTTTCTTTTTTATGTTAAATTTTTTAAAAAAATATATGTATATATAAAATAAAAGATATATATTATATCTGAATTTTGAATTTTGAAAACTCAAAATTAAAAATAGTAAAACATTATAATATATATAATAATATAAATATATTAAGGATTATAAATGGGTAATTTATGAGTTATATTCATGTCAACCTATATATAATTAATTTGTTAAATGTTTATTTCGTGTCAATTACGAGTTGGCAGATTCGTGCGGGTTTGACCCTTTATTTAATCGTATTTGACGGATTTAACCTTTTTTTACCCAAACCCATTTAACGAAAATCCAAACACTCTAATTTCGTACAGATTTCGTGTCATGTTATCGTGTCGTGACCTAAATCGCCAACCCCATTATTTTGTATGCCAAAGACTTTTTCTTCCGAAATGAAAAAAAAAAATCTTACATATTGCTTCTAAAAAAATTTTTTTTTTTTTAAGAAAATCATAAAAACTTTTGCTGCAAAATCCTTTGGACCGTCCGAAACCTTATGTGACCCCAAGAGACCGTCCCCTTCCCTCTCTCACTCCTTATCCTCTCTCTCTCTCTCTCTCTCTCTCTCTCTCTCTCTCTCTCTCACCATGCCGTCTGCAACGAATGCATTATCAATGGCGGAGAGCTGTTTAGCCTCGGTACCATTCCTCTTCACCCCGAAAACCCAACTCCCATTTCTCTTAAAATCCACCGTCAAACTTCCTCTCTCCTGTTCATCTTCATGGATCGTCTCTCTCAAACACAAGTCTCTGTCGTTTCGCATGGTTCCTTTGGTCGCTCAGACATCCGACTGGGCTCAGGAGGAGGACACTGAACAGGAAGAAGAACAAGTAGGGGAAGAAGGCTTGGAATTAGAAGCCCAGGCTTCTTCCGAGGAAGGAGAGAGTTGGGCAAACGACAGTTCCGGTGAAGGAGGCTTGGTGGGAAGTGAAGAAGAAGAAGAAGAAGAAGAAGAAGCCGCAGCAGCAGCAGAAGGAGGAGCTGAATTTTATCCTGAGCCACCTGAAGAGGCCAAACTCTATGTGGGTAATTTGCCTTTTGATGTTGATAGTGAGAAACTTGCTCAGCTCTTCAACCAGGCTGGGATTGTTGAAATTGCTGAGGTAAAACCCTGAAATTATGAATATATATAATTATATATAGTTCTTGTTACTGTTTAACTATGTTTGTGTTTATCTAACTAGAATAATTGGTGTGTTTTATGTTTTGTTGTTGTTTAAATAGGTGATTTACAATAGAGAAACAGATCAGAGTAGAGGGTTTGGGTTTGTGACCATGAGTACTGTTGAAGAGGCCGAGAAAGCTGTGGAGATGTTTCACCGATATGTGAGTTGCTTTATCTCTCTCTATCTCTCTCTCTATATATATATATGTATAAATATATACTAAATGTTCTAATATTTGTTGTTATTTTCTACAGAGAGAATTAGTTCAAATTCTCAAATTGTGACTAAATAACAAAGTGAATGGTGAATTGTGGCACTCTTGAATATAGGGACTAAGAATGCTGCCTAGGACTAAGAAACAATGGCTTTGTTTTGTACATGTTTTATTTAGTTTAAAGAAGTAAACACATCTCCCATATAGGTCTAGCTTGTTTACTGAGCCGTAAATTCAGGCATCGTGAGTTAGGACTCCGTGAATTTTTTATTAATGAGGCATATGAGTTGTTTCCTTGGTCTTTGAGCAACAAAGGAAAGAAGTGCATCTCTATAGACATCTTGACTTTAAGTCCCGCTAGGACTCATGGACTTTTCTACTAACAAGGCTATCGGTTGTTGCATTGGTCTTTGAATTGAGCAAAAAATGGAAAATAATTAAACATTTCTTTGAATACCATTCAAGTTGCGCTAGACAGACTCCTGGAATTCTCGACTAACAAGGTTTATGGGTCGTCCCACTGGTCTTGAGCATAAAAAAGGAAAGAAGGAAACAAATCTCGGTCAGAGTATCTCTATAGTGTAACAATTCGAGAAGAGAAAAAAGAACATTAACTAATGCAAGCGTAGTTACCCTTTATGAGTTAAGTTTACTCACCATTTCAAAAGCAGATTATGTTATTTTAATTTCCTTTTGCTTACTTGAAATGCTTTATATATTTGTGGTTTTCACTATCGAAAACAAAACTTATCGTTCAAGCTTAAAATGCAAATAAATTGTATCATATCTCTGTGTTTTAAGAGTTCCCATATGTAACTTATCATTCAAGGTTAAAATGCAAATAATATTTATCATGTCTCTTTGTTTTAAGAGTTCCATTTGTTTTTTTCGCAGGACTTAGAAGGTAGATTCTTGACTGTAAACAAGGCTGCACCTAGAGGGGCAAAGCCCGAAAGAAGAGTGACTGAAGCTTCTTACAGAATCTACGTTGGTAACCTGCCATGGCAAGTAGATGACGCTCGTTTGGAGCAGGTTTTCAGTGAACATGGAAAGGTAGTAAATGCTAGGGTAGTTTATGACCGTGAATCGGGACGTTCGCGAGGGTTTGGCTTCGTCACAATGTCTACTGAGACGGAATTGAACGATGCAATTGCTGCTCTTGATGGACAGGTTATTTTCACTTCCCCCATTTTTTTCTTTCAAAGTTCGAAGTTTCTGCTTTTTGATATAGACCCGCCTAGATTTTAAGTCCAACAAGTCAATCAAGATAATCATAATGCAACAAGATGAAGATTTCAATTGGGAAGTAATTCGAGCTTTATAATCGTATCTAGCTCTATGTAATATCTGAATTCCTCGAAGTCAAAGGACTTGTGGTAAAGGACTCTTATACAATGCGCTTCACCTTATCTTTCTGGGAATAATATACCTATCCCCTGCGTTTTTTACCAAATGTGAGGAGGTTGTTAACACAATTTGTTTATAATATGGTATGTTAGGATGCCCCAGCTGCATATATCACTGCACTTTTACTTGACACCTATCATAATGATAAACGGCTCGTCTCACTGTCACATTCCCCTGTAAAAGATAGGGTTAGTTTTAACACGACTATAAAAAGTTAGGAATAGGCACAGAATTACCGAAAATGTCAGGTGAAACGGAACATTTGTTAAAAGAAAGTGAAGGTTTTTGGTATTATCCCGTAACATTAATTGATGAAGAATAAAAATTTTATTTTTCCATTTCTTCAGTGATAAATTATAGAGGTTAAATTATTATCTTCTTGGTACACAGAGTTTGGATGGAAGGGCAATCAGAGTAAATGTTGCTGAACAGAGGCCAAGGCGTAGCTCGTTTTCTTTTTAAAAAGATTGTTCTTCCATTTCAGAATGAACCCTGCATAACTTTTGGAGAGAGATTCAACAATTTTTATACTTCGTTTAATTTGTTATCTACTTATAGTATGACCAGAAGCTTGATAAATTGATATTGAGGGATGGTATTTTCTTGTTAGGTTTTCTTTTCCCGTAATTTCTTCCTTGATCATAGTTGAATTTGATTAGTCAAATGCAGTTAGCTTTCTCATGTTATCATATTTGATGGAAATATTGCAACTTTGTTTTTATTGCCAAAAAATTTCTATTTTCTATTTTTTTTTTAAGTCGTTTTAAGCCATTTATATTTGGTTGCAAGTGTCGCAACTAAAAAAAAGGGGGCAACTTCTTTAATGTTCCATGTCGTTTATTGCTCAAACGACATGGAATCTCCTTTTCCCAGTCTCCCTGAACTTGGAGGTTGTCGTTTAACTTGAAAATGATTTGTTGCCTATCGTATGTGATTTTCTATCATTTATGAGAATACTGATATTTTGTTCTCGCTTGAATATCATTGTTTTCTAGCCAAAAAAGAAAGAAATTAAAATTATATTGTACTTATTAAAAAAAAAAAAGGCAAGCAATATGTCTTTCATGTTTGTAATGGCAATTTATTTTTTTCTTAAAAGTATCTGTTTGTAGCGTGTTGCCACTCACTACTCGTAATCTTGGCTTCCTTTAATATCGAGGCTTTTAGATAAATGATAAATATAGCTATTGGAGTTGACGTATAACAAAAGATTTGGAGTTGAATATAACAATAGATTAAAAATATTTTAAGAATGAAAAAAATTTTAATTTTACATACCTGCCCTTCAATCGTATAGCGTGGAGAAATTTTCTTATTTTATTTGTCGACAGTTGGGAAAATTGAATTAATAAAATAGAAATGCCAAGATCAAAAGATCGTCACATCAAAGAAGATTTATGGGTATATGACAGACAACGAGTAAAAAAGTTCCACTAAAAATTTGTATTAACTACACTTATCCACACTCTACCACTTTAGCCCCAAATAGAACAAAAGCCCACCCTGAACAAAGCAAGACAGCAAAGCAGAGAGAAAAATCGTAGGTAAGTCCGCACATTGTGGATGGCTAAAATTTGTTAGATACTTCAAAAAGATGTACTTCCCAACTTGTGAGTCCAAACCATCAAAGCTAGCGGGTGAGACTCGAACACAACCTGGTGCGTTACCGAGATCAAGAATCCAACAATAGACTTGTTACCAAACTTCAGTAAGACGTTCCAAAATGTTTTATACTCCTTAAAGACGGTCTATTTTTTAAAGCTTTCTGGAGTCAGCAAGATACAATGAGAGTGCTGAGATTTACAAAGAGAGCTTCCTAGCTGCCTCGACCGCTTTGGCACAGTAATACAATCTCCAAAGGGTTCCAATATTCTGCAAAAGCAAGATGCAACAAAGGATTAGAATCAAGAAAACTTGATAAATATATGCGTGTGCTCTTCCTGTACCTCTTTTTCAAGATCCACATGAATCTCATCGACAGATCTTTCATCTGCCGGCTTGTTACGATTTATAAGTTCTGCAACACGGTCAAGATTTTCACTAGGCAACCCTTTAATCATCTTTTGAAGCTGTTTTTTCTCAGCAAGGACCATAGGCCTGCAGAGCACCGTCAACTTTTGAATTAGCTAATGCACCGACTATAGTAAAGGCATTTGAACAACCTTTCAAAAGTAAGAAAGAGAATCAGTTCTACATTAACCTACACTTAGGAATGTGTAAGCAGTAAGCCTTATGAATTGACCAAGCAAAAACTACAATGATGTTAATAACTACCACAAGCAGTACATCACTAGACACAATCTCTGGACCTGAGTCTTGATTAGAGCTTCTCTGCCTCTCATTTGACACCTTAGATATTGGTAAACAATTCTAACAATAAACGAGGATTGGTGCAATTAACACATCCCACTTGGTAATTAGGAATTTTTAGAGGATTAGTGCAATTGACACCGCCCACTTGGTGATTTGGAATTTCTGAGACTACCAGAGGCTTGAAATTACGAAATGCAGTTCCTAGCTGGGGAGAAAATAAACGTCAAGAGCAATAAGTAAACACTACCTGCAAGTGGACATCACAGTATCAAGAAGGCTCTCAAGCTGCCGCTCCATGCGCCCTAGCTTTAAAAAAAAAAAAAAAAAAATCAATTTCATGTTATCAGCATAAAGCACTACAAAGAATGCTCCACAATGCTATCAAAGACAATAATCTCAGATTGAAAGAAACAAAACAGTTAGATGGAAAAATAAAAAATAAAAAATAAAAGAGCATGTGCATGCTTTTGTTTCATAGAAGAGAATAAAATTTTCAGATAATTACTTTTGCATATAGTTCATCACAAAATTTCGTCATTATCTCGTCAAGCTCAGAGCTATTGTTCTCCAGAACGAACTGTAAATCATCATTCCCCTGAAAAACAAATGTACAGCACAAGGTAAGATACCCCGTATATAATTTATATACCTACAAATGTAGACCACACAGTTGAGGGCAAACTAATCTTTGCACCTACCTTCCTTTGCTAATCTTCCTATTTCTCTTGCTTTTCATGTGGTTTAAATGCAAAGTTGATTCCATTTAAATTTAATTCTTTAAATTAAATCCATCAAAAAAAGAATTCACTTGAAAACGATTCAGTACAAGCAAAAGTGACAAAGACTACCAGATGCAAAATATGTTTTGATTTGTTCAAGTTCACCAAGATCAATGTAAACCTGCATTTTCTGCCTTAAGAGTTCATACAGGTTCCAAAGGTGAAGATATCTTCTGATTTCTTAGTACTGAACAGAAATTAGAATCTGCTCCCTTGTGGGGTGAAAGGACAAACCACTATGTTTTGTGTGCCATGCAGGCGCACATACATATTACATGCAAACTGGTTTGTTTCAACCATGTCGGATAGATAACGTTAGTCACCTTAGACTCCTCTAGACCATTGTCCGCTTTGTTGCCACAAGCAGAATTTTTCCTAGCATTGGAAAGTTGAGGGAGGCTAGTTGAAGAGTCAGAAGAGGGAAGTTTAAGTTTCTTAGAGGGAGGTTGACCATTATCATCTTCAGATTCTGCCTGCCTTGCTCTTAACAGACGTTTTTTTCTTCGCTGCATCTGTATTTTACTTGTTTTAACAACAGGACCTAGCATCTGCAATAACATCATTGACACTGTTCTTTACTTTAACTGATAGAGTAGAATGACTTAATGAAAAATAAATAGAAAACAAATTACTCTTTGTACAGAGACTGAATTACAAGAAAAAAAAAATCCATGAATCGACAAGCATAATTGACTTTGGTTCAGCATAGAATTAGGACGGGAAGGAAAGGAATAGAAACCCAGAATACCTCATCAGCTTCTGCTGTAAGAAAAACCACACTTTGTCGAAGCAATGCCCTCAATCTTTCTCTTTGGAAATCTGACAGCCCAATACAAATACCATTACTGAATAATGAGTCCTGCCTGACTTCGCCAAATCCTCTACCAGGTAACTCGGGGATTAGGGAAGTCCAAAGCTGGAAATTTTCATCCTGTGACAATAGCTCAGCAGCTTGACAAGCATAGTAACCAAAGTAATCAGGTCCCTCTCTGTTACATTCCACAGAAGCATCCAAAGCCTTTGAATCGTTTGACATAACAAAGAAGGCCTTCTGTACCACAAATCACCAGCAAGCATGGGCAGAAGAGAAACCATAAATCATTACCATCTGATATAAAAGAAAATGACCATGTTGAGTGTATGGAGCTCAATCATCACCCTGATACAAAGTTAGCACACGGAACGATTGCTATAATAATACTTATGTGGGCTTTATGATACGAGGATTAGAGCAAAAACCCAAAGAGACTAAGAGGTGTGTGATTTTCTCTTATAATCTCCTCTTCATCATATTTGAATATTGTTTGTTTTAGACATTAAAAGTGAACCACTGTAATTTTGTATGTGCTTGTTCGTCTATCTTCTTCAATTTAACCAACCTGACTGTTGATCACAACGTCACCAATGAACCGCACAAAGAGAAATGCTATAAGTATGATACTATTTATAACCATTGCCAGTGTAATTTGCTCATACTAATCACCTCACAGATAAAATAATAACAAATAATTTAGGGAAAATAAGTAAAAAAAAAAAAAAAATTATTCACGAAATATGTCAACGAAATTATTAGAAGACTTTCAACTAAATATCCATAACTCTCAATGTATTAAGACCAATCGCATAAATTTGGCTCAGCTTGATTCTTTAATTTTTGCAGAATTATCTTTTAAATTTTAATACAAATCTTATACAAACAAGAACCAACCAGTATTCACACGTCTCAAAACCCAGCCCGGTGACTAATTGGGATAAATAAAAATGAACCATTTTAACTAACAACAAAATCCAGCTTCCACAGCTCGAACAAAACCAAGATAAAATTGAAAGATACTCCATCGGTTTTCAGAACTACAAAGAGAAATCATGACGGAAAAAAAAAAAGAGAATTTGGGGAATTTAGGGTTTAATTTGTGGGGGGTAAAATCAGAATGGCAAAAGAGATTTCTATAATTTAAATCAAGAAGGAAACGCCAATACGATAGAGGAACTTGGGATTAATTAGGTGATTCCAGAGAGAAAATCCTACCTCAAAGACTAAGATATCTGAAATTTTGTTATTGCTCCAAAGGAATTTCCCTGAAGAAATTGGACTCGTACTTTAGGAAGTGTCAGCTTGTAGGAGAGAGAGAGGAGACCAGAAACGATTGTTTTAAAAATGTTATTTTTTAATTATATTTGAATATAATTTTTTAATATTATATTTAATTAAAATATATTTATTTTATATTTGAATAAAATATGTATTTGAATAAAAAGTATTTTAAAGTTAAAAAGTTAATGTGATATAAAAATAGAGATAAATAATTAAAATTTAAAAATTGATATAATTGTTTTAAAAAAATTTTGAATAATTATTATTTTCATAATATTATTAAAAATAATTATATTTAAATATAAAATTTTACATTTTATCTAGAATTAATATTCGTAACGTAAAAAAGGTTCCAAACGCACCTTAAAACTGCTTAATTTCTCCGGTCCTGTATTGTCACTTTTTTTTTTTTTTGGGACCTTTAAATTGTAGGTTTTTTACTTCAAAAAATGTATTAAGAAATAAAAAACTAACGTGTCACAACGACTATGCCCCTATAGCTCAGTGGTAGAGCGTCAGTCTTGTAAACTGAAGGTCTGTAGTTCGATCCTGCATGGGGGCAATCATTTTTGTTAGTTTTTTTTCCCCCGAAAACCAAAAAATAAAAAATTGCTAGTCGTTTTTAATTTTATTTGTGCTCAAAGGGACAACTAAATCCCCCATGAAAAACGACATTGTAACCGTTATAGGGGGGTAATTCAGTCATTACGTTACACAATCACTGCCTTACAGAGGTGGACACAGCAGAGAATAGAGCGGGAGCCGCCGCAATTACTTTTCCCGACTTCAATGGCTTCGACGATCCGAAAGCTGCTCAGAAAGTCGCCACCCACAACACTTCTCTCTTCTCTACAATGCAAATCAGGACCAAATATCACTTCCCCTTTCACTTCTCACCAACCACGTAACATTGAAAGCGAACCAGATCCTCATTTGTGTCGCATCCCAATTCTAAAACCTTTGCTGGGGGCGGAGAAGCCGGAAAATTTGTCCCCTTTCTCGCAGATTTACCCGAGTTTTCCATTTGGATTTTGTTTAAACCCAGTTCCGGTATCTATGTCGGTCCCATCTGAGGCCGAGGACGTGGCGGTGGATGATTCGAGGGAGGTTTGGGCTGATAGCACGAAGAAGAAGAGGAAGAGAAAGATGAACAAGCACAAGTACAAGAAGTTGAGGAAAAGACTCCGGAGACAGACTTAGTTCTTGCTTCATTTTATTTAGGTGAGATTTTTATTTTTTTTAATTTGTTGGGGAATTTGGAATAGGCTTGCTTGCTATTCAGGCTAATGCTTTGTCTTTTCTGCAAAATTTGAGATTTTTCTTGTATTTGATTTTGTATCTGCAAAGATAATGGAAATGATGTTCAGAGCTGAATCCGGTGGATTTTTATTTTTCGCATTAAGAAATAAGTACTGAACTGATAAGTTTGAGATTTATTGTCTTTGTTCACATTGTTGTTGATAAGCTAACTTGAAATGGGTGAATATGTATATGCGGAGATTGTTAAAGCATTTGCTTTTGCCGCGCTGTACAAAGGGAAATTTCTCAATTATGCTTTGCCCCAAAATCTGACTGTGTTTTGATGGGAAACCAACACAACATTAGAATTTTGCGATATTCGGTAGCAGAAATGGTTTGGATTGTGGAGGACTCTAAAATGCTGATGAACATGACTTGGGTTCTTTTGGAAGGTTGCGTTTAGTGTCTTGTAAATGAGATAGGTCTCTTAGGAATCAGGAATTCCTCTTTTTACTTTTTGCTGGAAGAAAGGGACTTACTACCATTGAGAAGGGTATTCCTCGTAGTATTAGTCTGTTGTGGATGCGCAAGTCTCAAGTCCTTTTTACTTTCTTGGACTGGTTAAAACTTGATTTTTGACTGATATTCGGAGAACCCTTGGCCCCTATTGCCATTTGCTATAATCCTGGAGGCGGATCCGTATATTGCGCATTAGATAGTGGACTATAGATAGACAATATCTTTATGTTTGCACACCATAGTATCCTATTATGTGATGCTGATTATTGTGATCTTTGAGAAGTAAATTATATATTCAATTCTGGTACATAGACACTAGTGGAGGTAGAGATAATGCGGCCATGTCTTGCGAAAAAGTAGTTCTTTGCAAAATCAAGGTGGAGGAATTGGTGATAGTCCCAAAAGCTAAGGCTCCAAGTGCTTATAATATAGTTTTTTAAGATGTATGTGTGTTTCTGTAGTCATTGCATCCGTGTGTCACAGGATTTAGAGAACACATAGAGGGCTGCTGCCTAGAAAAATTGTAGGAAAGGCAACACGTCGTTTGTTGATGCAATGAAAACGACTTGACGTTTGAAGTCACCTGATATGCATACAGCCAAAAGCATTGTTTGGGCATATTAGGATTTTGAGATTTCCTCCAAAATAAAGCACAAGCTCTCCTCCTCTAGTCATGGGTTGGCTTGACCCTCTTACTCACTTCTTGTGCTGCGTTGAACAATCTGCGCGTTATATATTCTCAACAGCACATGGTTGGATTGTATGTTGAAGATGCTAGCTTAGATTTAAAGTTGTGGGTCGTCCTTGTCCTTTATCTTCTTGTAGATACATGGGTGGTCTACAAAAATAATGAAAAGTATGGTTTTTAAATTTTTGTAGAGTAACTCTCGTTAAAGTTACAACGAAGAGAAAAGGTCTAAAATTCCTAAACGATGGTCATACATTGGATTGTTAAATAAAACAAGGTAGAACCTGATGTACCGTGGGTTGGTTCGCATGAGCGGCTTCTGGTCCAGTTTGTGTGTGTGTGTGTGTGTGTGTGTTCTTTTCGTTCGTGTCTTTTGATTAGCTATGTTATTTTACTTTCAAAAAATAGAGGACAGAATTTCATGTCACATGCGTTTGGCTAACATGGTTGCTTCTATTCCAATCTCTGTTTGTCTTAGGTTATTTTCTTTTATTTTCTTTCGATTGGTATTCTTCTAAAGCTGTGCTTGCTGCTTTATTCCTTTTCTTTTACGCTATGCTTTTTCCTTCTTTCTAATAGAGAGGAATTCTATAGTGGGCACCCCATGAGCTATTTTCCTCAGCAGAAAGATTGTGCTTTTGAAACAGGTGTAACGATACTGTCCAAGAAATCTTCATGCTATTAAACCCTCATATCGTATATGTGGTGCCGCCTGATTTAAATCGTATATTGTGGTCAATAGCCGTATAGGGTATGTACTATGTAGGGTTCCCACACTATTGAAAAACTCTCCAATACTGCCTCTTTTTGGGGAGGATTAATGCAAAGTGAGAAGCTGTTAGCTGTAAATGGAACTTGTTTCACTTGATAAACATTAATGTGAACGCTCATTACGCGTGGATCATCAAAAGTTTCAATACTCTTCATTTTTTTTCTTTGTCAATGAAAAGAAGAGACAGATAAAGGGGGAAAAAAAAAGTAGGAACGAGAGTTTTTCTTTAGCTAATTTTGTCTGATAAAAGAAAAGAAAATGAGCCAGTATGTGAATAAGCATTAATCAATTAATTATTTGTATTTTTATTTGAATAGAGTTTTCCCTCAAAGAATCTATTTGATGGTTTAAAATTTAGACCATTATTCCTTTTAACCCCTCACTTTGTTATGTTGCCAAACAATTTATTTATTTATTTTACTTATCTTCAAAATTCACATTTGTTTTCTTCCCTTCCATTCCTTTTCAGCTAGGTTTAAGCTGTGGATCCAATCTGGTCATTTTCTTTTCTATAGAAACAAATTAAACAGTTAATCACATATTAACCGGTGAGTGAAAGGAGAGGAGTATGGATGGGAACTCTTCTCTTGAATAAATGAGAGGCACACGCCTAAAAAAAAAAAAAGGAAAGAAAGAAAGAATAATATAAATAAGTAAATTTGATTGAGTTTGATTCAGAGTAATCATTTATTAAAAAATAATTCTGGTTATCGAATGATTGAACAATTGGGAGCAATTTTGTTATGATAGTTAATTGACATTTATAAAAGTATCTAATTAACTATGAATTCTATAGATCCTATTTAGTATAAAAGCAGATATTTCTTTCTCATTATCAGACTATCACTTGTTCACAAACCTCTTGTGAGGTTAATAGTTTTCATTTCCCATCTTATGAAAACTCTTTTTCCTTCCACATAGCCCTATCCCTCGTTAGGGTTATCACCAGGGTTATTTTAGTGATAGGTTATACATATGCATACCGTTTATACCGTTTGGGCATAGTGGACTTTCTTATGGAGGCCAATTTAAATTTGAAATTCTCTTTTTTTTCCGGTAGGACTAGAAGATGGGTGGAATGAGATGCTTTGCTCGTCTCCATTATAATATTTGATGAAAAATTTTATAATAAGAATGTGAACTTAAAAAGGTGAATATAGAAGTTTACAACTTTACACTAGTCTGCTCAAACTAATAAAGACCTCATTTTGGGATATGGGATTATATCCGCTTCATCATCTACATTATTTAAAAAAATAAATAAATAATCTGTCTAATAATGAACTTTATCAAAGTACCGTTTATCTCTTTAATTGGACACCCTAAAATATTGTGCTTCATTTACCTTCATAATGACGCTATCAATAATAATGTTTCTCAAGGTAAATTTTCAGTGAAATGCCAGTGTAAACTTTTGACTCGAGAGAAAAGGAAAGGAGAGAAAAAATAATAGTAAGAGACAAACTAGAAAGGACACGACAAAAGAGAATATTTGGGTACTTTATCTGGCACCGCGGTAGATATGAGAAAAGATTCCAAAGCTTAGCTACGATATAGTTTATCTAAGTTCACAAATACTCATATTAGTTACTTTTAATAATCAAGTAATTTAAATCCGCTGTTTAATCAAAATTCTCGAAAAATGTCCATCAACCCCCTATAAATAGCAGAACGTAAGTGAGCAACTCTAGATATATACACAGATATCAGGGTATATAATATATATGTAGATATATAGATATGGGCGGGGTAACATCTTGGTTGGCCACCATGTTGGCGTTCCATCCACCAAAACCAGCGACATACAACGTGTTCAGAGACCCGAGAACCAACCGCCTGTTTTTTAACCTCCCCTCTCAGGGCCAGAACGTCGACGTTCGAATGCTGCCTACTCGCTGCGGCACGCCATCTACGTTCGCTGCCCCGTGACCGTCACCACCACCGCAGTGCTCCACTCCCACGGCAACGCCTATGATCTTGGCGCCATAGTTTCCAGCCTCATTGCTTTGAGCTCCCAATTACATATTTATATATAACCTAAATCTATCTATCTATATATATATATGCCTTTTTTTCCTTTTTTACATAATCTTTTTGCTTGTTACTTGTCTATAGATACGACTTACTCTGGATATGGAAAATCAACTGAAACGGCGTGTGTGTGTGTGTGTGTGTGTGTGTATGCATATGTATATGGTTTTGTTTCTATATATGTACTCATTCATATGTAATATACATATGACTATAATTATATATACTAATTATATATCACTTTGGTATGTTGCAGCCAAGTGATGAGGAAAATACGTATGCAGATATTGAAGCAGACAAGCAGTGCTTAAGTATCTTGAAGACAGCTATTGTACAAGACGTGAAGATAATAATCCTCTACGTTCAACCTATTGGAAGTGGGCCCAATCTGGAGCTTGCTTCTCGGCTTTCTCGTTTCAATGCTGTGGTTTTGCATAGTACCATGCTCTCTAATGCGTCATACTGGTTTGACATTTATAAGGTACGTAAATGTAACCTACATATATATATATATCTGTGTGTGTGTGTGTATACATCTTTTCATAGGAAGAAGAAGAAAACTCTCATAGTATGAAATATGTATTACTTCCCTTTGCTTCGGTTGACGATTTGATGAACTTGAATATGAATATGTGCAGAATACTGACAAAATCCTATTGGTAGATTGTCCTGTTCTAATCATTCACATAAGTATGATTACAATTAGTCATAATGTTTGTACTTTTATTTATTCATTTTTTATGAGGATAGTCTATCGGTAAAAATACAGTTTTGAACCATTACATTGAATCAAGAACAATTTTTAATTGTTAGGCCAAATTTGATGACAAATTACGATGCATTTACTCCGAAAGAAAGAGAAAGAGAAAGAGAAAAGGAAAAGAGTAGCCAGTCCTTTTGTTTGTTTGTTTGTTTTTTTTTTTTTTTTTTTTTGTTTTTGTTTTTTGTTTCTAATCACTTGTTAGCTGTTACTTGCAAAATCAATACGGAAAGAGAATGTCTATCTTATACCCTAGTGTTGATTCCTAATTAATGTGAATGAATGTCAATTTTACTTACCATTCTTTGTAAGCCAATAAATATTTGACTACGCCGTTTTGGTAATTACAATGACTAAATTCCTATTACTAAATTCGGTAAACATGAAAAATGAAATTTGAATACTTCTTATTACATTATCAAATAGATAATCAAATAAATTCTTAAAAAAAAAAAATCAACGGTCCTCATTCTTATTCTAATCCCGTTAACTTTTTTTTTGTTACATTATTTTATGATTTTGTAAACATGCCGTTACTATGGATACTATATAGTACATTTAGCAAAAAAGAAAAAAGAAAAAAGAATACTATATAGTACATCTTCTTCTTTAAAGTTGAAACATAACCAGATTTTGGGAGACGCTAGTTTGATTGACTATATGTAGAACGACCAAACTGTGAACCAATTATATCTGTTTAAATTTTCTGATTAAATGTGTGTGTGTGTGTGTGTGTGTGTGTGTGTGTGCAAAGAACTTGTGATGGAGTTATTCCAGTAAGCCACGGAAAGAAGCTGTGGTGGCAGAGTAGAAACAAGTGCGAGCCGCTGTGGATTGAAGGAGGCCACCACGATGATTTGCATGAATTTCCACAGTTTATTCCTCATCTTTCAAAGTTCTTGTCTACGTTTGATCAATACATCACAAGCCAGCTGCTCCTCCCTATAGGCATTGTAGAGTCACTGCAATTGAGTATACCAACCACAATCCTTGGTATACATTTACACACACACACACACACACACATGCAAGATAGGAACTATTCTTTTTCTATTATTAGTAAAAATTACAGTTCTAACGGTTAAATTAATTTTCAATGGAATTTGCTCTCGTCCGTATATCAAATGGTTGAAAAATTAATTACTTAAGAGTAAAAGTTGAAGTTTTTACTGACGATAGAAAAGTGATTATATCTACAATATGTTCTCTTAAATAAATAAATAATATATAAGTTCAGAGGAATCTCTTTTGTAAATTCCTATTTAATTTGTTGTTTCAGCAATTTGTAGCATTGCTTTAATGATAATTAGAATGACTTTTAATGCCACTTTAAGGACCCGCGTTAAATGTTGCATAGGAATCTCAGTTTGAAAGCATAATATATTATTAGTTGGTTAATAATAAAACGTGATGATGATTACCAATAGTGAGGAAATTTACAAATTATTTTCCTATTTAGGAGAAAAGTTTTCCTATATTTTTTGAATTTAACTTGACTTTTTAATTTTGATAGATAATCTAAAATTTAATAAAGTGTTGCAAACTTATAGAGTGCCTCTAAATTAATTAAGAATGTTAAAATATAAATTAAAACGTCTTCATACACATGACATATATAATGTTTTTTGTAATTACTTAAAATTTCAATCCCAGTCTTTAAACATTCTCAACTTTAAACATGCTCAAATGACGCGTTTGAGAAGGAAGTTGTCAAAATTAAAAGACAAATTGCTAAATCCTAAAACTTTAGGAAAATAAATGCCAAATACTTTGAGATAAATGAACAATACATAGGAGTACTAGTTTAACCTACCTATACCCTAGTTCAGTGGGCATTTATATATATATATATGTGTGTGTGTGTGTGTGTGTGTGTTTGAGTATACATTTTGATATATATATATATATGTTTGTACCCATATAGGGGTAGAATATAGGTTTGTTAAGACCAGGAAGTATAAATAAGAGTGGTTGAAGACGACTATACAGGCAGAGGGCTGTCTGTCTGCGGGTGCCTGCATGATTTCAAGTGGTGGTGGTACCCACTGCCATTGACAAAGGGGACACTCGACAAAACCCTCCCACTCTTAATATTTTGACCTTATTATTCTATTCTATTCTATTCTATTCTATTATATATAATGAAATATATATATATGTGTATGTGTGTGTATATATGTCACTTTTCCCCGCTGCTCATAGTGCTCACCAGCACCACGCTAGCTAGCTTTGTTTTGCTTCTGATCTGCCTTGATCTACTGCCATTTCATCCCAAAATAATGAGGCCCAAAAAAAAAAAAAAAAAAAAAAGCTAGGTTATGTGGAGTTCTTTTGAATCTAGACAATATTGGCAGTGCATTACTTAAATTTCAAAACTTTGGATTCTTTGCCTTTTTTTTTCCCCCCTCTTTATGGCAATGCAAAAGCATGAGATCATGGAATCCTTGCAATATATGATCATGGCGTGCTCACAGTATTATTTTAACATGGCTTCCTGGCATCTGACATATGGCATTGTAAAGTCTGAGATTATTTATGACTGGCTATACTTTTTTTTTATTTTTATAGTCATCATAATGCTTGTTAATTACGCTGTAGATTATCTCAATGGTTATACGTTTCTAAATCTTAGATCAAAATAAATTGACATAAGATTAAAAATATTTATAAATTAATGTTATAGTAAGTAGTGTTACGTGTCCTTACTTAAACTTTAGAAATTAACTATTCAAACTTTAAAAACTATCAATTCATTTACTAAAATTTAAATTGGTTTTGTAAGAATTTCTATTAAAGATAATTTTTTAAAAAGAGGGCATTTAGTCTCACTTTAATTACTTTACTTTGAATTTATATTAACATCAAATCTAGAAAGACCATTTAACTTCTTTTTTTTTTTTTTCCCCTATATGTTTCATAAAGAAAATTCCAAAAAGAGGGAGTTAAGTGGAATGAATTCAAAACTAAAGTATGAGTTTTAGAAATTGATGAGACAAAATAAAAGAGACTCTAAAATTACAACGCATAAGTTATAATAATATATTTTTTTTTATTTCAGTTGTTTTTCTTGTCTTACAAGGTAATTTATATATAAATATAGATATGTCCTTATTTAATAAAAAAAAGTTTCTAGCTCCCTAAATTAGCAACTACAGATTAAAATATTATATGTAGCCCCTGCCATTAAAAGAAGTCGTTGTGTAACATAAGAAAAGAAAATATCTAGCTACATTTTTGTAGACTAATATAAATATTGCAAGTAATAATTTTCTTGGATGAATTGACCTATCTCTGTGAGCTGCAAGACACAGGTGTATGACATATATATATATAAATTATATAACAAGAGTTGATTTGATAATCAGAATAACAAAGAGATAGGGTTAAGCGCAGGTGATGGAGACCCACCACCATCGGTAAATCTTTCCCTTTCCACTGCACACTATCATGGACCCCATAACGGCACAGACATACATCCTTTTATTCTGTCAATTGGCTCCATTTGTTGGGTTATTTCTGGTATTGTATTAGTCCTTTTCACATCAAAGTCCAACCAGTACTGGTCTACTAGTGTTTGTCTAATTGTGACCTTGATTCCAAGCTTACTCACCTGATCTTTATGCTCCATCAAGATTAAAGTGTGGTCTATTTCAAATATTGTGTACATGTGATATATATATATTTATGTGTATATATACACACACATAAAGAGTGAGAGCAGAAACACAACGTGATTGGTATTTGACTGAATGACTGATTTGCATGTGCAATCTAATTTAAAGATTTCCTATGAAACTTTTTCTGATTATTTCCTTGTCTTAGGATTCTTAGAGAGGAGAGACTCAATTAATTTTTGGAAAGATTAGGGACAACGTGTAATTACCAACATTTTCCCCCCTCCCAAGTGTTCGATGAGGAAATCAAAGGAAAGTTGGTCCACTTTCTCTACATTGTTATTTGTTAGCCAAGTGTGATTATTCACTTTAGATTTTTTTTTCTTAATAGAAAAAAAAAAGATTATTTATGTCATCATGTCTTTTGTTTCGTTCACTATCCACCTTAGAAATGTTGTTATATCAGTTATTTTATTTCGGGTTTAGGCAACAATCATAACAATATGCAAGTATTTATATACAACCTTTCTTTTCAAGCAATAGGTGATCATTCATGCCCATTCCAAGTTACTTTCTTAAAGAAAATAAATAATAATGATAATAGGAAATGGAAATGATGAATTCATAACCATTGTTATGAGGCAATTACACTGTGAGATAGCACATAAGTATAATTTATCAAAAAATTCATAGGTTTTTTGAACTAATCTTATAAATAAATAAATAAATAACCCCACAATTTAAGATTGTTTGGAGTTACAACTCATTCAAAAATAAAGTTTATAAAACAACTTGATTTTATGATAGAATAGTGAGATCTAGTGTCACATTAGAACATGTGAATCAAAGTTAAAACAAAAAAAAGCATCTTTATTGAACTTTTACCTCCGCATTTTCTGAGGAAGGGGACTGTGGCCGTGTATTGTGGACTTGCTATTCAAAAAATAAAAAAATAAAAAAAAGTTTCAACACTTTTTGTCCTTTGATAAAAGTGTACGACTTATAAAATAAGTTCCCTGTTTGCTAAACCATTTTGAACATATATTTCACTGTGGCATTTGCCTTCAAGGGTAATCCTATTATTAGTTGGAAAGAAATTAATCAATCTCATCACTGGGTCCTAATAAAAAAAATTTTCAATCTTAAGACATCTTGAAAGCTATTTGTTTCTCCTCTTTTTTTCAAAACCGGGTCCACTTAAAGGGCAAATTTTGGTCAGACTGATTTGTGTCCATTTATTCAGTTTGATTTATACTTTCTTAAATTTAGTGGTTTCTTAAATTCAATGTGTAGGCCTGTTTCATTTTGTTAAAAAATAAGTTCAAAAGAACAAAAAAATATGTAAAAGGTTACAATTTAAATACTCTATTAATAAAGATTAATTTAAAAACATTTGATAAATTTTCAAACAACTAAAATATAAGATATGTATAATAATTAAAATAAATATTTATATATAGGATTACAGTAGTTTAATACTATCAAGATAATTTTTATACTAATTACTAGGTCATATTTATTATAAACACCATTGTTGTCTTAGTTTATATAATAACTTGCTGGTAATTTTTATAATAATCAGATTGATCGATGTTTTCTATTTCACCTAAATAATATCATTTTATCATTCAAATTAAATGAATATCAATTCACAACGATTAGATCGTACATTATTCGATAAAGTATTTAAATGCAATCTACCATAGTTTTCCCCAAAATAGAATAAATTATCTATTTTTTAACTTAATTTATCTATATTATTAAAAAAAGAATAGTTTATCTATAGATAAAATGATAGGTGAAAGTGCTGGTTTATATATATATATATATTTTATATATGATAATATAAATTTTAGTTAATGAATGTGAACTTTAGTAAAATTACTAAAGATGTGAATTTATGAAAAAGAAGAAGAAAGTATAAAAATATAATGATTTACTTTTGTTTTACCATTTTTTTTGCATGAATTTATATTTATAAAAACTGAAATTCATACTATGCGATGCAATCAGATATGGAATTCAAGACTTAAACTATATATATAAATTTAAAAAAAGAAGAATCTTTTTCCTATCATATCATATGAAAAAAAATTAATCATGGTGACATATATAGCTCAAACAGAACGTTGTTTTTGATGTAGCTCAACAGAACTTGTTTAGCTTTTCAAGCTCCTCAAGCTTGCATCTTACTTTAGTTTCTCAATATAAATATATATATATTTCAATTTAACCAATCTCTCCGTTAAAAATATGTGATCTGTCTCCGTCTTTTGTGAATAACTAAATAAAGTGCAGTATACTATTTCTTACTTAGACTAGCTCTGAAAAAAAAAAATCAAAATTTTAGGTTCTTAGTTGAAAATTAAGAGTTCTGTCAAATCAATATAAATGAGAACCTGTAGACCTTTTTCCACCACAAAGGGGGAAAACTAGTATAACAATTGTTTTATATAACAATAATGTTAAAAATGTATACGCATTAAAATGTTATTATAATATCTTAATTCAAGATTAATGACACAACATAAATGGCATAGTATCTCAATTTTTATTTTAGATTTGAGGTGGTTGGAATTAGAATTTTCTACCTTAGGTTATTTCTGGTATGATGGAAAAGATGAATAAATAAAGTTGTATAAGAAAAATTAAATGAAAAATGATAATATAGTTTGTTATAAGAAAGAAAAAATAAGGAAAAGAAAAATAAAGCGGAAAAAATAAGAGTAAGACCCATTACTTTTTATCTCTCCAATATTAGGAATCAAGATTTGCAATCTTATTAGATTTTCTATTTGGTTGAGTGTTTTTTCGATATTATTATATCATATCATCTAAATTTAAAAATTCAGTCAAATAAAAAAAAATTTAATACTAAAAATTCATAAACAAATGAATGAGATGTCAAAATACTTTTTAGAGAATAGCTATTAAGACACGATATTGGAACAACGTATCTAAACTCCAACATTGGATGGTAGACTTAAAACTGTTCAATAATACTTAAAATTACTTTTTTTATCCTTATTTTTAAATTAAAATAATATATATAACTGGGTAGACTAATAATATATAACATTTTTATTTTCTTTCTCTTTTTTTTTTCAAAACAACCTAAAGAAAAACTAACGTGGTGTTTGGTATTATTTTTGAAATATTTTCAGTTTTCAAAAAAAAAAAAATGAGAATGTTTTAAAAATTATGTTGAAACAATTTCTGAAACTGTGTTTGATTATATTTTTTAAGTGTATATTTTGAAAAACACAAAAATGAAACATTGTTTGGTTATATTTTTGAAAACTCATTTCAAAAGTGAGTATTTTATGTAAACATATTTATGTTTAATTAAAAAAAACAAAAAATAATTTATTAGTCATAAAAAAAAAACAGTTTGTGGTGGGTTTTGCAATGAAGGGTAAGAGTAAAAGATATTGGTGTTCTGAACCTTAAGTAGCGACGATGGTGAGATTTGAGTTACGAATTGATGGTTGTCACCACGAGTCGGTAGTTGTCGTAGCGAGGAGGCCATCGCAGTCGTCGTCAATCCTTGGTCGCCGTCCTTCACTGAAGATGGAGGTCATCATTGGATAAGGTTGTCGTCACTGATACTGCACAGCATAAAGAGAGAGAGTGAGAGAGGGAGAATGTGGGAGAAAATGAAAAAAAATGTGAAAATAACTTTTTTTCGTTTTTAAAATATCTAAAAAAATAACATAGTTGAAAACAATATTTTTAAAATGATTTTAAAAATTATTGAATACACAAACATTATTTTAAAACCGCATTTATTTTCTATAGTTTTAAAAATAAAAAATCATTCTTAAAAATAAAATCAAACGCCCTATAAAATTATTTCCGCCACTCTAATTTTTTATCTTCTATACATTCTCTCCATCCCAATTTTATTTTCCTTCTTTCTAAACGAAGTGTTATAATGAAATCAAGTGTTGAGTAAACTCATAAACTTACTTACAATCGTCATGTTACCTCGTTTATACATTATCGTTTTCTCTATTAAACCTTTGATTAAATAAAACTTCGCAAACATGTTTATATTAGGCTAGTAGAGTACTATCTTACCCAAATCCATTCCAAATCCTCTTTTATTATTATCGTTATTATTATTATTATTATTGAACCTCAATCTAAAAATCATATCTTCAAGGAAAAACTCAGGAAGGGAACACAGAGAACCGACAAGCATTGAGTCTTTTGTTTCTCTCTTTCTCTATCTCTCTTTTTTTTTTTTTTTCCTGACCATTTTACGTCCAATTCCAATGTCGCTAGAAAAGAAATTATGCGAAGGGCTTATGCTATGTTATTATGGTTCCTTTTCCCTTCCCCGAAAGCTGGTGACTTGTGACCCAAGTGAAATTGAGTAAAAGGCTCTCTCTCTCTCTCTCTCTCTCTCAATTCCACAGAAACCCAATTTAAACTTTTTAAAGTTGCTCAATACCCCCCATAGCAACAGCTACAAACTTCACACTCTTTTCTTTACTTTTCCTCAAAAAGTTTTCAAAATCTTCTGGAAAAAGAGAGAGAACCCAAAAAAAAAAAAAGAATCAAAGAAAAAGAAAAGAATGTTGATCCCAGTTAAAGTTTCTCCAATACTGTCAAAAAACTAGTTCGTCCATTTTTTTTAATTCCTTTGTTTTTTTTTTTTTATCATTACAATTTCCCCCATTAGAGAAGAGATACAGAAAACAGAGACTGATTTGAAAAGAGGGAGAGAGAGAGGGGAGGTTAGTGTTAAGATGGGTGGGGTGACGTCATCAATGGCGGCTAAGTTCGCGTTCTTCCCACCGAACCCGCCGTCGTACAAGCTGGTGAACGACGACAGGACGGGGCTGTTGCTGCTGAGCCCGTTTCCTCACAGGGAAAACGTGGAAGTGTTGAAGTTGCCGACCCGGCGAGGGACGGAGATTGTGGCCGTCTACATTCGGCACCCCATGGCCACCTCCACCCTCCTCTACTCTCACGGCAACGCCGCCGATCTCGGCCAGATGTACGAGCTCTTCATCGAGTTGAGCATCCACTTGCGCGTCAATCTCATGGGGTAATCCAATTACGTTTTTATTTTCCTTCTGATTTACCTGCTTTTAGATATTTGCTCTTTTTCGGTTTTGGGCATCTGGGTTTTTGGTAGTTTGGAATTCTTGAGCCTTTTTTTAATCGTTTCTCAGCTAAAGTTCTAGTTTTGATATCTGGGTTTTGTTTGTTTTTTGTTTTTTGTTTTTTTGAGTGTTTTTTTTGCTGATGCTGTTGTTTTCAAGTGGAAATTAGATTTGATTTAAGTGATGGCTCAGGACTAAATTTTTTTAAGGAAAAAAAAAAATGAATCAAGATTTTATGATATCTAATGGGTGGAATCTGAAATTATGATATGAGTGTGGGCTCATGAGCAAGCAAAATGATGAATTAGGAAGTGAATTGTTTGTTGTAATACTGAGATTTGAGTCCTTGTATCTAACCTCGAACTGTAGAGTTAAAATTCAAGTCTTATTTTTGCGTATCTAGATGAACCAATTTCAGATAAGTGCTAATAGAAAATTGTGGGTAACGATTTGATGTTTACTAATCAATTGACGTCATCAGGACTAGGAATTGGGATTACTTCATTTGACTACACGATTCCGAACATATATCCTAATATTCTATTAAGTACATGGTTGATGACTTTCCAATGGCTAATGCTGGTCTGCACATTCCGTTAATAATAGCCACACTGTGCAACTACGTCACTTGGTTCAACCTGTTTGTCTATAAAATCCACATGCATTCTGTCGTAGGTACGGAAAAAAAAAATCCTATCATCATAATAGAACTGATGAAAATGTGTCTTATCGGTAATGTATTTTTCAGTTTTCACATTGTTTCGTACCGAAATTGTTTCCCCCTTTTCTTAACGTGTTCTGGAAATTGTTTCTCTTCTTGCTCATATGTACTTTTGTGCAGGTACGATTATTCTGGGTATGGCCAATCATCTGGCAAGGTTCGTTTGGAGATATTTCATCTCTTTTCTCTTTTTTTTTTTTTTAATGTAAAAGCTTTTTGGTTCTTGTATTTATGTGCATCTAGAAATTTGAGCTGAGAGCATCATTTATGGCCCACACCATTTGTGTAATTGCAGCCAAGTGAGCAAAACACATATGCAGACATTGAAGCTGCATACAAGTGCCTTGAAGAAAGCTATGGAACCAGGCAGGAAGATGTAATCCTCTATGGCCAATCCGTTGGAAGCGGCCCGACTTTGGATCTTGCAGCTAGGCTGCCTCAGCTAAGAGCTGTTGTTCTGCACAGTCCGATTCTCTCTGGTTTAAGAGTCATGTACCCAGTAAAACGCACATACTGGTTTGACATTTACAAGGTAAACATCTGAATTTTATGTTTTCTTGCTTATTGTTCCAGAGTCGGTAATCTTCGAACCGTACAAATTGTAATCGCTTGCTTTGCTTTGGTACTTTGCAGAATATTGACAAAATTCCACTGGTTAACTGCCCTGTTCTTATCATTCATGTAAGTATATTAAATATTATTAATATTTCAGTAGTACTATGGTATGCGATTTGTACCAGTTCCGTGCAGTTTTGATTATCAGAAAACATCATAATCAAATTAGAGGTTAAAAGTATATGATTAGTCTTGTACTTTGCCTCGAAATTCTCTTAAATTTTTTACTTTGTATTTCGTATCATTCAATAGGGAACTTCGGATGAAGTTGTTGATTGTTCCCATGGGAAGCAACTCTGGGAACTGTGTAAAGAAAAGTATGAACCACTATGGATTAAAGGAGGGAACCATTGTAATCTAGAGCAATACCCTGAGTACATTAGGCATCTCAAGAAGTTTATATCCACTGTTGAGAAGTCTCCTTCCCAGAGATACAGTTCGAGGAGAAGCACAGACCAATATGAGCAGCCTCGGAAGAGTACAGATGTGTTTGAAGTTTCAAGGAAGAGTACTGATAGAAGAGAAAAGCCAAGGCAGAGCACTGACAGGCCTGAGAAACTGAAGAACCAATTCAGTAATGCTGATAAGCTAGAAAAGTTAAGAATGTCGTTTGATCATATGGAAAGGTCTCGGAGAAGTGTGGATTGCCACGAGAAGTCCCGGAAAAGCATCGACCACCAATTGGAGAGAGCAAGGAAGAGTGTTGATCGGTTGGATAGAATAAGAACCGGGTAATTCTTCTTCTTAGTTTTATCCAACCAACCGCATGTGTAAAATTTGAGCTCAGGTTTGGTGTTGTTGGGGGGAAAAAATTTATTTGGGTCTTTTTCATCTAATTATGGTCATCTTCCAGCTGTTTTATTTGGCTTGTGGCAGTTCTATTAGAACTATGGTATGAAATGAGAAAGGGTTTGGTGTTATTATGGTATTCATTTTCAGATATATGAGGGGGGGAAAAATGAGACAGAAAACATTGTATTATGAAGTCAAGTAGGTTCTTCACCTCTAATAAGTGCCATTGTATATCCCACTTGGAACAAAGTCGACATAGATCTATTGTCACTGTTGTTTGAGTGCTTCAACAAGAAATTACACCTCCTTTTTGCCATCTAATGAGATTTGACTCAGAATTGAAGAGCTTGGTTACAATTTGTGCATGTAGTTTTTAACTACCAAATATAATTATCATTGAAGATTAGAATCTATAAAAGATGATTCGATGAGATTTTATAAAGATCTGACAGTTAAAAGTTATGTTCTACCCGACAAGTTAGTTTTTTACACCCTACCAGAGAATTATTCAAGAATATTGAAAATTTGTAGTCAGTCTTTAATTATATGAAACTGTATAAAATGACATGAATTGATTATATTGCCTTGGATAGTGCAAGAAAACAGAGGATTACAATTCGAACATGTTAATTTTAGATGCCTTCGTGGACAAGAAAGAGCTTTTCTAAGCCTTTTTACCCCGCAGTTGACCTTGTGGACATGTTGTTGACTTGTGTGAACTGATAATCGTTTCTTCCAAAAGAAAATCACTGTACCATGGAGCTTTTTTTTTCCTCATTAAAAAAAGTATTAGGTAGAACCTTCGACAAGAGAGAATTTCGGTTTGCGCTCACTATGTTCAACTATGGCTGAAGGTGGGAGACGGCCAATGGAGATCTCATGCACTGTTGCAAAGAGTGGAAATAACTCTAGCCATCCTCGGTGGCTCAGAACCTCGTAAACCTCTCTGGCTGTTGAGACACCCTGCACAAAAGAAAAGATATGTCAATCATCCCTTTGGTTGGCTTAACAAAAACATATTGAAGAATTTTGAAGTGGTGTTTTTTTGGGCGGGGGGTGGGTGTGGGGTGGGGGTTGTGGTGTGTGGAAACGAAAGTGCAGTTCTAAACGTCAAATATCCATCAAATCTAATTAAATTTTCATATGTGGTTTTGTTTGATATGTTTCTACAGTGATCTTACAATAAATATAGCACAGTATTGATGAGTTACCCTACCACAAGAATCTCCAAATAAAGGTACAACCGCCCTCCTCCCCCCCACCCCCCAACCCAAAACAAACAAGACTTATTCTGCAGTGACATAATTGCACATAGTAATTGCAATTATGAAATTCTGAAAAATTTAACACATCATTTTTTATTATAGTCTAGGAGCAGAAAGGACATTTTTTTTGGTTGTTTGACCTGAATATATAACATACCTGTAATTTCTGGCCTTGCAGCATTTCGGCTTCTAGCTCGTCAAATGATCTGCAGACAAACGGGAGAGTTTAGTTAAAGGCCAACACTCGAAACTCTTACAGGATTATAAATCAAGCAGCTCGGTTTAACCTTTTCCCTCCATTCTTTGCAAAAGCCTCCGCGACTTTCCTGTTTCTTCCTCCCACTGCCATGTCCAAACTGGTTACTAAAAAAGAAAGGCACAAAAATAAGATAAGGGAATAAGTTTGCTTTCTTACAGCATGTTGTTATGAGATCAGCTACCCCGCAGCTCTCAAAGAATGTGCTGTCCTTGACGGACGAAAACAACAATTTGGAGAATGCCTTCATTTCTCTGAGACCGATTCTCATTATTGCAGCCTAGTCATTCATGTAAAATAATCAGAACGAAATCGAAAAGGAAAATCAACCACTCGTTTAAAGAGTGGTAAAGAAAAAAATTTGTTGAACTAACCTTTGTGTTATTTCCCATCTCCAATCCATCCACAAAACCTGTTCAATTTCTCATTAATTAATCCTCCAATTGCATAGTAGACTCGAGAACAAAAGACTAATATATCTTACTATATACCTGCTGCTATGGCCACAACATTTTTCAGAGTCCCACATAATTCCACTCCTTCCACATCTTGAACCTGTTAATTTATATGCCAACTAAGGGTATTAACTATTAAGAAAACATATCTTCAGAATATGTGTGATGCATAATTTATTAAGCAAATCGATATTCATATGATAATGCAGGAGATTTTCTTTCATCAATACTTTCTAACCAATCACATTTTCACATGTCAACTCCGAGGCACATGGATTCTGATATAGGAACACACCCAGTCTTATGTGTTAATCTCCAACAAGTTTGAAAACAAGTCGTGATCTTCATCACGGAAACTAATTAGCATTTTCATGATATTGAAGTAAAATTTAGCATTGATTTGGCAATAACAATTCTGTTAATACTCACAGCTGTGACTATGAAATAGGGTGTACTAAACAGTTGAACCCATTTCTCTGCAATCTCTCTGTTCTCTCTGTATCCAACCGTCGCTTCACTAAACTTCTCAACAGCAATCTACAAAAAGACGCAGTCATTTCATTTAAAAAAAAAAAAAAACAACAGAATACTTGGAAAAATATATATTGGGGAAAAAAAAAAAAAAACCTCATTGGCAATGTTTGCCCCCATGAGAACACAGCAATTAAGGCCCAACAGTTGAGAGATGAGAGTGGAGATCATGCATGGGCCTTCCATTTTGACTTCCATTCCTTTGATGAGAGAAATAGCCTCCACATCTCCCCTTATCTTCCCCACAAGCCTATTGCAAATTCCCTCCATGAATTGATGTGGGGTCACAAACACCAACATGTTTGCATCCTTCACTGGACATAAATATTAAAAAAAAAAAATTTAAGGATTTTGAACAAATATACAAACAAAGAACATATATTTTGGATTAGAAAGTGGAGTACCTGCGTTTTCAAGGTCTGGGTCAGCAACAACATTTTTGCCTAGCTTTATACCAGGTAGATATTTGACATTTTCCTGTTTGAATAAAACGGGGAAAAGAAAATAAATGTTACAACCCTTATATATATATATATGATACATTATAATGAGGAATGTGGTGGTGTGGTGGTCAATTCATAGGATTTTTTTTTTTTTTTTTTACATTGGTTCGATTGATGACATCCGTGAGCTTTTCTCCACTTGGCAATGTTTCCTCGAACACCCACATCCGTACTTCATCTGAATTTTCATTCGAAAAGGTAAAATAAAATCCAATCAAAATGGTAATTCAATATTCAACAAATAAAAGTCCGTTAACAGCACAAGAAACAAAATCAACAGAATTTTCGAGACAAAGAGCAAGGCGAAGAGGAAAACTCGCCAATTCAAATTCATTCCGAATTGTTTAGAGAGAAGGGGGAAAAAAAAAAGTAAACTTTCTTGGTCCAAAAAAATTTTCTCCTCATTTTCTCAGGAACCAACCGGATAATTCACAAGCTATAACCCGAAACCGACATTAATCCATTTCTCACATTGACATGCAAATTAGAAAATAATAGCAATAATTAAAAAAAAAAAGATTACCATGGAAGGAGGGGAGGGAGAGGGTGTTAGAGGCAATGAGCTTGGCGGCGACGCTGCCCCAGTTGCCACTGCCGACGACGGTGACTCTGGATTTGGAAGGAGCTCCTTCTTCTTCCTCCATGGAAGGAGCCATTAAAAACACAGACACAGAGACATAGCGAAGGAGGAGAAGAGAAATGATATGTGTGTGTCTATATATATATATGTATCAGTATATATATAGCTATGTAGCTATAAATATAAATGTATAAAATAAGGGAGGGGCGTTAAGAGTGAGAAGAAAAGGTCCGTCCGTGTCCGAGGCGGTGGCGTGAGGACGGAGATGCCATACACGTTTCGTCGCTTACTATGCTGCCTATTCTCTTCCTTCTCTGTATCTGGCGACCCCCGCTATGCCTCATGTATGTTTCTCCCTTTTATTATAATATGTAAATATATGTGTATATATATATATATATTTTTAAAGATTTCTCCTGATAAATTTTGCTTAGAACTAGATATTTGTATTAAAAGATTATTTAATAAAAAATTATAGTAATAATAATTTTTAGAAATAAATAATTAAATTTTTTAAACCATACTAATTAGATCCGATCTTACGTGGGCAGAACACCTCGTCACGCGAAGGGTCAGACTATCGTTTTTCGTTCTTTATTATTATTCCTTAATTATTTGTTTTACTGGTTTTTTTTTTTTGGTCAAATATTTATATTGCTTGTTCATGCCTCATACCCATCCTTTCACAGCACTTAATCTCAGAAAAAATTCTCAGAACTATCACCGGCCATTCACACAACCAAGAAGAAATTCGTGAATCCGAGGTCAGAAGCCCCTTGAAGTCCTTCATGGGTTGCCGAGTCTGGTCTTCTTCTTCTCTCATTTTAATGATTTTTTTTTTTCAATTGCAAAAAAATAAAAAATAAAAAAAAGAAGAGAAATTAATACTGGAAGAAAGAATACAAAGATCGTCCATTTTCAAATATTTTAGTTCCTTAAGAATTGGGATCTCTTCCTTTTTTTTTTTTTCTTTTTTTTTTTCCCCCCGAATCTGGACCTGTGGCCTGTGGGGGCCTTTTTTTGGTTTTAGGAGTTTTGAAAACTTTTCTACACCTGTGTTTCTTTTTGTTTCTTTCCTTTTTTTTTTTTCTTTTCGGCTGAAACTTGAATGCACCGAAAAATGGCCCCAACAAAAAAAAAAAAAAAAAAAAAAGCAGAGCAATAGGTTGGAGGATGTTTTAAGGCTGAACGCATTTTTCTTTTGGATTTTGGATTTTGGCTAAACATAAAAAGAAAAAAAAGAGAAAATGAATGTTGTTTCTGGACTTCTGGTAAGATAAGTTGAAGAGTTCCTTTTCAGAAGAAAAGGATGAAAAAGAAAACATCTTGAAGAGTATCATTTTTCTATTTGTCTTTGTGAGGGTTTACTCGTCTACACAATTTTTTTATTACCACGTTATATTTTAATTATGTTCATATATAATATAATTTTTAATTTAAAAATAAAAATATTATATTTAAATATTAATTATTTTATAATTTAAATTTATATAATATTTAAATGAAAAGTTTATTTTTGAAAAATAAAAAAATTTTAGATTTAAAAAATAAAATATTAATTGAATTTTATTTAAAAATAAAAAATTATTTGAATGAATAAAATTTTTTTTTAAAGATTTTTTTTGCATTTTATAAAAATAAAAAATTTTAGATGATCAGGCACGAAAATCTAAAAGAATTTATATTCTTAAAATGAAAATTTTTTTATTTAAAAAAAGAACTTTCAAATAAATATAATATTAATATAATTATTATTAATTATCTTATTTTTAATCATTTTTATCAATTACATAATTTTCTCTCTCTTTAAATATAATATAAATGCATTGGGTAAACATTCTCTTATAGAGCGTTTGGTAAACGCATTGCGTTTTAATTGAGTTTGAATGCAATTCAATTTTTGAGTATTATATTTGGTTGAAAAATATTTGTTTTGTATTTGAATGAAATGTGTATTTGGATAGAAAGTACTTTAAAGTTAAAAAGTTGATATGATTGGTAAAAATAGAGATAAATAGTAGAGTTGAAAAGTTGATGTGATTGTTTTAAAAAACTTTTGAATAGTAATTGTTTTCATAGCTGTTGAAAATAATTGTATTTGAATGTAAAACTTTACATTTAATGTAAAATTACATTGCATTTCAATATAATTAAAATATAAAACTTTTGCCAAACACCTCCTTATTCCATTACTCTTCATATTTTTATCCATGCAGGACCGTCACATGGGACCGGGCTTTAGCCCACTATAGGTGTCCTCGTTTTTTAAATATTTATAGTATATAAATGATATACGGGAATAATATAAATAAATTATTTATTTGATAAAATATGAAAATATATTATTTATCTAGTAAATCTGATGAAAATAAATTTACATTATAAATATATTATACATTATAAATATTTTAAAAACCTATTATTTATGTCAATTATTTTCTCAAAATTGTCATTTACTTAACTCTATCTTAGTTAATAATTTAAAACATGTGTTAGCATTAGTATTAGAAAGATTAATTTTAGGCCCTTTATGCGTCAACAAACAATTGTGAAAAGAAACCTATTTTATTTTGCAAGGGAATAAAAAAGAAGGCATCACTTGATGAGAAGTTTGGAGGTTGGTTTTCTTCTAAATATGCATTTTGGCATGGTTGTTAAATGTTATAGAATTTGTCTGATGGCTTGATCAATCTATCTGAATAAACACAACATTCAAACGTGTGGATATGAAATCAATTGTTATTTAAGGGCTATATTTTGATGAACAGTTGAGAAATTTAGGGTCCGTTTGGATGCAATGCTTAGAAACAGTTTTTTTAGATTGAAAAAAAGTTATTTTGGAAAATACATTTGAGAGAAAAAACTGTTTGAGATGAAAAAAATATAAAATTTTAAAAAATTTTTAAGACAAAAATTATCAATATAAATATCGTTTTGTTTCTCTTAAAATTTTTTGTAATTTAAAAAAAATCATCTTATTTGGATTTGTACACGAAAAGTTATAAACTTTTAAAGTTTGAAGTTTACTATAGTATTTTGGAGATATAAATAATGAAAAATGATGATACGTTGAAAAAAAAGTGTTTTGAAGACATGATTTTTGAGTTCCCAAACGGGCCCTTAATATGACACCTCAATCTTGTTCACTGTACCTTTTTTTTTGGCTTATTTGTTTGTTTATATATTTAATAGCGTTTATAAAAAAAAAAAAATTATAACCAAATCCAAACTTCAAAATATTATTATCTAAACAAATTATTCAAAATATTGGCTTACTAATATTTATGTCTTTCCCCCCAATAAATCTTTTGTATTTTGCTTCCTCGTTAATTAAGTGATCTAGATTTAAAACATTACTTTAATAATAGATAAATGAAAATAAAAGAAAAGGCTCCCACATTAAAAAATTAGGTTTTTCTTTTTCTTTTTTTTTTTTTGGGAAAATACAGGATACAGTGAATTTAGAAAGAAGTAGCAGGGTTTTTTTTTTTTTTTTTTTTATGCAGGGAGTAAAGATTAATAATAGTTAATTTCCATCATTCCCAGCTTATCTAAAGACATGGTTTTTTTAATAATAAATTTCATTTGCCTAGTTATTTTGATTATATTTCGAGGAAGTTCTGGGACTATTTAGGGGGCAATGTACAAGTCACCAGATATTGGCCGGAAGTAAACATTTTGCCAAAAGATTTGGACGTTATGTCGTCTTGTGATTCTAGAAAACGACAAGTTATTTTTACAGTACATAAACGACCATGAACTTTACAAGAAAAACTTCATGTCGTCTAGTGATCAGCACGACAGAAATTGGGGACTAATTACTGCGTCTCGTTTTAACCGTAAAGGTTACAAAACTTAGAAAATTGTCGAAATAAAGCAACAGATAAGACTGTTGAGAGCTTCAAGGTTCAAACCTCAAAGGACAAGTCAGTCATCTATATAAACAACATTAAACATTTAAGTAGTTTACACTAATAGATATAAATGACATTAAACATTTGAGTGGTCTTCTATATAAAATTCTAGTCCCAAATTCTTTTTTTTTTTTTTTAAATAAAATTTCAGTTCCAAAATTTACTATCAACTTAAATGGTATATAAAGAGTTAATTATTTTTTTTTTCACTAATAGATATAAACTTTTATTATAATTAACTTACATTGTAATTTTTTAAAACACATTTCATTCACACAAAAAAACCAACTCTTATTACAAGAAGCTTATTAATATATATACTTTAATGAAAGTTTTATTTATCATCAGTGGATTTCCCGGTCTATGAATGGAGTTTAGCCATACCATAGTGGTTGCTCTGGGACCTCTAGTTGAGTGTAAACGCACTTTATGCCTATTGGGACAATTGTGCAATACTTCTATTCCGACTTTCCCCATTCCATGCCTTCAAACAGCCGATGGGAACTTAGATGAGTCTCGGAACTCATTTCCCTCAGTCTTTGACATTTTTGTCCCAATTCTCTAATTTCATACTCACTTATATGGCATTTGCCTGAATAGAGAGATTGTCAAATGGCAACGTATATAAAGAAGTGGCTGGTTCCTTACAAACTATATTGCTTTCTTGAGTTATTGTTGCCAAAGCTGAGCTTGAAGAGCTTGTTCTCTTACTATTGTCGCTTTATTTGCTATTGCTTATGTTGAATGTAAGAGGGATGAAGGGCGAGTACAGTCTCTTGATCCTCTACGCCTACCCGACTTGGGCATTTAGCTACGAGAATAACTCATCCCTTTTGATCTCACTTAAGTTAGAATATAGGAAGCTGGGGAGCTAGGTGAGTACCCTGATGAGACCATTCTTTAACCCAACATGAAAAGGAAGAGTTTGATTTCACTCTTTCATCTCCTAAACTCTTCAAACAGCATTCATCTTAGCAAAGAAAACTTGAAAAGGAAAAACTTGTTCTCTGTACTCTTGCTACTTTCTTTGCTATTTCTTTTGTTGCTTGTAAGAGGGATAAAGGGCAAGTATAGTCTCTTGATCCTCTATAGTTGCCCAACTTGGGCATTTAGCTACAAGAATAACTCATCCCCTTTGATCCCACTTGAGTGGGAATATGAAAGATATGGAACTAGGTGAGTACCCCAATGAGATCCTTCTTTAGCCCGACTTGAAAAGGAAGACTTTGATTTTACTCTCTCACTTCTTAAACTCATTCAAATGACATTCATCTTAGCAAGACTATTGTTACCTTCGGATTCCCTTTTGTTACTCGACATAACTACACTATCTAGAATTATCCTTTATCAAGAGCTATACATGCTCTGTCCTTTCAATTTTTGACCCTTTTTCTCTATTGAAGCCATTTCCCAAATACCACCAACTTGGTTTTTATTATCTCCTTCCTCCTCATGCATGAAAGACAAGGCTTGAATTCACTTTCTATTGAGCCTACTCTATCTTACCTTCTTTCACTAGGACAAAGTGATTGCAATGGATCGCTTATAAAGGAGAACAAATTGATCACATGTCTCATTCTCTACAGTCTTTCCCACATTAGTTGATAGAGTCTATTTCTTATCCTTGGTCAACGCAAGGTTTTTCTTATCCTCTATATTTAGTTACCGCCCCTAAGGGTAGCCTATGCTTTGCAAGCCTACACCCTACACTAGATCCTGGCCATAAAGTTTCCCCATAAAGGACTCTCCTCCATTTCTATCTATCCCAATTCCAAAACCCTAGTTTATAGACCTGCTAATTAAAAGCAAAATCTTAAAACCAGTTAATGCCAGTTATTTGTATATATATTTCTACATGAGATATATATGATAACCTACAATAATTCATTTTACTTCTTTTATTATTGTATTTATCTATTTTAATCTTTATTTAGTATATGTATATTAGAATTTTATAATCTAAAAACTTTAATAGAAAATTGAATGGTTTAATCTATATAATTTTAATATATTTAATTTAATACTTTAATAAAATTTAATAAAGAAATGTTTCTTACAAATTAATAAAACATTCATTTTAATACTATAAAAGGATTCTTAGTAAAATTGGGGTTCTTTGGAGATATAGAAGGACTTACTTACCTTGCCTAATATCCCAAGTAAGATCAGTTTCATATCAAGGATCCTTTTTTATCAAATAGGAAAGGCTATTGCATAAAATATATCTAAATAATTGCTCCATAGATCCTGTATTTATCTATATGAAGAAAAAATTATGTAATGAAAGGGAATCTTATTTGTACAAAAGGTAGTTTAAACTTGAAGCGAGCATAAAGAAATTAACTATATTTCTTTATCTTTTGGGTTGTTTTGCCAGATTAGTCACTCAAGACCTTTAATCTCTACTCGAACTCGATGAAAAAAATAAGATCACTTCTTATGGACTCGTTGATAATGATTTTGATCTAGTTTATGGCCCATTAGAAGTAGACGGTACTCTGGTGAGATCCTCACGGATAAAAAAAGATTGCAGTCAGTTTGATAATGATCAAGTGACATTGTATCTTTGGTTCAAACCAAGGAAATCATCCCTTAAATATGATACAAAATGGATCTTGTTCTATCATTGATCAAAGATTTCTCTATAAATAATACAAATCGGAGTTTATAGAAAGCGAATAAGGAAAAGTCCTTGGCTCCCGCTTTAGAATTTGATTGAGATCTCCTTGATGATCCTTCTTTTGATAACAAAGGAATTTGAAGAAGGGGAATGAGGAGAAGTCCTTGACCCGCTTTAGAGATTAATTGAGATCTCCTTGATAAACCTACTTTCGATAACAAAGGGGTAGAAAAGAAGTTTGAAGTTTCATCTATCTTATTATCATTGGTCCTACTAACATGTCTTTTGTTGGGATTCATTGTCAATATATGTTGTAATATTTCCGCAGAAGTTACATTATGATGAACCAAAAAAGATCCTTAGATATATAAAGTCCTATAAGTGATATTCTTTTATTGGCAAAAGGATCCTGGCTCAGTGCAACTTAGGACCTATTCAGATACAACCCCTACCTCTGAAAGCTAAAGGAAGGTAATAATGCTGGCTTTCTCTCTGATAAAAAAATCTGCCATATAGGATTATATTTTCCCTAGTAAAGTAGGTCGTAATACTTAATAAGGTCTAGATCTAATTTTGAAGACAAATGTAATGGCATCAACAACTAGTGAACTTGTATGGGTTGGATCTCTTCTGACTAAAATTAGGATTAGTTGATGTTGGAGTTTGGTCTCTTGGCATTATATATTCTAAATACTTTAACTAACTGTGACGTCTGTGCTCACCTTGATGAAAAAACAGCTAATAACTCAAATGTTGTTTATATTACCCCCCCACCCCCCCCCCCCCCCCCCCCCCCCCCCCCCCCCCCCACCTTTAATAAATAAATAAACAAGTATTTTTGTGAATAAAGCATTGAATTTTTGTTTCTAAAGAGAAACGACCACCCTTCCTCCCCCTATTATGAGTAAAAAAAAAAAAGTATTTTTGTGAATAAAGCACTAATTTTTTTTAAGAGAAACGACATAAAATCTCTTTCTCAAGAAATCAAAGTACATTTTGAGTTAAAAAAAAAATGTTTTTGTGAATAAAGCACTGAATTTTTTTTTAAAGAAACGACACAAAGTCGCAAAAAAAGCTAGATGCCGTCTGTATGATAAGGACATTGAACTTAAATTTTAAGAATAAAATGACTTTGGGTTAACAACCAACGACACATCTTACACGTCATTTTTAAACGTCAAGAAGCTTTTTAAACGACAATTACGCGATGTCGCACAAAAATTTAACGTGTATTTTCAACTGAACCGACAACGAAGATATATGTTAGAATGTAAAATAATTTTGGCTCACCTAAATAAATTGATAAAATAATTCGAGACCAAAGTAAGAAGTCTTAAGTTAAAATCCTTGTAATTACACTCTTTATCCACTTTAAATATTATCATCACATGTTGATAATTTGTCTAAAGTCCGGCGTGCACGTGAGGGTGAGTATTAGAATATGAGATTATTGTTGACCCACCTTTTAATAGCATAAGCATTTGAGATTGATATTTGATAAACTGATAATATGTTATTATCTTGTAAGATTATAAATTTATCTCACATCTCTAAATTACTGGATTATTGTGGTGTTGATATATGAATTAGACAATCCCCTTAAACTAGCTTTTTAATTAAATAAAGGTAGTATGGAATCAACTTATTTGATATGAACTAAAAGGGAAGAGAATTTATAATCAGAGAGCTTTTAAATCTTCTCTCTTGATATGAAAGATTAATTAAATTATTAATTACACCACACACCACAAGTAAAAAATATATATTAAAAATAAAAATCCTCTCCTTCCTCTTACTTTTATCGCATTTCTTTCCTTTCAATTTTCTTTACCTCTTACCAAAGATAACTTAAGAGTCTATTCGTGAGAACTGTACATGATAAAAATGACGTAGAAAAGTAAATCCAGATTAGGGAATGCCAAATCAGTCGTACCACCCGGATCAATTCTTTTCTAGGCAAAGGATTTTCAACTTCGCACTATAATCATAGTTTATAATAACAAGTAGCGGAGGGGGACCAAACTAAATTAGTTAATAATTAGACCTAAGCAATATAAATTATAAATATGGCAAAAAGCAATGGCAAAGTTTATCCGCACTGAGAAACTTTGCCTTTTGGAACATGCATGGCAGCCACGAACTGCTTGTGCATGGAGGGTGGATATGCTTGTTATCCTCTTTCGGCACTTTGTGGGTCAATTTGGATATTATGAGAGTAAATTAGAAATTATTATACATATATATATATATGTTAGTGCCTTAGTGAGATGACAGATGTCTAATTTAGTCTAATTTTGTTTGGTGAAATTAATTACCAATAATTCAACGTGAACGGCAGTCATGGCAACCATTGATGGAATTAATTATGTGACAATGAATAGAGTTAAAATGGAAAAAAATATATATCCGGGTCGTTTCATGCTTAATTTGGTATAGGCCAAATCAACCAAAAAGCAGCAGTACTATATTGTTCCGCCAAAATTGAATACAGTATCTAATCAATCAGGTTCATGAACTAATGAAGAAAAATATGATTATTGGTCACTTCTTAACTAGTACATGATGATTGTTTGTGTTGAAATCTGAATCAAACTTTAATTGGACTAGGCTAGAAAGTACGAAACATACAATTCCCAACTTTAATTGGTTCATGTTAATTCTCAAGTCAGTCAAAAACATACAAATCTCATCTTATTCCACTCCTATTTATAGCAGTGAGCGAACAAAAAATCTTCAACATTTCATTGATCTTGACCGTTAATTCATTATAATGCTTCAATCTTGACTTTAATTACACATATATTGAATGAGAATACAGGTATCTTACGTCTCTTAATCCTATATATCCTTTTGTTTCTGCATCTACCAAGATTGCAGCCATGCTTCTGTTTCGGATTCTGCCCACCCTCTCATTCAAATGTCATCGTTTTTTCAACTTACCATTTTTTAAACAAACGGCAACGTTTTATCATCTTTTAAAACTGTTCCCAGAATAACCATTTAATCCGTGTCCAGCTACATTATCTGTTCTTTTTTTTTTTTAATACTAATAATAATAGCTTAAGCGAGGAGACTAAGCATGATCTGATCTGAGGAACGGATGTATTCTAGTTTCCCTTGGGAAAAATATCGGAATATTTTGAATTGTAACTTGCTCTACTTAGCTATCTATATGTATGTGTGTGTGCGCATGTGTGAATATATACATGATTAAAACCTTTGATATAATATTAGTAATACTAAAGTTCAGTTCCAACAAAACATTAACAAAAAAACTGCACGATCAATTCCCAATATACACCAATCAAAGCCTTGAAAACCTATTAAACAGATCAAGAAAACTACATGACAAGTACCTAAGTACAGCAAGCTATCGCTGCAACAACACAAATTAATAGTATGAATATATGTCTATATATATTTATTGATCATTAGTGCTGTAAACTATTATGCACTGGCCGACGCTCTTTGGGCGAAGAATAATCCTCAGACAACCAAGAAGGCACGCTCTCTTCGCCAACTGCATGCGTTAATGTTATTCTTCTTCCCACTAATTGCTGTTTTTGATCACCATTAGCTTCTAACTCCATGTTATAGAAACCTATAAATTGAACATATATATTCATGCATATGTATGTATAATCATATATATAGACAAGTTAACTTATATTTCATTACCTGAGAAACGACCAGTTCTCGCTGCAAATAGTGTATGGAAGTGAGAGAGAAATAAGAGAACAATGGTCATCTTAAGCACCAACCAGACCTTCATGAATATGAGAAGTTTATTAAATTATGATCATGTTCGCCACTATAATATGCAAGATATATATATATATCTATATGGTGATCAGATCAGGAAAAGACTAGATTAGGTTTTAGGAAAATAGTGAAAAATATTTGTTAGGATAGGTGAATCTAGCAAATAACGCTGAAAATATCTAAAAAGAAGATCAATTAAAATGTCTAATTATTAGCGGCGTGCATTTTATTTTTGTTTCTTTCTGTTCTCAAGAGTGTCAAATTTCAAAAAGAAAGAGAAAAAAGAAAAAGCAATTTTCACATGTCACCACGTGGTCCATGCTCTAGAATCAAGTAGCTATATACATAGGACTGACAATTTGGTTCACGACATAATAACACAACATAAAATTCACACGAAGTCAAAGAGTTTAGGTTTTCTTTATATGGATTTAGGTTAAAAAGGGTCGAATTCGTCAAACACGATTAGATAAAAGATCGAATTTGTACGAACCCGCTAACAAGAAATTAACATAAAATAACCCATTTAATAAATAAGTTATATATGGGTTAACACGAACATAACTCATAAATTACCTATTTATAATCTCTAATATATTTATATTATTATATATATTATATAATATTTTACTATTTTTAATTTTGAGCTTTCAAAATTTCAAAATTCAAATATAAAATATATATTTAATTTTATATATATTTTAAAATTTTTTAACATAAAAAAAAAAAAAACTGGATTTCATCTTTGTTTCTTTAGTTTTTTGTTGCCTTTGTAACTCTGCTATCTACATCCCTCCCCTCACCACGTCAACCTTTACAACAATACACCCAGTCGCCGCTCATCATGTCGTTGTCGCTATCCTCCCCTCACCCTGTCACCTTCTCCTTTTCTTCCCCTCCCCTTCACCTTACCCCGTCACCCTCCCTTCCCTTCACCCCGTCAAACTTCGTGACAATACGGCTAGTAGCCCCTTACCCCATCGTCATCACCCCACTCCCCTTCCCTCATCTTATTGCCCTCTCCTCCCTCTGTCGCCCTCTCCTCCCTCTTATTACAACACTATATTTTATTTTTTACTTAATTGTATATGATTTAAAACAATAGTTTTCATAGCTAATAAAGCAAAAATAATATGAATTTTAAAACTTTATAAATAAATTTAACTTGTTTTTCATAAAAGAAAAAATATGTTACCTAATAAACATGTCAAAATATCACAATCATATTGAATAAGTAATTATTTAATTCATATTTAATTTAAATATATTAATTCGAGTTGACACGATTAACACGATTAATAAATGAATTAGGTTTGGATTTGAAATTTTAACACAAATATTAAATAGATCGGATTTAATATTAATATAATAATATTAATTAAGGAATATAACATAATACGAATATAATATGATAACACGAATTGCAGTCCTATATATATTGTATTAACATTAATAATATCATGAAAAACACTATTTGTACCCTAAAAAAAAAAGAAAAATGCTAGTTTTGATGAACTTTTAACTATAGAGTTGAACATGAAGGACAATGTTAGATGATAATATGTCGTAATACATATTAAATCTCAAAAATTAATATGTAAATGTGTTATTAGTTAAAAATTGGTTATAATATAAGCATATATTTTGCAATATTACTTCGTTATTATGATTTGTCGAAAATTGACGAGCCAGGCCCGCAGTTCTAGTCAGGCGCCGTCAAATTTTTAAATTAATCACATCGATGTGATTTATTAATGATAACCCAAAAACTGGGCAAATGCAACGAATTACGTAAAAAAGTTTACCAGGGTACTGTTTATAGAGCTTTCCACGGTTGCAATTCCAATCAGAATGAAAAATATGGCTAGCTTAATTATATAGGCGCGTACTGCCATTTTTCCATGCTTGGACCAATTTCAATCCACACCATTAATATGTATTCGCTGACATCTCCTAAGATCCCATTAAAAAAATTGAAGGAAGGGAAAAAAAAAAAGAGTACACAGAGATAAAATGAAGTTTGACAATATGCTTACCACATTAGGAGAAAATATTTACTATTAAGCAGTAATATAAATGAAATATGTATATAAATATATGTTATTATTTATAATAATTAAAATTGGGACGGATTTTACTGTTTTTTATATTATATAGTATCATCTTCAATTTACCCTTTGGGCTTGGCTTTGTGCGAGGGCATTTTGGACATCTTGCAACTGTTGGTTGCTTTGCCTCTTTTGCCCTTGATGCACTAAGTTTTGTGGCACCCTTGGTAGGGGCGTTTTCGTCCTTTTGGTGTTGGCCCTTGGGGTTGCAAAATTTTTTGGGGATTTTGTGGCAGCTTCCTTTGTCTCGTAGTCGCCGCCTATCTATGTTCTCTTTCTTTGTTTCTGTTGGTTCTCTTTTTTTCTTTTCTTCGATTTTTCCTTCCTTCTTGGTGTTGGTTTTTGCCTCACTCTTCATTTTTGCTTATACCTGGCTATCATTTTCGTCCTTTCGGTGTGGGGTCTTGGGGTTGTAATTTTTTTTGGGATTTTGTGGCTGCTTTCCTTGCCTCATGGCAACCTTTTATCTGAGCTATCTTTTACCGTTTTTGTTGCTTTTGTTCCTTTCTCTTCTTTCTTTTTTTTTTTCTCTTTTTTCTTCAGGTTGGTTTTTACCTCACTCTTCATTTTTGTTTCTTGCCTGGCTATTTGTTCCCTCTTTGTTGCCCTTTATATTTATTGTTTGCAGCTTTTCTACAAAGATAATTAGCTGCCCTTGCTGATTTGTTTGTTACATTTAATATTTTTACACTATGCTTTATTAGGTGTAATCCTCTTATTTACTTATTTTTATATCGCTTACTCATTTTTGATAATTCTTTTTTATCAAAGATTTATAATACTTCACGTTCTAATGATTTCCTTAAAAACAATGTATGTATATATATATATGTGTGTGTTTTTAACGTTTTATGGTATTTTTGATTATAAATAGATATGCTGTGTTTTCTTTTCTTTATTACAAGTGCAAATCCTTTGTCCTTTTCTCTGTTATCTTTTGAAAACTCACCTACTTTACCTATTATTTTCTATGGATGTTTACTCTTAAGGTACTTTCTATATTTATTTCTTCCACCTTTTATTGATGATCAATTTATTATAATTTGATGATGAAATTATATGTCATGTTGATAGTGTTCTAGACTTCATTGTTGGTATTAATTTTCATTTGTTGTGATGATAGCATTATGATTGATGTTGTTGGTGTTTTTTGGTTGTTATAGTTAATTTTTATATAAGACCCTGCTATTATAAATTACTCTTCATTTGAATTTCCTCCTTTCCTATTTGTTTAGTTTCTTCATGGAGTTGTTTTTCCTTTGTAATTTGTTTCCTATGTATTCTCTATTCATTTGCATATAATCTTACTTTTATTTTTCTCTATTTAATGTTAAGGCAGTAAAGTAGCAGGAAATACTTTATTTTTGTTCTTCTTCTTTTTCTATCTATTTCACACATATTTTGATTTAGTATAGATATTAGTATATACTATGGTAAGGTAGCATGAATCTTTTACTTTTTCTCTTTTTTGTTTCCTTTTTATTTTCCCAAAGATAGACAACTATATTTTTATAAATACTGAGATTGTTATTACTATTTACTTTTGGAATTGTTTCGTTATGTTTACATGCTCTAGGAAGTTCTATTTTTTGTTGTTAACTTTTTGTTGATTTCTATTTAGCTGTCTCCTTTCATGCAAGGGATTTTATTGGATCCCTCCCCCCCTTAATCTTTAGATAGAGTGAGGTTATTTTAAACTTTTTTATCTTTTTTTTCTATTGTTTTTGGGATGATCATTATCTGTTAATAATATTAAAGATTTTGTGTTCTATTTCAAAATTACTGTAGAAGGGGAGTTTACAACTATCACTTTTGATTGGTTGTGCTGTTAATTGAGGTCTATTTAGTGGGATTTATATCTTATTTTATCATCTTTATATAATAGCCTATTTGGATCAATAAAGAAATAATGCCCCTGGTATTTCAACTTTTCTAAGATTGTTTTTCCTACTCTGCCCTTCTCTACCCAATTAAGATTGGCTTTGGGCTTAGCTTTTGCTTTTGTTTACGCCTACCTGCCTGCTTTTGCTTACTAACAGTGTTGCAGCATCTTGTTTCATAAAGTTTCTATTTGTCTTTACTGTTCCCGTCTACTTGGTAGCTTTTTGGATAAGAATATAAAAGTCTTTAGCGTTGATCAATTTTATGTTATCTATAAAGTATAATATATGCAAAAGATTACACATTTGACGACATATTATGATATCATCTGGTTGCCTCCAAAGTTTAAAAAGACATTTGATTAGATAACAATAACCTGATTTTAAAAATGTTTGTTGAAATATTTGTTACATGTTGCTAAATTTATAAATGATTGAGCCGCTAACGATTACATCTACAAACATTGATCAGTTTGATCCTTTTTTTTTCTTTTATTTATTTATTTCTCCAGTTTCCCTCCCCCTAAAAACAATAACGAGAGTGATAATGGTAATTGTAACAGTAGTAGTAATATAAATGGTACTAATAAAAAAATTGATAGTTATTATAACAATGGTAAGTGTAGTAATGATTAGGACACAGACACATGGACAAAAGCATTAGAGCAAAAAAGAGCGTAAACATTTTATTGTTTGCATTATATCAGGTTAAATTAAGCTACTAATATTATAGATTTTTTAGTGTATGTTTCTTTGTAATTTCTCCGTAATTATTGGATATGTAATTTCGGAGTTATTTAGAGTGAGATTATTCTGGAATTAGAACATTGATTTGTTTTTTCATGTATGACGTAACGAAATGTAATAGTGAGCAAATTATTATGTTCGATTTCAATATTATGCATTTGTTGATTTATTTAATCTTTTTTTATATTTGTATTAATATATAGATCACCAATATGACAAACAGATACCCGCAGCAATGCTGCAGGCACCTCTACTCGTAATATTCTAAAATCAAGAATTTCATTATATGAAAATAAATTCAAATAAATTTAAAATACCAAATAAAGATAACTATAATACTATAGACAACAATATTACAATCTAAATTTTTAAATACCAGTTCATATAACGATAAATTATTATCTTTTTATTGGTTCATATAATCAATTGATGTGAAAATTTTTTAAATACTTACAAATAAAAATGACTAAAATTAAAATTGAAATTAGTGTTTTTAGTATTTTCAATTATAAAATTATTATAGAGGAAATTATGTAAACAATCTCTCAAATAAAATCCACACTTATTGTCGGCGATCCGACTCGTTCAGGCCGTCGACTACTTTCTTTTTTTCTTATTCTTATGTAACATAGTTTTACTTTTTATTTTACGGAAACGTGTTTGAAAAACTTACTTTTGGTTTTAGAATTTGTGTGTTGAAACTGTAGATTTTTTTTTTAAAACGAAATATAATCTATTGAAAATGCATATATATATACATGACTTCTAACATATATATACACTTTCTTGTTCTTGTCATACATACTCCATAATTGTAAACATACATAACTTCATGTTCTCTTTCTTTACATATTTGTTAAACTTTTCTTTCTTCTTTTCTTTCGCAATAGAAAACCTAGCGAGTCCACTTCTCTTATTATGATATCTTGGGAATCTGTCTGCCAGTCCATCAGTTACTTTCTTCATTGTGTCGGCTGCTTACCCTTGTCACCTACGCCATAAACAGACTAGTGAGTTAAAGTTCAGTAAGTACAAACATATATAGAAAACCGATATGAGTGTAGCAACTAGAGTTAGCTTTGCTATACTTTCTTTTCTACGTTAGGGTTTCTTGTTAGGCCTTCTATACTTTGATTTCTGACCTCTTTATATTTCTTCTTATGAACTATATTGTTCTCCTCTTTGTCTATCTTTTCTTCCATATATTCTGTCTTTACTTTCTTTCTTTTCTTTCTCTCTTTACTTTCTTTACTTTCACTTGTGGGCCCAATGTTGAACATACCGAATGCACGCAGACCAATGGGAGGAGGGGGAGCGACCCACCATCCTACCACATGGTCATCTTAACCCATCGTATTTTATGGATGGATTGTAGCTAACACGCCTTTTGGGGTAGGGTCAGCCAACCACCGCTCTTTTGGGTAGCACCACATTCTGTGTGGGGTTATAGACCTGAAAACCTCCCTCACGGAAGCCGGTATGTCAACATTTAATTTTTAAATCTTATTATCTTGCTTCTACACATTCTTGATCATTTTTTTCCCTAAACTTTTCATCATCTAGAACCAAATCGTCTTTTTATGCGATTTAGTCAATACAGTTAGTACAACCAGTCAGTTCGTGGATAGATAAATAAATGTCTGTACTTACAAAACTTACGCTAACGTGGTCGTCCTTGGATCCTTCACAGTTTCGTCCCTGTCTCTCGTTGGGTGTCCTATTCATAAGATACTCTCAGTTAGTACTATTGTCATTCATTGACATTTCTTTTGATAAAACTTGATTTTAGTGTTTAAAATCCTAATTAAGGCTCTATAATGGCTTTAGAAGCGCTAACGGCCCTTTTTGGACCTTTCTGTAACTTTTTGAAAATTTACGATTTTATCCCTACTTTTTGATAAAATTATAATATTACCCCTAACAGGATTTTTCTCTATGTATTTATCGTTCCTTTAACCTTAAACTCAATTTGGGTCATGAATAGTATTTTTTGACTTTGACCATGAATAGTACTATTCATAATAAATAGTAATTTTGACTTTGATCGTGAATAGTAACTTCTGTTGTCACTGTCTGACGGTTCTTAAAACCTGAACTGAGTCATACCAAGGCTCTCACGATCTCTTTTTTTTTTTTTTTTCTTTCTCTTGGGTCTTTTTGAAACTTTTTGAACTGAGTCAAAATTATGATGGGTCGTTAGATTGTAAAAATTCAAGTTTAATGCCTAAATGGGGTTTTCTAAGCTCAAAAATCATAAAATGATAAACCTACGGGTTTAATGTCCTTTCTCTATTTTTCTGAGATTTTCTGGTCGAAATGACTATTTTGTCCCTAACAGGTCATTGGACCGTAAAATTGTATTTTAAATTTTTAAACTAAATTTTCTAAGCCTAAAAACCATAAAATTGGCTTTCAAGGCCTATCGGGTATTTTCCATATTATTTTCTATCATTTCCCCAATCTTTACTTTCTCGGCCCTTGGTGAGTACTATTCCGACCTTTACGTCGGTTTCTCATTTTTCTATCGTTTCAGAGTCACAAATAAACGTTTTACTAATCGTTAAAACGTTCACCTAGACTTTCCTGACCTAAATCTCCGAGGGCTCGGGTTTTCCTAACCCGACGCTAATGCGAACCCCGCCAAGAATAACGAGATCCGTCAAGATTAGGACCCCAAGAACGATCTAAGACTCAGGCTTTGGATGGAACCTCGACCCGTTGCTTCAACAAAAACAAGAACCTCGGTATAGGATGACCTTAACCCGTTGCTTATTGTGAAACAAGAACCTTAGTATAACGAAGATGCCACAAACGGTGATGGAAATCTGTTTTATAAGTCGATGGTGAACGCCACGGAAAACCCCGATAAGTTCGAATAGCTCTCAAAGAACCAAAGAAAAATATAACTCTCAAATTTGTGAATAAAACTGTTGATGTCATTTCATTGCTTGTGTACGCCTTTTTATAGGCATGAATTACAAGAATATTCTCAAAATATACCCTAAAATAATATGGAAACTAAATGAAATATTCCCGTAATATTCTCCTAATATTCCCGTAATATTCTCCTAATATTCCCAGAATTTGAATGGACGAAAATATGAAAACTTACACTTAATTCACACCTAATTGACGCCTAAAACAATAAAGGGAAAGTATGACTTTATTACAATTTCGGCCAAAGAAGAAATTCGGCCAAGTAAAGGAAAATCCAAAAATTTGCAGCCCATTAACTTACCAAAACGTCCTCGTCATTGGGCTTAATCCGGATTTTCTAAGACTTGAATTAAATTGAAGCTTCCTTATGGATCATGCTCAATGGGCCTCCACGAATTTGTTTGAGCCCAAACTTCTTGAATTAGTCCATTAAGTGCTTCTTTGAACTTCTTAGCCCGCGCCTTTGTAACCGGCCCAACTGGTACTCGAACTGGTTCCCTTGATGTTGTGCCATAATTTGCATCAGACGCTAACTTGCAAGTCGTTTTCCAAAAGCATCCCCCCTTCAGGGGCCGGTTTTCTCACTTTACTTTTGTTTTTAGGTTTCAAGGGCATGGGTTACTATTCATAAACCGCCACTTGTGTTTTTCGGGCTCTAATTTCTCGAGGGGATTCGGGTTTCCGACCAGACCCTAAACTTTTATCCCTCATTTCCTAAAATACCCCTTATGCTGCTAAAGAAATTTCGACAGTATTTTTGCTAAATTTTGAGGCTTCTGGCGTTTAGGAAACGCTTCGAAACCATCTAACCTAACTAATTCTACTACGTACTATACCAGATGCCTATTTTATGCAAAAGTTTCTAAACTTTTTGCATAAAAATTTTACATACATATCAACTTTTTAAATCATATTTCAAGCCACATTTTATGCACATTATACTTGATTCTTTTTCACATTTACCACATGAACCTTCCTAAACAATTTCTCATGCCAAATAATTTTTCTTGAACCATTAACCAACAACAATCCAACTTAAAATATCACAATCCCTCACATACTTTTCCTAAAACACTGATTTCTTTATCAACACTAAAGTCCATTTTCTGTTCATATTTAGCCACAGTATCTTTCATAAAACTTTTAGATAACATCTAGACAAACAACTTTCATGTTTTGACTTTTGTCAAATTTGGCCTCTAAAGCCTTGGTTTTGTTGAAAATCCGAGACTAGTTACACTTATGCACTGGGTGACCCGATTTCAGTACACAGCCTAAAACTATGTCTTCTACATTTCCTTGCCAAAATGATCTTCATGAAAGTTGTTCAGGACAAAATTTCCTACAACTTTCATGTTTTAACTTTTGTCAAATTAGGCCATCTTCATAGCCGAATCTGAGCTGCAAAAATTCAGATTTTCTTAGGTTTCATGCATCAAAATTTCATACAAAAATAACTTCATTAACTATCCTCACAATAGCCACAGATTTCTTGATAAAAACCTAACCAAACTTTGTTTTCAAGCCACAAATCTTGTTGTTTTTCATGCAACCAAAGCACACTAATCCTTTCTTAGAAAAATACAAACCATACCAACACTTGATTCATTCAAAACAACAAGCTTTCATCACCAAGAATTTCAACACTTCCCACACGGTTTTTGTGCACCAAATAAAGAGGAGAGTTTGAGTTGCATAACTCACCTTGTTAGAATGATGGAAGGTAACTTGTGATCCAAATTTCTAACTCCAAAAACTTGAGAAATTTCTTGGTGAAGGGGGTAGAAGGCTACGGCTTCAACAAGGCAAGGAAGTAAGATAAGAACTACGGTTCTTTGGCTTCAAAAAAAAATGGCCGAACCCTTTTGTAAGAAGGAATGGATTAATTGGCCTTGTTTTGGCCTTATTTATCACTTTTGGCCAATGAGAAAGTGGCACCTTGCAATCATTTCTTTCCATGATTTTCTAAAATCAAAATTCCTTAATTTTTTGTCACTTTTTGGACCATTAGATCAAAGGTACTCTTAATCTTGACCCTTGATCTTACCTACCACCGTTTTTATTTTTTTGATAATTAAATTATGACATCATAAAGGCAAAGTCACACTTTGACTTTTACTATTCATATTAATTCGACAATTTTTTTGACCGAAAATCGACCCAGGTGAAACTTTTTCGGAATCATCCCGGCGGGTTTCTGGGGTCTCCGATGCAGTCAGTTTGCTTTATTCTGCTTCCATTTGTCCAAAATTAATTCCGGAAGTTTTTTGTCTTTTAGTGCATATGGTGCACCATTTAGGGTTTTCGATGCCGATTTCGCTTCCTTCTTCTCATTTTTGTTTGGTAATTATCTCTATTTCTGAATTCCTAACCTTTAACACTGTTAGAATATTTTGTTTCATTCTAAATAGTATCAAATTATTCATTTTATATTTTTAAACATAAAAATCATTGTATTATATACAATGTACATATTTCCGAGAATGGTGAATTTTCTCGGTCATTACACTAATGTAACTGCAATTAAAAAAAAAACTGAAACTTTAATAACTATGATAATGATGTAAAAATGTATATTTTAAAAAGCAATCATACAAATCATCCAAAAATATTTCTTTTCTCTAGTATCCATAACTGAAAGTTTTTTTTTTTTCTAGTATCCATAACCATTTATTAATCAATCAATAAGATGACCATATTAATAGCTAACAAATTACAAAACAGAAAGAAAATCAAAAGAGTGGTTTTATTGACACAGAAAGCAAATCGTAATATTAGGGTTTTTATTATAGGTTTCAAATTAAAAATATTTTTATAAGTTATTTATTTAGAAATTTGATATATAGATGTATGTAGAAAGAAAAAAAAAAGAATATGATTAAGTTTTCTTTTTTATTATTGAGTTTTATTTATACAATTAAGTGTGTTATTATTGTTATTTTATGTTATTTTATTTGATAATTTTTTTGTAATTAAAAAATTGATTTAATAGAGGGGTGTATTAATAGAAACATCCAAATCAAAATAACAAAAACTTGCTAGCCTTGCACCAAAAGACTCGCAGGAATTGAACCACAGCCCGTCAAGCACGGTAAACCAGCACACCCCACCAAATATTTTATCAACTCTCTCGTTCCCTCTCTCTTCTTACATATAAAAAAACGACACAAACCAACTGTCTTTGTAACCGAAACAACCAACAGCCAGCTAGTTCCATCATCCATGCATCCCCCGCCGCAAATCTCCCTACTCTCTCTCCCACGCCCTCATTTCTAAATTTCTATCTATAATTATATAAATTCCCTTCTTCTTTTCCTTCTACACCCTCATTCTTTAGTTCTGCGGTACTTTCTCTTCAATTATTTTTTCCCTTTTTCTCAGGAGAATTACTGCAATCTCAAGAATCAAATAACTTATAACAACAAGAAAAAACATTAGTGTATATAATATACATTAATAATGGCACGCCAAGTTGTTGTTCTTGCTCTGATTTTCATAGCCATTGCCGGGCTAGTCTCTGCTCAGGAGGCGCCTGCCACCTCTCCCACCTCCTCGCCGTCACCGAAGTCTTCTCCGACGACCTCTTCGTCACCTGCCGCCTCTCCTAAATCCACGCCGGAGGCTGCTAAAGCTCCGACTTCCTCTCTCAAGGCTCCGGCCAAGTCTCCATCGGCCTCTCCTTCCCCTAAGTCCTCCGCCGCAACCCCTGCCTCATCGCCGGACACCGACGTCTCGTCGCCACCCGCCCCCGGGAGCGAGTACTTCTCAGATGCACCCGCTCCGGGACCTGCTTCTTCCGACATCGAGGACACCGTCTCCGATGGACCTGCCGCCACCCCTGATGTGACGCCAAAAAGCGGCGCCTCTGCTCTTGGGGTCTCCACTGCCGCCACAGCTGGTTTCGCAGCCGTCGCCGGAATCTTTGTTTTCTAATTAACATAAGAGTAGTTCTTTATTTACGTGTGTCATATTTTACGTTGCATGCATGTTGGACTGGTCCGTCCGGTTAATTAACTTTTTCATGAGTTTAATTTGCCTAATGGGAAAGCCACGCTGTGTATTAATAGAGGTCTCTTAATTTCTCCAAATTATATATGTACAACAGATCATCACAATTCACAATCACTTTAAGATTGTTTTAAATGTTATGGTTGACTTGTTCTTGTATGTGTTAAGTCATTAATATTCGTTTGCCTGGTTTTAACGTTTTGATTAGAGTTTCGAGAAAGTTAAATAATGAACTAGTTTACATCTTTTCTTTTTTTTTTTTTTAAATAACTTGGGAATGATAGATTTCAACTTTGTGCTTTAAGTGGAAACGAGTGTAATATTATCGTAAGATTATATGTTTTTAACTACAGTAGTATGCACTTTTTGAGACCCCTCAAATGAAATATTGGCATGTGCTCTCAATCTATAAATTAACAAAATCCTACGTAATGTAACTATAGGAAAAGGTATATAATTTAGTAAATGATGACATATTTATATAAGGCAATAAGATATATAATATTAACTAACGTCTATACCCGACCTAGCTCCAGTACGTATTTTCGAAACCGAAGAAGCCAACCTTAGACCTTCCGCCACTCCGATTCAACGCAAAATTTTTTAGTTAAAATCAATATATAAGGTGGTAATTTGTTTATAAATTTTAGATATCATATGATAAGGAAGCATTAAATTTGTTAAATTTAAGAAATCGATCGTCAATTATAATATTAAAAATCAAAATTTCCCAAAAAAAAAAAAAGTCATGAACTAATTTACCAAAATTAAAAATTTTAAAACTAAAATAACAGGAATGCTCATGGTTCAAGAACTAAACAAGCATTTTTTTTAGTCCATTATATTGTAGATCATAAAAAGGACTACCCCATGAACAACCCCGGACTAATTATCAGAGTAGGGCTTACATGAACCTTTAATTTGATGGTGTTCCATTTTGGGTTGCTATACGATCATCGTTTATATAGGAACTGATGACTAGACTCGAAGGCCGGAGCGCTCAATAAAATATACGTACATATTACTCATACCTCGTATATATATTATCTATCAATTATATTTTAAGAAGCTATAACAAGTATAGCTTAATGATAATGTACATATTACTCAAACATATCTCGCGCGTATTATTTATCAATTTTATTTTAATAAGCTATTATAAGTATACCTTAAATGATAATCTCTATAATAAGGTTTAAAAGTTAGAATTTTACACTTCTAAGTAACTAAGAAATATATATTTTAACAAGTAAGGTCGTATTAATTATAATTACTAATTTTGTGAGCGCGTAAGGTTTGTCCCACATCTAAAACAAAACAAGAGTCTCTTGCTCAACTACCATGTATAAAGCAAAATAATGTTGACACATTTTCAAGGTTTTCAAAGCCTGCACGGCCGAAAATTATTCTTAAACAAGACCAAGAATAATCAGCCTACACCTCTAAGTAAGTTTAGCCTGTTAGCACTGTTAGCAACAGTATCTTAAAAAATAGGCAGCAATAATGCCAAATATGAAATGTCTTCACCATGACATCATAAAGCATAAACCCTCTCGTAAAGCCGATCATCATAGAAAATGAGAAAATTACCGTTGTCATTTATCTAAATTCTATTTCAAATAAAACTTGATGACTTAGACTAACCGGCTTTGATTAATAAAAAGAAGTAGGGTGCAAGGCTCCAGTTAAAGATATGATATCTGTTATTGATATATGGAAAAATGATATGGAACATGATAAACACTACTATAATAGGGTGTGAATCCTATTTGTAAATCTCATATTATGATATCTACTTGAATAGTACTTAATAAATTGATATTTTTTAGCATTATTCTGATAGAAAAATCCTTGATTAAATTAACAATAGTGCAATATAAATATGGTTAGACAAAAAATTGGGTAACTGATGTAATTTGACCTTTGTCAAAATTAAATTTAAACTAAAAAAAAAATGTACATTAGCGTGAGTAGTGTCATAATGTGAATACATATGAGTGAATGTTTCTTGACGTGGGAAGTGTTGTTCGAACATACGGCCATGGCCCACAACCACACAATTACGTTGGCTGTATATATCAGAGTAGTGGTGCTTCCCCTTAGTTACAAAGTAAAAGCTTCATTTCTTTGCTTGATTGACGGAGAAAAGGGATGGCCAGCCAACCCTTTAAGCTTTTGCTTGTCATTATTTGGTAATTTAATAGTGTTCTATTCACATTATTTCACACCATAGAACAGGATTTAACCTGCCTCAAACCACCGAATCACACCACCGCGGTGTAAATGCTTACAGTAGAATTGAGTTAAGAGTCTTTCTGTTTTATTAATAGGCTCCAATGTTTCTTTTATAAGCAATCATGAGGATGGAGAACGAGATAGACACCGTAAAAAAAAAAAGAAGATAGAAAGTTAGAACTATTTAGTTGACACAACAACACTTCTGCACTTGCTTTCTGCGCGGCTCATTACAATATTTTGACAAATTTTTAAAGCTACAAGGCTAGCAGGCAGTGGTTGCAAGTACTGATTGTCCACAAGATACTATCTTTAAAATATAAAGGAAAAACTGATAAAAAAAGGCTACAGACTGATCATAGATATAAAAAGGATAATATAAAACTGCATGGCAACTAATGTATATAAGGATAAAAGCATTGTAGAATCCTTTTAGCCCTTGCCACCAGCGGTTATATATTATGTGACTTAAGCAGAAAATAACATAATATTACATATATAGCTTGCAAAGCTATATATATAAATAGAAGCTCTAGCAGTGTGAGCCCTTCCGGCAGTTTAGGGCACCAGCAGTAACGGTGATTGAGCCGACAAGGGAAGAAGGCCTTGCGCTGAGGCTTGAGGCCCTAGCGTAGCTTGACGACGCGCCGGCGCCGGATTGCCTGAAGTAAGCTCCGTTGAGGAAGAGGTCCCCTTCGGACCTCCAGTTCCACCGCTTCCACTCGCTCTCCGGCGCGTCCTCGTGCTTCGTCACCTCCTTCTTGAATCGCTGATCCGGCGCCAGGAACCGGTTGCCTTGGCTGTTGATCGTCGGCGACGCGCTCCCGCCGATGGCGTACATTTCCCAATGTGTGTAGTCGTTGTTCACCACATGGAAATAGCCATGTCTACACCTGCAAGATATGCAACGGTAGATATTAGTTTTGAACTTTATGAAAACTTCACAAATAGTATAACATGATTCAACCATAAATAATAATGAAACAATCAACAAGAAAATAAACCCGTGCGACGATATACAACATTGCTATATTATATAATATTTTTTTTTCAACTTATTAATTATAAATTAGAGTGATGCTATTTGCCCTATTAGTTATATGGAACTTGCAAGATCACATGTTCCATCGGTATAAAATAAGGTCCACGTTTTTCTCTTGTATATGTTCAAATTGTCACTTAAAAAAAAAAATCAACGCCAATATTATATAATTATGAACAGAAGTCAAAAGTTGGCGGGTCATCAATCACGCCATGAGTTTCTGCTTGAATTTAAAGAATGTGCGAACAGGCCTGCTCATCAGGGGTTGAAAAGAAACTCTCATGTTCAAATCCGAATGGTGTTTACATTCTTTTTCTATTAAGTAATTATCATAAACTTCATATCATTAAAAAAAATGTCATGACTTTTTAAGATTAAATTTACAATGTTGTGTTCTGCTTTTATTATTATTATTATTATTATTTTGAAATGATGCTGTTCATATTTAATGAGCAATTTAATGTGATAAACCTGTTTGATTATCCGGTTCAAACTAAAATATTTCAATTTATTTTTGTCTTTTTCTTAGAAAAAAATAAAAATTTTAACTTATTTTTGAAAAGTCAAATAACTTATTTAACTTAAAAAACTCAACTCCAACCTATGCATGCATTAGCCAAACATAGTTATAAGATCTCAATTTTAAGATAGTACTAACTAAAAAAAGAAAAAAGAAAAAAGAATGTACCTCGGCATTCTTTGGACCAATCCTTCTCCAAAATGATTAAAGGCAATGGTGGCCTGCATGTCCTTGTCCTGAGTGTAGGAATCACTATGGCCCAGCAGCATCACCTTGTCATGGTGCGTGAAGTAGTTATTGGAGATGGTGATCGCCGTGGATCCGTGGATCGCATCGATCAGGCCGTCCCGGCAATTCGACAGCGAGCAGTGATCAACCCAGACGTGTCTGCTCGAGAATATCGACACTCCATCACCATCCGACACCAACCAATGCCCCGCATGGCTGGGAGAGTCTCTAATTATCCCGCTTGGACCCGGCTTGCAGTCGTGTATATGGATTCCATGAATGATAATGTTCGACGCGTAGTGTATCGTGATGCACGGGCCGCCAGAGATGTGGACGCTAGCGCCGCGGCCGTCGATCGTCTTGAACGAGTTCATCACGAGCTCTTCCTTGAGCGTGATCACCATGTCTCGTTTGAAGATGATCCACAGCGGTTCGTCTTGGATCACCGCGTGTCTCAGAGTCCCGGGCCTAGGGTTTACCGGGTCGTCGTTGCCCGAGTCACTCACCACGTAGATTCGCCCGTTTTTCCCTCCGATCGCGTCCTTCCCGAACCCGATGGCGCAGTCAGCTAGCCGCTGGCGGTTCTTCTCCCAGTTGGGGTCGCACCTCCAGCAGTCGTCAATAGGGTTTCCAGTCCCGCATGAGAAATACCCCAAGTTCCTCCTAGTCCTTGAAGCATTGTTGATACTCCTAAAAAAAAATGTAACATAAAGTATAAATTTAATTTGTATATCCCACGTTGTCATATACTAGTAATACATACAAATAACACTATAAAGTTCGAATTCCGAGGTTGTACCTGTGTACGTCATGCACAACAAGTTCGGGGTCTTGAACTGAAGCAGAGGAAATGGAACTGGCAGCCAGAAAAGATGTTACAAAAAGTAGCAAAATTGAAAGCTTGGCCATTTTTATGTGTGATTTTCTCTTTCTAGCTACTCCTATTCTCTCTAACTTTAGAGAGTGGTAGAGAAAGAGAGATTGTGTGTTTTGAGAGACTTTGGTGGTGATTGTACGAGAGAAGTGCGGGAGAGGTTTTATAGAGGGATAAAGCCGAGAGTGATGGCGTGATTAAATTAAGAAAGCGGGACCCAAAGCTGCCTAATCGCAATTTCGGGTTTAAATGCAAAGGAGAGAGTGTGGCTGGCTCTTCGGCCACTTCTATCCATAATCTGACTTTGGTAGTTTGAGACCGTTAATCAAGTTAGCCCTCTTAATTAGAAATTAACACTATCCCAAGTCAATTAATAGGCTGACTTTAGTTCCCCTCCACCAGACGTCGATACTACTTTTTTTTTCAGCCAATTTAATAAAACGAATTATAAAATATGTTTCATTTAATTTTATTTATTATAGTAATTATATATATGCATATTGCTGGACCTAATAATCCGGATTCACAAGGTTTTTATTACTCATAAAGGTGTGAATGAAGGACTGGTCATTATTCATAAACTCATGAAACATTGGTTTTTTTTTTTTAGGGAATTTTTGATTATATTGTTAATTTAATGGTTTTCCTCCCTTTATCTTTGGCCTTTTGTTTTCCAATTAAATAAAGAAATAATAAAAATCTGGCTTTTTGCATGCATTGGAGCTTGGAGCTAGAAAAAGAAAAGGTGTTTAGATAGTAGTTGGTTTTATCCTGCAAAAGATTCTCAGTGCCGGCTTGTGGATTCCAGTCCAAAAAAACGTAAGGTTAAAATCGAGAAAAAAAATTAAAAAGATAAAAAGATAAAAATATTTTCATGTTATATTTGAAGCATGGGACGCATGATGCAATTTAATATCAATCGCTCTTTAGCCAAAAAATAATAATAATAACTTCAATCGTTGAATGATGTAAAAAAAAAAAGATTTAAGTATAGATATTTTTTCAAATTGGGATGACTTGCGTGGAATTAATCAGGTAATTTAATTTCAGCCATTGGATGAATAAAAAAAATTCCAAGTTATTAAAAAATTTTCAACTTAGATTGGAGATTTTTTTTTTAACCTCATCTAATAGCTAAAAATTAAAATGTTCCAAATTAATTATAACGTATATTTAATGTCATCATTTAACTTTATTTGGTACAACCAGTTCCTGACCATCAGACAAACCAATCTCCCAATTACTTTTGGCCTTTAGTAGTTCCCTCTGTTGGAACATATTTTCTTACTTCCTACTCACCAATGATGTCTTCTTTTGACTTTTGTTGTGCTGAGAAAAGAAACTCCACAGGTCTAACCTCACTGGAAAAGAAAATAACTACAAGTCTTTGAATGATGAGGAATCTTTTTTTTTTTTTTTTGCGCCCCTAAATATAAAAGGTTATACAAGTAGACGATCTCGTATCTAAATAACCTTTAAAGACGATGTAATCTCTTATATGATATATAGATTTTCTCACAATGAATCACTTGTATATCATGATTATCATAACAATTCTACCTTAAACCTATAATTTATTTATTTATTTTTATAAATGACGAGTAAGCTTATGATCTCACATAAATTCTTAATGATGATAAAGTTTTATTATTGATATCTCCGCATCTAATTATATCAAAACATAATGAAAATAATATAGTTACATGTTAAACTGATAAAAATTTGGTAGTCCAAGAGAATATAAATTATGATATATTCTTTACGTATCCTATCAAAATTCTCTATGTTCTTTTTATTTTTTTTTCCCTTCCGTGGTCTGTTTTTACTCAACAACATCTACTGTGGCTATGGACAAAAGAGCTACTCCTACATGAAAAATTGAAGCATAACCGTAAGGTCGTCAACCTTTATCGAACTACATTTTGACCTATCATATCATTTTTCCCCACTGACTGCGGAACATCATTTGACTTGAAAAGTTTTACCGTTTTAGGGCCAATGATCTCGCAAGTACTCCTCTGAGTTAATGCCGGCAATTTGGCTGTAACTTCCATTAGAAACCACATTAATCCTATAATGCACTAACTGCTTTTCCTGAACTTTTGAACACCTGAGTTCACATACGACTCCTCCAAAAGAGCGTAGTATTTGTTATTTTGGATGGAAAAGGAAATGTATCTATCGGGTCATTTTAGTGATCGCCTGTAATAATACTTAAAACGTAATCATCTATATTAAACATCATTATCAATAAAAATTAATACCAGATGTATCATTTAGCATTGTTAGGTCATTAATCACTTTTTTTTTTAACATGAGAATAAGAGATTCAAATATTAAATCATGTAACAAATTAGTAGTAAAATTTTCGCTAATCTATATTTGCAACCTCTATTTTTTTTTTGCTTTTTACAATTTAGCTTTAGATTTGGCCTATATATTGGTATCTCCTCTATTCTTTAAATTTAATGAAAAACAAAGGAAGAAACTATGCACCCTCCTTAATCATCGATTTAGTTTTGTTCATATTCATAGCTATACTTCATTTCGATCCCTCTAAAAATAATATAAAAAGAGTGAAGTGAATGTATAAATCCTATAATGTCTACGAGTTAACATATATGGAGTTTTTACACTCGCCGGATTAGAGGTGTACTTTTTTAAATTCCAGAAAAAGAAAAAAAAAAAAAAACTGTTGAAGAGTAAATAGTAATTAACGCGCAATCATGCATGATCAGTGTTTGTTGTCACGCGGTCGCATTCATAGGCTATAGTTGCGTGTTGAGATTCATTGTTATATATAAGTAAAATGCATGCATGTCACAATAAATTGAGCATATATTAATTAGGTCGCATGATAATTTTTGCACAGAAGTAAATGTGATCAACGCGTTGGGCTTTAATTATCAGAGCTGACATTTTTCAGATATGTTGTTTTATTTTCCTTATATGTATACATATATATATATATATTCTTCATATATTTTCCTGATCCTAGATGCAATGATTGGAATAAATAAGTCCTTTTTAAGTTTAGTTGCACTAAACTGAACAGATTTCTTGGGGAATAGATTGTAATTAATTACATATAATTATATTTAATCCATGTTTTCAAGACCCTTGAGATTAGTTCAAGAAGTAAGGAGGGTGTTCAGAGTCTTAGACCTTAAGTTCGAAATTTTAGAGATTTTCTTCTATATTAACAAAATAAATGGCTATTAAACCCCAAATTAAAATAATTCATGTTTTCAGAGCCTTTTTTCTTGGATTCTACTTACTCATCTAGCTTTATGACTGGCAATCACATTTAACCGATCCACCACGTGGTACATAGGTCAAAGATACATTAATAATTCATTTAGCATTGGCATATTTATATTTACAGTAGGTAATTTGAGATCAAATTCGTATTGTGATTGGACCCATAGCTTTGAACCAGTACTCTAATGGAAGTCATTCTGGAAAGAAAAATGCATTCTGTTTATGATATAAAATTGCACCCCCAAAAAAAAAAAAAATTCATGCTCAAGATTGACTGGCGGGAACGTCTCTTGCCGTCTTATAAGCAAATCGAAAAACGCATAAAAGCAAATTGAAGAAGTACCTTTTTTTTCTGCGCTGATGCTTTCTAAATTTATAATATACTTAATTTACACCGTACATTTTTAATTGTGATATTTATTTTTAGTAAAACATTCCAAATTGATAATAGTGTTAGCTGTTTTATAGTAATTGATCTGTGATTTACATATGGGTTATCAATTAAAAACATGAAGGTCTTATGTAATCAATATTATTCTAGATTTATATTTATAATAAAGTTATTCTTTTTCATTTAGATAAAACTTAAATAAAAATTTCAAATCTAATAAATTTGGACTAAAACGAAAAAAAAAAAACTATTATTTTCATTATTTAATGACCCATGTGCAAGTTATATAGATTTAAAAAAAAAACACACACACACACACACACATTGTCATCAATTTACTGTATTTTGTTATACATTTTTAAGTCAAGGGATAAATTGTCAAATTTAAAAATTTAACTATCTGTTTGATAAGTTTATGGAGAAAAAAAAAACCCCACTCCAAATAGCAAATATAACATCTATTATACCATTCTATTAAATAGTGTATGCAGGGGTCGAATTTCATTCACCCATGAATCATACATATGGGTGTCATGTGTCATCGAACATATGATAATTCTAAATGAACTAGATGCTCATGTAATCCACCGTTCGTCTAATACATGGCCATCGAGTATCGATCACTAAGTATTTAAGAATCGTACTCATTAAGTTTAATAGCAATCTCATCAATGATCAATTCCTTATATATCTGAAGTATTATGATTAACATTCAATGGTCAAAAGTGACAAGCTTAGATGCTATCTTCAACCATCATTTGATGTTTGATTGTTCACGTAATCAATATTTAATTCTTGTTACATATAACTTTCTCGCACATATCAACGTTCGATATTTATTGGAGGTGCTAAGTAGTTCCTAAAGGTTCATGTCCTTGGGAATTTAGCCTTTATCTCAAATCATATCCACATGGAACCCATAATCTAAGCAATATAAGAAGTGGTTTTATGGTTTACTAAGTCCCAAAACGTAAGAAACCATCGTATGTTGCTCTCCATCCATAAATAGAGCAAAAATCCCTCAAACGGGATATATATCTTTTGCATATACTATTACTTTGCCAAAATCATGACGAATTCTTTATGTCTTATACCTTTTTCTAGACATAATGAAGAACTCTCACAGAAGATATAGTACATTCCAACAAACCTCTCTAATCTTTGGTATTCTTTATTTTTTTGCACTTTATTTGCTATATATCTTTTGCATATATATCTTTTGCGAACGGGATATATATCTTTTGCATATACTATTACTCTACCAAAATCACAATGAATTCTTTGTGTCTTGTACTTTTTTCTAGACATAATGAATAACTCTCACAAAAGTAGTACATTCCAACAAACCTCTCTAATCTTTGGTGTTCTTTATTTTTTTGCCCTTTATTTGTTACTTTATGTTTCGATTGTTTGTTTGTTCTCATTTACATTGTCCAAGAGCCTATCTGATTTAGTCTGATGAACTTTTACCAATCAAATTAAATTTGATTTAACCATAGATTTGTAACATCTATAGTGTCTTTTCTATTGAAGTTAAATATTAGCATCTGTACTACTTCAAAATACTACTTCGGCTTGATGTATACAACCTAATTAATACTAAAACGATTAAATTTTACAGAGACATGAGTAAATAATATTTTTTTATAAAAATGGAAATAAACAAGAAGTTTTTAACATTTGAAGTATATTGAAATAAATAATAAATTTATTATATCAATAAGTTATTTGATTTTAATAAAAATAGATTATGTACCTATTCATTCAAAAAAAATTATATACTTAATAAATTTACTATTTATTATTATTTACTTTAATTATTATAATACATTGTTATTTATTTATTTTAGTTTTGGAAACTTGACATCAGAAATTATAGTAAATGACATGCTTACAAAACTAAATAAAGTGAATAACACGATATTAAAATGTTTAAAATAAATAACAAATTTACTTATCAAGAATTTACTTAAAATAAATAAATTATTTATTAAATAAATTTGTTATTTACTACTATCAATTATAAATATTTTTAAAACTTACTATATACTATTGTTAAAATAATATTTACTTATATCTTTCAAATGATATTTACTTCAATATTAATTTTAATTCTAACTTTTTAAATATAACTCACATATCATATTTTGATTTATAATTATAATCAATTTATGTGATAATACTTTAAATATTTATTAAAAAAAAAACAACTCATATGTCACATAAATTAATACTCAAAAATTAAGGTTAGATGGTTATAAACATAGTCTATACCCCACTCGATTCTATTTAAAACTACATAATTTGAATACCCAATATCAAAGATGAAAAATAATAATAATAAGATTACTGTTTGTCTCCCTATTATTTTCCTTAAAATGTTGGGGCCACGAAAAGCAGCCTAGGCCCAATCAGTTGACTCTCTTTATTGGGTTTAGCCCTGTTAAGATGGACTTTGTGAGTCCATACTGGTTCAGACTCCTATAACTGCTGACAAGTCCATGTACTCCATCAACAAATTTAAAATTATGTTCTTCCATCCTCAGTACTGTTGCCGGAAATGAAGACTGCACATTCGACCATTTCGTTCATATCTTTCTTGGCTCATTGGAGAGGGGTTGCACTTCCGCACTCTTTACGAGTAGGATGAGAGAAAGGGAAAAAGCTTTCACTACAAAGGTGAAATTTTGTGTACATGTGTGGGAAAAGTAATGTTGTTCTGCCCTTTTTTTTTTTAACCATAAATTTTATCATTAATATCTTTTTTACTATTATTGTTTTCAAACTTTGGATTTGAGATTTAAATTTTTCACAGTATGAAATAACTACATATAAAATTATCATTAAACTATATTTATAATAACTTTTTATTACTATTCTATACCAAATAGTGAGTTTATATAAATATTTCAGCTAAATACAATACAAATATAATGTTATTTTGATGGTGGTCTTATTGTTAACAGTAGTAAATCAATATTTGAGTATATTGTAAAGGGTAAGAGTTTGAATTCTTTAATCCTATATTCAAAAAATATATGTTGTTTTCTTTTTGGAAAATTAAAAAATATATATTGTCATAATTTTGATAAGTATTGCAATTTGCAAATTTCAAAACTCAGGGGAGATCACAGTTATGCACGAGGAATTAGTTGCATAAAAGATACACATATCATATATGTTTCCCTATTTACTCACATTGCATGAGACCCATGAACTACAAGTGGCCCCAGCACTATCACAAAAGAGGACAAACCACCGACGCACCCCAATCAATCAATATCTCATTAATTCACCTCTCTCATAAATTATCTGAGACCAAAAAGTATTGCTTTTAAAATTGGTACTACGTTTGTATTTTATTTAAATATAATATATTAAATATAATTAATATTTAAAAAAATATTTATATTATATTTTAATAATAAATATATGATGTGATAAGTAAAAATAAAGATAAAAGAAAGAGGAAAAAAAAAGAGAATATATGATATAATTAGTAAAAATAATAAAATAATAAATAATGATTATATTGAATTTAAAATATGATATGATTAATATTTGAATAAAATTCATTTGTATTTAGATAAAAATTGTATAGTATTTAATTGTAATATAAATGTAATGTTGTAAACAAACAGAGGGGGTAAAATAAAATAAAATAAATGATAATTTTGATATGAGACAAAAAAAATTTTATAGTCGTAAATATAATTTAATAATAATATATGATTTTTTTTTAAAAGTATAGAGTCAGAATTTTTTTATTTTTTAATTTATTTCAAAACATGACCTAATGTCATATTGAATTATTGATAGTGTATGTTTGTCTTAAGTTTTTGATATATATATTTGATGCTTAAAAATTGAACCATATTGATAATTCTCACTGCGTAAATATCCATAAAAAAATTAAGCTTACAAGAAAGACTTTACATATTTAATAACAAAAAATTGTAAACTATAAAAAACCATATTATATAATGTTTTTCTAACAGTAGTGCCTTTTATTCTGCACTCTTAGTACGAAGTGGTTTCTAACCATTAAATCTATTTTTTAATAATATGAGATGCAAAACAACTATAATAATGAATCAAATAGTTGAGAAATTAATATAACAACTAAAATAATAATTCTTACCCATAATGCAAGCGATAGATCTTCTTGTAGAAACGTCTCTCATCATAGAAAGCTTAAAGAAAATGAAATAGTGGAAACAAGACTTTTTTTTCTGTTATAAAATTAACTTTTCCACTTTGCACCGTCCAGGGCATTTGGTCTAGTGGTATGATTCTCGCTTAGGGTGCGAGAGGTCCCGAGTTCAATTCTCGGAATGCCCCATTTCAAGCTTTTAAAATATTTTTTGAGAGGATTTTGCAAAATTGATTTGAGATATATTTTTATTTTTTGACAATTCACTAAAAAAAAAAAAAAAACGAGGACAAAAATAATAAGTCAAGTATTGGACGGTTGGCCGTGACTTGTACACAAGGGAAGCAAGCAATGTGACTGAACTAGATATAAGTATTTTAAAATTGAGACACTGGACCCTGGAGGCTTTTTCTTTCCAGGTAGAGTTTGGGAAGGTTTTAGATATTTTTTTTTATTGAAAAAAAGTTATTTTTAAAAATATTTTGAGTGAAAAAATTATTTGGGGGGTGAAAAATAAAAATTTAAAAAAATCAATATGAATATTATTTCGTTTTTCTAAAAATTTTATGTAATTTAAAAAAATTATTTCATTTAGACTTATATGCACAAAATTATAAACTTTTAAAATTTGGAGATTACTATAACATTTTAGATATATAAATAATAAAAAATATTAAAATATTAAAATATTAAAAAAAAGTGTTTCAAAAATATTATTTTTGATATTCTAAACGGCCTTCCAATCTCTAGTTCTACCAAAAATAAATAAATTAAATTAAATTAAAATTAAAAGTATTCACCACGTCAGCAATAAAAGTGAAAAGTCGTAAAGCGTTTCTGCCATTGTGATACCCACATTTTTTGCACTTTTCTCGTGCAAGTGAGTGCCTTTTGTCCCAATCAGCATTTTCGTCTATTCTCCGTCATATCAATCTAATGCATGTCCAATCCATTGCTTCCAAATCCAACTGCTTTCCTGTCTCTCCCATGCACTAAATTCTCTATGCATAAACATTTAAACCTTTTGCCCCTCATCACATTTATCACATACATGTCTAAAATATTTGTTGTAAAAATTTTTATGATATGTACTGTACGTTTATCTTGTTGAAATAAAATGTTGTTGATAGCTACTGGATTAATTTTAGAAGACTTGATCTATAATTATAAATAATTATTTATATCGTATTATTAACTTTTAACACAAACAATTATATAGATGATTAAAAAATTAACTTAATAACTAAAAATAATATTTATTGACATGATAAAAATATAGTAGCTTTCATAAGTTTTGCTTTTTAGTATTTAATATTAAAAAATTTCTCACCTCATTAATAAAATAAATAAAAAAAGATGGCTTTTGAGTCAAAGTGATTCATTTATCTTTTTTACTTTGCACTTTAGATATTTCTCTAATAAGATATGATATCTTCTTCAGCAATAATAGAAAATAGTATAATTTATGAGTGATGGTGAAATAAATAATATATTTTTTCAAACACAATAAATTTTAATATGTTATTATTATTTTTAAAATCAATTTTTTTTATTTTACCCTTTAAATCTAAATTTCTCTTTCCATATTCTCTCTTTCCCTTGTTTGTCTCCTTTATCTCTCTCTGTCTCTGACCAGCTAGGACATTAGCAATGATGTCGCCATCAGCAATGGGATTGTGACGAGATTCTTATGCCTTCTCTGGCGACTTCATCTTCTTTTCTGGTGATGGGCTTACCTTCCTCTAATGGCGTGGGTTCAAGCTCTCTTTCTCTCTCTTTTGTCTCTCTCTTTCCTCTGTCTCACTTTGAAGCTTTTGGAGGATGCCATGCCACTTGGTGGCAACAGGATCACAACCGCAACCCATCTATAGTCGATAAGATCACGATCTCGATTACAATCAAATCTTGGTGGTGATGAGATCGGGATCGCAATCACGACCCAATCTTGATTGCAATCTCTCTATAGTGGCAGAACCTGTGGTTCCCAAGCCCTATTCTCTAGGTTGTCAGTGCTCCAAGTTCATCACAGCAAAATCATGACGACAATGCCCTTAGATGGAATCTTAAAACAGCAACTAGATCGATTTATATCTAAGCTTGTTGGTCTTTTAATTGCAAGATGAGCTCCGGTTGTGGCTTCGATGAGGATTCCGACGAGATCAAAGTGGATCACGAGGAGATCTAGTGCGGTTGTTGGTATTTATTTGGTATTTGTTGGTGTTCTTTTGTGATTTCAGTTTTTTTTTTTAACTGTGAATGAAAACATAGGAAATATTATGAATGAATATATTGAAAATATTTGTATTTTCTCATGTTTTCATGGAAATATAACATTTCCAACGCGATCTAATTTCTTCATTGGCAACATGATCTAGTCTTGTCACTGTCGTCATGATATCCTCTAGCGCAGTTCCATTAGGAACAGGAGGGAGGTAGAATGAGAAAGAGATAGAGGAAAGAGAAAAATAGGAGGTAGAGGAGGGAAAGGAAAGAGAGAGATAAAAAAAATTATGTAATTAATTAGTATTTTGTTATTCTGATATGTAATTAAATTAAATTATGTTATTTGATTATATCAGCCTTCGTTTGTTTCTAACATTGTATTCACATTGTATTCAAATGCAATATAATTTTCATCTAAACACAAAAGTATTACATTCAAATGTCAATCATATCATATTTTAAATTTAATACAATCAGTATTCATTATTTTATTTGTTCTATTATTTTTATTAATAACATCATATACTCTTTTTCTCTCTCCTTTTTTTCTTTCTACTTCTACATAGCACATTACATATTTATTATTTAAATACAATTTAAATACTATTTATCCAAACATACATTGCATTCAATTGAATGCAATGCAAAAGTAATACATTTACTAATATAATACATCACATTTTAAATCCAATACAATCATTATTCATTATTTTACTTTTTCTATTATTTTTATTAATCACATCATATACTCTTTTTCGCTCTCCTTTTTTTTCTTTTTATTTCTACACATCACATTACATATTAATTATTTAAATACAATTCAAATATTATTTATCTAAATACACATCACGTTCAAATACAATGTAAATACTTTTGTTTTTAATGCATTACATTCAAATGAAATATAAAAGTAATGTATTTATCAAACGAAACCTTAATTTTAATCTTGATATTATTTTAAAATATTATAATCAAATATGCTATTTGATTAATTCATCTATCTTCATTTGGGGATATAAAATACATATGATATAACTTTTTTTAAATCAAATTTCATTGAATATACATAATTTCATGACGCTTTAACGTCCTAAAGCTACACGATACTAATAAGATATTTTTTTTGCATATATGTGCTTTTTGTTTTTACATGATTTTTGTCATTCTAGCAGTAAAAAATCTTACACTACCCAAATGAGGCCTACCGTCTAAAAACTAACCACATTATCTTCCGAAACCATCTACAAGATGGCTAACGTGCAATTTTAGTGCTTTTTTAACTTTTATAGTTTTTGCTTAACCAAACCGAGAACTGTCACAATAGAGAGAGAGTGGGGGGGGGGGGGGGGGGGGGGGGGGGGGGATTGAGGAAGGCAATATTGAAACGCTTGTGCAATAGTAGTAGGAAGTAGGAAATGAAAGGAAAAATTTTCACGTGGAAACACTAAAAACAAGAGCTTTGGAAAAAAAAAAAAAAAAAAAAAGTTTTCAGATGCATAAAATGGCGTACTGGCGAGGTTTTCCTTGATCCAAACTACTTTAAAGTGCAAAAAATTTACAAACCCAATCCAACGATATCTGGATAACAACACAATCCACTGCTCCACCCAATCCTCACCCGCCACGTGTCCAAAGCAAACACGTCACATCATCCCCCCTTTCCCTCCAAGTGGGTAATGGGTCAAGTCGTCTCTCTATCTCTCTCTCTCTCTCTCTCTCTCTTTCCTCTTCCCCACAAACACACTTTTTCCTCTCACGTTTCGCTTTTTCTTCCCTCTCTCTTTCTTCAAAGACATCACAGGAAAAAAGCCTAATAGAATAGAGAGAAGAAAAAACCAAAATCACTGGAGAACTGGATCAAAAAGATCATGTGCAACAAGAACACTCTGAGGCTTCCTGATCATCATCATCATCATCATCATCATCACAATCACAATCAGCTAAAACGAGCTCGTAAGTCCAGAACCAAGACCAGAAAGCCCAAGTTCTTAAGCCTCTCCAAACACATCAAATCCCAAACGACAACACCACCATCACCAAAACCAACGACACCAAATCCTGTCTCCGAAATGACCCCTAGCCACCACCAGCAGCAGCTAAACCTGTTCCCTCTTCACCCGGAGAACCTGGTCTCCGACGACAGAGCCGATGAGAACGCCGCCTTGCTCTTCTACTCAGAGGCCGGCGGCGGAGGCGCCTCGCTCACCGGCCTCCTCCATTCCACGACGGCAACGGCGACGGCAATTTCGTCGGAGGAGGACTCGCCGTCGTACGCCTACAGGGACGAGGAGGATCAGGCCGATCGCGATCAGGAGGAGTCGCTGGTGAAGACGGCGATGAGGAACGGGAACAGGGAGAGGGATTTGAGCGAGGAGAAGTGGGTTTGTTACTCGGAGGTGGTGGAGAAGAAGGAGGTCGTCGAGGCGGATCAGGAGGTTACGAGCTCCAGCGAGACGACGACGACGACGACGACGATGACGAGGAAGGGGAATTTGTTGTCGTTGAAGCTCGATTACCAGGGGATTTTGAACGCCTGGTCTGATAAAGGCTCGCTTTACATCCATGGATCTGATCAGTCACCGCAGACCGTCCCTGATTTGCATGATCATCATGATCATTTCTTCGCCTCTGATAATGTAAGTTTATCATTACTCCAACATGATCTTTAATTGATTTCCAAAAGTAATATGAAAACAACACATGCATGTAATGAAAAGTGAATTTCCTTGTATACTAAATCATGAATTATGTACTGTATCAAAATCGCATGTAATTAAATAAACTACAGTCGTTTAACGAAATTTGACGTGTGACGGTTAAAAAACTGTGAATCTCTTAAATTAATTTTTTAATTGCTTTTGGGTTTAAGGACTAATCATTAGGAGTGGAACAACTTGGATTCAGATCCCTTTTGTTCTTATTATTATTATTATTTTGTTATTTTTAGAATCAAATATCTTTCTATGATTGCTCTCTGGAATGTGATGCTTTATCACTTTTTTTTCCTCCTTTTGGGGGGTCCCAATTGTGTCTCTCAGCCAGCTGGTGCCGTGGACCAGCTTTCCCAACATTTGAGTTCGTTGAAAATTTATTAATATTTTTGAACTTGGGATGTTCTTCAAAATATCTAGGTATTATATGGTAACAAAAATAAAATAAAAACAAATCAACTTAGTTAATATTTATTTACCATATTACATTTAAATATAATAGAATTTTCATTTAAATACTAGTTATATCATAATTTAAATATAATATGATTACTACTTATCATTTTATTTTTCTATTATTTTTATCAATCATATCACATAAAATTTAATTCAATACTTTTCATCTAAACACATATTTTATTCAAATATAATATAAATATTTTTATCTAAATATAAATTACATTTAATACATTACATTTAAATACAATACGAACGTAATACGCTTACTAATAAACTAATTTCAACATAACTGCTAGCATTACATCAGTGAACTATTAATTAGAAAGAAATGATCACCCCACAGGAGTCAGGCTTTTCCTTTTCTATGGATCATGTCACGTTTGTCTTACATGTGTTTGTTTAATGTTTGTGTCCTGCTGATTTGCATACAGACACGCACACTATTAATTTATCTTCTTTTGCAGGCCTTTGATTTATTTTTGCTACCAAATATTGCTGCTCTGTAGAAAAAGATTAGGATAAATTCAGAATCAAATGGCTTAGAATTATAGAAGTAGTTAAGGTCAAATGTTTGTTATTACTTTTGTTTGGCAGGAGCTAATGGATGGTTGGGGAAATGCTGCGAATGTATGGAAGGTTCCGGAAAGGGTAAGCAGCGGTAGTGGCTTGAAAATCAAGGAGGAAATGGAAGGCAAAGATGGTTGGAAGATGGGGCAAAGAGAGGCAAGTGTGTTGAGATACAAAGAGAAAAGGCAAAGCAGGCTTTTCGCTAAGCGGATTCGGTACGAAGTCCGGAAGCTCAATGCCGAGAAGCGCCCTCGTATGAAGGTAAAACACTCACCCTTGCTGACCATGTCTCAAAATAGTTCTTATCAATACCTGTAGTTATCTGTAATTTTCAATACAGTTGCTTAAAAGATAATACTGTCTTTTTATACTTAAAGTCATAAAATAATTGAGATTTCATTTTCATTTGGTGAGGTCATTGATTACGGATTTTATCTCGTGTTTCATTCTCAAGTCACCACCATATGAAAGTAATGTTTTTTTGTTAGCAAACAACATCAGATAATCTATACTTTTCCTGTCTTACAAAAGACTTTCTATCTATGAAAGTAATTTTTTTGCCCTTCTCAAAATTGCAGGGGAGATTTGTGAAGATAGGTTGAGGAGTACTGTAGAGAACTTGACATATATACTATTTACTGCAAATAAGAGTACATGGCTCTTTAGTGTATAAAAAGGTATTTTCTTTTCCCGTTCAGCTTACATGAAGACAGGAAAGGGTGACCTTGGTATGATGCTAAGCAATGGATGCCGGATCATACTGAAAGCACAACCGAAATAGAAATAAAGTGATCGGAGAACGGCAGAAGCTAGCGCCTGAAAGTGTAACTTTCCAAGGTATTGCATACTTTTGATGATCTTCACAAACCGAGTCAGAGCCGTTGGATTTTTCTTCCATCAGTAACCGCATCGCAATTGTGATTTCGATTTCATATTTTGAATTCGAAGCTTTAGGTTGATGATGTGGAGCATACGCCGTACGCCATAGTTTTTGGAGAAATCCCGGCTTGAGAGTTGAGAGGATAGTCACTACATGTAGCCTACGCAGTTCCTTCAAAAAATCAACAAAATCTCTGCGGCTTTCATTTGCTGGTAGATGGAGTTATGGAAATGCTAGTTGTAATTTTGGTACACCTGATAGCATGCATTCAATAAGCTAATACAGTAACTAAACTTCTAATTTGAGTGTCCCAATTCACAAGCAATAAACAGTTGGAGGAGAAATTAAGACTCGATAAGTGGTGTTACCAAATAGTAAACAAATTAAAGTGTCTCTTCAAATGTTCCCCCAACACGCTAACTCAGCGAGTGAGAGCGGGATGGGAGAGGTTTAAGTTTCTTATGTTCAAAATTAAAAGTGTTTCGTTTCTCTATAATAAGTGAGAGTCATAGAATTTAATTAAAAAAAAAATTGAGAGGCATAGGTCTCACAATTTTTTTTTTTTTTTAATTTCTTCTAGTGTTGCAAGGAATTAAAAGACCCAAAGTCCCTTGCTGCAATCAAAGAACTTTTTCCAGTTTGGAAAACGATGAAAAGATGAGGGCTTTCTAGGAAGTTGCCTATTCCAATATTATTATGGTCCAAACATGCTTGATGACAGATGGGATCTAATGCATTAGTGCTAATACCATCAATCCCTACAAGTAAAGAATTTGAGTGGCTTCTTCACGATGGAAAATATGGTAATAAAATAGAGAAATGGAAAGATTCATGAATCTGAATTTATAAATTCATAGGAAAATTCCCGAGCAGAAGATGTTTGGTTGGATCGTACGTGAAACCATGTGCACACTCTTTGAAATTTTCTTCTTTCTTGTTTATATATTATTATTTTGAATAGTTTTAAATATTGTTCTATATGTTATTATAAGGAGACATTAGAGCTTCTCCACGTTATGCATGCGTTGCAATGAAGGTCCGTGGGAAGAGTTATATAGTAGTCGAATATTATTTGGTAGCCAATCGTTTTCAGTTATTTTGGTAATAATCTTGATGAGAAAGCGTTTTTCACACCATTAGGCAGCGTTTTCTTTTAAAAACTAGAATAGTTAAGTATAACTAGGAATTATCGAAGAAATTGGTGCTACCTATTTCTTTTACCATTGAGAATCTTAGGATTCACCTCCTGAAAGTAAGAAAAAAAAAATGGGGTGTTTTGGCAGAACGTAAGAACAAGATAAGAATTATGGTTAACGATCGAAATTTGAATTATACAGTGTACTGTATTTTCTCATTCAATTCTATAAAACAAACCCCACTAGGAATTTTGGAACATCTTGGTTTAATATATTCCAAGTTTCACCTCATTCTTAAAACACCAATAGATTATCTCAGAATAAAGCGAAAAGAATCGCGCGCACACACACACACACACACATATATATATAAGTATATACACACGCGCACACACATGATTGCATACTAGTTGGTCCCGATGATTCTCAACGATCATATGAATTATCTCCTTCATTCATTTACTTTAATTATCTCCTTCATTCATTTACTTTCAAAATATTCTTTAGGATTTTCTTTTTTGGACAACAATTAAAAAGTACAAATAGAACGACGCTTTTGTATCGAATAAGAAGTTATGAGCTAATATACATGTTTGAGCAAGAAAGTTCTCCTAGGCATACAAGTTACATGATTCTCTGGACGGAAATTTAAAATAATAAGTACCGAACTATATGCTTTTCTTTTTCTTTTTTTCTTTTCTTCTTGTTTGTTTGTTTGTTCTTTTTTTTTTTTTTTTTTTTGGGGTCAAACTATATGCTTCTGTACCCCAGACGAATAGTTTCAGAGCTGATGTAGTAGAAGTTGAGATAGAGGTTCTCCTGGACATACATACATATTAGTAACAATTATTATAACAAAATAAGCGTAAGATCAGGGAAACCACAGGTCATTTTGGTAAGACTGTTTCTTTTTCTTGATAACGTCTTGTTTTAAGTCAATCCTACCGCAACATACAAGGTATATGAATAATCCACTTATGTGGGATTCATGTGTATGTGGGAATGTATGGTATGTTATCTAGATACTTCATCTTCTATCTATAACGTAAAAGTTACAGAGACTTAAAATTGGATCTTCACCAAGCAGTTATATACTGAAACCATATACTACAGGAAAGAAATTACAAATAACAAAATATCATAACAGACGCAATCAACGCTTTGTATATGGTGTTCTTTTTCAGAGCCCAAAAAAAAAAAAAAAAAAGCAACCTTCTTGTTTTCGAAATCAAGTTTTGCCAGCCAGCTTCAACTATATATCTCATGAAATGGTCAATCTCGTCTGTAGAAAATACGACAGGAAAGAAATTGCAAATAACAAAATATCACAACAGAAGAATCAAACCTTTGTTTATGGTGTTCTTTTCAGATCAAAAAAAGAACACCCCTCTTGTTTTTGAAATCAAGTCTAGCCAACTTCAACTATATATCTCATGAATGGTCAATCTCATATTTATGTAAAAAATTTCATGGCCGATCAACATTGGAGGGGGTGTGTTCACACACACACACACACACACACACATATATATATGTATGTATACATATATATATGTATATAACTGTAAAGATGAACAGTAATTACCGACCATAAAAAGGCTCATGAACAACGTTTCTGTACCTTACCTCGGTCGGAAGAAACAGGAATATAGATCATGATCATCAGGTACAGATATTAGCTTTATAAAGAGTGGCAGGGAAGATTGTGTTGACAGAAGAATAAAGAGCACAAAACTGCCCATACACGAGCAATTCCCTGGGTATATGCTCAGTTGTGCTCTCTATCTTCTGTCAACAACCAAAAAAAAAAAAAAAAAAAAGAACAAAGATCATTTGTTTTATCTCCAACAAAAAAATCCAACCTTGTTCGGATTCTTATCTGCGCACAAAAACAACAAAAATATTGTTGTCAAAATTAGCTTGTGTCAAGTACCAAAGGAACAAAAAAAGTAAAATGAAATGAAATGAAAAGGTGATTAGCTTTGCCAGACCAGAAACATTAGAAGAACAAGCTCAAGAAATTGAGGAGAGTCGTTTGGGGTTGTTTTGGCCTGTTTGTCTTGTGTTGAGATGAGATAGTTGGAAAAGGTCTTTGTTTTTCTTTCTTGAACAAGTTGTTAATTTGGATAGCGATTGGCTCATAGTATCAACATCAGTTACATCACATTGACCAAGTACTTTGGAGTCTTCTTAACCTTTCATTTTCTTACTGCAATTAATTCAGGGTGGCTGTCTGCTAAGCATTCGTAGGTCTCATTTTTAATATTATATACAGGGAAATGTTATGGTCAATCTATCCTGAAATAAATAATGAAAACTTCACTTTAATAGTAACCATTCAATAAGATTTCGACGATTCAAAGTGATTTACAGATAGTCAAATTTTTAGATAATTGATATTAGTTATTAACTGATTATCTCTTAGTTTAACAATTTTTTTTTTTGGACAGTATATAACTGATTTATCAGAGTAACTAATATCACTAAAAATATGATTTATAATCAAAATTTTCATGATTTTGTGGTTTGGTGGAAGACTTGAGGTGTAAATGGCTTAGAACAGAAGGAAATTTAAGACTTATATAAATAAGACTTTAGATAGACCATGAGGCCAATGTCTGCAATTATGCTCAAAAGAACATTAACATACCAAACCTAAGACAATATGATGATTAGCCAAAGTTCACAAACTACTTCTTGGTTAAAATATACAATGACATGTTACTTCCCCATCTACATTTTATTAAATTGGCATTACCTCTCAAGATATATGACTCAAAATAGATTAAAAAAAATTATTTGCAATTACCTTAAAATAATACAGTCAAGTCAATGAAAAAAAAGAATTATATTTCTGAAGTCAGATTCGTTAACCGTACCAAAATACCAATTTTTCCTTATATTTAAATTTAATTATAAAAAAAACAATCTCACCATATTGCCTTACAAGTGTCTTATATTATTTATAGATTTTCGTACCCATAATATGATAAATGGGTGCCCCTGAATCTACTTTATATAGATTGGCAATGCTTTGTCATACACATTGTAAATTCATTTTCTATTTAAACCTATTGGCCGGAAGCTCTCTTTGACTCATCCAAACCCTCCATTTTTATTTGAATGGCCACGCCTTGAGTGAGTAATAGGTTCTTTATTTTCGTAGTGATGCACCATATTGGACAAATATATTACCAAACTCCATTTTACAATACTATTAACCTCAGTTACCCTTTAACCAACTATGGCTTATTATGTTTATTTCTGGGCTTACTATGTCGTTTGGGATACTAATTTCGAACATAAATAAGATAAAAATATTACCAACCTCCAATCTAATTACATTAAAGCCCATAAAAAAACCCTCATATTTATACCTTGCCATCACTTAACAGTTCCTCTCTACTTATTATAACCAGTTTACAAATGGAGTTTCCTGCTAAAATTTTAAAACAAAATCAATATACCTGACATATCAAGATCCTCTCTGGTTCATTGCCAACTTTCTACCCCCCTTTGCATGACATGTGTTTGAAGTTTTTATACTTCAGGAGGATCATAGTGCACTCCTCTGTGTGTGTATATATATATATACACACACTTGCATAGAAAAATGTTAATTTTTCAGTACTACCTTATACCTTATATAATATAATATATGAGTTATCACTGTTTCATTGATATAAGCGTGACATCATTAATTAAAGCATTTATCATTGAACTAATTGTCATAAAGTAGAAAGCAGTTGGAATTATGCAGTACTGTGATTGCCCTTTCAACTAGGACTTGAAACCTTTTTTTCACGTTTGTGTGGTTAATTTAGTTTCTTGTCTTTTTTTTTTTTTTGTCCTTTAGGTTGTCTTTTTTTTCTTTTCATATTACATTGATCAATTAATTAACAGGTACCTTTTTTAGTGTAATATTTTTTCAAGATCGCATTGAGCAATTATGCATGCTTTTTTTTTTTTTTTTTGGTTGTAGATCGACCTATAGTTATACGCAGTGCTTTTTTTGTTTTGATTTTTTTTTTCAATTGAGCAAATAATGTAGGCTATTCATGACAAGAGTAGCTTTCTGAAACCCCTAGGACCGCTCAGAATGCAAGCAATTGCTTTACTCTGGAGATAAAAAAGCAACACTAAGGACAAGTATTATTTTTGGCCCTCTTATAAGAAAAAAGTGCTATTTTTGTCCTCTAGCTTGTCATCTGTGATTATACAGCAGCCCACCACTATAGTGCAATTATAATATAATGTTTTTCAAAAAGGACATGCTAAATGAGCGGATGGTATTGTGCTACATGAAAACGACTTGTTTTTCCAACTTTTCCATGTCGTTTACATAAATGACATTTTCATATAGTTTTATAAGTTTACGACTTGATTCCCTGAGAGGGGTGAAACAGAATTAGATGGATTTTTGAAAATTTTAAATCCATCTAAATTGGTTGGGTTGATTTTAAATTTAACTTAAAGTTAAAATCAATTCATCCAGATAAAACTTATATAAATTGAGTTTGTTTAATAGGTTGAACATAATAAATAAATAAATAATAAATATAATAAATCATTCTTTAATTGAGTTTTTCTAAACTCAATTTAACTTAAATTCATACAATCTATATATATATGAATAAATACTTTTATTGTAACAATCGGGAAAATCCATATTTCTCGGAAAATAAATACACAATGAATTTAAGTGTTAAAATGTGAAATTAAGTGATTTAATATTGTTTAGAACTAAATAAAATGTTCTAACAATGTTAAAGGATGAAAAATGATTGATATTGATATTATGTGTGTACATGTGTGTGTCACTCACAGTATCAATAAATAGGTCAAGATGATATTATCTTGACATAAAACTGATAAATTTGGATTCAGCACACCCAAATTAGTTAGGATAGCCTATCAGCACGCTCAAATTTGATAATTGAGTACAAGGGTAATTTTTGACCAAAAATTCACAGTATCGGAAATTGGTCAAGATGACCTCAGATGAAAATAAAACTGATATATTTGGATTTAGGACGCCCAAATTAGTCAAGTTAGCCCATGTTGAAATTTTGGGCGAAAAAGTATATAAAGAGCGAAAAAAATGAAATTTCCTCATTTGTCCACATACACACTCTCTCTCCTCCTTCTCTTTCTCTCTCTACCCGAATGTGTACAGTAACCAACTTTCACGTACGGCCTCCGTTCACGACACCGCCGGCACCGTTGGAAAGCTCTCGCCGAGCTGAGTTCAACGGTGGGTCGACGCGACGGAACGGCCGCCGCACGCGCCACCCGAAGCCGTCGGCCACCGGAAACTTTGCGACGCCATATCTCCACCGTTCGACATCCGATCAAGCTGATTCCAATCCCAAAAGACTCGTAGTGAAGAGTAGAACAAAACCCAGGTGGAGTTTCAGCCCAACGGCCGCCGGATCGCGCCGCCCAACTCCGCCCGTCGCCGTCACCGTTGTCACCGTGAAACTTGACGTTTCTGGAGGAGTTGAGTTGCAAGGTTGGTATCAAAATGCTCAGAACAACACGTAGATCAAAAGCCCCAAATCAATTTTGGGCAACAATCGCCGGAAAATGGAGATCCAACACTGCCGCCGTCGTCGGTCTTTCGAGGGGTGATTTCCAGCGATTGAGGCGTCGAATGGTGAAACTGAGACCACCAATGAGTTCCTCGCGTCGAGATCTTCAAGATGGACTATCCACTTTCCACCGTCATCGCCGGTCAACGCCGGTCAACGGCGACCGTTGACCAAATTTTAAAAGTTTGGCCCGTTGGCCTATTTTCGACGTTCCGGACGCATCCGCTGAGTCGGAATTGCAAGACGGGACCTCAAATATGAAGAACGAAGAATTAGGGTTTATGCCGTCGAGATCGGACTGCAATTCGGTATAAATCCTGACTTCTTTGTGTTCCGCAATTTAATTGTTTGGGACTATTGTATGATTTTATGATTATTGGTATGAAAATTATGGAAAAGAGTGTATGTAAAAAGAATAAAATGGCTGTAACGGAGAAAAAGAAAAATATGTGATAATGTAACGATTTTACGTAAACAGTATGAGTTTTACGTAAAATCTAGGCCTCTGGTATAGGACGTAATAGAATTAGATCAGGATAGATGGTTTTCAGACGTTTCCTAAACGCTAGAACCTCAAAAATTAAGGGGAACCTCTGTCGAAATTTCTAAAAACGACACCAGGGGTAATATGGGAAACAAGGGGTAAAAATATGAGCAGGAAGGTAACCCGAGCCCCCTCGAGGAATTAGGGCATGGAAAAAGGAAGGGGCAAGTTATAATTGGTAAACCGACCCTTTGAAACCCTAGAACGCAAGGAAAAACACGAAACCAATTCTTAGGTCGGAATAGTACTTCCCGAGGGCTGAGAATGTGGAAAATTGGTAAAATGATAAGAATTGATCCGAAAAAGGTCCGATAAGATTTAAGAAGTTAATTAGATGATTTTAGGTTTAGAAAATCCAGCCCAAGCATGAAAATGAAAATGTTATGATTAAACGACCTATTAGGGGCAAAATGGTCATTTTGCCCAAAAGACTCTCAAATTATGGGAAAAGAGCCCCAATGACTCCGGAATAGGTTAATGAAGTTTGTAAAAGCCAAAATTGAGGTTTAAGTTATGAAAATCACATCAAGAGCAAAATTGTAATTTTGTCAAAAGTTAGGGGTAAAATTGTAATTTTTCAAAAAGTTGGAGAAAAATTCGAAAAGGGTTATTAAGGTTTAAAAAGCTGTCCTAAGGCTATAATTAAGGGTTATAAGATCAGAATTAAGCTTTTTAATAAAATACAAGCTATAAATGAAAATGTGATTAACGGACAAAGTTTGTCTGCAGGAACCCAATTCAGAAACGACAAAGGATGTCGATGGATTCCAAGAAGGGGATAAGCACGCTATGAGTAAGTTCAGACATTTACCCGTCTGCAATTATGAACAAGCTTATGGTGTTTATATGTTTTATATGTAAATGTCATGATGTGACTTATGATGATGCTATAGTAACGCTATAGTAATGCTATGATGATGTTAAAAGATAGATTTTAATAAATAATTTATAAATATATATATATGAATATATATTGAATTAGGAAGGAAATGTATTATAACAGCTTTATGAGAGTAAAGATGTGAGTAAAAGAGATGAGATATGAAAGGAAAGAATAGATGTTTATGAAAAGTTTTATGGAAGTTAAGTTACGATTGATAGAGCAACGATGATCGGTGATGAAAGGAATTAAGAAAGAGATGTTTTATGAGATCGAAAGGATAGATGTTTTATGAAAAATGATATGAAAGCAAAGAGTTAGACAAGAAAGAGAAACAATGATAGGTTATGATGAAAGGTATGATGAAAGGATTAGAATATAACGATAAGATGTGATTAATGGAATAAAACGATAGGCTATGATCGATAGGAGTATGATGATAAGATACAATAGATAGAATGATACAAATGATAAACGGAGAATAATTGTCTGCATTTAACTAAATGTGTTTTTAATTGTTATGATGTAATGTGATGTGATGATATATAGATAATTTGTGCTATATATACTATGCTAAAGTGTGACTGACATAATTCACACAAGTAAAGTAAAGAATTAAGAAAAGAAAAACAACGAAAGAACAAATGTTTCATGAAATGTTTTATGAAAAATGAGAAAGGAAAGATAATGAATGTCATGAAAGAAAAAAAAATATATAACGAAAAATCAATATAAAAAAATAAAAGCCTACAAGATAATAAGACTGAAAACTTAAGTTGTTGGCATACCGGTCTCCCTACAAAGTCGAGACTTCCGGTCTATATCCTCCGCGTAGATGTGGTGCTACCCCGAAAGTGTGGTAGATTATAGGATGGACCAACCCCGAAGGTGCGGTTTTTATGTGACTGTGGGGTAGGTTGGTGGGTCGCTCCCCCTCCTCCCACTGTCCTCGCGCAAATAGGTACGTCCAACAACGGACCGACCAAAGGAAAGTGAAAAGAAAAGAAAAGAAAAGAGAATGCGTGAAAAGAAAAGAAAGGAATGGAAAGAGCATGAAAAGAAAAGAAACGAAAGAAGAGTGAAAAGAAAAGAAAAGGAAAGAAAGGAAAAGAGAGTGCGTGAAAAGAAAAGAAAGGAAAAGAGAGTGCGTGAAAAGAAAAGAAAGGAAAAGAGCGAGAAAAGAAAAGAAAAGAGCGTGAAAAAAAAAAAAAGGAAAAGAGAGTGAAAAGAAAAGAAAGGAAAAGAGAATGAAAAGAAAAGAAAAGTAAAGAACGATAAGAAAAGAAACAAATGATATGAAAGAATGACATAATGAAATCGATGAAAAATAAATAAATAATAAAACGAAGTTAAAAGAACACAATAGAATTAATATATGTATGTGATGTGTTTGATGTTATGTGTATGATGTGAATGACACGTTTTCACGTGATGTTATGCTAGTGTATATGTTACTAGTTTATAAGATACGAAAAGATAAGAGATGAGGATAAAACGATAGAAAAGTTATAAAGGGTTAGAACATAAAGTTAAAAAATGATAGGAATGAAAAGCAAAGAAATGAGGAGATTAGATTAGAATGATAAGAACGATGAACGAAGAGATAAATGAACATGAAGAGGCTGACATAATATGTTATGTTTCGAGGATATGTATAGACGATGTATATGATGTGTATATACGTGATGTCATATATTCTAGTAATAATATATATTACTAGTATTTATAAGTTAATGAATGTATGTTTGAACTTACTGAGCATTTAGCTCATTAGTTGTTCATATGTTGCAGGTAAGTAACCTGTTAGTTTAAAGTAATACGATGGACAACGGACAGATCTGCACGTGTTAAGGGACTGGGCGAAGGTATGGTACTACCATGAGTCTTTCGCTGAGCGTTCAAAAAGGAAGATGAAAGAAAGAAATTTATGAATTATATGTTATAAGAGTATGATAGAGTTATAGGCATAGTATGTAAGTTAAAAAAAAATGCTATAAGAATTGCTTCCGCTTCAAAATGAGAACGTTAAGAATGGAAAGTTAAGTATGTTAAGTAAGAGGATGACGACCCACGAGGTTGCCAGCCATCACGGTCGACGTCAGAGCTCGGCTGGTTGGTATGGTAACGTACGTGCGGGGCGCCACATTTATACCTCATAATATATTAGTATTTATCTTATATTTTATATTAATTACTTGACAATCTGTTTTGTTTCATGGTTTATGAATTATCATTATTATTATTTGTTTGTTGATTTAATTATAACTTTAATATTTAAACCCGTTTTGCATGTATTTTATTTTATTTATATTAGTTTATAATTTATGAAACAATTTTAGACTTTTATAACATCAATATTATGATGAAAGTTAGTTTTTTTTTTTTTTTTATATATTTCTTAATAGTTGGTCGGGTGGGTTCAATGGCAAAGCCAAAACTTTGATTCAGAGGAGCATAAACTAAGAACACAAAAAATATTCAAAACCTTCAAAATATCAAATTTTAATACTATGTGTTATAGTTTGTTGAATTTTTTATACATGAATGTTAAACATCGCTTAAAAGCTCAATTTCTTTTATTGATATATCCTTCACTTTAGAATTTAGTTTAGATTAAAAAAATTGAGCAGGACTTTTTGAAAAGGAGGTTTTAATGGGACAAATTAAAGATATATATAAGTAAATAGCAATTAAGAGGGCTGTGATAATAAATATCTTAGTAATGATATATTTGAGAAAAAAATACTTTAATAGAGGAAAATAAGAAAAAGGCATGAACAAGAAAAATAGTAATTGAGGTAATAAAAAAACAAAAACAAAAAAGAAACCTTAAGTAGGATACATTTGAGAAAAATTGGTTTAATAAATGTAAATTAGGGACAAAATATTTCAATTAGGTCTATTTAGAGGTAGAAGATTTAAATAAAATAGAAAAAAATTTAAATTTAATGAAAAAATATTTAAAATTTTTATTATAAGGGTATGAAAAACAATAAAAACATAACATTCTTAAAAAGAACCCAAAATGGGTTAAGTTAGGGGGGGTACTGGGATTCGTCCCCGCTAACCTCATGATGACGTGATCTTTTTCGGCTGACAAGTGAAAACGACATGTCCCTTCTGAATGTCTTGTCGCTTGCCTTTTCTTTTGGTAAATTGTCGTTATACATATTCAATGACATGTTTTCATGATGGAAAAAGTTGTTGAGTAAAATTTAAAAAATAAAGTTTAAAGAGGGTGTCAAACCGGGGCATACTTTTTTTTCCTTCGTTGACGGGAGGATAAGTAAGCATATTATATTTATATATAATTATTAAATATAATTTATATTTAAATAAAAAATATTTATATTTTTTTATTTATAACGTGTGTTTACGTTAAAAATATTTAATTTTTATTTAAATAATAAATATATGATGTGATTGGTGAAAATAAATAAAAAAGTATGGTTTAATTAATAAAAATAATAAAATAAGTGAAATAATGAATAATATATTTAAAATATAATGTGATTTATATTTAAATATAATATTTTTATATTTAAATAAAAATTATATTATATTTAAATATAATATAATAAATAAATTTATGTAAATATTAACTAATTGAGTCGATAAAGTAATTTTCATTGAATCTAATAATTGGGACTGGCCAATATGTACTGTGTTCAGTGACGTAAGTGACATATTCAGAATTTTTTTTTCCACAGTAAGGCAGAATAACAAAATTAAATATAATATTCTACCTAATAAAGAAGTGTTTATATATTTTAATGGTTCGGTGGGTACAATTGTTCTTTTTAAACAGAGAGGGCATAATTAAAATTTTCATAAACACTCTGGGAAAATTTTGACTTTTTAAAATTTGAACGAGGACCATTAATTGTGGGAGAGTCTTGGAACTTTGGAATTTTTATAATACATTTTTCTGTTAAAATCGGATTATTATTTTCAGATTTAGAAAACCAGTTTTCTGTCTTAGTTTTTTTATAATTAACTGACATGATAACTGGTCAGTCATTTAAGGTTTATTTAAAAAATTTATTTGAGTAAAATGAGATTGTATTGTTTTAGATTTGATTGTTAATTAGCTTTTTATTTTTCTGATAATTAGTTTTCTTATTGTTTTATTTCCTAAGATAAATTAGTTTGTATTATAAATTATATATTTTATTCATATAAATAATAAGAGAGAAAAAATATAGCTCTCTTAAGTTTTTTCATGGTATCAGAGTTGGAAATTTGCTTTCAATCTCTGAACAAAAAAAAAATCTAAAATTTTTGACCCATTCGAAGCCTCGAGATTAAAAAAAAAAAAAAAAGGCAAAAGAAGTTTTACTTGGCAAAGGAAGGTTTGCTTCTGCCATAGAAAAAATATATATATACATAGAGAAAAAAAAACATATATTGAAAAAAAAAATGACATAAAAAATGAGGCAAAAAAAATTTATAGCATTAGTCTTCGGTGTCGTACAATTGTGAAAAAAAATAATAAAAAGGGTTAAATTTGAAAAAAAAAATGAAGAAAATAAAAAAAAGAAAAAAAAGAAAAAAAAAAGGGAATATATGAAAAAAGAATTTGAAAAAAAAAATCATACTTTATCCTTTGTTCTCTCCTTGCTCCCCTGGTCCGTGATCATTGGTCTTATTTTTACTTGAAATTTTTTTTTATTTCATTAAAATAAAAAGTGTGCATATAAAACTAGGTGTTTTGAAATGAGTCTAGCGTATAAAGCTTCTAGAATCAATCTGCTATGAACTCATGTAAACTTAAGTCTAGCATGTGCGGTTTTCAAAATTGTTCATAAAATTTTGAAGGAAAGTTGGTGCTTCTAAAATTTTTTTTCCTGCAAGTTGGTGTTTTCCTGCGAGTTGGTGTTTTAGAATCTAATAATTGTTTCCAAATTTAGAAAAAAATTAACATTAGCTTGAGTTAGTATGTTGAAATTTAATGATTATTTTTAGATTTAGAAGATTGACATCAACTTGAGAGAGTGTGCTGGAATTTGATTATTTTTTTGGGATTTGGAAGCTTAGTTTCCTTTCCTAGTTTTTTGGTATTAAACTAATATTATAATTAGTTAGCTATTTAAGTTATATTTAGAAGATTTATTTGATTAAAATAAGATTTTATTACTTTAGATTTAATTGTTAATTAGATTCTTACACACTTGATAATTAGTTTCTCATTGTTTTGTTTTGTAAGATAGATTGATTTGTATTCTTATAAATTATATCTTTTGTTAAGATGAATAATAACTAAGAAAAATGTCACGTTATGAAATTTTAAATTTAAAATTCATACAAGAATATAGAAAAATTTAATTATTAATATGTTGATAAGTTTTTACTTTAAGAGTTAAATTTAAAATTTTTGATATATTAAATATTAATTTAAGAATATTTTGAACTATTTTATAAGTTTTGAAAATTTTATAATTTTATCTTAATTTAAAAAAATAAAAATAAACAACAAAACAGAACAAAACATCTGTCCGACACTCAACCATTTTATCTAGGGGTGACAAATCGTGTCAGCGGGTCGTGTTCGTGTCATGTTTGACCCGATTGTTGACACGAATATACTCGACACGAACACGACCCGTTTAATAATCGTGTCAAAAATCACAACCCGAACACGACCCGTTAATAAACGGGTTGACACGATACGACACGTTTATGACCCGTTTATTAAATGGGTCATAAACGTGTCGTGTCGTGTCGTGTCATATCTGCTAAACCTTTAACGGGTCATAAATGTGTCGTGTCGTGTCTGCTAAACCCACTTACTAAAAGGGTCATAAACAGGTCATTCAATCTGTTATTGACCCATTTAACTAACTTGTTATTGATCTATTTAATTAACCTATTATTGACCAATTTAACTAACCTATCATTAATTTTAACATTAAAAAAACTTATTAAACATCTAAATAACAATCACATTAAGTTCACAATCAAGCTACACTTAAATTTAGATCACAAAAGATAAATACAAAATTAAAAATATACATATAAAAACTAAAATATATATTTTATATTTAAATTTTAAATTTTAAATTTTTAAACTTTAAAAATTTATATAATATATATTAAAAATTATAAATGGGTAATTCATAGGTCGTGTTTGTGTTAAATCATATATGATCCATTTATTAAACGGGTTATTTCGTGTCAATTGTAGGTTGATGGGTTCATGCAGGTTCAACCCTTTATTTAATCGTGTTTGACGGATTAGACCCGTTTTGACTTAAACCCATTTAAAAAAAACCCAAACCCTCTAATTTCGTGTGGGTTTCGTATCGTGTTGCTGTGTCGTAACTACCAAATTGCCAGCCCTAATTTTATCTTCATCATCCAACAACTCTTCCGTCGTCATTCCCCCATCTTATCTTCGACACTTACTCACTCCCCCATCCTGTTCCTTTAACTTTTCTCTTCATTAAACTCCTTCACGTTTCTGATCACACTCCCACTCTCAGTTTTCTCACTCTACTTCACCCTCTTCATAACAGATTCACTCTACGCTTAATCACTTTTTTTTTCTTAACTTTTCTTAGCTCACTATCGTCTTCCTCGTTCTTACATTTCAAGCTCTCTCTTTCTGCATTGTCCTCACAGCTTACCCTCACAATGTTTTATTTTTTAAAATTTTCTTCTCCCTCTCTGGACCTCCCATTCTCTCACCGTGTCTCCCTCTCAATTTCTTTTTCTTTTCATTCTTTTTCTTTTATCACAGCTTAATCTCTCTCGTTCCTCTCTCCATCTCACTCCATTTCAATTTTTTTTTTCAAATACTCACCTCTCTAGCTTCTCTCTCTTGTCGATTACTCTTGGTAACCGAATGGTTACTTTCGGTTTTTGAACACAAACGGACGTAATCGTTCGTGATTATGGTCTATTAATCCACCATTATTCCTCCATTTACGTTGAAAAATTCTCTTGATGGAAGAGAATAAGAGGAGGACGTTGGCTCTTGGTCCCGGAGCTCAAATTCTCAAAATTTTCAGATTTCATTGCACCATCGATCGTGAGGATTGAGAGCTTCGAAGGCCAAGCCTTCTGTGTGTGTTTTTTAACGTTTGGTTCAAAGTTTTGCAGGTTCTCCGGCAAACAAGACGGAGGCATAAACGTGGGCTTTGATACCAAATGTAAGTAAATTATAAGATCATTACAATTTACTTACATTTGGTATCAGAGCCCACGTTTATACCTCTGTCTTGTTTGCCGGAGAACCTGCAAATTTTTTTTCAAAAAACTTACGTTAATGTTTTTGATTTTGGGCTTGAATTTTAGACCTTTTTTTTGAAAAATAAGATTAGAAATCATTAGGAAATTTGATTTCTATGAATTCTAGCTTTTGAAACGTGAATTTTGACGTCCGGAAGGTCAAGAAGCCGTCGGGTTTCATTTCTGGTCGAAACAAGGTTGAATGGGTCTGTAAAAACCCGACTGGAGGTTGAAGACGACGAAAAACGACATGTCGTTTTATGCTGTTGAGAAAACGACATGTCGTTTTGAAGGTGAGAGGCTGCTGTCAATTTAGAAAAACGACATGTCGTTTTGGCAGAATAAAAACGATACTTCGTTTTGATAGCTGGGAAGCGACATTCTGATGTCAAAAATGACATGTAGTTTCCAGAAGCCCATTTGTGTCGTTTTCTTAAGATTTTGTCGTTTTTTCTCTGAAACAAATTTTGTTGTCGTTTTTGCCATATTTTGTCGTTTTTCTTCAAAAAAAAAATTTTTTTTATTGTTTTATTTTAATGTACTTAATTAATTTATTTGGGTTTGTGTGTATAAATTTATTATTATTTATTTATACATGCAACATTGTGTTAATTAATAAAGTACATTAATTTTATTAATATTGCTTATGGTTTTTTTTTTTTTGCAATATTATTAATTTTTGTTGATATTGCTTATGATATTATGCAATATATATGGTTATCTTGTTAATTAAATGTTGTATGATCCATATAATTTGTTTAATTTTTAGAGTAGCCACAGCATCTTTAAATTATGCAAATTATATATTAAGAATTTTTAAGATCACATTATAACATTAATTGTAATTAATTATATGTAGTACAATAAAATTTATCCCACAGGAAATTTTGTTGTATTTGTATAATTAATTAGGATGAAATGTCAAATTATATTTCTTAATCTACCCACAGGAATTAAGAAAAGGAACGTAATTTGATAGTGTTGTCATTTATTTGAGATGGACCTAATTGAGTAAAGTTTTAGCCCACAGGCAAGTTTTATATCACTAGATTCATATTTATGTTTGCATTGGTAAAGCATAACTTAAGTTTTGGCCTTAAAATTGTGAATTAAGCATGTATATTTAATTTGTGCAGCTACACAACCTGTGAATTTTTCTGATTTTAAGTGTGACATTCCCGAATTAAAAGGCGATAATTATAAGATCTGGAAGGAGAGAATTATTCTTCATTTGGGCTGGATGGACATTGATTATGCCATAAGGAAGGACGAACCACCTGCCATAACTGAAACCAGCACTCAAGCTGATGTTGCTTTTTATGAAAAATGGGAGCGATCTAATCGCCTAAGTGTCATGTTCATAAAGACTAATATCTCTGCTGGTATTCGTGGTTCCGTCGAAGGCTATGAAAAGGTCCGAGATCTGCTGAAGGCCATAGATGAACAGTTTGAAACTTCTGATAAGGCGCTTGCTAGCACCTTAATAATGAAGTTTTCGTCTATGAGGCTCACTACAGTAAAAGGTGTGCGAGAGCACATCATGAAGATGAGGGATATTGCGGCTCAATTAAAAACACTTGAGATTACAATGTCTGAAACCTTTCTTGTCCATTTTATATTAAACACTCTTTCACAGCAGTATGGGCCCTTAAAAATTTCCTACAACACACATAAAGAAAAGTCTTCAATTAATGAACTCATGACCATGTGTGTTCAAGAAGAGGGCAGGCTGATAATGGAACAAGGTGAGAGTGTCATGATGGCAACAAACAAGAAAGATGACAAGCAAGCCAAGAAGAAAGGGAAAGGTAAAATACCTCCACAAGATGGAATAAATAAAGAATCCAAGTGTTTCTTCTGTAAAAAGAAGGGGCACATGAAGAAGGATTACACTAAATTCCAAAAATGGCTTGAGAAGAAAGGTAAACTAATCTCATTTGTTTGTCATGAATCTAATATCGTTGATGTTGGTCATAACACATGGTGGATTGATTCTGGGTCTACAATCCATGTTTCAAATACCTTACAGGGTATGCGAAATCTGCGGAAACTAGTGAGAAGTGAGCAATGCATCTTTTCAGGAAATAAGATGGGCTCGCATGTGGAGGCCATTGGAACATGCAGTTTAATTTTAAAGAGTGGCTTTATTTTGAATTTAGAAAATACTATTTATGTTCTAAGTTTTTCTAAAAACTTGATTTCTATTTCAAGACTTGTACCATTAGGTTTTTCTTTTAATTTTTCAAAGACATCTTTTAGTTTATCTTATAAATCTGATGTTGTTGGAAATGGTATTTTATCTAATGGTCTTTTCTATATTAATTTGCAAAATAATGTCACTAATAATGCTATGCATGTTCACACTGGTTTAAAACGATGTGTTATAAATGAGGATTCTTCTATGTTGTGGCACCGGAGATTGGGACATATCTCCAAAGATAGGATTAAGAGATTGATAAATGATAGAGTACTAAGTACTTTGGATTTTACTGATTTCGAGATCTGTGTAGACTGCATTAACGGAAAGCAGACCAAAACATCTAAAAAGAGTGCGTACAGAAGTTCCGAATTACTTGAAATCATTCATTCAGATATCTGTTATCCAGATATGGACATACAAAGTGGTCCAAAATACTTTATCTCCTTTATTGACGATTTCTCACGTTACATGTATATCTACTTGCTTCAGAATAAAAATGAAGCATTAGATGCCTTTAAGGTTTTCAAGGCGGAAGTAGAGAAACAATGTGAAAAACAAATTAAGATAGTGAGAACTGATAGAGGAGGAGAGTATTATGGTAGATACACTGAGGATGGACAAGCTCCTGGTCCATTTGTTAAGTTTCTTGAAGAGCAAGGAATAGTTACTCAATACACCAATCCTGGTTCTCCGAGTGAGAATGGTGTTGCAGAAAGAAGAAACCGGACTTTAATGGAGATGGTTAGGAGTATGTGCAGTAACGCTAAACTTCCTATATCATTGTGGACTGAAGCTCTTAAAACAGCAGCGTATATATTAAACCGAGTTCCAATCAAGGCTATCCCAAAAACGCCTTTTGAGTTATGGAAAGGTTGGAAACCGAGTTTGCGTCATATACGCATTTGGGGATGCCCGTCTGAAGTTAGAGTTTACAACCCATAAGAAAAGAAGCTGGATCCAAGGACTATTAGTGGATATTTCATTGGATATGCTGAAAAGTCTAAAGGATACAGATTCTATTGTCCATCTCACAGCACTAGGATTGTGGAATCTAGAAATGCGAAGTTTCTTGAGAATGACATGATTAGTGGGAGAGATCGATTTCAAAACATTGTTTCTAAAAAAGATCATATTGATGCTTAACCTTCCACATCAAGTAATAAAATGATTGTCATTGTTAATGCCCCTCAAGTTCCAACGGGTGTTTAACAACCAGTTGTTGAGGTTCCACAAACTACTAATGATCAACCAGTAGATCAAGTTGTTCAAGAAGTACCAGAAATGGTTGAACAACCAGTTGATCAACACGATCTTCAAGAGAATGTTGAAACAACTTTAAGAAGATCTACTAGATTAAGAATGTCAGCAGTACCTAGTGTTTACATTGTGTATTTACAAGAGTCGGACTATAACATTGGAGCTGAAATTGATCCTAAAACGTTTTCACAAGCCATGAGTTGTAAGGAATCTAACTTATGACATAATGCCATGAAAGATGAGATGAATTCTATGTCATCTAACGGTGTTTGTGACCTTGTTGAGTTGCCTGATGGTGCAAAAGCCATTGGATACAAGTGGGTCTTTAAGACAAAGAAAGACTCACTGGGCAACATTGAGAGATACAAGACTAGACTCGTTGTAAAAGGATTCACTCAAAAAGAAGGGATCGATTACATAGAGACATTTTCTCCTGTATCTAAGAAAGATTCTCTTCGCATTATCATGGCATTAGTTGCACATTTTAACCTAGAGTTGTAATAGATGGACGTGAAAACGGCTTTTCTCAATGGAGATCTAGAGGAAGAGGTTTACATGAAACAACCAGAAGGATTTTCCTCTAGTGGTGGTGAGCATTTGGTTTGCAAGCTCAAGAAATCTATATATGGATTGAAACAAGCTTCCCGTCAGTGGTATTTGAAATTTCATGATGTCATCTCTTCATTTGGATTTGTAGAGAACATTATGGATCAATGTATATACCAGAAGGTCAGTGAGAGCAAGATTTGTTTTCTTATTCTGTATGTGGATGATATTTTACTTGCAACTAATGATAATGGCATGCTACATGAGGTGAAACAATTTCTCTCTAAAAACTTCGATATGAAGGATATGGGTGATGCATCTTATGTCATTGGGATTAAGATACATAGAGACAGAATACATGGTATTCTGGGTATGTCTCAAGAAACCTATATCAACAGGGTTTTAGAGAGATTTCGGATGAAAGATTGTTCACCGAGTATAGCTCCTATTGTGAAGGGTGATAAACTTAACTTGAATCAATGTCCAAAGAATGATCTTGAAAGAGAACAAATGAAGAAATATTCCTTATGCTTCAGTTGTGGGAAGCCTTATGTATGCTCAGGTCTGCACAAGACCTAACATAGCTTTTGCAGTCGGGATGTTAGGAAGATATCAGAGTAATCCAGGTATAGACCACTGGAAAGCTGCAAAGAAGGTGCTTAGGTATCTTCAAGGCACCAAGGATTACATGCTTATGTCTAGACGGACTGATCTTTTGGAAGTGATTGGCTACTCTGATTCAGACTACGCTGGCTGTGTTGATTCTCGGAAGTCAACTTCGGGATACATCTTTATGCTAGCCAGTGGAGCTGTTTCTTCTAGAAGTGCAAAGCAAACCTTGACTGCTACTTCCACTATGGAAGCTGAGTTCGTGTCCTGTTTTGAGGCTACTTCACATGGTGTATGGATCAAGAATTTCATTTCTGGGCTTAGAATTATGGATTCGATATCTAGGACATTGAAGATATATTGTGACAATTCAGCTGTTGTTTTTATGGCTAAGAATAACAGAAGCAGTAGTCGAAGCAAGCACATCGACATCAAGTATCTAGCCATAAAAGAACGTGTTAAAGACAAATCAGTAGTTATTGAACACATTAGCACTGAATTGATGATTGCTGATCCTTTAACTAAAGGCATGCCACCACAAAAATTCAAGGATCATGTAGTTAGAATGGACTTGGTTCCTTTATGTGATTTCGTTATAAGAACGATATTATTGTAATGAAATTCCTTTTGTGATGTTTTCTCATTTTTGTCATCTCGTGTACACATATGTTAGTCTTGAGAAAATATCTTTATGTTTGGACCAAGAATAAACATAGGGTTTATTTATTAAGTTATATGAGCTATTAAAGGGATAGATTGCATTGTAATATATGGAAGATAATACTCATGCTTAAGAGGACTTGTCGCCATGATTCATGTAATTTGTTTCTTACTTGATGAATGTTGGAATTTATGGACCAAGTGGGAGAATGTCGGTTACTCTTGGTAACCGAATGGTTACTTTCAGTTTTTGAACACAAACAGACGTAACCGTTCGTGATTATGGTCCATTAATCCACCATTATTCCTCCATTTACGTTGAAAAATTCTCTTGATGGAAGAGAATAAGAGGAGGACGTTGGCTCTTGGTCCCGGAGCTCAAATTCTCAAAATTTTCAGTTTTCATTGTACCATCGATCGTGAGGATTGAGAGCTTCGAAGGCCAAGCCTTCTGTGTGTGTTTTTTAACGTTTAGTTCAAAGTTTTGCAGGTTCGTCGGAGAAATAACAATGGCGGGAGGTATTTTTCAGTCCCGACGTTTTTTTCTGCATTTTGATCTATATGCTTTATTTGCATTCGTTTTGACATGATTAGATCATTACAATTTATTTACATCTCTTTCTATTCTCTCTCTTCATTTTCAGCCTCCACCCACGACCTCTAACTCCGGCAGCAGCCCGAGTCTCCATCCGAGCCACGCCGACCCATGGCAGCTCCAAGCTGCCAGCCTCGCGAGCCTCTCTGCGCAGCCACACCGAGACTCCAGCCAGCCACCGCCGCCCGTCGCCCCCTAGCGGAGAACCACGACGTCGCCGGTCTGCCACCCGTCCACGGTCAGCTGCGTGATCGAAGCCGACCCAGCTTCCTCCCTGCTGGTGCCCGTGACCCCAACCTCGCAGTCCAACGCCATTTCACGCCCAGCCAGCCGCCAGCCGATCTCACGAGGCCAGCCGCCTCGCCGATTCCCCTCCTCTCGAGAGGCCACAGTTGAGCCGTCTTCCCAAAGCCACGCCGCCCAACCTGCCAGCCACCGCGCCAGCTCGTCTTCGCCGTGCCTAGTCACCCACAACCACCAAACCTTCGTCGCCGTCTGACCCGTCTTCGCAAGCCACCCAAGCCCGAGATCTCCACAACCCAGCCACCGTTGACCACCCTCGGCCCTCCCCGAGTCACCAGCCATCCGACACAGCTTCCTTCTCGCGTCACCATCCACCCCAAGCCCAGCCGCCTCTCGATCTCGCCGAAACCGAGTTGCCAACGCCGAGCCGCCACCGAGCCTCCTCGCGCCACTAGCTGTGTTTAATGCCCAGACCTCCACCTCTCCTCTCCACCGCCATGAGCCACCTCCACCACCACCCTCGCCGCGTCGCCATCGTCCTCCATCGCCGGCCAGAATATTTCCAAAAATGTATATATATGTATATCTGTGTTATATATATATATAAACAACGGCAGACAACAATAACATAACAACAATAATAAGGATAAAAATAATAATTTTTAAAATAACTATTCTGACATATCTGGGATTTAAAATTTAAATGGTATTTAAATTGCCATGAGAATTGAACATGTTTTTTTTTTTATACAGGTTTGCAGTTTTTGGAGTTTTTGTTTAGATCATATTGAAATTGAAAAAAATAAGTATTAAAAATATATGTCGGTTTTAATATTATGAGTATTAAAATAAAATGTTGTTTTACAATTTAAAATTAATGGTATATTAATAAATTAAATTTACTATAATTATAATTATGAGATTTTTGGACAGATAATTAAATCATCTATGGTTTTGTTTTAAGTATTTGTTGATCGAAATTTAAAAAAAATGACTGTTTTGAAATACATGCTAGAAGTTATCAGTATATATATTGTCAACAGGCAGGATAATCGTATGTTTTCCTTATAGTTAGTTTTGTTTTTAGTGATTTGTCTAAAAAGGATTGATTTAAAGAAAATGAGTTTGTAAAGTTTCATGAAATTCTATGATTTTGAAAAATATTACGATTTTGGAAATTAAAGCAAAAATTATCTGATTATGGATATTTGAGAAAATAATACTGTATATTTTATTATGTGAATCGTAATTTTAAAGGAAATTTGGAAAAATGGATTTGGTTGTTAAAATCTAGAACTGAGAGTCAACACACATGTGCGAAGAGTGCATGTATCGATCGATGACAACTCATCATGGAATTTTGTGGTGAGGGGGCTAATACGAACAGCACACGACCTAGATGTACTTAGGGACACAATTTGTATATTCACGATTTTGTGTTTAAGATTCCGTACTATATTGATATATTATTACTATTCTAGTTCAAAATAAAATGATCAAAAAATGATTTAAAAAATATTCTACTGGGCCTTTCACTCATTATTTAAAACTGATAAACCCCTAAGAAAGGAAGCTGATTAGAAGATGCGAGTTGTGTGAATTCCCAGCTTGGAGGCTAAGGACGAGAAGTTTGTTTATTTTATCTTTAGAATCATCTATGTAATCTTAAATGCTTCGTGACTGTGAACTTTAAATCTCATTTTATTATTTGTAATTTATTTTATTTTATCTAAGTATGTATCTGTGAATTCCCAGATACATGTATGTAATCTTAAATGCTTCAAGACTGTAAACTTTAAATCTTGTTTTATCGTTTGTAATTTATTTTATTTTATCTAAGTATGTATTTGTGGGATATGCGAAATCTGCCGTGACATTTTAATAATAATGTTTAATTAATTCACTTGAGCATAATCGAAAATAAAATTAAATAGATGACAAATGGTTTTAAGATAAAACCAGTAGATCTAGGGAATTGAGATCTCCTCTTCCCTGATTTATTTATTCATTCTTTAAACATTGCGCCTCGAGTCTTGGGACATAACAAAAAAAAATGTAGTATTATCTTCTATGTTGTTAAGATTTTCTTTTATAATCCACACAAAAATTGGAATGTGTCCACATAGTTCTAGTTAATTGTAGGTTTTTTTATTTTTAAGAAATACCATAAAAATAATACATCTTTAGGAAATTTTATCCATCTTTAAAATTTTAGGAAATTTATCATTTTAAAATTAAAATAAAAAGTAATTTCGATGTAAAAATCTAAATTATAAGATAAAAATCTGAAATATATACAGTGAAAAGTCTAATTCTCACAATGTCCTCTAATTTGCACCTTTACATGTTTGTCAAAAGAAGCTTACACATGGCCTACATTTATTTAAAAAAAAAAAAAAGAAGGCATGAGAGCGTTCAAGGCCATGCTAGAAGCAGCCGAAGATCATAGAAGAATCGATAAAATCATTTCCTTCTATAATAATAAACAACACGGAATAGTTAAACAAAATAGAACAGCCAAGAAACTTCAAGACACACCCTAACAATTAAGTGCAAATAAATATGCAAACAAATTAACGCTAGCTATATATAGCTGTATATCTCCCACACAAGCACTCAATCATTCACAACAAAGGTACTCATTTCCAAGCCTCAAATACCTTTCTCACACCGACAAGAAAAAAGGAAAAAGAAAAAACAATGTCGACGCTCATTTCCAAACTATGTGGAGAAGAAATTCTAGACCCTTTCCTTTCGATGATCAACAAGTGTCCGGTGCTCAACACCCCGACGGACTGGAAGGAGACGCCGGAGGCGCACGTGTTCGTCGCCGAGCTTCCGGGGCTGAAGAAAGAAGAAGTGACGGTAGAAGTAGTTGATGATGGGGGCAACAAAGTACTGCAGATAAGTGGAGAGAGGCCTAGCAGTGATCATCATGCTGTGGACAAGGACAACAAGAATAATACTAATAATAACGAAAAGTGGCACCGGGTGGAGCGGTGCCGGGGCAAGTTTTTGAGGAGGTTTAGGTTGCCGGAGAATGCCAAGGCCGATGAGGTCAAGGCTTCAATGGAGAATGGATTGCTTACGATCACCATTCCCAAGCAGGAGGTCAAGAAGCCAGAGAGGAAGGTCGTTCATATTGAAGGAAAGTAGTTAAGGGTTGAAGAATATGGTGTCAATGTCAAATTTGATCTAGAATTTGTAATGAAAAATAAATAATAATGGAGGTGTGTTTTCTTTGCTTAATTAAGGTTGTCATGTGTGAAGTGTGGTTTTTATAAATTTGTACTGTATGTTTATTTTTGGGGTAAATTTGTAATGTATTTTACTCTTTCTTGCATATCTTAATAAGTTAAATAAAGGTTATTTATATATATATATATATATGCAAATAAGGGAGTTGGCTTGGGAAAAATTTTCCCCTTCTTTTTAAGGTTTAAACATAACTGATGGGGAATTTAGTTTTCTAATAAGAAAAGAAATAGGAAACGTTTCCGCATATTGTCCGATGAAGATGTTTGAAAAATGGTTTGGAAATAAGTTGGCTTCCATTTGGCTTGAACACAATGTTTGTTTTGCATTAAATGAGAAAATATAAAACGAAAAAAAAAAGTATCATATTTTATTAAAGAAATGAAAAAAAAAAGCTCTAAAATAGTTTTTTTCTTTTTTTTCTAATTTTCTTTTCTAAGATTTATGTATCTAATAAATATTTTTAAAAGTATAATTAAATACAGTTCGAAATTTTTTTTTTTCATATATATACTCAAAATGATATATCTAGGAAAATTACTAAACTTATTTTCAAGAATAGTCCCAACATCACTTTCTAAAAGTTTTCTTATCTTTTTTATGTCCAAAGTAAAAATCATTTTTGAAACACTTCCTGAAATTTCTTTATAACTCGTGTAATTTTTACAGAAGATAACAACTTTCCTTATATGTGTATTTTAAATTTTGAATGAGGGATGTCAATTTTATATATTTAAGTGTAGTGAAATATAATATTATTTTTAAACTATGACCGCGACTTTCCTCGTATAAATCGTAAGCAAACAAGCAAATTTTCTTTAAAGGAAAAAGAGAGAGAGAGAGAGCAACGGTAGCAATCTAGCATAAACGACGCATTGCTTGTGTTTTTCACCGCAAAAGCCGTGCTGTTTTAATTTAATAAATGGCATATTATGAACAATTTCTTGTTCAAACGACGTGTTGTTTTTCCTTAAAGATTTACGACGTATAGTTAAAACAATATGTCGTTTCTTTGAGAACTAAAAACAATGCTCTTTTTTTGTTTTTATTTTTTAATATGTGTAACTTCGGAAGAAAAGACTACAAAAATTAACGACGTTGTGTGTCGCTTTTCTTTTTTCTGAGAGAAATTTATTCTAGACCACACGTCGCTTTCTTTATGTAGGACTGGACAATAACTTTCCGAAAACGGCAGTTGCATTTTTTTTGTTACCGAAAACGAAACTCCTTGTAGACGACATGTCGTTTACCACAGGAGGAGAGCCATTTTGAAAAAAAGATAACAGCACATTGATCCGGCTGACGTGTTATTCTTCTAACGAAATGATAAAAGGATATGTCGTTTTCGCTTGAAGTAGATCGATAAATGGATATGATAAATGAACGGCAGTGGCATTTTTTTATGTTACCGAAAACGAAACTCATTGTAGACGACATGTCGTTTACCACAGTATGAGAGCCATTTTGAAAAAACGACAACAGCACATTGATCCGGACCACGTGTTATTGTTCTAACGAAATGATAAATGGATATGTCGTTTTCGGTTGAAGGGAATCGTCAAATGTCGTTTTGTGTTGGGCATGCGAGTTTTTTTAATAATAAGCAATCACTGAGGCTTTCTTTTGGTAAGAGGGAAAAGAAAATGGAAAAAAGAAAAGAGGAAAAATGAAATTATATGACTTAGACAAGGAAAATAGAGAGCAGTGAGAACTTTTTTTTGTTTTGAATTTGATTTCCTTATGTAATCCCTTTATATTGAGACAGATTAAAATTGGAATACGTTAAAGGATTTAGAATCTTTCTCACTCAATACATTAATTCTTCTTCTTTCTCTCCTACACAAGAAATCATAGTCCCAAAATCCTTTACCCTAAACTGTAAACCCCCTCATCTCTCTCCCTCTTATATTCCCTCCTACCAAACTAGCTATTCAAATTGATAAAAATTAAGATGATATTGATAACTAATGGCAATATTATAGATAATCAATAGAATTGTAATAATTACGGTAATAGAAACATATACTACAAAAAATTAAAAGGGCATTTGGGGACATTGGAAATTTTTGTTTGGGAAAAAAAAAAAAACTATTTGGAGTGAAAAAGTGTAAAATCTTAAAATATTTTTGAAAAAAATTATTAATATGAATTTCATTTTATTACTCTTGAAATTTTATACAATTAAAAAAATCATCTTATTTGAACTTAAAATAACAAAATTATAAATGTTAAAATTTGAGTTTATTGAAGATATTTAGAGATGTGAATACCTCACAATAAAAAGTAGTTGTAAGTTTGAGATACAAAATAAGTTTTGGAAATGTGGTTTTCAAAACCTAGCCAAACACCACCTAAAACTAGTGGTTTAATGAAAATATAAGCATCCCTCGTAAGCTAAAAATAAAATCTAATGGCATTAGAAACAAATGCTAAAAAATAAAAATAAAAACTTGTATTTGAAACTAATTTTCTTTTTCCTTAAAAAAAACTAATTTACTTTATTTAAAGAAATTGATGAGAGGAATTATAATTGAAATTTATTAACAAAAAACAATATTGTAATCAAATTAATAAAATATTAACTAAGTTCTAGTAAAAGTTTTTAAAGGTCCTCTTTACAGAACTATTTTGAGAGGCACATTTGTGACTTTGATTCGAAGCCTTAGAGAAAACTAGCTACTTACAAAAAACAAAGGCTAACAAACTACAAACAAAACAAACTGTGTAGCCATCTTTGCAATCAACAAACTTGATTCAATATTGACCTGTAGTCCAATACAAAAGGAATTTTTTTAATATTTTTTTTATCAATTTCTTCAAGTCTCAGCACTCCATAAAACCATATAAAGCCTTAAAATTGGGATAAAGTTGTCGGATCAAGTACTAATCCAATATCGACATGTTCCAAATAGAAAATTCCCAAGTGTTTTCTAGTTGAAAATCGTTGTGCTAGGCTAATTTGTTTGTCTGTTGGCCGCTAACATGCCAGAAAAACAAGTTCCTTCCCCGCCACCACACCCAAGAAATAAGAATTAATGTTGTTCTAACAAAGAGAACGATGGATACCTGTCATGGGACCCTTCTAGTTTGAGTGGATTGTTCAACCTATTCGATTTCTAGTCACATAAATAATGTTTCATCAAATGATTAAATTGTGGGCGTTGGTTGTACTCTCACTTTTGGTTCAAGCAATACCTTAAAAAATGTGGAAACCCGTAAAATGAAAGCTTTTTAGCCATTACAATATTGTTTCAACTTTAGTATTGGAGTGGCCAGCTTTGCAGTGTAACCTACACGATATTTTTTGGTGTTGGTGTGCACGCGTACTTATAGAGAACATGCATACACATACACATTTATATACATATTTATATAAGTTTAATCTTGTTAGATTGTGAATTTATTATGTATCGGTAAATTACTAGATTATTATGATATTTATACTTTTCTTTCGAATTTATTTTTAGAGATGAGTTTTACTTAAATCCATTTAATAATATAATATCATAGTACGAAGTAATGAGTTCGTAATTGCACTCTTTGCTTAAGCTTTGGGATGGAATCATAAACTAACAAGTCTTGTATCCAACATCTCTGTGAAATAACACTTTGGTAGTTATGATTTTTGGGTTCATATATCTTTCAATTGATTCTAATATTGCTTTTGGAGTAACTAAAACAAACATGTAACTTTATTTTTTCTTTAAATATTTCTAACCTTGAATTTTCTTTATTCTGATTGTTAGTTTTACATAAAAGAATGTAACAATTTTTTATAAACAAAAAGCATTAATAAACGTTATTGATTTTAGTATTACACAATATTAATTTATTTCAATTATTATATATTAGTATCATGTACAAGACTTCGAATATTATATATATATATACATATATGTATGTATGTATCGTACGCACACGCTAAGAGAGAGAGCACACGAAAAACTTTTGTTCTTTGGCCCAAGGAAGCACTAAAGATATACATTACATGGAATCAACATCTTCATAAAACGGATGTAAACAAGGACAATGACTCGGACACGCATCAACTTACACATTTTTTTCCCCCTTAACCCCCGGACCGAAACAAAATGGCATAATACAATTAAGTCCCTAATATCTAGCCAAAAGTGATAATCTAGAAGGATCCATGATGATCACCAATATTTAAATATTTAGTGGTTAGTACTGAATTACATTAATATGTATGTCTTAATTAATTATCTTAATTATTCATACACTAATGGTAGGACAAGAATTGGTAATGGGTTGTCCGCCGGCCAAGCTGAGAAGCTTCATCTCCTTAGTAGCTGGATCTTGTAGCAAAAGCACTTTGTCCTTGTCTCTAACCCCAACCATGTGTAAGTATTCACCATCATCTCTCTCTTTCCCTTTGAACAATAGCCTTTGCTCTTTTGGCTCCAAACCCGTCATCAATGACAATATCATCTTCAACTCCCCTAAAAAATAAAATAGAGAAAAAAAAATTTGAGGACTGATATTTAGCCAAACATGTCAAACTATTTGAAATTTGAAATGGTATTTTTTTTTTTTTTTTAAAGGATTGGAGTCTGAGAAACTCATATATGACTAAAACTCTATTCTTTCACTTGCTGAGTTAGTCCCGACATAATCAAATAATGATGAACAAGTATGTGTGTGAGTTAACTATTAAAGAGAGCTCTTACCAAAAGTAGAAGTGGCTTCAATTGAAATGTCATGCCATTGTGACACAGTTGAGACTCTAATGGTGATCATTCCTTCTCCAACGCTTTGACCAGAACTCTCTCTCCTCTGGACAAGCATGCCACCAGGTCGAAGTTCCCATTTGATTTCATGAGTAACATAATTGACTCCACCACATGACTCCTTTTGGTCACCTCCTTTAAGCTTGTTACTACTACTGTCGTTTCTGCTCAGCTTGGAGCTGCTCCTGCAGAAGTACTTCTTTGACCTGAACTTGATCATAATCTTCTACTGAATTTACTCTTTGTTAATCTCTTAATCACTCTTTTTTAAGCTAATTATTATGTATTCTATTTCTCTCTCTCCTCTTTCACTTTCAGAACTCAAAGGGGGGGAAGAGCAAGTGTTGGAGCTGGTTGGCTAGTTATACTTATATAGTAGTAGTTGGACCAGAGAAATATGGCATGGACTAATATAAGACAAAACAAAAGGTTAAGGACTAAAATACTAGCCGCCCGGAGTGTAGCAAAAAAGTAAGACTCATGATAGTGAATGGCCAATGAAAAAATGACACATGGGGACAATATGGGCATCCTTTCTAATGCTACTTTTGTTGGGGGGGCTAAGGCACATGGGGGTGGGTGCCATGTGACACGCTTGCTTGATTAGCGGGCCAAACTATATATCAATTGGTCGGCTGGTCCTTTTCATAATATGACACTGTTTTTAGGGTTAATATGTATGTTGAGTTTGCCTTCAGTCGTTTTATAACATGAAATGTAGACATTTAAATATAACATTATATACATATTCTATCACAATAACTTTAAAAGGGTAATAATGTTAATTTTGAAATAAATAAAGGGTATCGTACTAGTAATATATAAAATCACATTATTAAGTTTAGAAATACGAAAATAAATTAAATCTAATACATATTTGACTATTTGAAATAAAGTCCTAATGATAGGATATTTTTACATATCTTATTATAAAATTTTTTAAGTTTCATATTATTACACATTTTCAAAATAGTGGTTAGATATAATAAACGTTGTGTCATATTCTTTATTTCCATATGTCATATGTAAGATTGATTTTTATTATGAAATTTTAAATCCTTTTGATGAGGATATATAGTACTCTTTCTTTTTCTTTTTCTCACCAAGTCTTGGACAAGGTTGGAAAATAATCAATTTAATCTATTTATTGCCATGATTATTTTTTTTTTGTCAAGGGCATTTTTCTTGTTTCCTTTCTGATACTACTAAGCTTTCAATTGAGCAGTTGATTCTGTTCCCCCCTCGTACTAATTATCATGTCATGCAAGGGAAAGTGAATATCACAATCACTAAACAATACACCGCAAGCTTGGTTTGCATACGGCGGAAGAAAAGTACTATTTAGGAGGTTAGTATTAGTTAAGTAGGTTTCTCTACCTAATTTTGATTGCACAATCTGGGGTCTAAATTTGTGTATTCTTCTTTGAACAGAGAAGAGTGATAGATCTTAAATGTAGACTTGGAATATATGTTACATTAAACAAAATAGTGAAGCCCTTTTGTCCTTACTTGTGGAATTTTGCAATTTTGATACGGTTTGGTTTCAGTTAGGTGGAGAGATTAATTAGAAACTGATCTTTCTTTTGTGTTTACTTTTTGGTTTATATATTGTACATATATATATATATATATAAATATATATTGGCGGTGGGCTAATCTGTAGGGGTATCAACCCATGTGGAAGGGTCTAGAATAATATTATTGTTCTATGTCAATTCTCATCTCTCTCTCTCTCTCTATTCAAGTGTCAACTCTGTCCATTGGTGCTTCATCTATTAAATTACTAATTTATGTGCTCAGCTTAAGCTTGTAAAAATACATTATACTCTTCCGAAATTAAAGGATAATTATACAGCCCAACTCAGGAGTAACATTTATTAAATCCACACGTATCTGAATTTATAGCATATTCTTCTTCTCCTCCTTTTTTTTATCTTTTTATTTTTTAAGGTGGTGTATAGCATATTCTTAAGCGCGTATCCAACTGTTATACTCATTAGCTAGCTGCCATGAATTTCCGCCTGTGGTTGTGCTTATATATATGTATATATATTTAATATGTGGTTTTCTTTTCTTACTAATTATTATAAAAGGAAGCCTGTGACATTGTTTATTAAATTTTTACTTTATTCCTGGAAGGAAGAAAAGGATCCCAACTGCGCGCGCGCCCACACACACACACACATATATATTTAAAAAGTATTAATTATGGTCACATGTAGCGAAGCAAGAGTATATATACATTCACTCATAGGTTTACTTTCTATATACGTGTGCATATGCACATATACACAAATATAATATAGTTCACTAAGAAAAACATACACACACATGGATTTGGAAATCAACCGTTGATGTTTGAAGAGTGCATAGAGATCAAATTCAGAGTGTGAGATGGGCCCAAATGTTGGAATGACAATATATTTGTCAGTTTTGACATTGCGGAATGCAAATGCGTGTACAATCCTAGTATGGGCCTGAACATCTTTGCCTCAGTATTCATCAATAATTTACACTAATATGTCTTTGCGTGCTTTTTAAATCACAAAAATGCTTGCTTCTTTTGTCAGCTTTTTCTTTATAATCCACTAAAATCTCATTATGCATGAATACAGGTTCCCAATGATTCTAGGCCAGCATGGTTTTTTATCAACAAAACTAAATCTATATATATATATATACACACACACATGTACATATACATATGCATTTCAATAATATTACCAATAATAGTGAATGTCCTCAATCATGCATGATATGTGATCAAAAGGGTATCATATACAATCATGTACAAATCCCGCATATATATTTTATCCAATTATTATGATAAGCTTTAAATATGTTTTGACAGATATCAAATTTACCACTAGATCAGTTATAGGGCTACGAGAGATTATATATACGTGTGTATCCATACGTTAATTAAGTACAACGATAAATAATAAGAGGGTGGTTTTTTCATTATAGGGTACACGTGAAGACATGCTTAGGATGTCGAGAACTAAGGAATGGTGATAACAAATGTACAAAAGAGAAGTAATCATGCAAAAACCAGATTGATTCATTCACGCTTCCCACAAGATTTGCTTCTTGTTGTTACTTTGTTTTTGCTCAAAGTGGAAGATATAGCCAGAGATTTTATGCGCATCATATATTTATGATACCTTCTAATTTGTGTTCAAATTAATTATAATTATAATTATAATATATATATATAAATGGCCCTCACTGTCTCTCTTATAATTGTTTCAAAAGCATTATTGTACCTTATTGTTCCTCTTTTATTATTTTGGTTAAGCTTTTTTTTTTTAACCAAACAAAATACTAATTGTCACATATGCATTTACTCTAATGACACAGGACGTAAAAAAAAATTGTCACGTAATAGTATTAGACATAACTGTCGTAATTTTTTTTGTCAGGTGACTTTTTATTATATATATATATATATGGTTATATGTTATATAATGATGTATCAGCAAGGTGATAAGTACAATTATTGTTCATTTTTGTGAGATTTATATAATGCTAGAATCTCTAACATATACTCAAGCTTTTATTTGAATTGGTCAGACGAATTCTCACTTATTTTTTGTAGCTGTTGCCTGTTTTGTGAAAACCAACGACATTGTCTTTGAATTATACCAGGCTCGCGTGCATTTTGCAAAAAAGCTGCAATATATGTAATAATTATATGTATACATGTGTGTATGTGTAAATATATGTGTGTGTGTGTTTGCGATCAGTATGAAAGGTGATTGATTTCTTCAATGAAAAGTAATATTATAGTACGTTTCGAATTGCATGCATGATAATATACAAAATTCTGACTATCCCAATAAGTTGGGACGTGCTAGGCACGCCGTTAGGGAACATCCTTTTTAGCTTTTCTCCTTATTATTTAATCTCTCATGACTAATTAGACTACGATTGGTGTAATGGAAAGAAATCAGGAAAGAATCAAAAGCATATAACTTAGACGACGAAAATGTGATTACTTACATAATTTAGAGGTTATTTCACGTTTAAGTCCACCAGAAAATACTGAATTTAAAATCACCATCTCCAAATTTAAAGAAAAAAAAAAAGCTTAGGTTACGAAAATAAAGGAGGGGAATTTTTCATTATTATATTTTTAAATTAAGGTTGTTTAAAGGATTTAAAATTTTATTTTCCTAATTCAGTAGTCTACTCTCCCATCCTTTTTCCCACCCCTACCAAACAACAAGGAGTCCCACAATTTCACTAATTCACTCATCTCCTTCCTCCCTTTTCATTTTCCCCTCATACTATACAAGCTCTTAATGTCACTTAAATTCCAACAAATAAGATTTAACATATCAATTTATCAAAGTTACTAATTTTTTATTTAAATGATATTTACTGACTTTCAGTTAAGAAAATTATCTTTACCCTTACTAATTTTTAAAATTAAAAGGATTATATGATATAAATTATAATAAGTAGTCTCTTCTTTTGGGAAAATAAATAAATTATTTACTTTATTAAAATTTTTTAAAAAAAGAAAATTATAGCAAATAGTAGTTTTTAGAAAATAATTAAAGTAAATAGTATTTTTAAATCATTTGCAGTAAATTATAGATTCATCAAATAAATATAAAATTTAGTAAATAAATGTTATATTTATAAGACGTAAATAAATCATTTACCTAGTATGTAAATACATTATTTACTTAATATATTTGACATAAATAAATTATTTATCAAATAACTCTGTTATGTAATATAAATTTTAAAAACTCACTATTACTTCAATTATTTTCTAAAATATGTTATTTACTTCTTCCTCTCTTCAAAAAAAAAAGGACTATTTACTTACTTCAGCCCCAGGGAAGAAAGCCCAAAGAAGTCAGAATATGAATTAATGGGCTAAAATTTAGGCCCAGTCAAGTTGTGGGCTATGTTTTCTACTGTTATATCAATGGGCTGAATTATGGCCAGCGGCGCTAGCACTTATTTTCATTTTTATTTATTCTTTTTCTTCAATTAAAACTGATTTTGGTCACCTCACGATGCAAATTTTCAATTGAATGGCTGTGAGAAAACCACAGCATAAACGGCATAGAAAACCAAAACTACACCTCCAAAATTCGCTCCACTAGAACGAACTCAACTCAGGTATGCAACTTATCACTTCCAAACTTCGGATAGACCTCTGAACTCGAAATTGAGCTGACAATTTTTTGTCCTTGTTTCTTTTTTGTTTTTGTTTCATTGTAAAGCTAAGAACTGTTTAAGTAGATAAACATAATATGAGAAAGAAGCACATGTCATCTTTCTTCTTCACGAGAATTTCGATTCTGGGTTGTCATCTTTTCTTGTAAATTCAAGAAAAATGCAAGCTTTAAGCGCTTGGCCCTTAAAGGGTGACTTGTGGGTTGTACCACAATTTGGCTCTGAGCAGAAGAGCTCTGCTCTTAAAGCCAATAGTAGAAGGAGAAGAAAAAATGTAGTGGGTATTGGATTTCCTGTTTGTCAAGGTAGAGTTACCGGTTTTGTATTATTTGCGAGCAATTCAAGTTGTTTTGGATATGGGGAAAGGCCAAGGTTTGATTTTGGATATGGGTTTTTATCTGGGTTGTGTAAGTTTAAAGTTGCTCGCATTTGTAAGACTAGAAAGAGTTCTTTAGGCGCCTCGATTGCGTTGGCAGGGGCGTTGGAACAACAAGCAATTGGGAGTGAATTTCGCATAGAGGGATTGAATTCGGAATCAGAAAATTTTGAGAGTGATGGCCAAAGAGAGGGTGGTGATGATAATGATAATGATGGTGAAGAACAAGAAAACAAAGTGACAGAAGTTGTTGGAAGTGAGGAAAAGAATGGGGAAGAGAAGGGCGGTAAGGTTGATGTCCGCAAACTAGCTTGGAGCTTACGGTATGCTAAAACGGCAGATGATGTAGATGAGGTTCTCAGGGACAAGGGTGAATTGCCACCTCAAGTTTACTCAACCATGATTAGGGGTTTAGGCAGAGATAAGTTACTAGATCCGGCATTTGCTCTTCTTGAGTGGCTTAAGAGAAAGAAGGAAGAAAATAATGGTTTGATTAGCCTGAACCTATTTGTATACAATAGTCTACTGGGCGCGGTTAAGCAATCTGAACGATTTGGAGAGATGGAGAAAGTCTTGAACGACATGGCTCAGGAAGGAGTGGTTCCCAATATTGTAACTTACAATACTATAATGGCAATTTACTTGGAGAGTGGAGAAGGTACCAAGGCCCTTGATGTTCTCAAGGAGATACGGAAGAATGGTCTCACTCCCTCTCCAGTATCCTATTCTACGGCCTTGTTGGCATACCGAAGGATGGAGGATGGGCATGGAGCTCTTGAGTTCTTTTTTGAGATTAGAGAAAAGTATCAGAAAGGAGAGATAGGCAAGGAAGATGACGACGAAGATTGGGAAAATGAGTTTGTTAAGCTTGAGAACTTTACAATACGTATTTGCTACCAAGTGATGCGGCACTGGCTTGTAAATGAGAACAACTTGAGTACCAATGTTTTAAAACTTCTCACAAAGATGGATATTGCCGGGATTCCACCTGGTCGATCAGAACATGAACGCTTATTATGGGCTTGCACCCGTGAAGAACATCATCTTGTGGCAAAAGAATTATATGACAGGATAAGAGAAAGATATTCTGAAATAAGTTTGTCCGTGTGCAACCACACGATCTGGCTGATGGGGAAAGCTAAGAGGTGGTGGACGGCTTTGGAGATCTATGAGGATTTGCTGGACAAAGGTCCACAGCCAAACAACATGTCATATGAAATAGTAGTGTCTCACTTTAACATTCTCCTTACTGCGGCTAGAAAAAGAGGGATTTGGAAATGGGGAGTTAGGTTGCTTAACAAGATGGAAGAGAAAGGCCTAAAACCTGGAAGTAAGGAATGGAATGCAGTTCTTATCGCTTGTTCCAAGGCTTCGGAAGCTTCAGCTGCAGTGCAGATATTCAAGAGAATGGTGGAACAAGGTCAAAAACCCACAATCCTTTCCTATGGGGCATTGCTCAGCGCCCTTGAAAAGGGAAAACTTTATGCCGAGGCTCGTCAGGTGTGGGAACATATGCTCAAGGTTGGTATCCGACCAAATGTGTACGCCTACACAATCATGGCTTCAGTTTTCGCTGGACAAGGGAAGTTTAACATGGTTGATACTGTCATTAATGAAATGGCTTCATCCGGGATTGAGCCAACTGTTGTGACATACAACGCAATCATCAGCGGCTGTGTGCGCAACGATATGACCAACGTGGCGTTTGAATGGTTTCACCGCATGAAAGCTCAGAACACTCCTCCAAACAACGTGACCTACGAAATGCTGATCGAGGCTCTAGCTAAGGATGGCAAACCGAGGCTCGCGTATGAGTTGTACTTGAGGGCTCAAAATGAGGGCCTTCGCCTCGCTCCAATGGCTTATGACACAGTGGTTGAGTCATCACAACTCCATGGAGCAACTATTGATCCAAGTCTTTTAGGACCTCGACCGCCTGATAGAAAAGGGAAAGTTGCAGAAGAATGAAAAACTAACCGAATTTGTACAGGCTGGCAGATGTTTGTGTTCTGGTGAACTCAACAAACGTGAAAGAGGAAATAACCCCCCCCATAGATCGAAACAAGAAACAAGCCATTTTGTGCCGTGATGCGAACTTACATGATACTCGCATTTTTTTTTTTCTTTCTTTCTTTCACATCTTCCTACATTTATAGCATTGTTTATATAGATGCTTTGCACCTCCTATTTGAGGGCCTTTCTAAATTCTAGTCCTGTTATACTACTCAATATTGTGCTATTTAGATAAGCATGTGGATGCTGATGCTTGGCAACAAGAAAGGAAAACAAGAGAAAAGTTGTTGCTTGTGAAATTCAAATTATTTTTAATTTTCACTTACTTTCAAGTTTATTAAAAGATAAAAGTAAAGCTTGTTTGAAATATGGTAAGTACGACATTTTTCTTATAAATGAAATAAACAAAAGAAAGTATATCTGTTTGCCCCTAGAGTTATGATGACTAGGTAATCAATATTTACAGCCTAAAATATAAAAATGGAAAATCTTATATTATTTGAGAATCTGGAGTGCATTATTAAAGTAAACAAGGCTAAATGATAAAATGTAGTGTACTCTTGTTTGTCCATTTTTATATTGTCTGCTGTCTCAGACTACTGGTGGGGCATGACAAATCTACTTTTCTGCATTTGACAACCATTTTTTTTTTTTCACTTCACCTAACATCTTTTGTTGAGCCGCAAAACATTGTGAAATGGAATACGGCAGGGATATCTTATCCATTATACACGTTAGATTTTATCACAATTCCATCAAAACTAGAGCGAGATATACCATTTCAGTATCTTGTAGTTTTAATTTTTTTTCTTTTTTAACTTGTTACTTTATATTCAGAAAATCTCATTGAGTTATCCTGTTATTTGATAAATTATATTCAGCTATCTGAGTTTTTTGGCTTTTAGAGATATAAAATGAGAGTTTACCATTATAATTTAAAATTTTAATTTAATAAAAATAAAATTAAAATTAAAATCAGATTAAAAACAAGTTCATTTGCTTTAGTCATGTTCGATCACAAAGCTAAAAAAAAAAAATAATGAAAAAGTTTATAGCTGTCATTTTAAGTCTCAAAAAAGAGGTTTATGGTATCAAAATGATCCTTGTATCAAAATAATAGAGTACCTTTATGAGATTTCTCCAATATGAAATATAAAGGTACCAAATAAGAAAATATGAAATTGCAAGATATCAACATGATATATAAGAATAAGGTTCTAATACGGTTTAAAGCATGATTCTTCAATATTTATTTTTTAACATCCTTGTAGACCTTTTAAAAATAAAAATAAAATAAAAAAACTTCTTTTAACTTGTTCTGCACTTTGGAATTAGAGAAATTTATTTTTAACTTTGTTACTTCAGAAAGCGATTTAGAAACTAAATTGGGTAAGCCCGACATTTCATATACCATTGGCATATTTTATGTTGTTTTACTTGTCAACTTCAGCAAAACCTTCCCAATTGATTTCCTAAATTTTAAGTGAGAATGATATCACTTTTCTTCTTTGTTTTTTTTTTTTTTTAAATATTTCTTTTAAATTTTAATAGATAATAAAAAAAAAAGTTGCAATTAAAGGTCCTGATTAAATATAGTTTTGAGTGGTCCACTTTGGCCAACTTGAAGATCAGGGGAGAATATATACTAGCTATTTTTCAACAAGACTTCTATCTCTCTGCGTCTTTTTTTTTTTTTTTTTGTCCCTGTCAGGTCATTATATTGTTCCTTGTTGGTTTTTATGAAAATCAGAAACATATTTGTTCTCAAAAGGGGTTTTTTTTTTTTTTTTTTGGGTGGAATATTGCTTCTAAAAATTGTTTATTACCTGATCCTTTAAAAAACCCATGTCATAATTTAATTTTGGACTCTTTATATAAACCCATGTCATAATTTTGGACTCTTTATAATTTAATTTAAAAACCCATGTCATAATAATGCTTTTAAAAGATGTCAAAAAACAAATTTATTTATAAAATTGAAAAAAAAAAAATACGTTGTGCCGACAAAAATATCCCTAAAATATATTTTAAGAAGAAAAAGTCTCTAAATTTGTATTTTTAAAATTAGAAAATAAAAAAGTCATAAAATCATTCTCCCTTTATGTTCACACATTTTGAATCATATTTCAATAACTACACAATACAAATAATCCAAGCCTTATATTTAATATATATATATATACACATATATATATAACAAGGTTAGATAAAATAATGGCCATGTTATTATGATTGTTTAACTAAATTATAATATGAATCTTATATAATATGTTACATAAAGAATCATGTGTAGATCTGGTCATTATCGTAGAACCCATGATTTCATTTTTTGTTGCATAAATTATGATTTCCACTTAGTAAGTGTAGGTTATCGTCAATCTCTCTAGTGAGACGAGAAAATCACACCGATTTTGACAATAACCAATAGTTAAAAAAATGCAAAGTAATTGTTAGAACAATTTCCAGCACAGTAGAAACGACAATGTCTTTATGAAAACATGTGGTCAAAAATTAAATAGAAAAGGTGATGAAGGTAAGAAGTAGGTGGCATTTGAATTAAATCTACGTCTGATGAAAAAGATGGAATTCAAAAGAATTAGGAAAGTAAAGCTCGCTTTCATCTTTTTTGTTAAAACTCAATGCTCGCTTAGAAACACAAAATAACATTTGTGTATAGCTCTAAAATAAACACGTGTAAGCCAATTTCGATCAGTTATAGATCAATGGTTAGGATTTTATTTCTAGGAACAAAATTTCTTATCCATTTATCTTGAATTAAGTATGGAAACATAGTTTAAAACTTATATTAAAAGTTGTGTTATTGTATGATTCAGCCAAATACACAATTGATAAATAAGAAAAAAAATTTTTTTGATTGAAACTGGCCATTCAAATGAACATTTAAAATTTTAAAAAATATATGCTTATTTTTTTTTAACTAAAAAGGTGCTTTTTATAATTGTAAATCCAAAATAAATTTAGGTTCTATTTATATTTTATTTAGAGTGTTCACAACACTAACAACAACTATAAAATATTTATATTTAATTTAATGGGATTGATACGAGTTACCTAAAAAAATAATTAAGTCCGACATATTAGACCGATTGAATCCCAATTTTTCATAAAAAATTTAATTGTAATTCTTGTTTTAGACTCCATTTATTTAGTAAATGTATTGTGTTTGCATTGCGTTTAAATACAATACATTAAATACAATTTATATTTAGAAGAAAAATATTTGTATTATATTTAAATGTAATATATGTTTAAATAAAAATATTTAAATTATATTTAAATAATAAATATGTGAGGTGAAAGGTAAAAAAAAATATAATTAATAAAAATAATAATAAATAATAATTATAATAAATTTTAAATATAATATAATTAATATTTAAATATAATATTTTACGTATAAATGAATATTATATTATATTTAAATATAATACTAAGAAGTATCTTATTATAAATTCTCAATCAAAAAATTCCGTGAAATTCCATGGCCTTGACTCCGACACTCCCGAACTGAAATTTACGCCGCTTGTGTAACTGAAACAAAAGATTGCCTCCAACTGTGGGAATCATTTTGTTTTGTCAGATAAATTTAGTGACTACGCGGTACGTGATGACTGGTTTAGATAAGCGACTAGAGGTTAGTTTTTTTCGATAATTCCACGCTCGTTACTTGGTTAACGTTTTCAGTTATCTGGTTTCTTTGTACTTCTAGTTTGCGTGGAAGCAGCCAAAAATCGTGTAAAAATGATATTGCCACTCTACCTCTGACAAACCTCGTAAACAGTGGCATCATTTTTATTTTTATTTTTTATTTTTTTTCTGGCTACGTAACAAAACCAGAACAGAACCCAAGTTGATTTGCTTTTAATTTAAGCACCAGAGAAGAAAGATTCGAAATAAGGAAAATAAAAAAAAAAAAATGAAAAAGAAATATCAAAGGAACTTGGCTGAGGAGAGAGACCTAACACTGATTCTTTTGTCGATTACCGCCCATTTCCAAGAACTTCAAGGGTAAAAAAATAAGAACTTGACAAAAGATACAGGAAGGAACTTCAAGATTTGAGGTCTTTGTTGTCAAAACAAGAGAAAATTTCGGATTTCGAGTAAGTTTCTCATGTGGGTCTGCAAAAATTTTCTTTCTTTTATTCTTTTTTTCTTTCTTAACGATTATTTTTTTGGTTGGTGAGATATTGGAGTTTGAGCGTGAGATGGGTATTAAGTACTGTTTTGGTCGGAAAAACTTGGGTGAATAGGATAAATGGAACCTCCAAAGGGAATTTGGGCTTCTCTCTGGAACTTTATTTGCTTTTTACCTTACTTCATTGGTCTTCTGCTTCTTGGCGACATTAAAGGTTAGTGTTTGTTTAATAATTTTTGTTCTGTGTTCTGGGGTTTTTTCCCTTGTTTCTTTTTCTTCTTAATATTCTTTCTTTGCTCAAAGTACTGCTTTTTGTGGTTGCTTGGTTTATGTTTTTGAGTTTTTAGTTTGGAAAAATAATTTCACATTATTCTAGCATTGGAATGGATTCTGCAGCACTTTTTTTTTATAATTTTTTTAATTATATATCACAGTTACAATCTAATATCTTTTATTGTTGTTGAAGTAAATTTCACTGTTGCTTTTGCACAACTCTCATGGACAGGCATCGTATTTGTTTATAAATATAATAACCGATTCAGAAGATAGTTTGGTTCATGTTATTCTTTAAAGTTGAGAAAGTGATGGTATTGAAGGTTATAATTTTGCATTGTCTAAATATGACAAAACCTTAGAATAAGACCCCTTATTTGGTTTCAGGCATCATATTATGCCCCTTGATATGTCTAATCATGTCGACCGGAAACATGGCAATCATACTGGTTCTATGGCTGCCACACTGTGTCTGGGCTTATTACAGCGTTTTGTGGTACTCTCTCTTCGCCATTTTCATGTTCTTCATCTTACTTCATTGGTTTTTTTTCATTGTTGAATTTTCTTTTCTTTTGAGGTTAATTCTTCTTTTTGTTACTTGGCAGGGCTAAAAAATTGGGGCCGATTCTAAAGCTTTTCCTGTGCATATCTGTGCTACCTGTGGTTTTGGTGTCGTGGCCTGTCATTGGTATTCTTGGAAGCATTGTGGGTGGAGCCGCCTATGGCTTTTTTTGGCCAGTAATGGCTACTTTTAAAGCTGTTGAAGAAGGGAGGACTAACAAATTATATCACTGCTTTTATGTATGTGTTAGAAATTTTGTGGTGTTTGTTTTATATTTTAGCTTATGTTGCAAACCAATATTCTTTTGTTGCATTCCGTGAAAAGAAGATTCATGATTTGTTGTAGGATGGAACTGTGAGCACTTTTAAAGGATGCTTAACCGTTGTCAGGGATTTCAAGGATGTTTGTCACCATTCTTACTTCTCAATTATGAATGATTTGCGGGAACAAGGGTCTTCAAATGGAAATTATTATGAGATCAGGTTTGCGGAATCTATCAATTCGACTCTTTGTCAAGCAAAACCATTCCCTGAAGTCTAGGCTAAAATTTCACAATTAATCCTTAGCAATGACTAGCAGGCATTACACAGTGTGATTATCTTAGCCACTTGTATGAAAAGACAATACGCACAACATCACATCGTTTATGTTACAACTGTAGTGATATCGACATATGATGTGGAGAAGAAGACCATTACGGCATTACTGTTGGGATTCTATTTGTGTAATTTGCTTTTTGTGGTCTTGCAAGTGATTTTTTATTTAGTCCTGATGATGATGCCTGGTTACAAAATCTTCCTCACTTTTTTGCAGAATCCTTTATCTTCCTGGTGCAGTTATAGCAGGCGTCCTAGGTTTCTTGGTTGATGTTCCGGTTATCTCATTTATTGCCCTATATAAAAGTCTGTTTATGCTCTTTAAGGGCTGGCATCGCCTGTTTCATGACCTTATAGGACGAGAAGGCCCTTTCTTGGAAACGATATGTGTGCCATTTGCAGGTCTCGCTATCCTACTTTGGCCATTGGCCGTCGTTGGGGCAATACTGGCGTCCATCGTGGCCAGCATATTCCTTGGTGCTTTCGCGGGTGTGGTGGTTTATCAGGTATTTGCTAAGATTTATGTTGATGTTTTTGTTACCTAGACCTTGAACAAGATACTAATATATTCTTTTGGAATTTGGATTACAGGAATCCTCTTTCTGGTTTGGTCTCTGCTATGTTGTTGCCTCCCTGGCCATATATGATGAATACAGCAATGATATTCTCGATATGCCCGAAGGATCTTGTTTTCCAAGGTGCTAATTTTGCACTCACATATTTTTTATTTTTCTGATCTGCACTCGATTCACTCTGACTACATTCTAACAAGTTCTTTTTATGTGGGTAGACCTAAATACCGAAAGGATAAGTCATCTTGGACCACCTCTAGCGCGTCTTCCTTCTCAAGGCCCGGCTCTTTTAAAAGTCCTCTCTCCCGGACAGGTTCAATGTCTAGTCCCATGATTGATTTGAAGCCACTTGAGGTATCCTATACAAATATTTTTCAAATTTTTTGTAATTTGTATCTACACTATCATGCATAAATCATCGTTTGTTTAGCTCGTGATTTAGGCGCTGAAACGGAAATACTTTTCATGACTTGTTGCAGCTTCTTGATAGCTTATTTAAGGAGTGTCAAGATCATGGAGAACTCTTGGTATCTGAAGGACTAATAAGCCTTCAAGACATTGAAGATGCCAAGTCTGATAAAGGCAGCCGAGTTATTGGCATTGGATTACCAGCGTATTGCCTTCTTCAGACACTCTTGCGCTCGGCAAAGGCTAATTCTGTTGGCATATTGTTAAGTAAGCCAAACTTTTTTCTTCGTCATAGACTTCACTATATTTTGTTGTTTTTGCTTACTATTGTTTTTGTATTATCTGCTGATGTAGATAATAATACTGAGATAAATAGCACGAACAGACCAAAAGATGTCGTTTTTGATTGGTTTCTCAACCCCTTGTTGATCATCAAGGACCAGATTAAAGCAGAAAACCTCTCTGAGGCAGAAGAGAGTTACTTTTGCAAATTGGTTCTGTTGAGCGGTGACACTTCAAGACTGAAAGATACAGAGATTGGCCCACCTCCTGAACTGGAGCGTAAACGAGCTGAACTCGATGCTTTAGCTCGGAGGTGATGCTGCAAAAACTTTTCTAAAAGCTCATCCCTTTATTTATTTGATAGATAAACGACTCTTTACTGTCCAATCTCTTCATGACAGGCTCCAAGGCATCACAAAATCCATCTCAAGGTATCCAACTTTTCGGCGTCGCTTTGAGCAACTAATTAGATCCATATCAGATGAACTTGACAGGAAGAATGGAAAGCGTCAAACAATTCAAAGATCGAAGAGCGCTTTTGCACGGATGTTTAGTCAAAAGTCCTTCAAGAGCAAAACAAGCAATCATGGTTTGGATCAAGAGTCACAAGTAGTTGCAAGAGACGGAGAAATTGCATGACGACAAGAAAAGTTAATCTTCTCCATTCCAATTTTTGCTCTTATATGCTTAGTTGAATGCTTTCGTTTCACACCCCCCACACAGCCCCCCTCCTTCTCTCCATTGTACTGATAACTTCTTGCTCTACAAACCGGGGCTGAGAAGAATGTATTTTACTAATCTTGTAAAAACACAATCTTATTTGTATTCACAACTATTCAAGAAGTTTCTTCATCTCCCTTTAAGAGGAGAAGATCCAAATGGATTCTGTTAAAGTATAAAGTGTCTTCTTCTTTGCTTTAACACTCGACCACTGAGTGGGGTAGAGGCATGTAAAAACGACAACGACGCATGAAACGAGGAGAGAGAGTAAAACGACATTGACATTGTAACGACAGTAAAAGGAATTAAAAAAAGCGGCATAAGAATAATGAACGGTGACAGTTGGAAAGATGACATCAGAATGATAAGATTAAAAACAATGGAAGTAACGAAAAAAAGAGAGGAAAAAAAAAGGGGGCTGTGACATGAGTTAAGAAACGACATTTATTGGACATTTATTGAAAGAGCATTACGGGTGGGACTCACAGATGAGACATATTTTTATTAGTTATGATGTTTAATATTAGTGGCGTTGTTAAGCATTTTTCTTATTGAAATAATAAGAGCTAGAATATGATAATAGGATAAAACGGGGCAATTATAACAAGAAACAATAGATAGCTAGAATAGCATTATAAGCATATGTTCGAATGGGATTCCAAACTCAAAAATGACTCAAAAATGGATTAAAAAATTGTTTGTCTAAAATTAGTCCACCTAAGACATTAATTTTTTTTTTTAACATTTAAAAAAACTTTCCTTCCTCCTCTATTTGAAAATGGAAATTTTTTATTTATTCAAACAAGTTTTCACTTTTAAACATAAAAAACTTTCTAGTCTCAAACAAGAATTTTCCCTTTCCAAATACAAACCCCCATCGAAACAAAGCATAAAATGACAAAGAAGATCAAATTGAAAAAAAAAAAAAAAAAACGGCAACAATCATAACAAACGATGTAAAGTTTTAAACTACAAAAAACTTATAAAACGACGACTATTTGAACTTCTTTCAAAGTATTAAAAGGGCAACAATTAGAAACCAGAACTTAATAAAAACGGAAAACTATATCAAATAACGATAAAACAGGGGGAAGAACACCAAACTAAAAACGAAAGTAACATTTTAAACGACATGATTTTGATTTTGTTTTTGTATTTGTTAAAGATGATAAGGCGGACAAAAATACAAAACTAAAAAACGACCATGATAACGGTGAAAGGAGAAAAAAAGACAATTATCAAACTTTAAACATATTGCAGGGTCTTTGTGGCATTTTAAAGCCCTACTTAATAGGAGCCATCATTCTCTGTCTCTCTCTCTCATCCAATATCTTTAATTTGTACGTGGGCAGTTGTATAAGGAGAGTTCAACGGAGGGATTGTACTTTCTTTAGAAGCGAAATGACTAGAATCTTTACCCATGAGCAAATAACGTACCAAAAAAAAGTCTTCCTCAACAGTAAAACGTGCGCCAAACCCACACATTATTGAGAGTGATCAGTTTGTTGAGAAAAAGATCACGTATGAGTCGGGATCCATGATCCCTGATCTTGAGCCGTATTCACCAACGTGCTAATAATATATATATATATAATATTATATATGTATATAGATATAGACAGATAAGTTAAAAATACACAACGTGCCAATGTGTTCCATACTTACCAAATTGCCCTCCGACCAACCAGACCAAATCAAAAGAGTCACTCGCAGTCGCACATAACCTCCCACTACCTCCACAACTTTCTTGAAATTGAATAACTAACTCTCCCCGCAACTTTTCACTTTCCTCTATGCCTATACATATATATATATATATTTATATATGATACTCAAAAATTGATAGCCCAATACTTTGTCGTTTTCAGAGCTTGGACATAATTTCCACCCATATGGCTTTCATTAACTCAGTCAGAGCAGTTTTGCTCTTCTGTGTCATCTTCTCTTGTCTCCAGAGCTTCTCTGTCCTTTGCTTTGAGTTCGAAGTTGGCGGTCCCAAAGGCTGGGTCGTCCCTCCATCAAACGACAGCAAAATCTACAACGAATGGGCCTCTCAAAACCGGTTCCAACTCGGTGACACCATCCGTAAGTACTCACGTTACTATTTTACTATAAAACTATAGTAAAAGACATGTTGTTGTTGAGCTTCATCCATTAATAAAAAATATTTTTATAATATTTTTGTGTAAAGTTTATTTATTTATTTATTTATTTTTGTTGAAGGTTTTAAGTACAGCAAAGACTCAGTAATGGAGGTGACAGAGGAGGATTACAAGAAGTGCAATTCAAGTCGTCCAAACTTCTTCTCCAACACGGGAAACACCGTCTTCAAGCTTGACCACTACGGTCCTTTCTACTTCATCAGTGGAGTTTCTGGTCACTGCGAGAGGGGTCAACACCTGATCATCAAGGTCAAGACTCCCGGTGATCAATCTCCATCAGACGGTGCCGAATCCTCTGCTTCCCCTCTTGTCGTTTCGTCGTTTGGAGCCTCGAAGCTCGTCGTCCTTTCGATCTTTGTTCTGTCGTTTGCTTCTTCTGTTGTCGTTTAGGCTAGCTTAAAATTAATTAGTTCGTAAATAGCTGGATTAATGCTGTTAGGACGCTGTTTTTGCTTATGTTTCTAATTTCCTTAAGAGTATTTGCTTTCAGAGTTGCATGTTCTAGCTATAGGGTACTATTATTTGTGACTTTGTGAATTGTGATCTAATTTGGGCTTTTATACATGTTATAAAAAATGTAATGCAATGTTCATGTTCTATGCTTATTGCAATTAGAGAAAAATATGACGCACTGTACTTTCATGTGTTTGCCACATCTTTCTTCCTAAATTACATATACAAACTTAGAAGGAAAACCAGTTAAAAATAAAAAAGACTTAGGTACTTGAGAAGGACTTGGAAATTACGTATCTAAAAAGTAACCGCCAGAAACTCCATTCTTTCAATGGATTCTCTTACTTTTGGCTTCAGAAACAGCAAAACCATTTTTTCTGCATCCAAAGAGAAGAGTAACAACATAAATTATCAAGTGTTTTTTATTTTTTTTGGTGTGAAGAACTACTAAATACTAAAGTTGTGATGTGTAATGTGATTGTTACCATTGGGGGATAATCGTAATTCTCTGCTGGTTTAGGTGAATTATTATCATTCTTTTGTGTCGTTGTCGTTCCATTAGCAGAAACCACACCTTTGGATTTCTTCTCATCTCTGGCTTTGCTAAATATGACCGTGAATCCTTCCGCCGAGGCAGGATTGTTCACATCCCACTCTCCGAATTTCGGCAATGGTCGACCTTTGTCCTGCTGCAGACACACAGATTATAAATTATAAAAAAAAAAAAAAATTATAGCATAATTTACGTAAGTAATATTGCTTCCCTGAACTTAATGGAATAAATCATGATTTGTAGCAATTTTTTTAAACGAACTAATTTTAGTAAGGGTAAAGAATTGGAGGTTGATTTAACGATAGATTGAGCTGCAAAATTGTCAAGAAGGAGGATTCAAAAACAAACAAAAGGAAACTCTATGCATTTATGCAGAATTTACATGGTATATACATGTTCTATTAAAATTGCACATACATTGAACCAAAGAAAAAAATGATAACTTGTAATGTCCATGTAACATAGAATCTTACCGATGCCATTAGAGAACGTCGCAGGGGATTGCTAGTAGAAAAAATGGCAGATTCAGAGAAAGAAAACTTAGGGGAGAGAGAGAGAGAGAGAGAGAGAGAGAGATAGAAGGCCAAAAATGAGAAAGAGAGAAGAAAATTGAGCGAGTATTAAGGAAGGTCCATGGACACTAGTGGTGGCTATAAAAAATTGGGTGATTTATGTTAATTAGGTATTGTATCCAGCTTTTTAGTAGGCGGCATTTTTTGGTTTTCTTTTACTTATATTGCATATTCATTCACATTAAAATCATACATTCTGTTATATAAATAATATTTTTAAAGGTAATTGTGTATATAATATAATGATAATTTTATATCCTATTTTATTATGTTTGAATCTATATATCGTAATTGAAAAAGGAATGATGTTTTTGAGGGATTAATATTTTGTTGAGGGAGCAATTAATGATGATTGGGTTAAGTTTTAATTCATCCATTTATTTTCGTCGACCAACTGGCCTTCATGACAATTCTTCCACCGACTGATGTATCCAACCATTGACTTTCCTAATCAAATGATCCAAATTAATCGACATTCCAATATTCTCTTCCACAACGTTACAACATTTGAGTTCCTTTTCGTCCAAAATAAAACTTGTTTCCTACTGGTCGGTCTCATAGCACTGTCCTTGCCAGTTTCCCTGAAATAGAGTACAGACGTGAATCCAAATAAGAGTCATGTTGCACTTATCAATTATTCTCTCTCTCTCTCTCTCTCTAACATTTTCTGACTCGTGAATTACATTTCAACGGCTAGATTTTCTTGATTATGATTAGAAAAATGAATTGAATATCAACCCCAAATCAATTTTAGATATCAACTTATATAACATATGAGTTATTGTTTTTTTTAAGTATTTAAAATATTATCATATTAATTAATTATATTTATTAATAAAATATGATTCATGAATTAGTACTTAAAAAGTTAGAATCAAAATTGATCTTTAATATTACTCGTATGATTATTGGTGTATCAGAATAGAAAAGTACAAAATTTATACTCTTTTGAGGAGTTAGGATAGGAAATTCTTAAAAGAAGTCTAAACTTTATTGATAGTAACGAAGAAAACAATAATTGAAAAACACCTAATTAACCCTATTTGTTGACTAATAAATTCTAACCTTTTAGGAATCTTAATTCAAATATAAACTTAATTCTAATCCTAATAACAAACATTAATGAGTCCTAATCAAACTCAAACTGAATATAAATATCAATAATAAAAGAGAAATCCTAATGTGTATTGGAATTGTCCTACATCAATCCCTTCCACTTAAAACAAAACTCATCCTCAAGTTTGATGTAGATAACTAAATCTTGTTTGGGGGATAGTAATCATATAGGTCAGCAATATTGAAGGTGTTTGAAATCCCCAAATCTCCTGGTAGATCAATTACATAGGCATTATCATTGATATTCTTGAGAATTCAATATGGACCATCTTTTTATTCTTGAGCTTGTGGTCAATGCCTACTGGAAACCATCCTATCCTTAAAAACACCATGACTAAGGAGGCGTTTGATAAACGCATTGCATTTTGATTGTATTTGAATGAAATTTATTTTTTGAATGTTGTATTTGGTTGAAAAGTATTTGTTTTGTATTTGAATGAAATGTGTGTTTGGATGAAAAGTATTTTAAAATTGAAAAGTTGATGTGATTGATAAAAATAGAGATAAATAGTAGAGTTGAAAAGTTGATGTGATTGTTTTAAAAATATTTTGAATAGTAATTGTTTTCGTAGCACTGTTACAAAATTTGTGTTTGGTGTAAAATTATATTGTATTTGAGTAAAATTAAAATGAAATATTTTTCCCAAACGTCCAGTAAATCCCCTTCATTAAAATACCATAAGACGTCTATGTTGGTCTGCAGCAACTTCATATCTCTAATTTTTAGCTTCTAAGTTTTGAGTGACTTCAGTATGCACTCTATGGTGACGTTTGGCATTACTTTTAAAATGTTTTCAATTTTAAAAAATTTGAAAATGAGAATATTTTGAAAATTATATTAAGAACATTTCTGAAATTATATTTGGTTATGTTTTCTAAACATATATTTTAAGAAATATAAAAATGAAATTTTGTTTGGTTATATTTTTGAAAACTCATTTTATGTTTTGGAAACTGTTTGGTTATATTTTTTTTTATTAAAACATATTTATGTTTAATTTTTTGAAAAATAACAAAAAAATAATTTATTAGTCATAATTAAAAAAAAAATCATTTGGTGGTGAGCTTTGTAATGAGGGGTAGGAGTGGAAGACATTGGTGGTCTGAGCCCTAGGTGGCAGTAATAGCAAGATTTGGGTCGCGAGTCGATGGTTGTTTCTGTGAGTCGATAGTCATCATTGCGAGGCGACTGTCATCGTCGTCATTATCAATCTGTAGTCGTCTCCCTTCACCCAAGGGAGAGGCCATTATTAGACATGATCATTGTTACCGACGCTGTACAAGCAGAGAGAGAGAGAAGAAGGAGTGAGAAAATGAAAATAAAAAAGTAAAAACAACTTTTTTTTCTTTTTCAAAAAACCCAAAAAATAACATAGTTGAAAACGATGTTTTCGAAATACTTTTGAAAACGTTAAACAAACAAATGCTATTTTGATATCGTTTTCATTTTTTATGTTTTTGAAATGAAAAATCATTCTCAAAACTAATAACAAATGCCCCTATGCATCCTCTCAGCTAGTTCTTCAGTAGCTCGACTAATTCCTAGAATATTAGGTAACAGAACCAAATCGAGCTTATGTCTCGGGGAGTTAGTGTACACAACTTCAGTTTGACCATCTATTTGTGGGTGATGATGTTCATGAAATTCTGAAGCAGGAGTAGTATGAAAAACCTACTTTTCAACTTCTAAACTCTTATCTTCCCTGGGTGATTTTGTTGTGGTGCTAACACAAATTTTTTGTCAGGCCACGTAAATATGTAGGTGACTTTCTTGTCTTGGAGCAAGGAGTAACGTTAAACCACACAAAGCATTTTGTACCATGTTACTGAGGCACTCTTGAGATTGATGATCAATTGATTAAACCTGAAGCATTTTGCTTAGATTAGTTCTTGCATATGGTTCTGTAGTACTTTTATGTCCTTGTTGTCCAAAATTTGTATTATTCCCAGTACCTATATCATCTTTTTGCTATCAAAATTGGGATAATTGTTGAATATGGACTGAATTAGTCTTGTTGTTTTCCCAAGTAGTTTGTTGCTGACCTTTGATTAAATTGGCTAGGTTCTTGAGGTGGCATTATAAGGGCTGGTAAAATAAAGGTCTATTAAGTTGTTCCTCAATTTTCAATGCCCAAATGACTGCATCTAAAAGATTCCAAACTTGTTACAATGCTAATTTATCTTGAATAACCAATGTCAATCCTTTAATATATCTTGTCGCTTCTTGGCTATCAATTTTATTGAGATTGTTTCTTGCATGCAGGTGTAAAATTCATTTGTGCATTCATTAATATATCTAGTTCCTTATTGACAATTTTAGTATTGATGATAAAGTATCGGCTCATAATCAATTGGCAAAAATCTAGCATTTAATATTTTTTCATCTTAACCAAATTTGAATAGGTTGTTTGCCTTGTCGTTTCCGACTTGTTTGTAGCTGCTCCCACCATGCTGCTACTCTGCCTATAAGCTTGTATGCAACCAATTTAACTTGCCTATTAGAGTCGATATTCATACATTTGAAGAAGTTTTCCACATTATTATGCAGCCAATCCAACAAATCTTCAATGTATCGATACCATCAAAAGTAGTAAGATCAAGTTTTATTTTATAGTCTTGAAAATCATTATGATATCATTGATATCTCGACTGATAAAAATTTTGATTACTTTGTCGATTTCTTAGCTAATGTCTTGAAATTTCTTCTTGCATATGTTCACCATCAGCAATTCTCCGTAACTCTTCATCACTAGAAGGATAGCGACATTGTGTCGGTGGGTCCATTTGCTAGTGTACAATGTGACGCTAGTGTTTCGGCTGGTTATGTCCTCCATGGTGTTGAAATATTCTTAGTGGAATCACGTCTTAATAATGTTGATTTAAATTGACATGTTGGTTTCCCATAATTGGTAATTCAGTGTATTTTGGACTAATAACTTCTTATTGTTAATTGCCTTTAACAGTAATAGCAACTACCATCTTAGAGGTTTTGAATTGAACGATCCAAATCATCAAAATGTTGTTCGATATTCTCTATTTGCTGTTCAAGATTCTAAACAACCCTACCATGCATGTTACTGCTCCGCCTATAAGCATGTGTGCAACTAATTTAAGTTGCCTATCAAAGTTGATATTCATACATTTAAAGAAGTTCTTCGCATTACGCAGCCAATTCAAGAAATCTTCAATGTAAAGATGGCCATCAAAATCGGCGAGATCAATTTTTATTTTATAGTCTTAAAAATCATTATGATGTCATTAATATCTTAGCTAATAAAAATTTTGATTATTTTGTCTATTTCTTGGCTAATGTCTTGGAATTTCTTCTTGCATATGTCCACCATCAGTAATTTTCCGTAACTTTTCATCGCTAAAAGGATCGCGAAATCGTCTCAGTGAATCAACTTGTTGGTGTACACCACAATGCGGTGTTCTAGTTGGTCATGTACTTCGTGATGTTGAAATATTCTTGGTGGAATCACGTCTTCGTAGTGTTGGTTTAAATCGGCATGTTGGTTTCCCATAATTGGCAATTCAACATCCCTTGGACCAATAACTTCTTGTTGTTGATGTGGTTGTTGATTGCCTCTAATAGTCATAGCAGCTATCATTTCTTGGAGGTTTTGAATTGAACAATCAAAACCATCAAAATGTTGCTTAGGGGACATTTGGTAAAAAATTTCATTTTAACTTCATTTAAATACAATACAATTTTACACCAAACACAAATTTTACAACAGTGCTACGAAAACAATTACTATTCAAAACATCTTTAAAACAATCACATCAACTTTTTAACTTTACTATTTATCTCTACTTTTACCAATCACATCAACTTTTCAACTCTAAAATACTTTTCATCCAAACACACATTTCATTCAAATACAAAACAAATACTTTTCAACCAAATACAACATTTAAAAAACAAATTTCATTCAAATACAATCAAAATGCAATGCGTTTACCAAACGCCCCCTTAATATTCTCTATTCAGTGTTCAAGATTTCGAACAACCTGACCATGTTGCTGCTCTGCCTATAAGCTTGTATGTTTAACTTGCTTATCAGTCGATATTCATACATTCAAAGAAGTTCTCCACATTATGTAACCAATCTAAGAAATCTTCAATGTAGAGATTGCCATCAAAAACAATAAGATCAATTTTTATTTTATAGTCTTGAAAATTATTATGATGTTGCTAATATCTAAGTTTATAAAAATTTTGATTACTTTGTCGGTTTTTTGGCTAATGACTTGGAATTTCTTCTTGCATATGTCCACCATCAGCAATTCTCTCTAACTCTTTATCGCTAAAAGGATCATGAAATCGTCTCAACGGGTCCACTTACTGATATACACCACAACGCTGGTGTTTTGGTTAGTTATGTACTTCATGGTGTACAAATATTCTTGATGGAATCACATCTTCATAGTGTTGGTTTAAATTCGCATGTTGGCTTCCCATAGATGGTAATTCAGCGTCTTTTGGACCAACAACTTCTTATTGTTGTCATTTCTTAGAGGTTCTAAATTGAATGATCCAAACTACTAAAATGTTGCTCGAAATTCTCCATTCATTGTTTAAGATTCTGAACAATAGTTGGAAATTCTTGTCATCTACGTTCATCAACAATGCACGATTCTTTATTTTTGCTAGAATTAGCTAGCATCCCAGGTCAAATCTATAGGCTCTGATACCAATTTGGTGTAGTAGAATAGAAAAATATGAAATTTAAACTCTTTAAAGGAGTAGGGATAGGAATTTCTTAAAACAAGTTTGAACTTTATTGATAATAATGAAAGAAAGCTTAATTGAAAAACTCCTAACCCTATTTATAGACTAATAAATTCTAATCTATTTTGGAATCATAATTCAAACAGAAAATTTAATCCTGATCCTAATAATAAACACTAAGGAATCCTAATCAAACTCAATCTAAATATAAATAACAATAATAAAGGAGAAATCTTAATATGCATTGGAATTGTTGTGCATCAATTATGGTTTAAATATGGTACTATAGCTAAAATATTAATGATTTTCTTTAGCAATACGTTTGGAAACATGTAAAAACCAACAAAACTACATCAAATTGGAAAACGACAATAAATCATTAAGAGATAAAAGTACGAAATTTCAAAAAGGATGATACTTAACTGTACGAAAATTTTCACTAACAAAAATTACAAAAAAAAAAAACCCCCCACCATTTGAAACGATTTGGAACAAATACAATTAAGAAACGACGTTATTATTATAACACAACTAAATAAGAGAAACGACAACAACATTTTAAAAAGACAAGTCATGAATACAATTGCATAATTAAAACAACAAAAATTAACGAAATAACGGCTAACTTATGGTAGAAACATGACAGCAAAATGTAGGTGGACAAATTTTTGGAAAGGAAATGAAATAGTAAAAAAGACAGAAGAGATAACAAAAGAGTAACAAAAGAAACATAAATGACAACCACAAAACTATAAATACTTAAAAAAACAACACAAATAATATATTATATAAGGATGCAAAATTCTCAAAACGACGAAGAACATTTCGTTAATTTTAAACTCCACAAAAAAATTATGCTTTTCCCAGCAACACTGAAAACAAATAAACTGAAAGAAACAAATTATCATAATAGGAACTTACAATAAATTTATAAAAAACTACATAAAACTAGTGAGTACGAAAAGCCTTGAAAACAGTGGTAGCGTAATAAAATATAGAAAATATATATATATACATATATATATATATAGAAACTTTAGAAGACGACAAGAACAAGTAAAATGACAAAACATGTAATAAACGATCATTTTTCTTTAAAACGACATTTAATTTGTCAAACGACATAACTCATAGTACTAGGGGAAAAAAAAAAAAAAAGGGGAAACGCCTAAAGAGCATTATGCTAAAAACGACATTTATACTTGTTAAACTACAACAACATCGGCGAGACAGTAATAAACCACGAAAGCAAACATACAAGGCTGGAAGCAGCAAACGACAATGCTTTACAAAACGACATCAAGTATAAAGGCCGACATAATAATGAAACGACGTAATCTCTAATAATAAGTATTAATGGTTCTCATGCGAGACACACGCCACACGCCGTTGTGGCCCCGCCATCTCATATACACAAATTAGGGAAATTACAAAAACAAAGAAAAAGTCGAGAACGGGTTCAAATTTTTGTCTTAAGAATTGATGTTTCAAATAATATATAATTAATAATATTATTTTATATTATTTTAAAAAATTAAATATGCTTAATAAATAATTTTTTATATTTTAAAATCCAATTTTTTTCAATTATACACCATAATATAATTAATTAAGTATAATTTGAGATATTAAAATTAGACAAAAAAAAATTTTAATTTAAAAAATATAATTATAAATATAATTTAATAATAATTTTATGATTGCAAAATACAGGATTTAAAGCCTCAATTTAAGTTGAAAAAGGAAAAACACGACCAACTAATATGGGATCAATCAAATGACTGATCTCCGAACGGACAACGTATCATTTTAGCTGACGGCCTTAAATCCGCCACGCCATCACAAAACCCCTGGGACTTCCAACCAGTTTACGGCACTAGAATTTCTCCAATAAAATTAAAAACAAATTAACATTATTACTAAATTACCCCTCAACTTCACAGCTAAACCGCTCCCTATTTATAGTCCATTTTCGTCATTTTATTCCCAAAAGAGCACTTTGGTCCCAAATCGTCCCCGACTCTCACCCTCTCTCTCACTATTGATTTCCATCGTCCCCCTCTGAAGGCTTTGGCAATGGCGACCGGCGTGCTGAGAAGATCCATTTCTAGGGTTCCGGCGACGCAGGCTTCAAGGTTCGTGCCTTTACGATTCTTGGCTTCGGAAGCTGAGGCTCAGCGAGGAGAGGCCCGAGCGAGCTCGAATCCGAAAACCTTTTCAATCTACCGATGGAACCCTGACAAATCAGGGAAGCCGGAGCTTCAGAACTACCAGATCGACCTCAAGGAGTGTGGGCCCATGGTCCTCGATGCTCTGATCAAGATCAAGAACGAGATTGATCCGACGCTGACCTTCCGACGGTCGTGCCGGGAGGGGATCTGTGGGTCCTGCGCGATGAACATCGACGGCTGTAACGGCCTCGCGTGCCTGACGAAGATCCCGTCGGGAGGGGCGACTATGATCACGCCGTTGCCGCACATGTACGTGATCAAGGATTTGGTAGTGGACATGACGAATTTCTATAATCAGTACAAGAGCATAGAGCCGTGGCTGAAGAGGAAGAACCCGCCGCCGGTGCCGGGGAAGGAGGTTCTGCAGAGCAAGAAGGATAGGGCCAAGCTCGACGGGATGTACGAGTGCATCCTCTGCGCCTGCTGCAGCACATCCTGCCCCAGCTACTGGTGGAACCCTGAGTCCTATTTGGGACCCGCTGCTTTGCTCCACGCCAATCGGTAATTCCCTTTTTCTTATCTGTTTAATTATTGAAGCCCTAAAAAAAAAATGATCTTGAAAGTTTGCTTTTTCGTTGATCTCAAAACGTTAAAATTTTTGATATTTAGGATTTGGTTTTATGCTTAATTGAATGGAAATGGAAATTTTATGCTGAAAATTGGTTTAATCTAGTAAATGTAATTGATAACCTATAGACTTTCCTTGCTTTTGGTTTTTTGGGTTACTTTCATCCGTTCCGGTTAATTTTGGTGATATGTTACTTGGTTCTGTTATTGTTTGGTAGCTTTCCTTGTAGTTATTTTTTCAATACGAATTAACTTATTACAACATTGGTTCTCTATATGTATCTTATATCTTTGTCAGCGTTTCAGTGTCTTATATTCTACAATGTCTACGTAAAACCCAGAAATGACAGAAAGTTAATTGATTGTTTAAGCTTACATTTCTGGGTTCAATTCCTCTTTTTGAGAATGTGTTCTTTCATATTGCTAGGACAGGACTCTAGTTTTGTGCAATTCTTGCTTCGGTAAAACCTGCTAATAAAATTTCAAGTAATTTCCAGAAAAAGTTCATGGCCGCTTCTTATATATATATATATATATATTTTTTTTTTTTCCCCCTTGTTTGTCTCCTTTGGGGGGTGATACCCAAGTGTGTCTCTTACAAATGTTCACGCTAAAAAGATAAAGCGACTGGACGATCAGTCATTGGTATATCATCCACATTGTTGAATTTCATATAAGCTTCATGGTTCTAATGGATTTGGTAAAAAAAATGAAGGTCCGAGGCTCGAAAAATTGGTAGTGCGCATAAATCCAGAGAAAAGTTCTTAATGCTGTTGCCTGACATGCAAAGTCCAAAACAATCTTTGTTCTCCTATAATTAGCAAAAGGAATTTGTTTTATTTTATTTTTTACTTTTTCCACAATCCTTGCGAAATGTGGATAAAACTGAATGTGGAATCTCATTTGTGGTTGTGAATGCAGGTGGATCATGGACAGCCGTGATGAATATACAGAGGAGCGACTGGAATCGATCAATGATGAGTTCAAGCTCTACCGCTGTCATACTATATTGAACTGTGCAAATGCCTGCCCTAAGGGCTTGAACCCCGGAAGGCAGATTCAGAACATTAAGAAGCTTCAGCCATCTAAGCCCCACTAAGTTGGGTACTTGTGAGGTGTGATAATTTGCTCATTATTGGTTTGGCCGCGATATTTTTCTGGGAAGTTGTCGAAGGTGTCGACAGTTAATAATACAAGCAGTGATTGTATTTTCCATCCGTTTGTGAAACTGTAATGAAGCATGTTTTCTTTGTTTCTAATAAGTGCTTGTAGATTCGAGATCTCAGATAATTTTCTTTCGTCGGGCTGCGGTCATCCTGTGTTAGTTCTCCATATGGTTTATGCTTTGCTAAAAATTTTGAAAAACTTGTAAGAACTCCATGACCATGAGATATGTAGCGCACAAGTGTTTATCATTTTGGGGGTACAACAAATGCTAAATTATAATTCCTCATCAGCCCCCTAGTACTCTCCTGAGTTATCACCACTTACATGACATCAATTATCTATTTGCTGCTAATTCCTTGGAAATATATATTCAGTGCACCAAGTTTGAAATATTTTGTAAACCGTCATCTATTCCAGATGATTCTTTCATATATTTTCTTGTATTCACAGAGTTTAAACTGATCCTCGCATAAATCCGTTATATATAAAGAAATATATGTTATAAATACCAAAAAAGGTTAGGTTCTTTGGTCTCCTAAACTTCAACTACCACAAAGCCTTCATGCATAAAACAGCTGCTAGTGAGAAATTTCACCATCTGAAAAGCGTAGCTAAAATCTTGCAGCGAGATGAAGTTGTTGGCATCAACTGGCTTTTTGGTTTTCATGATCATTGTTGGTTGGACCAATGTCGTTCAAGCAAGCAGTCGCATTTCCTTTATCCCTCCAGACCTCGAACGATCTGGTTATGTTACCATAACAGGTTGATAAATTGAGTTCTCTAGAAACAACAAAATGACATTTGCATTATTATGCTCTAGTCGAAAGAACCAACAATGCCTCATTGTTCTAAGAGACATACAAAATAAGCACTCACATTATAAGGTTATAGTTTCGAATTTGAATTGTAATGCTGAGCCATCTTCTGCAGGGTGCAACAATGACTGTGACACAGCTTGTTGCAGTTGCGACATTAAAAAAAAGCCACCGCTTTGTGTGGAATGCTGTCTGGAGGAGCCTTGACTCAAAGGTATATTTGATTTGATTACAGCTTTACAAAGTACAAACTACTATTGCGTGCAATTTATTAGAAGCTACCTTATAGATTTTCTGACAAAACACAACTCACTACAACTTCCTTCTAATGTGTCAAGAATATACACACTGGATTTTTGACCGAACGTTTTCAGGAAACTTGTCTCATGATGCATGCAATATTTTCTGCTTTTAGGTAAAGGACCAATGTTCTATGAGAAACACAAGCAACTAGCACTTCAGTACCAGAAGATCAGACTTAATGTCACGAAGTTTCCAATTTAAGTCTCAAACTCTTGTATTTGTGAATATGTCCCAACATCATTTGATTTCCTTCCCTCTCAAGTGCAAGTTTTTTCAAGTTGTTTGATCAAGCCTTGGAAAACCCATGGCAAATCCTGAAATCCACATAGAAGGATGCAGTTCCATTGAAAAATCACAGGAAGAAAAATAAAACAAAAGGACGCGGCATAGGTTACATGGAACCCCGAATATAACTGTTGAATACTTGCTAAAGAACCCCTCTGGATTATCACAATAAAATGGTAAATCTCAGTTCTCTGTCAACCAACGCTTGATTATTCTATCATGCGATCAATGTCATCTGATCTAAAACAACAAATTCCCAAAAAAAAAAAAATGTGGGCAGCGCGGCTAATACCATAGTTTTTCAGACATACAACAAACATAAGTTTAGAAATTTTGTCAAGGCTACCTCTTAGGATGAGGAATTAAAGACGGTAAAGGAAAAAAGCACAAATATACAGAAATCATATCGTCCTTGAAAGACCAAGGAATACAGCGGCTGATGATATCTGTACCCTAAGATCAGCAATATCCACGTCATGACCGCCTTCAACAAGACCCCATTTGTCCACCTGAAAAAAAAAATGTTGAACGAATATACAAGTAGGTGGTTGCATAAACAAGTATGAGCTTTATGATAAAGGAACGGCTAGAAACACAAATGACAGAACCTGTAAATCTTCTTCAAGTCTAATCAATTCAACTGCTTCCTCAATCTGCAATTTCCCACGAAACATTCCAATAGCAATAACTAGAGAGTGAGCTGCTGCTGCAATAGCATCAATTGCTGCCAATTCACAGTCATCTGTTTTCTTTAGCAGATCTTCTATGGCCTTTACGAGACCATCCTCCTGCTTTCCACTGAAATAACTTGAGAACACAACAGGCTTAAAGCCAAATTCTGACTCCAACCAATCGAGTACAGGATCAATTTTCTCCACGTGCTTTGCTACAAATTTTTGAGAGCACCAGGAGTTAACAATATTAAAATGCTTTCACGGAAGTTCAAAACCAAATAAAAAATCCATCCTAAGATCAAATTCTTAGGAGAAATCCACATCCATGATCCACCGATTGTGATTAGAACATTTATTGAGGGCAAATACTTGCTAATTTGTATAACATGCTTCATAAACATATCAAAAGTTTCATAAACAAAATTGTTGAACTTCTAAAACCTACCCAACTGATTGTTAGATTCACCCAAAAATGAGTATTCAAATACAATTCAATCCTTTTCCAAAAATTCCAAGCTGAGAACATGCGCTTAAGTAACAAAGGAGGAGACATTCAACATTCAAGCAGCATACCATGTAGACCACTTGTAAGAACATTGTCCTCCGGCGCGCGACAGAATACTAAATCTTGGTTAAATTTCCTCATCAAATTCTCTATGATCTTTGGCCTCGTGAGAGGAACTCTTTCAAGTGCAGTGCATGCAAGCCTCATCAGAGGCATCGTAAAAGGTCTGATCCCATCCGTTTGCTAAAACATTCAAAACTTCGTTACACAATCTCCAAGCAGACGAATTTCACAGAATAATCCAAAACTTCGTAAAGGCTCTTTGAGACGAGACGAACCATATAAAAATAATCCAATTTTTATCAAATCATTTCATCCGAGTTGGTATTAATCGTAAAAGGCTGAATTAACTCAGAAAGCACCACCAAACTAAAACGAAATGACAGGAAAAATCAATACATATAAATCTAAAAAAGAAAAAAGAAAAAAGGGAGCGTTTGGAGCCTACAACTGGAGTAAAATAAACCAATTTCACTATTCACGTCTTTTTCAAAAAAAAAAACCCAGACTTTAAAATCAGAAACTTTCTCCTTTCAAGTCAAATTGATATATATTTTAAGATTCATTTTTTTTTTTGAATACATTTCAACTCATTTTCAGTCAAAGCATTTTCAAAACTCCAACTTCAGTTGGTGTTCCAAACGCATCGTAATATTAATTATTTGGAAGGAAGATCCAGCGCAAAATTGACGACAAAGAAGAACAAATTTTGTTCTTAAAGGAGATAAATTCGAAGCTAAATTTTAAGAAGTTCGAAAGAGCAAAAGAATAAAAAAAGCAAACATACCTGATATTCCCACTCAGCAGCAATGGCCTTAGCGAGGGTCAAAGACGGAACCTTGAGAGGCCTCTTGGACGGCGTCTTCAGCGTCCGATAATCAAGCATCACAGTCCATCCATTTCCGTCGTCGGCCTCTCTCGTCGTCACCTTCTGGTAAAACCGCCTTCCAACGATCGACCCTGTCATGAACGACGTCGGCATCGTCACCGATTTCTCTTCGCTCCTCGGATTCGATTTTGGAGCTTTAATGTATATGCTCTCGTCCTTGTCTCCATGGTCGGACGAGAAGGTGAAGGACGACGACGGGCCGTCGGATGGCGGTTGCTCCGCGGCGGCGGGGACGGAATTGAATCGCCGAGACCATGAGGAGAGGGATTTGAGGAGGATAGGGTTTCTGACTGACGTTAGGGTTCTGTTTGTCAGAGAATTCGCCATTGATGTGATCTGAGTGGACTGTGGAGTGGTTGATCGGATTTCTCCGGTTTTCCTCGGAGTTTCTTTGTTAAGTTAGAAGGTTTCGATTTGGCTTTCGGTGAAGAAACGGGGAAGACGAGTAAACGAGTTTTTGATTGTGGATCAGCTGGGCTGGGCTGGCCTGTTTCTGAGATCGCAGCTTCCATTGGACTTCGTTTGGATTTGGGCTTTTCTCCATCCACCAGGGGAAATGGGTAAATGGCATTTTTCTGATAAATCACAACAAATGCATTTTTTTTTTTTTTTGTGCATGAGTTTAAATTGAGTTTTTTAATTATATTTGAATCAAACTATTTTGATATACAAGTTTAGATAGTTAGAATTAAAAAATACGAAAACTTGTTATACATTTGAAAAAAAATATTAATATAAAATTTATTTTGTTTATTTCAAAATTCTATATAATATTTTTAAAACCTATCCCATATAAACTTATATATATTAAGTTTTAGATTTTTAAAATTTAAGTTATAAAGTTATAATTGGATAAACAATTACATTTGAATTAATTTGTTAAATAAAATGCATGCTAAATAGTATATTTTAAATATAGATAAAGTTAAACTTTTCAAAACAAAAATATTTAAAATAAATAATACATATATGAGTGATTACAGACATAATAACAAGTTCATATCTAACTCCATTATAATGTATAAAATTTGAATCTCCCATGATCCATTTTAGAAAAATATGATTTATTATAATTATTTTCATAAATAATATTGTATAATTTTTTTAGAAATTAATAATATGATAAACAATAACAATATTTATCGTGGATGTAGTCTGTCCTAGATTTTTTGTTTTATTAGTTGTTTCTCTAATAATATTATACTAAGTCCATGTTTGGACAACACATTTTTTTTGCATTACACTTGAATGCAATGCAATTTTCCCTCAAATACAAAAACATTTCATTCAAATATCAATCACATCACATTTTAAATCCAACACAATTACTATTTATTATTTCATTTTTTTATTATTATTTTTAATTACATTATATATTCTCTCTCTCCTCTTTTTTCTCTCTCTACTTTTACCCATCACATCACATATTTATTATTAAAATACAATTCAAATACTTTTCACCCAAACACACATTGCATTCAAATGCAATGCTAATACTTTTCCTCCAAATACAAATTGCATTCAATGCATTACATTTAAACGCAATGCAAATACAATGCGTTCACCAAACGAACGCTAAATCATCTAAATTTAGGAAGTTAGTCACATTAAAAATGTTAAATACTAAAAATTTTTAAACAAATTGATAAAATGTCAAAACACTATTGAAATCATAGTCATCGAGACAAGATAATGAGATAGTAGATTTGAACTCTACAAGATATAAAACTCGAATCCCTCAACTTCAATTTCAAAAATAACGAATTTATCAAAAAAAATTTAAGTATATGAATGAAGGATTCCCCCTCCTCAATCGATGGACAAATAGACCTTACATGCAGATATTTTCATTACTTGGGAGCCTTGAGACATTATGGACCAAAGTGTAACACTTAAATCGTTTAGAGGATGGATTCTAATCTATTTCATATATATTACTACAGTATATTTTTTTTTAGTTTTTTTTCTTAATTTTTATTTTCAGTTTTTATTATTTCAATCAATTTTAATCTATATTTTATTAATCTAATCCATCCTCTTTGTAAACCCTTAAAATTAGTGTTCCTATCAACAATAAGGAGATGTTTGGCAAATATTTTTTAGTGCAGTTGTATTTAAACGTAATTTAATTTTACACCAAATGTAAACTTTTGCATTCAAATACAATCATCTTCAACATTGCTACGAAAACAATTACTATTCAAAAGTTTTTTAAAATAATCGTATTAACTTTTGAACTTTAATTTTTTATCTCTATTTTTACCAATTTCAACAACTTTTCAACACTAAAATATTTTTCATCCAAACACACATTTCATTCAAATACAAAATAAATACTTTTTAACCAAATACAACACTTAATCAAATATAATATTTAAAAAATAAATTATATTTAAACATAATTAAAACGTAATATATTTATCAAGTAACTCATAAAAAGCTAGAGCATAAGTGAAATTTTGTAAAAAATAATATTATAAAAAGAAGAAAACAAAGGATGTAAATGGTGAAGTGAGCAAAAAAAGGTACAAATCCTTCGTGAGTAAACGTACAATAGCCAGTTATCTCAGGGAAAAAAACAAATAGACGTAATAGTTAAAGGGTGTTTGGCACATGTATTATATTTTAATTATATTTAATAAAATTTATTTTTTAAATATTATATTTATTTAAAAAGTATTTATTTTGTATTTAAAATATCAAAACAAAACAAAAAGGCGTAATAAATGAATGTGGGCCGCATAGCAGGCTTCGTTCATTTTATAAAAAATTCTTATCGAAAGTTGAAACATTCTGATAGGCTCCGCATGCGTTAACTAAATTTACCTATAAACCCTTATTACATAATTTTTCTTCTCTCTCTCTTTTTCTCTCTTTAAACCGGAAGAAAAGGGTAAAAAAGAAAAGGACGAAAAAGCCAAAACGGTAAAACAACGTGGCGGACGCTAGAACGTAATACTGGGGCCGACCAGGAATGCACGGTACAGATGTGGCTTAGAATCCTACATCGGACGATCGAAAATTTCCTTGCGTTATGGCTTACGTAAATGGGTTATGAGTTTTGACTTTCATCAACTCGTTTAGGATCTCGCTGCTATTATAAAATTGGCCACTCAAAAATCTGATAAGGAAATGTTTGAGTGTATATATTTTGTGTACAAATATATACACATTGTTCAAGATACTAAGATTGATTATTGAATTGACCAGATCACAGACAAGTTAAAAGGGGTACTTTGGTTGGTTTTGGGTCTCCAACCGATTCGGAAGAAAGGAGATTATGGCATCATGGAATTCGATTCCGTTGGAGATAACGTACGAAGTTCTGGGTTGGATTGCGTTCATTTCTTGGTCCATCAGTTTCTACCCACAAGTCATCTTGAATTTCCGTAGAAAAAGGTTTATAATCCCATCCCTCTCTTCTTTTTTTTTTTTTTTTCCTTTTTTTCCTTCGATTTTTCCATGAATTTAATTTCTGGGTTTTTGTTTTCTTTTCTTAAGTGTCTAACTTTGTTACCAAAAAAGAAGAAAAGAGTAATTTTGTTTTTTTTTTTTTTGGTTTGTAAAGTGTTGTGGGGTTGAACTTTGATTTCGTGGTGCTAAACTTGACGAAGCACTCGTCGTATCTGATTTACAACGCCACACTCTACTTCAGCTCCGATGTCCAGAAACAATATCGCGAGAAATACGGCTCCGGAGAGGTTTGTGTTTTATACGACTTTGAATTGTGGTCGTTTTCATCCTTTATATATATATATAAATTTCCATCATTTACTGCTATAATAATATATACATATATATATGTATGTATAAATGTGTAATATTTGTTGCAGATGATACCTGTAGCAGCAAATGATGTTGCTTTCTCGATTCATGCTGTGCTCTTAACAGTAATCACCTTGTTACAAATTGCAATCTATGAAGTAAGAACTGTTCTGTCTTAAAAGCAAATGTCAATGTCAAATATGCTAAATTTGCCATAGAAAAGTGTATATAATTCTAATTTAGATGCTATTAACTGCCTTTACTCATAATGTTTGGTGCTTTAAAATTCATAAAAAGACAATTTTAATTGTCAAAAATTAAAATGTAGCAGTGTTGTAACTATGAAATGAAAAAGTGACTCATCAATCAACGAGTATTTAAATGCCAAAATGTGGCATATGCTATATTTGGTGCTGAATTTCACACCAAGTATTGCATCTAAATTTTAGTATTGCATTGGAGATTGCCTTACAAATTCTGAATGATGTCGTTATGCAGCGTGGAGGTCAGACATTCTCCAAGATTAGTCTTGCCATTGTCTCGATTGTGTGGTTAATTGCTGGAGTTTGTTTTTTCATTGCTTTGCCAGTCCATTCTTGGCTTTGGTTGATCTCAATATTCAAGTAAGATGCTTGGTTTTAGTTATCTTTTGTTTTCTTCAGTTGCGAATTTTTTTAGTTTCCAATTTGTCCACCATCTGAAAGTAGTTCAAGTTCATTCAGGAAAGATGGAATGCCAACACTGTTGTTTTGCTTGATATGTGAACTCGTGCCTGTTAGTTTACTTTCTAAAGTCGTACAATTTATTGTTTTGCAGCTCAATCCAAGTATTTATGACAGTCATCAAATATATTCCTCAGGTCAGAGACGATCACTTATTTAAGTTTTTCTTTGTTGTATGGGATGCAATTATATGCAAATTCTTAGCATTGAAAAACCTTCATATGTAGAGGATTGTGGTCAACGATTATTGCAACCATTACCATCATGTTTTGTCAGTCACTTTGATTGTTCTGCAATTGCTTGCTTTGTACTGGCTTTTGATCATATTTCATTATCTTTTATGGAATACAGGCTATCATGAACTTCAGGCGGAAGAGTACTGATGGATTCAGCATCGGCAACATCTTACTTGACTTTTCGGGAGGAGTTGCAAACTACGCGCAGATGGCTGTACAGTCTATAGATCAAAGTATCCTCAGCTAAATTGGACTTGCTAATTGACTTCACATACATATTATTTCTGTGCTAATTTATTATAATTTTGGGCTTTTTACAGATTCTTGGGTGAACTTCTATGGAAATATAGGGAAGACTCTGCTATCTTTGGTATGGGATGTTATCTTTTTCTTACTCTCTTGCCACATTTTTATATACTATTCGCCTGCATCATGTGTTGTACAGATCACTTATTACAGCTTTTACTCGTTCAATTTACCTTTAGGTGTATTTAGCTTAAAAAAAAAAAAAGACCATCAATTGCGTTTAAATTTCAGTCAATTACTCTACTTATAGATTGAAGAGAAATCCTGCAAAAAGATCATTAAGTAGAAGTTACCTTGCTCCGAAAGTTTATTTGTTGTCCAAAATCATCCACCTTATCGATCATCATTCTATTCTTTTCCACCATATATAGCATTTTTTTGTTCATTTTATGTTTGTGAACCCATTTTCTAAGAGCTTCTGTCTGAAACGAAATTTTCTTTTATGAAATACGCACTTTTGCAGATATCTATATTTTTTGACCTCCTCTTCATGTGTCAACATTTCCTGCTATACCCTGTCCGGAGACGACTGATCCCTTCCAAAACCGGCAAGGAAAAAGAGCCACTTATTAAGTCCTTGGAACCGGAACACACGGGATCAGAAAATGTGTGAGGCCTAACTTGTATCACAGCAAACGATACCCGGCTACATATATGTGTGTATATATATGTGTGTGTGTGTGTGTGTGTGTGTGTGTGTGTATAATGTGGAAGACTAGTTCAACTCCCAGGATATGTTCTTTCCTTTTACTTTCTATTCAAGAATTTCTTTTAGAGCATTTAAAGTTGTATTAGGTCTCAATTGGACGTTGGTCTACCTTTGTAGTAACTATTGTTAACATAAAGCAATTTAAAGTGATTGTCACTTCTTTGGCGTGGTTATCTAAAGCCAGTAACAAATTGTCGTCCATGATTTGGCTTATATAGTTGCTAATGTGATTACTTGTCTGATAATTTTGTGATACGAATTCATTGCAGCTTATTGGTAGGTTATAGCTCTAAGTTGTCGGATCAAATAAGAATCATATTCAATTAAGAAAATTATGACTGCTTGTTGAAATTTACTGAAGATAGGAATCACCTTCACTTAGGAATTACATGACACAATTTAGAGAGATATGAGTTAATTGTGAAGTAGTCTTCGTGTCTAAGTCAATGATAAAAGAAATTATACGTCTAAAGATCAAAAATTACAAAATAGTAGATTAAGTTAAAGAGCTCGCATAAGAGTAGACTAAATTAAAGAACTCGGTGATTTGTAAGAAAAATAAAATAAAATAAAAATAGTCAGCAAACATATAATAATATTTCTAAATTTAGCTATAGGTTCCTATTGGGTATGCTCAATCAACTAGGAGAATTATATGTCTAAAGTACATCTTTTAGTGGCAAAATATATATATATATATTTTTATATGTATAGTTGACCGTCAATGTATATTGGCTTGGTCCACACGCACATAACTATTCTAATACCTTGCTTCGCAAGCCTTTTTTCCCAAAACTCTAATTATAAAACAAAAGCACAGCCCGCATCCTCTTCAAAATCGATCTCTCAATTGTTTCCTTTAGCTCACAGTTCAATTTGGCCAACATGAAGAGGGAGGGTCGCCAACATGGGATGGTCCGAACCTACCGGATCCAACCCAGCCCGTTGAACCCGAGACCCGATACCAGATTTGTAAATCGGTTTGATTCACCCTCTACGGCTGGGTTGTCCACCCGGGTCTCATCCAAGCCCACCAACCAGTCCAAGTTCACGGGCAAGTGCGGCAAGCCCCGGTGCAACGGCTGTCACATGCACCCACCATGCAGGGCCAAGGACAAGACCAAGGGAAATCGAAAGGTGAGATCAAACGACGTTGTTTCGAATCACAAGTTGCTCGCTTTCGGAGTCATGGACACCCGAACCAGGTTGAACTTCTGTGGGGTTTCAGCCACGAGGATTTTGGATCAACTGTCTAGTTATCATTACTGTGATGACGAATATAGTGATTGTGACGGTGATGATGATCATGCCCATGATTTTGATGGTCCATATGGTACTAGTGATGACAATTTTATTATGAATTCTCAGTCTGCCCAAGCAGCCGTGGAGATCAATAATGCTGGTGATGATCAAAATCAAAATGGTGATGAGGAAGATAAAATTAGTTTCTGTGACGTGGGTTTTGTGGTGGACCAAGTGGAAGGAGATGATGATTGGTGTTTAGTGCGAGAAATGTGATTTTTATGGGTCCTCTACTTTTAATATTCTAAGTCAAGAACCACATGTTTTGTTGAATTAATTGTAATGACTTATTTTGAATGTACGTATTTAATAGCCTATGGTCTTAATAAATGGTCACGATTCTCGATTAAAGCAAAGCACATGCTTTGATCGTAGTTGATTAGCATTGCATATTGACAAATATTAAAATGCTTTCTAGGCCATTGAGCTAATCGATCATTCAAATAAATATATAAATAAATAAAGTTATTGGAATTGAGCTAATTGCATTTAATATTGATTCCACTACAATCACGCCAAAACTTTTTGACAAGAGCGTCACAATATAGTTAAGAAACCTCACAAGAAATAATTATGTCCGTTTGTTTTATGATTAGAAACAACCAATTATGATGCCTTAAAAAAAACGCCAAGAACAACTTTGCCAAGAATATTTGGAGAAACAGAAGCAAATGGTTTAAAAAACATTTAGCACAAAATTGTTCTTCAAGTAAATTTTATAAGTAAATAGTTTAAAAAAAAAAAAGTCAACATGGGCAATGCGAAAATTGGTTATTGTATTAGTGTGTTGATTTGTGGGCCAAGCCAACTTGCACTCTGACTGCTTAACAAATGACAGTAAAATTGAAAACAGCAATTTCCTGACTACATTTTTTTTGATTGGGCTCCCCCTCCGAAGGAGAAGGAATGGCGTCATGGAATTCGATTCCGCTCGAAATCGCATACCAAGTTCTGGGTTGGACTGCTTTTTTTTCTTGGATTATCGGTTTCTACCCGCAAGTCATCTTGAATTTCCGCAGAAAAAGGTAACACTACACAAAATTCAGTTCCCATGATCTGCAGTTCATCCGTTTTTATTTATTTATTTAGTTTTGTTTATTGTTTCTTCGTTTTGTGCTAGTGTTGTGGGGTTGAACTTTGATTTCGCGGTACTAAACTTGACGAAGCACACCTCGTACCTCATTTACAATGCCACACTATACTTCAGCTCCGACGTCCAACAACAGTACTTTGAAAAATATGGCTTCAAAGAGGTTCCTAGCTAACTTTGTGCACATACTTTTTCGGCACAATGTTAGTTTTGTGTTTGTTACCGCCTAGAAATTCGACTATCAGTTGCTTACTACTCTTTGTTGCAGATGATACCCGTAGCAGCAAATGATGTCGCTTTCTCTATTCACGCTGTTCTCTTAGTGTTGATTACCTTGTTCCAAATTGCAATTTATGAGGTAACTAGATTTTTCTTTATAGGTGATTTTTTATTAAACATTGTAAAACCATTTTCTTTTCTTTTTTTTTTTTTTTTTTTGGAGTTAAGCCTTGTGTTAATGGCTTTATTGCAGCGGGGAGGTCAGACGGTGTCTAAGGTTAGTCTTGGAATCGTTTCCGCGGTGTGGTTTGCTGCCGCAGTTTGTTTCTTCATTGCCCTGCCAACCCATTCTTGGCTTTGGTTGATCAATATATTCAAGTAAGTTGTTACTATCTCATATTTTGTACAGTTCTATTGGCCTCAAAGAGCATAACTTGATTCGCTTTCGTAGTTTCCAATTCCAACTCAAATTCTATGTTATTTTTTACTAATTTCATAACATTTTGCAGCTCAATCCAAGTTTTTATGACAGCCATCAAGTATACTCCTCAGGTTCTGCCTCCCTCTGTGTTTTCCTCTGTACCCCCATTGAATAACAACTTTGTGTTTCCATTACAAAGCCAAATTAGCGTTCATACATGATTGAAATTCTGACCCATAAAAGTGTAGGCATTCATGAACTTCAAGCGGAAGAGCACCGACGGATTCAGCATTTACAATATTCTACTCGATTTCACGGGAAGCGTTGCAAATTACGCGCAGATGGCTGTGCAGTCTATCGATCAAAGTTTGTCATCTTAATTTCCGTGACTAAATCAAACTTGTGACCTTGATACGTATTTGATGCTTCTCCTCTAGCTTGTTCTAAGGTTTTGGCCTATTGCAGATTCTTGGGTGAACTTTTATGGAGATTCTGGGAAGATACTGCTATCTTTGGTATGTACTTTCTAAGCATGTCTTTTACATTTGAATTTGGCTAAATTATTTCGGTCACGTATCACCAAAAACTTTATTATTGATTAAACTGTAAATGGGCCAGCTAATTTGCTGTAGTTTTACATTATTTGCTTAAAGATATAGTCTAAATACAGATTAAAGAAGTTACTTTGCTTCCAAGGCTTATCTGTTTCCCTAAATCATCCAATAGTGATACCGATGACCATTATTTTTCCCTTTCTATTCTAAGCTTTTCTTTTGGTTTAATCTCATATATGCCTTCTCAACTTTACGATGGATCTAACTTTACTCCTTAAATTTTAAAAACTCTCATTTTGCTCATTAAATTTTTAATTTGTCTCAGTTATAGGAATTCCCAGTAAAGCAAATTGAAAAAGAGAAGAATCAATCAAGTTATGTGACTGTACTTAACCACCTCTTTTCTTTTTTTATGTTTGATGTAATGAATATTTTAAAATAAGAAAGACTGTGGACCGAATTCAAAATTCTAGTAGTAAAGTGAGAGTTTTAATATCTCATTTGTTTATTTCATTACATTTGTATTACGTTTAAATATAATGTAATTTTTATCCAAACGTAAAAGTATTGCATTCAAATACTAATAATATCACATTTTAAATCTAAAAACAATCACTATTTATTATTTCATTTTTTTCATTATTTTTGCTAATTACATCACATACTCTCTTTCTCTCTTCCTTTTTTCTTCTCACTTTTACCCATCACATTATATATTTATTATTTAAATACAATTAAAATATTTTTCATCTAAATACACATTATATTTAAATGTAATATAAATACTTTTTATCTAAATACAAATTACATTTAAATGCAATATGCTTACTAAACATCCCCCTAAAAGTTAAGGGATGAAACGAGAGTGATTAAAATTTAAGGGCACCAACGAGAATAATAATTTTTTCCCACTAATTTAAGTGTCCAATGAAACTGTGCTGATACAAAGTTTCTCTAATGAAATGCAAATATATGCAGATATCGATGTTCTTTGACCTAGTCTTCATGTGTCAACATTTCCTGCTGTATCCTGGTGGAAAAGCACTTGTCCGCTGCAAAACCAACAAGGAAGAAGAGCCTCTTATTGAGTCCTCTAATCAACCAGATCATTCACAAAATTAGACCTTGGTGTAAAATTCTCACTCACTCTCTCTCTCTCTCTCTCTATATATATATATATTATCGCCTGGTCTAATTTTTGTACCGATTCTAAAACAGTACCAAAATGCAGGTTGGAAACGTCAGAAACCACATGTTAGATTGACAGGTGTTGAACATTGAGGATTAGAGTCTGTATTTTGCAGTCTATGAAGACAGATTTAAATGAAATTAAGTGGCTGTGAAAAACATATTATATAGGATAGAAAAACTTGATGATAATTTATAAATATTAAAATAAGAGAAAGGATAGATAAAGATAAGATTGGTGTTGCATTGTTATCATGCGAGGAATGGAAGTGTGACTGACTTACAAGTTGAGTGTAAACACAAAGCAAAGAACTCGTATAAAAATAAGAGTTTATAACTTCAAAATCATGTTCCCAAAAAGTTGAATATCGTTAACCCCTTTTGTTGCTTTTCAACCCACCCACCTAGCCCGTAGACAGCGCGAGGGTCCTTCATTTTTCAGGTTTTCCCTAAAGGAGCGGACAAATTCAGTACCGTAACCAATCCTATATTATGTACACACACACACACACACACATACACATATATATATAGTCTTCATACTTGTAATGTGAAAATCAAGTTCACTTGCACCTTAAGATCTGCTGTCCTTTTTCACGTCACATATATGCAAGCAAAGCATCCAATTAGGAGTAATTAATTCACATGTAACTCTCTGAACACTCTGTCCTAGTAAATAATTCTGTCACTTTACAGCAATTGCAGTGCTGATAATTTAGCTTAAAAAACTGAAAGTGAGGAAATAGAAGGGAACGTTTGTTTTTATTTTTGAGGACGATTTTTCATTTTCAAAAACACAATTATGAAAACGGTTTTAAAATAGCGTTTGTTTATTTAACGTTTTCAAAACCATTTCGAAAACACCGTTTTCAACTATATTGTTTTTTTTTTTGTTTTTTGAAAACGAAAAAAAGTTGTTTTCACTTTTTGTTTTCATTTTCAAAAAAATATTGTGTTTTTTGGATTTTTTGAAAAAGAAATGAGTTTTGAAAAAATATAACCAAATAAAGTTTCATTTTTATATTTTTCAAAATATACATTCAGAAAACATAACCAAACACAGTTTCAGAAATGATTTTAACACAATTTTCAAAACATTCTCATTTTCAATTTTTTTGAAAATAGAAAACATTTCAAAAACAATACCAAATGCCACCGAAGTGTTAAAAACTTTTCGGATGCCAAAAAGCTGACAAGTTTATGTAATTTCTAAGAATTATGATGTTTGTTTGCCCACAAAAAAGTAGAGAAAAGAAAATTATGGAATGAAAAGGACCCGGGATGCGCTGAAACAGAAGGTTGGATAACCTTGATGGCAAAAGCACACTACTTCAATCAAATAAGCAATTTATCATGCTTAAGGTTATTACACGACTGTTACTCTTATCGTTATGGATTACATTTGTTGACAATTGCGTGAACTTTTATTTTTGTTTTGTTTTATCGTAAAAACATAAAATTTGAATTCCTTCACCTAATCATAAAAAAAAAATGAAGAAAAATATATATTATACAATTTAAAATAATAATAAAAAAAAAGTTATACTAGTTAACATAATTTGATAAAATGTAATGATTCAAATATGCACAATACAGGAACCGCTTCTTGTAATAAAAAATCAAGAGCAAGCAATAGGTTCGTATTGGCCATTCCCAATATGTTAGAAAAGTTCTTTTATTACGAAAATATTAATTGTAAAATCTATTAACATATTATATGTTTTGCACTAATTTTAAACCTCTACATCTCCGTTAAAACCGTGATCTGTTTAATATTTATCTATTATATTGTTTTTAGGAGATGTAATTGGTGCTCAAAGAATGTGAAGACCGGTAGAATTACGTTTTCATCCCCAGCCTCACAAACATATGTACATATAGAGAGATCTTTTGTGGTACATACTTAAAAAAAAAAAAAAAAAAAAGAACTTTGTGTTAAATTGTTAAATCTGTAAAAAAAATTACTTCGTTTTTTCTGCATATATATTTCTTTTCATTGTGATATGATTTTGATGGAATATAATAATTAAAATTAAAAGTTATTCACTGCCAACAGGGAATATTTATCACAAAACGACCTTTATATGTTATCTTTTTATCTAATATGATCTGTCAAATGTCAATGTTATTGTCTTGGTGCACACGCACATCACCAATGTCAAACAACTTGCTTCCCAAGCATCTTTTGTGCTTTATATAAAATCCCATGCACAACTCACCACCACCACCTCCCCAAAATCAACCTCTCAATTATTCTCCTTTTTTTCTTTTTTTTTTTCAAAGCTCACAACTCAATTTGGCCGGAGATGAGGAGGGAGGGTCGCCAACATGGGATGGTCCGTACTTACCGGATCCTACCGACACCGTTGAACCCAAGACCCGATACCAGATTCGTCAACTGCTTCGACACGCCCGCCACGGCCGGGTTGTTCACCCGGGTCCCGTCCAAGCCCACCAACCACTCCAAGTTCACGGGCAAGTGTAGCCAGCCTAGGTGCAATGGTTGTCACATGCACCCAACATGCAAGGCAAAGGACAAGACCAAGGGAAACCGGAAGCTGAGATCAAACGACGTCGTTTCCAACTACAGGTTGTTGACCTGGCGGGTCGTTGACGCCCGACCCGGATTGAACTTCTATGGTGTGTCCGCCACCACGATTGTGGATCAACTGTCTAGTTATCATGTGGACGATTATGATCATGATCATGAAGATCATGACAATTATGAAGAGGAAATTGGTGATTATGTGCAAGATCATGAGGATCCTACGGTTGAGATCACTGATGCTGCTGCTGATGATGATCAAGGGGGCCGTGGTGACGACGAAGAAGAGACGGGCTTTTGTGATGTGGGATTTGTGTTGGAGCAAGTGGAAGGGGATGATGGTTGGTGTTTGGTGGGAGAAATGTGACGGTTCTTTTACTTATCCTTTCTATTAATTGTTATATTCCCAACTGATCACGAGGAATTATATATTTTTCTTCTTTCATATTGTATTTTTTTTTTAAATTTCAAGAGATTGTAATTTGTTGTGAAGTCTATTGTTTCATATAATAAATTGTTGAAAGTAATTGATTAGCGTGGCGTCGTGTAGCATATGCTTAGCTAGTTAATTATTTGTATTGCGTGTAGGAAAATACTAAAATGAGACAAAACTTCTTTGAGTTCATCCTTTCATCTTCTTCTAGAATTCTTCTTTTTTTTTTTTTTGAGCAGAATTATCTCATAAGGTGTTTGGGGGAGATATTTGGAAACATTTTTTTTAGATTGGAAAAAAGTTGTTTTGAAAAATATGTTTGGAGGAAAAAAATGTTTAGAGTGAAAAAATAAAAAAATTTTAAAAATTTTTTTAGAAAAAAAATCAATATGGATATCGTTTTGTTACTCTTGAAATTCTATGTAATTTATTAAAAAAAAATCTCATTTGGATTTGTATATATAAAATTATAGACTTTTAAAATTTGGAGTCTACTCTAATATTTTAGATATATAAATAGTAAAAGTGAGATTTGTATTAAAAAAGAGTATTTTGGAGAAGGCAAAATGTATTCTATATATTTTGGAGAAGGCAAAAGTTATACTGTATCAAACCTGAATTGATTTTTAACCGAACTAAACCACTAGTTTTATTAATTTGAGTTGGTTTGAAATTTTCCAAAACATAAAATAACTGTCCAAATTGAAAGAAAAATGTTTAGGAATATCATCCATATTAAACATCATCAATAATAAAAGATAGATCATATTTATAATTCTAACATTATAAAATTAATTTTTTATTAATGAATAATACTTAGGCTTCAATTGATAAACATATTTGCGTTTAAATGTAATATATTAAATATAATTTATATTTAAAGAAAAAGTATTTATATTATATTTGAATGCGTATATAGGTGAAAAGTATTTAAATTATATTTTAATAATTAATATATGATATAATTAATAAAAATAAAATAAAAAATAAAAATATTAAATTTAAAATATAAAATAATTAATATTTAAATAAAATATTTTTATATTTAAATAAAAATTATATTATATTTAAATATAATATAAATACATTCTTTATCACGCGGTTAATATAATCAACAATGAATTGAAAATTGCTTTTAAGTTATACCGCTTTTATCCAAATCCAAAGAGCCTCGTGTACGGTTCTGAAAAAGGTCCTTTCGCAAACAAATACACGTTGCTTATCAAATGATTAGCGGCCACGTCAACACAAGAAACCTACGTCGGTTTACGGTCTTCTTGAATCTTCCTTCATTTTTTCCCACTTTCTTCTGTAACCGAACGAAGCGGAAAAAAAAAAAAGAAAAAAGAAAAAAACCCTAATCTCTACAATTCCTACGGTTGCTCTCTCTGCCTTTCCCCCAACTATACTGTCCGACCAATTACCCAACATCAGGTAGATCTGGTCCGTCCAATTCCCCCCGACACATCAAAGGCCCTGCACTTACGACGCAGCGGAAACTTCCCTTTCTCCCTCTCCTCCTCACTCTCGCTCCTCAGGTCTTTCTCTCTCTAAAACTGAAACTTTCTCTCTCTAAAACTGAAACTCTCTCTCTCTCTTTCGGATTTTTCCTGTGCTTGGCCTTGGGTGTTACTTTGGATATTTGACTCTATAATTATTTTTCTTAATTTGGAATTTCTCTGAATTTTTTGAGTAATTTTTGGCCTTTAATTTCCTTGCATTGTCAAATTTTCTGCTCAAATGCTTGCGTTATTGCTTCTTCTAGTGGAGTCAATTCACAGAGAGCTTAATTAAGTCTTAAAGTTTCATTTTTGTTTATTATTATAGTTTTTTTTTTCTTTTTGGCATTCTATGTTAGTTGTAAAGGTTTAAATTAAGATTCTTGATCACCATTTGTTTTGATTTTCTTGGTAAAATGTCGTTGTCAATGAAGGTCAATGGACTGTCCCGTACCAAACATATCGAGTCACTGGCGAGAAGAAAATGGCCCGAAAGGTTCTTCTTTTGAGATGAGCCAGGAAGTTATTAATGGTGAAGAATGTCAAACTCCGAAATTGTCCTCTGTTAATAAGTGTGAAATGGATTTTGATTGTCAAGTGGGGTCTCAAAGTCCAAATGTTACCTCTGGTGAGGTGTCGGAAGCGGGTAGTTCTGTTAAAGATGAGGAAGATACATATTTAGTGCCGGAAGTTGGTATGGAGTTCGAATCCGAAGACCACGCGTACAAGTGTTATAGTAGATATGCTGTTTTGGAAGGTTTCAGCATCCGAAAAGATTTTGTAAACAAGAGTAGGATAAATGGGGCAGTGGTTTCTAGAAGATACACTTGTTACAGACAAGGTTATCGGCCCAACAAGCAGAATTCAAGTGCAAGGAAGCTGATGCAGGAGACGAGAACAGGTTGCTTGGCACACATGACTATTGCCCGTCAACCCAGCGGCAAGTTCTGCGTCACACATTTTGAAAGAAAGCATAATCATGAGTTTGTGACCTCTTCTACAGCGCACTTGTTGCCCTCGCAGAAGAGGTTGACTTTCGCTCGAGCAGTTGAAGCTGATTTGGCTAATGATGGTGTGGTTGATGGGGTGCCGAAGCTTGGAATGGGTTTTGACTCAGAAGAGCATGCGTATGAGTTTTACAATACGTATGCCAGACGGGTAGGCTTTAGTGTTAGGAAGGATTATGTAAATAGGAGTAAGATAGATGGTGCAGTGGCGTCAAGAAGGTTTACTTGCTTCAGAGAAGGTTTTCGCCAGAGGGACAAAAGGGATTTGAATGTGAAGAGGCCTCGAAAGGAAACCAGAATTGGTTGTTTGGCGCAATTGGTCATTTCTCGACAGCCTGATGGTAAATATCGTGTCACTCACGTTGAAGAGAAGCACAATCATGAGCTTGTCGCCCCATGTAGAGTTCACATGCTACGATCACAAAAGAGATTGGTTGCAGCTCATGTTGAAGGAAATTTAGTAGATGGTTCTAATGGTCAGCCAATATTAGCTTCTGAGTTTCTATTTAAGCCAGTTAGAGAATCCAATAACCTCGGTTTTGATCCTATTGATTGCAAAAATAAACTTCCGGGCAAACGCATGAAAGAAATGAGAGAAGGAGAAGCCGGAAAAGTGCAGCAATATTTTCAGGGCAAGCATTTTAAAAACCCTTCATTTTTCTATGCTATGCAACCTGATGCTGAAGATCAGATAACGAATGTGTTTTGGGCTGATGTAAAGATGGCGATGGACTACAGTGATTTTGGTGATGTCGTTTGTTTTGATACAACTTACAAGTTACATAAAGATTGCCGACCTTTTGCACCTTTCATTGGAATAAATCATCATAAGCAAATGGTGATCTTTGGTGCTACACTTTTGTACGATGAAACTGTTGAATCTTACAAGTGGCTATTTCAAACTTTCATAGAGGCAATGTCTGGAAAAAAACCGAAGACTATCCTTACTGATCAGGATGCGGTAATGGCTGAGGCAATCAGTTCAGTGTTTCCAGGCACACATCATCGAACATGCGTATGGCACGTGTACCAAAATGCACTGAAACAACTCAGTAACATGCTTGCAGGTTCGAGTTCTTTTGTTGATGATCTGAACAGTTGCTTTTTCGATCAGGCTGAGGAGGAGGATTTCAGCAACGCATGGAAGGCTATGCTGGATCTGCATGGTCTTTGGGAAAATGAATACTTGCATGGAATATATGAAGATCGGGAAAAATGGGCCATATCATATGGAAGGCATGTTTTCTCTGCTGACATAAAAAGTGCATTACGATGTGAATTTTTTACCTCGAGCTTGAGAAAGCACTTAAAGCCCGATTCAGGTATGATTTCTTTGTTAAAGCATCTAGCAAAGATAGTGAATGATATGCACTACAAAGAGTTAGAAGCCAGCTATGATATGAGCCAACGCCCTCCGAAACTAATGGGGGATGTGATTCTTTTGAAGCAGGCAAGGGATATATACACCCCACCGATATTTGAATCATTACAGCAGGAATATGAAACTTGTCTAAATATTGTTGTGAATCGATACACTCACAGCGGGGCATTATTCGAGTACAGAGTAAGTGTATATGGGCAACAAAAGGAGTACACGGTCACTTTTAATTCAACTGATGAGACCATTGCCTGCAACTGTATGAAGTTTGAATTTGTTGGAGTTTTGTGTTGCCATGCATTGAAAGTGCTTGATTATAGGAACTTAAAGTTTATTCCAGCCCAGTACATTTTGAAGAGATGGACCAAAAACGCAAGAGTTTGAAAACTACCATGGTATATCTTTTGGCGCTAGAGCATGAGAATTGTTGCTGGATTTGGCTATTGTTTTTTGGATTTGGAGAAGCAACTTAATTTTGTTTCTGACATTAAAAGTGTAGAAAAATAATAGCCTAGTAATAGATCTTTATGCTCATACTGTACAAATGTTTCTCTAATGCCGTGTGTGTGTTTGAAGATTAACAATAAAAGAATCTCAAGCTCTTCTTTCTGTGTCTTCGTCTTCTTTTCCAAAGGTTCTTTTACCTCAACAGCCCAAAAACCAATAGAAAGTTGGAACATTACCAGCAAAAGAATTGAAAGTTGGCATGAAAAGCATATCACAGTTCATATCCAAGGATTCAAGTCCTACATCAACAAGATTATTGTACAGAAATACTAATTACAAAGAGGAACTCAGAACGAATGTATGAATACGTCTAGCACTAATATCTCTGCCAAATTCATCTGGGATGCTCTGAAAACGTTCTGTTTTCGATGCAGACATGCGATTTCTCAGCTTGGATTGACTAACCATGCTGAATATTTGGAGATCTGTTTTCGTGAGTTATAGTTGTGGTCCTTGTGGTTCTCGAAATAAGAGAACAAGCTGGGCTACGAGCAATCTTTCCCTGAACCTGAACCTGAACCTGCTGCTTGGAGCCATTATTCTTAATTGGTGGTCTTTTCGGAGTTTGACAGTTTCTGCTCTCCACTTTGCTGGGAGTGAACTTGCTTCCTAGCTTCGGTGACTGAGGATGAGAAACTGGTACCTGCAAGAAAAACAAGCGCAGACCCGAAAAAGATTAGTGTCAGAAGGATCTCATGCGACTTGCGTGTGAGCAATTTACGTAAAGAGAGAATCAATGGAAGGGAAAAGGACGGGTGGAATGGATGATACATATAGAATCAGTGCCATAACTTCAAAAGGAATTTACAAAATAAAAGTCAGGGTGTATCAAAGCTCAAAATTTGATGATACACTCCCTTTTTCTGTAACAAAAATCTCAAACTCCATTTTTCAAGCTAAAATTTTACCTTCTTTATATCATCGCTTTGTGCCGCTTTTCTTTGCTTGTAAAAATTAGGCAGTGGCCTGGCTTTGAAGCAAAAGCCTGGGTGCGATTTCCCAGTTTCGGTCTCTGGTTTGTCCTGCACAAATGATCGAAACATAAATTGTTAGACACGAAAGTGTTTCTGCATTTCGTTTGACAAATGTTTTTTAATACTATTATATTTAAACGCAATGCAATTTTACATCAAATACAAAATTTTACATTCAAATACAATCTTTTTCAATAGTATTATGAAAACAATTACTATTCAAAAGTTTTTTAAAATAATCACATTAACTTTTTAATTCTAATTTTTTATCTCTACTTTTACCAATTACATTAATTTTTCAACTCTAAAATACTTTTCATCAAAACATACATTTTATTCAAATACAAAACAAATACTTTTCAACTAAATACAACACTCAAAAAATAAATTATATTTAAACGTAATTAAAATACAATATATTTACCAAACGATCCATTATTTTTCATAAAACTACATCTTGCATCAAGTATTTTTACTCATGGGCTGATTTTGTACCATTCGGGTGATGAGAGGAACAACCTTAACTTTTGTCTTTAGCTGTTCTTTTTGTGCCTCGTTGGCATTGAACTTCTCTTCAAGTTTCTGAAGACGAAACAGGATCGAATGTAATTGATAATAACATTTTTGAAAACACAGTTTAAAAGTAATAAATAATGAGAATAAAGGGCGTCAGACCTCCTTTCTTTTGGCAGCTCTCTCTTCAGTTCTCAAGCTGAAAGGTGTGGATGAGAATGGGGAGCGTGTTTTGTTTCTGCAAGCACTCAAAAACTTTGAACAACTGGCCAACACAAAACACAAAAAAAAAAAAAAAAAAAAAACAAATCAGAAGAACTCAACACTCCCTTCAATTTTAGTGGAAAATTTTGCCTTTTTTTTTTTTTTTTCTCGTGTTGTTTGATATGGGAAGAAAAGAAAACATACGATTTATATAATTACAATTTTATCCATCTATTTATCTATTTATTTTTCTTTCATTCTTGAGACGAGAATAAATAGGCAAATGTAGCAACATAAAAAATTTGGTTTCAAATTTTCCACTCAGTAATATGTCCACTAGTACTTTTTCCCACTCAAATTTCATTTCCTTCCTTAGATCCTACCAACCAGCAAAAAAACAAGCCACCAAAAAAATATCAGAGGCTTTGAAATAGAACAAGTACTAGAGAAAAAGAAGATTATTACTCTGTTGCAAGCAAGCGCCATCTTGGTCTACTTCCAGACACTGAGGGATTAACTGGTGTTGTAGTCCTATTTACAATTCATACAAAGCACATTTTTTTAATTTTTAATTTTGATCATACATGCACTTATTATTAAAGTATAAAACATTCACTTATTTACTTAAACAGCTTTTGAATTCTATCATTAATGTAAATATGCATGTACCTTGTATTTGCAGAACATGGGGTTTCTAAAGGCTGCTGACGTGTCTCATCCTTAAAAACCTATAATTATCAAATGGGAAATCTCTTTTAGTGCACTTGACAGAACTGAAAGATCAAATGCAATTGGTGGGGAAAATTTTCTTTTTGAAAGAAAGAGAAGGGCAATGCAGCACCATTAGTGGGGTCCTTAGAGGAGTGGGACAATCTTTAGTTGGCTTGGAAGAAGCGGTGCCAAATCTGGAATTATCTATCTTTCTAATCACACTTGATGTTATTCTGTTAATCTCTCTGATGGGTGTGAAATTCACTGCCTTGTTATGATTTGATTTTGGGGTTGATTTCTTCTTGTCAGCTGACTCCATTAATGAAGAAGGCTTTTTGCTCATTGGAGTAGCATTTGGGGCTGCAGATTTTGCTGATGATTTTGTGGAAACTGCAGATTTTGTTGTTGATGACTTTGAAGTAACCGTTTTCTTCTTCTCTTGATCCCTCTGCAATTATAAAAAAAAAAAAAAAACTATTTACATCATACTAATAGTAACACATGTTTCTGGACATTAAACAACAAAATAGAAAAAAACAAATTTTAATTTCTCTCTCTTAAATTTGATGTTTCTATAACTTTGCTTTCTAAATTTAAAAAACAGATAAAATGATCTCTAAAATATTATTATCTTTGTTTTTTTATCAATTAAATGGATAAAATATTCTCTTGAATTTTAAAAATTCTTATAACTTTATTCTTAAATTTTAAAAACTAGTGTTTATACTCTACATATTTTAAATTGATAACAAAAATACTCTTCAAACTTGTGTTACTATTAGTTTGCTTTCTATAACTTTGCTTTCTCTCTCTCAAATTTGATGTTTTTATAACTTTGCTTTCTAAATTTAAAAAACAGATAAAAATGATTTTTAAACTATAGAATATTATTATCTTTGTTTTTTTATCAATTAAACGGATAAAATATTCTCTTGAATTTAAAAATTCTTATAATTTTATTCTTAAATTTTAAAAACTAGTGTTTATACTCCACATATTTTAAATTAATAACAAAAATACTCTTCAAACTTTAAACTATTATAAAAAATTATAAATTCTTTCCTTTTTATTTATATAAAACTTGAAAAAACTTTCTTTTTACTTCTTAATCTTTCACCTTTAATACGTTCATCGAAAAAACTTTAAAATATAAATGTAAACTGTTTTTATACAAAGATGACGTTCAAAATCCAAAATAAACCCTTTTTGGTAGTTTTTCATTTTTCCTGGCCTACATTAGAATTCTTAAAAACCAAAGGGAAAAAAAAAAATCACAACTAGAGTTGTGATGAATCAAAACAATTACCTTAGAGATGGATTTTTCCATTTTTGCTGTCTTCTCATTCGAGTCTGTTTCTTTCACGTCCTTCTGGCTTGAAAATTCAACCTTCTTAACATTCTCAACTGAAACTGTTTGCTGAGAATCATCCATTTTCGTATTGTTTGAATCAACCACAACATCTGCATGATCAACAACCGAGCTTTCGACCGTTTCTCGTTCACCAACAACGACAGCTTCAGAGTTTGAAACCGGTTTATACGAATCTTGAGCCGTGTTTTTATCTGAAGACTGATCAGAAGCAGAAGCAGAATTAGCAGCATTGGCTTGTTCTAACAGAGCAGCCGCTTTCCGAGCGGCGAGGTTCTTGTAATGTGCTTCGAAGAAGGCCTTCTTCTGCGCCACCGAGCCCGGCCTTGAGTACCTCTCGGCCTCTTCAACGTAGCGGTTGTGAGAGAAGGTTGACCATTTTTCCCAAGCCAATGACTCTGACACGAACCTCCCAAAAGATATTGATTGCCCAAGTGCTTGAATGGGGTTTCCCTGATAACAACACACAGATTTTTAGCCTTAACATAACAGAAGAACAAAAGAAAAAGAAAAAAAACAAACATAAAAAGGGGAAAAAACTGACCTCATTGGGCTCATTGGGAAGGCCAGAAACATAAGAGAATGGCTGTTGAACTTGCATGAGACAAGTCGGTTCTCCCATTTTTTGTCTGCCTTTGCAAGTAAGAGAGAAACTCCCAAAATTCCAAACTTTAAAACTCTTTTGCTCTTCTTTACTTATGATGATTATTATTATCTAAATGGCTTTTTACTCAACGCTCAGTACAAGCCCATATTTGAATTTGAAAATTTAAAATGGAAAAAGCAGCCCCAAAGTCCTGGTTTTGGGAACAAAAAAGTGGCTTCTCTCAGAGATATGGAGAGAGAGAGAGAGAGGAGCAGCTTTGAATGATTTTTTTCTTTTTATTTTTTTCAGAAGTGGGGTCTATTCAACCATGGTTTTTGGAAACATCTCCAATCTTTTTCCTGCTTCTTGTGGACCCCACATTTTGAACACCCCCTCCTTCCCAACGGCCAAATTCTGGGTTAAGTCGAATTTTTAAAGGGGACAACTTCTTTTTTTTTTTAATTTTAATGGTGGCCCTTGCCATTACAGCCTGGATTTCATTTCCTCATGTGCAAAGTACAACATCAAAGTGATGGTAATTGCAGGATTAGGACTAGACATATATAAGTTGAATAAAACCTACTTTTAGGAAGTGAAAGGTGCACCAAGTTCTTCAATTACAAAACATAACAAGCATGGGTAAGCTCTAATTTTTTCCCACTTAAGAAAAAATGATTCAAGGTTATAAGATGACGTATCTAGATAATTTTAACAGTAAAGTAGCCTCATGTGTAGAATATAGATTTCTTTTAAAATGGATTGTTCATATATCTCAACGATCATTATGAGACTGATTCGAATTCAAAATCTTACTAAAATAAACAACCAGTTTTGTCGTTCTATTTTAGTTCTCAGTAATGGCTAAACTCAAGTGTGTGTAAGAGTGAAGTTTTGGCATTATTTAACAATAAATTTAACCATAATCCTAGAAGAAACAAGAAAGTGGGTGGTTGTTAGGACATAGAGGTTAGAGAGATGTAATAAGCTGAACAACCAGTGGTTGCAATGTGGACTCTTTAGATGGTTTGGTAATTTGGAATGAGTTCCCACAAATTTTAAAAGACCTGTAAATATAATGCTTCCTCATTTTTGGAAGTATTATACGTAATAATACGTAACAAGGAGGAAAAGAAGCCCTATAACAGTTGGTGTCGGGTAGAATTGCTGATCTTTAGTTGGTTTTCCTTTGTTTTTTAGTTTTTTAGTTTTTTTTTTTTTGGCAATTGGGTAATTAGAGCCAAATAAATTGTAATTAAGGGGTGATAATGAGCAAGGACAAGTCAAGTTACATGGTCCATGTCGAACATTTAACTCACACCAAAAATGCCATTGAACTTGGAAGGAATCTAAAGATTGGTGAGAAGGATTAGGTGGTGGATAGCGGGATTATGGGTATCAAATCCAACCAAAATCTAAGAGGAAAAAATAAATAAATAAATAAAACAGATTGGATATTAGAGATTTGAAAGGTCCAAACGACATTTAAGAAACGACATTCTTAAATTAACTGTTGCTCCAGTATCAATTAAAAAGAAACGACATTCTTGAATTAATCATTACTCCAGTAACAATTTAAAAAAAAATGTCGTTTACAACAATGGTGTGTTCATTTCACTATCATCCAATAAAATATTCTTTTTTTTTTTTTTGAAGAGTCCAATAAAATATTCTAACATGTGTTGTTCATGAACAAGCAAACAAGCACACACAACTACATATGAGTGTTGAAACTACGAAGAACAAAATCTTGTTGAATGTAACCACAAAGCTCGTTGCAAGGAGGACCTCCGTGATTTACAGAAAGTTATCCTCCAAAAAAGTGAAAAAAGAGAAAATTACAATGAGGAGTTTTATTGATAGAGAGCCTTTACTCGAAATCCCACAAGAAGAAAGCACAACATATTTCCAAAGAATTTAAACTTTGATCTTTTCTCAACACCCTTTGTATAAGTTATAATCATTAACGTTAATGTGGATTTCCTTCTGTCTAAAACTTGTAATAGAACTGACATTCTACTTTCCTTTTCTTTTAATGAAGTTGTCAAGTTTTTCTCTTGCTTCTATGGTGTCTACCTCTTGTACCTTTCCCTTTATGACCCAAAAACAAGAACAATATGACTGCCACGAATCCCAATCCCGAAGCTGCCCACAGAACAATAATCCAGAACCTCAAGGAACCAAACCCGCCATCTTTCTCACTAGGTTCTGACGATTCCCGAGAGGTATTCGTTTCTGCATTGTTGCTCATTAATGTATAACTAGTATCAACCTTGCCAAATTTCCGCGAGTACGAAATTTCTGTTGTAGTATCCGAGTTTAAGGCGGCAGGTGGGGAATTTGGGTCCTGGCATTTCCTTCTCTGGTGATGCAGCTGCAATGCTTCATTGATTGTTCTTATACACTCTATGCTAAGGAGATCCCTCTGCAGTATATCATTGTCAGTCTTGTTAAGCGTTGATGGTTCAGGTGGGTCCGGAAACTTGGCCCAGCATCTGTTCACCATATCAGTGTCCCTCCAATTTGCCTTGTCAAAGCTCCAATTCCCAACACGGAATTCTAATCCATAATGGAAAACTCTATATTTGACGCCAGGTTCAGGAACATACCCTGGGTATATCATGATCTGATCACTTATAAGATGCCGTAACTTGAGCTGCAAGGAAAAGTGGAAGCAAAAAACATTCACGTCAGAGTGGCTGAGACACTGTAATGCTAATTCAACACCTACTTGAGACAAGTGAAGAATAAAATGAGAATGCTGTAAAGAACACCAAGAAAATAATACTAAGCTACAAGATTAATGTAAGATTGCTGCTGTACAGGTAGAAATAAATACCTCTGCTGCACCAAATGAATAACCATACATCTCACTAATCCACCCGGATTCATATATGTCGCCAGTGATATTTGTGGCATAATGATCCTTGTCAGCACGAACTTCCTCAGTTTTGTGCAACCAAAGTAAAGCGAATTTGCGGAGATCATCTATGTGCATGATGATCACACCACCAACCTTATCACAGGCCTCAGGATGGCGAGTATGAAGTTGGGCGAGCTCATTGTCACAGCCAATAAGGTACCTAGGATGAATGAACTAGGGAAGTGAGCAACCCATGGAGAGAGAGAGAGAGGGTTATATTGACTATTGAGTTCATAAAACACTACGCATGGAATTAGAAGGCATCATGCATCTTACTCATAGGGAGTTGAAACTGGGCGTCCACGTTCTGCTTTGAATTCCCACGGTGTAATTGGACCTCTCATTACCATGTCAGCATCAAGGATAACTATAAACTCTGCATCAGTTTCTACATGATTAAGCCAGTGAAGGACTGCGGCTGGTTTGTTAATTGCTGGATACCTGACACGGAAAAAGGAAAAACATGAAATTTGCATGTGTTCGAGTGGGTAGGAGAATGGGATAAACACCAGTCAAGTTCAAAGTTCAAGAGTCTGTTCAGCAGCATCTAAATATTTCAGAGTTGTGTATGACCTAATTCACAGTAGCAGATGCCGATGAACATCTTAAAATACGTTTGAGGAACAAATTACCCAGCTGAAGAAAATTAGGATAATTTCAAAGCAACAGACTTACCAATCGCCTGTTAGTGGGTGTCGGCTCATGGACGGAACATAATGAGTGGGAGCCAGGTCATTGCCCTTATATGTCTTCAAATCTTCATCGTTACAGCTAAGAAGCCTTGTGATGTTACCAGGCTGACCACTGAGGTGGAAACTATGAACAAGTCCCACAGTCTGCCAATCAAAGTAAGGAGTACATTCCGTGGAGAATAAGGTGTGGATTTTTGGATGTGGTTTCTCAGCTTCATCAGTAACCTGTTGCTGTTTTCTGTCCTCCATAAATTCCAAACTGGCAGGAGTCGGATGTTTAGGCTTGGTCAATTCAGCAAATGTGTTGCTCTTAAGAAAACTCAAGTACTTTGACCATTTCGGTGCAGGGCAACCATTTGCCGCGTGTTGAGCTAAGAGACCCTCATTTAAAGTGTTAATGCACTCTATACTTATAAGAAGAGACCGCCTTTTGTTTGGATCAGGCTCCATTAGCTTTACCTACACCCACCAAAAAAAAAAAAGAATCTTAGATTACCACCATACCAACCATGAAGGGCTAGAATGTAATTTTCCGTATTGAAACCTATGTACGTCAACACAGATATGTCACTGAATGCTTTGTCAAACCAAGGCATATTCAAAAGGTCCCTAACAGATCATTTTTGCATTAAAGAGAAAAATAAAATGATGCACTTGACATGAGTGGATGTCTCTACAATATTGACAATCCCAAACAAAATATAACAGTTATCTATTTTGGTTCATGTACCTCTCTGGGAAAAGGAGGTTCAGGGAAGAGTTTCCCACATTTATAAACTATATCATCTTCGTGATGATCTAATTTGCTAAAAGACCAATTCCCCACACGAAATGACAAACCATAGTGAAGAAGAATAGGCTCGATGCCTTGTTGTGGAACATAGCCCGGGTAGATCATCAAATTATCATTGATCTTGTGTCGAAGTCCTGCCTTTAAAACCAAGGAAGACAACAATAAATAGAAGCAATTAGTTTCAAGCACAAGAAATTGAGTAGTAAATGGGAAGTTTCACATACCTTATTGTTTGAAATTAATACTGTTTTAGGAGGAAAAAAAGGAGAGAAAAAAAAAGGACTTACCTCTGCGGCACCAAAAGAGTATCCATACATCTCACTGATCCATCCTTTCCCGTAGATGTCACCAGTATAATTGGTTGCCCAGTGAGCTCTATCTTCGCGTACTTCTTCCGTTTTTGAAAGCCACAAGGGTGCTAGTTTTCGAAGATCATCTATATGCATCGCTAAAAGTCCACCAACTTTATCACAGAGTTCAGGATGCTTTGTGTGCAAATCGGCAAGAATATTATCACATCCAACCAAGTACCTGAAGGAGAAAATCGTCACGTATACTAGATACACGTTGATTGCCATAGTCCCAACATGGCTAAAAGGGGTAAAGAAGAAATATTCAAAACGTATCTACGGCTGCATGAATTCCCAAAAGCAGGTCCATTTACTGGAATCCAATGACCAGAATGAAAAAATCTACAGTTCATGAATCTCGACGGTAGCCCTTTTCTTCTCATACATCTGTCACTAGTCAAGTAAGCTTTTTATCCCAATTAGTTGGGATTGTCTTGGTGCATATGAAGTGCAAATATTACAGTTAAAGAAGTTCACAAGCCTATCAACTCCTCATTCATTCAGTCAATCTCTGACTAGGAAACCTATTAGAAAGGTTGGGGGGGTGGGTTTGTTGGGGTTGGGGAAGAGAAAATACCCATAATAAGCAGCAACAGGTCTTCCTTTCTCGGCACCAATTTCCCATGGTATAATTGGCCCTCTTATGATCATATCAGCATCAAGAATCACAACCCAATCCACATTCTTCGCATCTTCACTATGCTCTAGCCAGTGAACAACTCCAGCCGGCTTATTAATTGCAGGGTACCTTCAAACCATGTGAAAAAAAAAAAAATCATTTCCTTTTCTCTATGCATCTCTCTGAAAATGTCAAAAAAAAAAAAAAAACCCTTTGCCAGAGGAGCTTAGTACAAAAAACAAGAACCCATTACATGGAGAGAAGTTGCAAAGACATGCACGTAGGTAACTTGATAAGACAGACATATTGACACCAGAGACACATCCCAGGAACGTTGAACAGACTAATTAAAACAAGCCCATGTCTTAAGTTACACTCATATATATATATAATATGTACGAAAGATGTGACATGAATGATAAGTAATACCAGTCACCAGTTTTGGGGTGTTTGCTCATGGAAGGGACTTCAAGAGTGGGAGCCAAGTGCATCCCTTTGTAAGTCTTCTTGTCGTCGTCGGTGCAGCTGAGGAGGCGGGTGATGGGGCCGGGCTGGCCGGCCTTCTTGAAGCTGTGGACGAGCCCCACCGTCTGCCAGTCGAAGTAGTTCTGGCATTCCACCGAGAACAGCGTGTGGATCCTCCACGGCGCCTCCTGTGCTGCTCTCTTCGCCTGCACGCCGCCCCAGCCAAAACCCACCGTCCATATCACCGCCACCGCCAGAACCCAGAAGAATTCCGCCATGGATGCGCGATTCCGGGCCAGAATTCAAACGGGTAATTCTCTCATAGATCTAAAAAGGCTAAAAAAAAAAAAAACGCAGAGCTTTCTTTCTTTCTTTTTTGTTTGTTTGTTTTTCTAATCTAAGTCAAACTGGAGTTTTTCCGTGTGTTGTTGTATTTGTTGTTAAACGGAAATACTTTGAGTGAGTGGGGACGAATTGAGCATTTTAAAAAAAAAAAAAATGTTCTACATCAGTTTTTTTCTTGTAGACAATCCAACGGGTGTTATTAATTGGTGTCTAATCTGAGCCTGTCCATGTACCTAAACAATTGACTTTAGGAATCTCCATCATTTGGAACAATGAAGAGAAAAGGGTGTGGATTGAAGTATATTGCTATTTTATTATATGTATATTTATATGTAGTGTGATCTATTTCTATTATTAAAAAGTTGATTGGATCGCACGATCTAGTCAATATTTTTTTATATTCTTACTGCTGATGTTGAAGGGCGACTACCGGAGATCTCAATAAAGAGGATAAGATACGACCAAAATGTTAAAACGACAGGATCCGTGAAACGGCAACAATGTTAAAAACGACATAATTTGAAAGCCGATGCAATGCCATAAACGACATAATCTGGAGTCCGGCGGGTGATAGCATTAATCCATTAAACGGCAGGATTCAATAAAACGACAATAAACCATTTTAATATATATTAAAAAAAGCTATATATATTCTATTATAATAGATTAGTTTGAGGGGGTGTTTGCACGATATTTTTCAGACATTTAAAATTAATTTTTTTTCAAAATTTTATATTTTTTGCTATTTATATCTCTAAAACGTTATAGTTAACTTCAAACTTTATGTATATAAGTTCAAATGAGAGAATTTTTTTTTAAATTATATAGAATTTTGAGAGGAACGAAATAATATCTATATTGATTTTTTTTTCTAAAAAAATTTTTAAAATTTTTTATTTTTTCATTCTAAACAGTTTTTTCTTCTAATCATATTTTCTAAAATAATTTTTTTCAATTTAAAAATAATATTTTGAAGCATCACCCGTAAACACGCCTGAGTGATATTGGGATGATAAAATCCAACAAATTTAATAATAACTATCCAATATATGGTTCCTCTCACCCAAAAAAGAGAAAACAAAAAAAAAAAAAAAGGAGAATTGAGAGTAAGGAATCAAGTCCTCGTCGTTTTATCTCGATTCCACGCGCTCCTGCAATAGACGGGCCCCAAAAGCAAAAGGGCCCAGCCCAACTTCAGGCCATCTGAGCCGAAAAGGATGCCACGTCATCAAAAGTCAATCCAGAGGCGTCAAATTCTCTGCGTGGCAGAGGATAATTGGTCACTAGACCGTAGTGGATCTTTCCCAACAAAACACTGAAAAGAAAAAAATAAATAAAAAATAACAAAGGCATGAGATATAGAAGAAGAAAAAGAAAAAGAAGAAGAAGACGACGATTTGTTGGTCTTGATGGAGTCAAAATGGGTATCTCGTCTGTTCTTGCTCTGCTTCTTGCTCTCTCTTCAATTTCCTTCTTCAATTCAGGTTTTCCTCTATCTTTTCACCTTTTACTTTCATGGGTTTCTTTGATTCCTTTGTTTCATTTGTCTAGAAAATTTGAAATTCTGTTTTGTTGCATAAAAACAAACGTCAGTTTGGTCAAGAATGATCGCGTGAATTCCCCGTGAGTGATGATTAACAAGCACGACAGCCGTAAAAATTTGTGGGCAAGCTTTGGTTTTTAGAGTTACCAATGGATTTTGACACTGGAGATTGCTTGAAGTTCAATTAAAATCTTTTCAGATTCGTCAATATTTCCGGACAAATTTACATATGAAGCGTAGTTGTTAACTGAGTTTGTGTGTTTTTCAGTGAAAAGAGCTTACTGTAGTAAAATAGAATACCCTTTCATAGACTAATAGCATTTACTTTGTGTCTGAGTTATATTAATGGGTAGAGTTTTATTCTATTCCTAAAGAGGTTATTTTTTGTGATTTAATGATAGCTTATTATTACTTGACTTACTATTGATCATGGGATCAGGTCCAATGTCAACCAAAAAATTCAATTTGGTCCATTTGGATCATATTTTTGGAAAGTAAATTCAAATTTTTGTTAGAGAAAAAACTAAGTAGTACCCAAAAACAATCTTAACGGCCACTTATAGACATTGTTTAGCTTTCTTTGCCATTTATTATTACAATTTTTTTGTTTTCTCCTTTATCATTCAGCTGATAACGTTTTTTTCCCCCCTTCCAGGGAAATGATGTATTTTCCACTTCGAGGTAATGCAGTTTAGAATGTTAAATTTCAATATATGAAGGCTTTTTTTTTTTTTGGTGAGGTATTTTATGATGTGGGTTTTCAAGTTGAAGGCAAGCTAGATTGTTGGTTTTTGTAACAATTGAAAATCATATCATGAGCGACTTATGTAAAGATTAAAATAGCTGTTCAACTGTCAATGTCATACCTTATTTTTAAAGCGATGAAATTTCTCATCAGCATTTATTTTTGGATTTACATATTTGCTTTTCACTTCAGAACTCTAGAGGAAGATGTTGGAGATTCTATTGAGATACATTGTTCAAGAGAAAGGAGTAGAGCAGCATGGAAGATAATTGAGGAGGTATTGCAAGAAAATGCACATCATAAGTCTCCATAAACCACCATTTTTGCCAACTGGAAAACTTGGCTTATCAATGTATTCATTGTTCATTGCAGTATTTGACACCCTTTGTAGAGAAAGAACGGTATGAGATTTCAAGAAACTGTAGGCTGCACCCCAACAATGACCTGTATAGAGATCAGGAACAGCATAAGATCCATATTGATATAAATGAATGGAAATGCGGATACTGCAAGAAAAGATTCTATGAGGAAAATTTTCTAGACAAGCATTTTGACAACAGGCATCGTGATTTGCTGAATGTGGTAAGTCATAGATGTTCTTCCATAACATATTTCTTCTCCTAATGTTCATTCTTGTGACTATAAATTGTTTCAAAATGAAGCTTACTTAAGATCTCCTACACACGTTGCTTAAAGAAGTAAAACCTTCTTTTGATTATTTCATGTGGTTGGTTGCTTTTAGTTATTTTAGACGAAGAAGATTGGAATAAAATTACAAATGTATAATATCCGAAATTGGATAAAGAGCGCAAGTTGAGTAATGTTTCATGAACTTTTATGCATGCATAGGTAATTAATGAGAAGCTGCTAGACTAATTGATCACCCAGGTATTTTAGAAACATTTGGCATGCAGCATATTCGTGCTGGTAATGAGCATGCCAATCTTTTTATTGATCAAAGTAAAATATATATAGATATATATATGTTTCACTTTCGTCTAAAATATCTACTCACCTAATTTGTTCTCTTTCTGGAGCTTCACTGTGAGTATTCTTATTGTTCTGTCATGTGTATTTCTCTTCTTCTTTTATATGGAAAACGGAGCTAATAATATTCTGTGCCTTATTGTTGAGGCTACATTTCTTTGATTTTCTCGGTTTATTAAGTTTTCCTGATATAGAAATAATCTCTTGCCATTATTTTACCTTGAATTGTCCACTGATTGTGCTGAATCCAGAGTCACAGCAAGTGCTTGGCAGATTTATGCGGCGCACTGCATTGTGACCTTGTGATGGATACGCCAAAAAAGACTAAGTGCAATCCTGCTGCAGCAGCAAGGAATAAGCACCTGTGTGAGGTACTGTCTAAACTGATCTATCATGCATCTTTCCAGCTATATCTGTATTCATGACATCATGTTTTTATCTATTCTGTGTAGAGTCTTGCTGATAGTTGTTTTCCAGTCAGCAAAGGTCCTTCAGCAAGCCGTCTTCATGGTATGTTACTTTGTTCTACCCATCATAATTAGGTTGAAACAAGTTATTCATTACCTTTCAGCTTCTTATTATATTGCATTGGGGATTATTGATGTAACAGAGTTCTTCTTGCGCCAATTCTGCGATGCCCACACTTGCGCCGGAAATCAAAAACCATTCTCTCGAGGTCGCAAGGTAACCAACTCCCTTGATCAACTGTAGTTTATCAGATTCATTTTATCTCTTTAGTTCATGAATGCTTATTTAGGTTGCAATTGTATTGATTCATGCTTTTATCTTTTATCTTTTTCTTTTTTACTTTCTTTATTCACTTTCTCAGTCCTTTCCTTTTATAGTCACGTGTCTATTTTGACTAACATCCACTTGTTTTATATGTACAGAAAAGGATGAATATGCTGTATGTTGTTGTTTCCATTATGATTATGCTGCTGCTGCTTTTGTTCTATACCTTCATTTACTTGTACCAGAGGTGTTTATCTACTCTCTCTATCTCTCTCTCCCTAAATGTTTAACCACTTTAGGCGGCTTTTATTATGATGGCTTTAATACATTGCAGGGGGCTGAAAAGGGGGACCCAAAATCTGAGGCGTGTCTCACTAAGTGGAAGGAAGAAAAAGCCATCTTAATTGGTACTGCATCTCCAATAATTGATACAAAGATTTTTCCTTTTTTTTTTTTTTTTTTTCTCCTCTTCATTTCTTTACGAGAGAGAAATAGAGATAGAGAAAGTGAGCAGTGCTTTCTTTTATATCAGGCAAATTGGTGCTCGTCCATTCTTTTTGTAGCATAAACCTTGAATAGAACTCCTGCAAAGAGAGTATAAAGTTTTGTTCCTTACCATGAAACTGTCTCGGATATGGTCTCTTGATGAAAATTTACTTATTCTTTCTGGCACATTTAAAGCAGATAGTTGCCCAGGTTACCAAGGTTCTGGTGATAAAAATTTTCATCCCTGTTTTCGTCTTTGAAACCTTTTGTTAGATTAGACATTGTTCATCTGGCAAGAAGAATTAGATATATGTTCATCACTCTAAAATTTATAAAAAAAAAAAAAAAAAAAAGAAAGAAAAAGAAAAATGAAGTTTTCTATTCGTTTTTTCTTATAAAAATTTAAATTTTCTAATTGTGCTTACTTTTTAAACCTGTAATCCAAATTAAGGCTGCAAGTAGATACCCTTGGTACATCTCCCCTTTATCTCCTCAATTCAGGTTTTAATCTTTTCTTCAAGTAATCGTGTTGTTGTTCGACACTTTTGGTAAAATGAGTGTACCTACCTTTTTTTTGAGAGAACAATACAGCGTAAATCATTCGGCGTTAAAATTGATTATCAGTCTTCCAGAAATTCCCGAATATTTTCATGAATACCGATTCTATGAACCCAGCGTCTCTCCACTTGGGAAAAAATATGTAAAAAGGAATGGGAAAGTAATTCCAATGATGAGAAAAAGAAAAGAAACTCCAACCCAGAGGGAAAAATAAGAAATCTAAATCTCAGTTCTCAGGATAAGTAAGCCATGTTTCTCAACAACAAGATGGGTTTTGTCTATTTCCACTTGGTATACTCCTGTGAGCTATCAAAACTTACAACGAGAGTGTACAGCTTTAGTCCTTTCCAACAAATCAGTTACTCTCAGTAAACTTGTTTACATTTACACACCAGCATAGGCTTTACAACGAGCAAACGCCTCAAATTCGAACTTGCCGGCCTTTGGCGTAATAAGCACGTAAGCCAATCTAAACCGAAAATTCGTCGACGTTCCACGAAAGCCAGTTCTTCAAGCATACCTCATCTCATGGCATTTGACCTCAGCTTCAGACAAGCGGCAGAAACCTTAAACAGAGCAGCACTTCCGCAAACTCTGGAGCAACCAAGCAAAAATCTCGATCATTTTCTTCTCGGTGGATCGCGGCTGAGCCCGTGCTTCTTTAGCGATTTGATGTAGTCTCTCATGAGGCTAAACTTGTTGCTGCCCAGGTGGTAGAAATAGTCCCATGAAAAGATTCCAGTTTTATGCAAGTCATCAAAGATTATCCTGAAACACCCATCACCATCAAAAAAAAAAAATCAAACAATGCGACATCAACGGAAGCTACGCTGCCGAAGCTTAAAAAGCTATAAATCAAAAGCTGAGCAGTACCTTACCCCATAGTTTCCCACAGGTTCCGCCGACATGATGCCGACATGACGGCGGCCAGATATCACCTAGCCCACATACATGTTTATTAGTTATGCATTCCTAGTTCAATTATGACAAGAAGAACAAGTTTATTTAACTAAAGAGAGTTTTTCTGTAATATATGAGCTTTCAAGGGTCCTAACAAACACTCACTGATGCAACCAACAAATATTCTTTCAACATTAAATGGAAAATTATCTCAAATTGACTCAAAAATTAGTTTTATAATCTGCAAAATAACTCCTTTTTTTTTTTTTTTACCTTTTCACCCCCAATTGACCTGAGCCTGCCATCAGCAGCAGGGCTATATATTCTTAGGAATTCAGCTGACAACTTGAATGCACTTCCATTGGCAAATTCCACCTCCACCTGAAAAATTATAAAAAGTTGTTAAAAAAAAAAAGGAATCGTGAGGATATGAAAAAAAAGAGCTTTCTAGCTATTGTAAAATCGATTTTAAAATTTTTTTTTTAAATCCAATTCAAAAAAGAAAAAAAAAAAGTATTGATAAACACTGAAGGGAGATTGGGAAGCTTACACATTTAGGAGCGTGGAGAAAGAATTTGGTGAGGCGAGGCGCATCGACGGTGGAGTGAACCCTCCGTATCCCTAACGCCAACATCCTCCTCCTCTTTTCTTTCTTCTGATCTGATCGTCTCCCTTCCTTCTTCTTCCCTGATTTCCCTAGTTTTAGTTCTGGGCCCATGTTTTGTGGATCTACGCAAGGCCCACTTTCTTCTAGGCCCATATACCTTAATTTGGATATTAGCTCCCAAAAAAAAAAAAAAGGAGGTGGAGCCTTACCAGTCATTGAAAAGAGACATGATTAAAGATCCTTCAAACTCACGCATATGACAATGTGATTAATTTTTGTTTTTCTCTTTAGAAAAATATCTGCAATGTAGAATTTTATTAAAAATAAAGAAAAGAAATGTAACTTTTTTTTTTTTGCTAAAGGAAAAGAAATGTAACATATAAAACATAATGAACCTTATTTGTCAAGTCTTGTTTCAATCAATATAACCTATCTTTGCATCTAAATTTTATGTAAAACGTAGATATTTGTTAGAATATGCATAAAGTAGATTAGTTCATATGTTTTCTAAGTTTTTCTTTTTCGGTTGTAAAAAATTGACCACTTGTACCTTTCAAGGTTATATTAAAATTTGCTAAAGCCGTGAGATGGACAACATTATCATTTCGGTTCATGTAAATCACCACACATTTGCGATATTTAATTTGAAAAGTTTTATTTAATACACACTAGTAAATATTACTTTCTTTTTCATTTTTCTTTTATAATATACACTATAAACAAACCCTCTAGTGGCTTCTAATATGCTTAATATTGATAATTTAATTCTGTTCGGTACTTATTTACAAAATATGCGGTCAAAAAATAAATCTTTCATCGTATTACAAGTATAATTTAATGATAATTTTAGATTAAATTCTATCCTATGAGTGCATAGTATAAATCCCAAAATCTAAAATAATATATATGTATACATCATCATCTTCATCTTTGATCAGTTTCATAATATGCCAGACCGATACGACAAACTAACAAGAATTTAAGACGGATGGTTAATTGGTAAACTCTAAACCAATGATCCAAAACTAACCACTAGATTTTCTCTCGCCGACAATGACCTTTATATATATATATATATATAAATATATATTCATAGAATTATTATTTATGAAAGCAGCAGTACTGACATAATTAGACAAAGAATGATGACGAAGATTGCATACTTTTTGCCACCATTTGGTAATTAAAACCTATGATTGACTATTATTTATTTATTTTTAATAAGGAAAGTTTTTTATTTTTTTATTTTGGGGGTGGGGCTGAATTTTAATAAGGCAAGTTGATGTTAGTTTATGTGGCTTCATCAGTTGTACGCCTGCATTACTGTAACGCATTTTAAAAAATGGTCATGCATTAGTAAAAACTAATTAACTAGCCCATTGAGAATGCACTCCCATTGCCCACTCGATTACATATACTTTTACGACCTTTCTTTGTTATTATTGGAGTTTGAATTTGATTTTGATTCCTTTTTTTTTTTTTTTTTTTTGAAGGAGACACTAGTGATTACGTAGCTGCGTTTTACATTTAATCTAATATAATTTACTCTCAACTATTTCTAGTTATGTTACAATAATTTTTTTTAAAAATTAGTTAGTACATAGGGTATGTGATAGTTCCTCCAGTGGATTTCCCGATTTTGATCCCAACTTTAGTATCGGTCAATATTCATATTGAGCGGAACAAAAGGACGGGTTGATGGTTTTGAATCGGATCGAGTTCCTCAAATGTCGGATTTAAGGAATGAAAACCGCAAACCGCCCAAAGAAGGGGGGCGGTGCGGGGGGATTGATCTTTCTCTTATTTTGCTTGTTTTCATTTCATATTTCTCACATATCTAGCTTTATAAACAAAAAAAAAAAAAAAAAAAAACTTGTCGTCTATTTGTGAAAAATATTTTTTCAAATATATATAATATTATGTTTTCTTTTCAACAAAAGAAACAAAGTAACATCTACTAATTTCAAAATAATTTATTATTTTTCTCTGCATAATAAAATTTAAAAAAAAAATAGGTGACTGGGACGGGTTGAATCTATCATGAAATTTCCTAATCTGCCACCCGCCCATTACAACATGTTGGTGGGCAGGTTGAACCCGCCCAAGGGTGGGTAGCTTACATGGATCTGCTAAAGGTGGGCTGAGCAATTCGGGTGCAGGGGCAGGTTTTGAGGTTTTGTGTAGCCCTGTATTCACATATATATCTATATATATATATATATGTATTAGTTTGCAATTTTCACAATGAAGCAGGTGTACATGATACGTGGAATCAAATTCTAAAGAACCAAAAACTGCGCCTTAAATATAAGCAATATAGAAAAATTTCCTTCCAATATATATGGGATTATACATATGATGCGTATGTTGGGGTTCCATGTTGCCTACTTTCCTGTTATATATTTCATAGATGCATGCACGTAAGTTCTCTCTCTATATAAATACATATAAAGATGAGGATATTAGCTAGCAAGTTTATATATATATATAAATACGTGTGTGTATATATATACAAGAGACCCATAAAATTCCTCTTAATTCCAGTGCTTGGCACGACATTGATAGGATCCAATTATAATCTTGGTCAAGCTAAATAATAGAATTGGAAAATAAAGGGGGACTGCATGTTTCCTCTTTTAATCATTATACACACACACACACACATATATATATATAAGAACAAAATTATATATGATGAAGAAAATGAATCAGCTTGCTTTAAAATGTTGTTGATTTAGGACAAATTTCAGGCGACATCATGAATGACTCTTTATGTGGTTTGTTCACTTATCCATATTTTACAAAGCCAGAATTGTTTACAAGAGAGTTAATATCTTACTAATGGTGATAAGGAACAATACTAGCATATACTAACTAATAAAAAGCTAAGTATTATATGAATAAAGGTTTTTCTATAGTATAAGGTCCTTTTAACATGATATTAAATAACTAAGATACAACAATACTAATATAAGAAAACATAATACAACGTATAATGAATTTAAAAGATTGTTGCATGTTAATATATAAAAAATATATTTTGCATGTCCTATTGGGTTTTTTTTTTATTATTTCGTCTTAATAATATCATGTTGTGTTAAATAAACCTTATATCGGAGTAATCATATTAAAATTATACAATATATAAGTATATAACAGCGTAGGATTATAAATTAAGAAGTAAAAACTCAGAGAGTTTATTATGAAATTTGACATTTAAAAAAGACAAGTTTACAGTTTCACGAAAGAGATCAAGAAAAAGCGACTTTGTTTCAATACCAGTGCTAGAGTTATCAAGCTTTTTCTAGCTAGGCCCCGCTTAGTCGGTACTTTCACGTGGTGAGATATCAATTTCAGTGATGGTGAAAGGCCACGATAAATATTACAATCACTATATATATTGTAAAATACACATGATATAACATATATATATTTTTTATATGTTATAATTGGCTGTTTTCGAAGAAGAAAAGGTCTGGTTCCAGATGATAATTGAAGCCTCCCGCAGCCCATGAGATAATGGAATTATCTAGAAAAGGAGAAATAATGTTATTGCTGTTGGATTCCTGATCAAGAGAGGAGGAAGTAGTGACAATTTCTTGGTTCATCCATGTGTAGTCCAAGTTATCCAACTTTTGGGACATGATTTCGTAGTTGTCCAAAAGAATATCATCTGTTCCTCCTGAACTTAAAACTGCCTTTGATTCCGGCACGAGTTCTCTGTTTCCGCCGTGATCATCATCTTGCGGTTTAGTAGAGTTGGATTCCTCATCATGTCCTGATGATAATATTTCTGATAATTTATGGTTATCAGACTCAGAAGAATCTGTTTTCTCTGGCTTTTGCTCATCAACTACTGTTTCATCAACGTGATTTTCTTTTTGCTCAATTGGCTTGTGGGTCACAGGATCCAGACCAAGGAGCTTCAGTTTCTTCTTGATTCTAGTATTCCAGTGGTTCTTGATCTCATTGTCCGTGCGGCCAGGAAAATGTGCTGCAATCCTAGACCACCTGCGAAATTTAATCAATAATTGGTATTAGCTAGGAACAAATTGTATTTATAAACTAACAAAATCCTGCTTCGACAAAAAAAAAATATTAATACAAAGTGAAAAGAAAGACATGACAAATAATCTTAATTACCTGTTACCTAGACATGAATGCAATTGAATAATTTGATTTTCTTCCACTTCTGTAAAACCTCCTCTCTTAAGATCAGGTCGCAGATAATTAATCCATCTTAATCTGCAGCTTTTCCCACACCTTAGCAAGCCTATATATACACACATATAAATACATGATATATATATATATAAAAATACATATACAGAGACAAAGATGAAAAGAAATATATATATATATAGTACCTGCAAGCTTAGGAACCATTCGCCAACAATGGATACCGTTGTTGAGAATAAAGTTCATAAGCTTGTGATCTTCCTCAATTGTCCAAGGACCTCGCTTGAGTCCAACCTTATCACAACAAGGTTGTCTTCCCATATTTTCCCTCCAAAAAAAAAAAAAAAAAAGGAAGTAGAGCTAGCTGGTTCTAGCTAGGCCAGAAAAAAAGCGTGAGAAATTTTATATCACTTTCGAAAATTTGTCATGTTAGCAAAAGAAAGGGGGTTCTTAGCAATCTCCCTTATAGTTCAAGCAAAAGATTCTTGCCAGTTCATTTCAGGCTTAAAAAATGGCAACATGTTGTTTAAGAGGGGAGATTAATGATTGATTGGGAATGCATTTTTTGAGTTTATTGATATTTTTTTTTTTCAAAAAATGAGACACGAATTTAGGGATTGTAATGATAAAATATGGTACCACTCCCATATTAAGACAAGGGGAAAGAGTCTTGCTAGAAAATAGAAATCCAAACTTGAGTCGTATTCGTTGACAAACAATATTTTTATGTTTTGTTTGCAACTCTAGTCTTCTCCTATTGGTCTTTAGACATTTAAACAAGAATGATTAATTTGCTATGATTCTTTTGGGCCCTTAAGGCTGGCTACTTTTGTCGTTGGAGGCAACTCTTTTCATCTCTTTTGCAGGGTTTGAGAAAAAGTAAGATGCCTTCACAATTTATATATTGTTATCAAAGTGTTGTTAAATTCCAAACGTGGATTCACTTTGGAATCACTTGTAATTTTTATTTTCCTATAGATTGGTAATGTAAGTAACTCCGCAGTCAATGTTTATTATCTTTATATGAGAAAGGTACAGAAGTACTGAAAAAGCGCATGAGTTGTTTTTTCTACGAATCTGCCCTAATAAGCAGTGGTGGAGTCGATATTCTAGTTTAGTAATGGTGTATAGTAAAATTTTTTACTATTATTTATACTTTTGTTTATGACTAATGAACTTTTAGGAGGAATGAAATTTTTAGTGAGAACTTATATGAAATAATTTATTTTGAACATGCGAAAATGAAAAGAAAAAAAAATCATAGTTTAAAGTTATTTTTAAAGAAAAATAAAATTGACAGGCTTTACTCATTTACATATCCCTTTATCATTGTTAATAAGTGATTCAATTTAATGTTAATTTCTTCTTTACTTTTTATAGATGTGTTGCCTTAAGTTTTCTATCTCAAATTTTATCAACTTTGTAAGAATATTTGATTAATTTATCCATTAATTAATTATCATAAGCAAGTAAATAAAGGAGACAATAAATTTGTAATGAGATTTGGTTTCTCTAATTCTTCAGGTTACGCCTAAATGTTAAATACTTCACTAACTATTAAACGATTACAAGCACTAATAGTCTTATACAATCTAAAAACTCTCTCTTTGTTGTTGTCACTAGTTATCTTGAATCTAGTCAATGAACACATTCAGAAAGATATCTTTACTAGTATATGTTAAACTCCCTTCAACTACTTTTATTTCCTTTCGAAAATGCCAAATCCTTCTCCCAAAAGACGTAGAAAACACAGAAAGTTTTAAAATCTTTAAAGTCTTAGCTAGTGTTTGGGACACAAATTTTTTTAGCATTGCATTTAAATGCAATGCAATTTTCCCCCAAATACAAAAACATTTCATTCAAATACTAATCACATCACATTTTAAATCAAACACAATCAATATTTATTATTTCACTTTTTCTATTACTTTTATTAATTACATCATATATTCTCTCTCCCTCTTTTTTTTCTCTCTACTTTTACCCATCACATCACATATTTATTATTAAAATACAATTCAAATACTTTTCCCCCAAACACACATTGCATTCAAATGCAATGCTAATGCTTTTCCTCCAAATACAAATTGCATTCAATACATTACATTCAAACGCAATGCAAATGCAATGCGTTCACCAAACGAACCCTTAAAATATCACATTCACAACCTGTGATTTCTATATCAAATACAATGATTTTGAAATTATATATAGAACTCCAATGTCATCTTCGATTTTGTCCTCAAAATTTGAATTTCATTAAAATTTTGAACTTGTTACAAATAATGATACAACATATTATGTATCAATCTCAAAATTCAAATTTCAAATTTCAAATTTCAAATCTGTTTATTTTAGGAAACAGATTTTATCAACATTATCCGAATCAATTACCAAAACTATCTACACAACTTTCTCAATTAAAATCACAGCTATTTATAAACAAATCTTAAATTTTTGAAATCTTAATTAAAATAGGATTAGAAATTTTAATTTAAATTCAATTTTCTTTTTTCAACTTTATCCATTCTTTAAATATCTCTCCAGATCGCATTTCAACTTAATTTATCATGTCATTCTCAATCCAAGTCAAATTCCAAAAGGTCTTCAAGTTGTTGTAACATTATGTAGCACAATCTGTACTAAAATTCCTAATTCCTAAAGTTTTTAGTTTTTATTAACTTGTCATAAATTTCAATATTAAAAACCTAACAAATTTTATCACTAAATAATTAAAATAATCATTATAATTTGTTAAACACCATCAATCTTACCAATAAAAGACTAATCCACTCGGCAGCGTTGATGATCTTCTAGCAGCAGTCAAATCCCCATTGGCCTTCCTTATACGGCTGTCACCATTAGTGATTCACCACTACATCTACCATAACAAAAGCAGATTTTTTTTTTTTTTGATAAGATACCACAATAAAGCAGAATTGTTACTTAATAGTATAGGATCTGATATATATATATATACATATTTTTTTGCTTTTGGTTTGATAATTTTATTTTACTGGCGTACACATTTAAATTATTCTAACAACACAAGATATTAAGAGACTAAAATACCAATTTTATCAAAAAGTTCTTCACGAGTACGCCTTATAGTTATTGTCACATGATTAACAAAACAAAATCAAATAATAAAAACAATGCGGTTGCAAATATAACATAGTAAAAATTTCATATATGTTTTATCTTAAAGTGTAGAATTTAAATATCACTATCTTTAAATTAAAAAAAAAAAAAGAAATTAGAATAGCTATCTATCTCTCATACATTACGTGTTTTTAAATACTCCTTGGTGAAAAAATTACAAAAAGATAGCAAATTAACCTCGTTATAGTTTTAAAAAAAAAAAAAGGTTCATTTTGAGAAAAAAAAATCTGAAATTTAAAAAAGAAAGAAAAAATGAAGCAATGCACATCAACTCTAAATTTTGGTGCGTTTAATATGTATAGATGTCTCTATACATCCAACAGTACGGACCAAAAATGATATTATATGAATTAAATAGGGAATAATGTTCGTTCAAAGTATATCCATAAATCGGCTTAGCATACATAAATAAAATAAGTTCTATGTTGAGTCAATGAACAATCATGATATTTTGGTTCAGTGAATTAGAATCTTCCCATTGATCTTTTTGGGATGCACGGTCATCATAAGCAAAGACATTTGGGGCCAGCCTTGACTGGAAAAAAGGAAACGTTATTTCTTTCTTTTTTTTTTTATCTTTTAATTTTATCCTTTTCCTTAGCTGGAAAAAAGAAACAATATACTTCCCTAACAAACAAAAAAGATTATTTACCTTAAAAAAAAAAAAAAAAAAAACATTACTCATGCTTTCCTTAATCAAGGCGATCACTACTTTAGACCATAATCAAAGCGTTTTGCGCGCAATCACAAATGTGCAAATACATAATGAAGAAAACACATAATAAACATGTTTCTTGGCCCAAGGCCTTATCTGGTGCAACCTGCTACCTTGCCCGCTTCAATTACATGTTTTTTTTTTTTAAATAATGGTAAATCATTGGCTGCAGACTTGTACTTGATGCAATTACTCGACTTTGGATCCCTATTTCTTGTCCATTTCTCTGTTATTTTTGGTGTTCCTAATACATGATTAGTCACAACAGGAAATCCAATCATGAAATTACAGGGCTAAAAAATATTCCCCTGCTGAGAATATTGGACCCATCGCAATCCGTGACATCATGTGTTGGTAGAAGAAGTCGAGAACAAAGATTCATCAGCTGACGACAAAACTGCCCCCAAGGTCTTTTAGCCGTAGAGCTGTCAAAAAACACCCACCAAACATAGGCAAACCCAGTTCATTATCAAGTTGGAAAGATGCTGTCACCCAGTGTGGTAGCCTCAGCAACAAAAGATTACCACGATTGGATCTATGCTACTTTAAAATTTGAGTTTTAGACGACTCCATTAGAAGACTAAATATAAATATTTATTCATGTTAATTAGTATATATTAAAGTTTGAAAACACGTTTTCAAATAACAAATAATATATTCGATAGAATTGAGACAATTTCTTATCATAAGATAGAATTCACTTTATAATCTTAAATAAATATTTATGTTGAGTGTTTAGGGAAATCCCTTTTCGTGATGCCTAAAGGAATATGCCAACAGCTCTCTCCTCATACTTTTTTTTTTTTTTTGAGGAGGAAAAAAAAAGTTGGAAGATGCTTCTTCTGACTCTTGGGTGATCCTGACATGAGAAAGGAAACAGCAAGATTGAAAATCCTTTAGACAGGACACACAGACAACCAAGCTTTTACGCTAAAAAGAATAAAATAAAATAAAATTAATCTTAAAGAGGTATCTTGGAATCGTGACAAAACGATTGTCGCATGGCTCCAAAAGTTCCCTTCTTTCCAAGAGAATTTCAATATTTTCATTACGCCAAAAATGAAGACACAGACACTCTCACTAACATCGCTCTAAGTGGAAATCGGACACCAACCACATATCTCATGCTTGAACGGAATCCAATCTACCATATCTGTTAGATTCTCGGGCCTGAAAAGCCCAGTTCACAGATCCAACTGTAAAGGCCCAACCCAATTCGATGTTTGTGTTTTCGAAGACAGTTGACCTGGGCCCAACTGAGTTATAAATGGGTTAACGATTTTCAGGATTACGAGGGGCTTTGGGACTATCATAATTTTCGTTTTCGGACATAAAATTTGATAATTTGTGATTAGAGTTTAAATCCCCTCGCCTACGTTTTTTAAAAAAAGGAAAAATGTTGATAAGTTTCCCTCGATTATTACAACATTGAGAGCGTGACTATGACCTCCGCAGTTTTTCTTCAAGAACAAGAAACATGGAATTTTTGGTAAGTGAAGTTGAAAGGTCCAAAGAACATGAAGCACATAAGTCCATTAATCAGGTCTCCCGTCTTTGATAATGCATCAGTTACAACTAAAATACATGTAGATTGGAGATGAGTTGTACATTTAGCTGATTAAAGATACAAAACGTAAAACTTGAATTGTTTTTTTTTATTTTTAAATCAATATGTATTTTATTTATTTCTTTTAAAAATTTGATACAGATTTAAAAAGAATCATCTCATTTAAATTTATTTATATAAAATTACAGGTTTTAAAATTTGAGTTTTTAAGTTATAATTGAAATGATAAATAATAAAATTAAATTTTTCAGGATAAGACAAAAACTACATTGAGTTTTTTATCAACTCAAGCTGGTGAACTTTAAACTTCATTCCATATGCAATTAACTTGGTGAAACAAAACATATAGTATAATTGTAATCCGTAAAACAAAGCAATAAAAAGTTAATTAATTAAAGATGCCTTGATAAATAAAGAATTTAATATCTATTCGATGAAATAGTTTCAAAAATTTTAATAAATTCCTGTAGTCCCAATGCTATTTTATAGGGGTTTTATCATATTTAACTTTTATAGGTATTTTCATGTATGTATTTAGTAGTTTTTGGGAAAATAATGCAATAAAACTTTTTATATGTTTCATGTTTTTTTATTTCCCTTAAAAAAATTTAATATTTGCCTCTACAGTAGAATATTGATTTCGCCACTGAGTGTATATTTTGTCAAAATTATTTAGATTAGCCACCCTTTACGACAACATCTAAATTTTTTTAATTAAATAAAAGAAAAAAGTTCATAGTGATAAAAATGGAGTTCTTTTTGATTTAGTAAGAAAAAATAAACTATCACAATCTCAAATTCAAAAATAAATAAATAAATAAATAAAATAACAACTTGCACGTGAATAAATAATATCTTAGCAATAGTTATCCAGATAATTTATCTTCTTTTATACTTTTCAATAAAATTGTGTCATGCTTTGTAACTTTTCCATCTTGTTTCTTAAGTTTTGTTTGAATAAGAGATTTAAAAACATTTTAAATGGGAGAGACGGTTAAGAGGCCCTATGGCTCTACAGATAGGGTTCAATTTAAAACCATCCACTTTTAATCAATTGGATGAGATATTGGTGAAATTGCAATACATTTTACCTCATATGATAATGAACTAACAAATTAAAAAAAAAAAACCCAACCTTAAAAAAATAAATAAAAAATTTTAAATCCCTCGTCTTCTTCATTGGCAAAGGAATTTTGCCAACTCGTCAACGATGGGGGGTTAGAGGATTGTTTCACAGATCGAGCAAGGGGTGGATAAGTTAAAGGAAGCAGGCCCGCTATAAAATGCCATCTCCACCGACCTAAAGCCCCTGTTAAGGAGTCGCTCTACTCTGCTCTTGCTGAGCCCACCCTGACACGGCTATAAGTTACATTTTTACTTTCGTTTTTCCTCTTGCTTTCTCTCTATTTTCCCTTTGGTATTCATAAAAGGTTAGTTTTCAATATGGGCTCTTCTTTTTTTTCTCTTTTTTTTTTTTTCGAGACTTTTGATTTTGTTCATGTTTTATGTTTTTCCTTCTACATTTTGTTTATGAATCTTGTTCAAATTCTAATATGATGTATTAATATATGGCTAGATTTCATTTACAAGAAACATTTCTAACCTACGAAAAAAGTTAATGACCATTAATAGAGTTCCTTCTCTAGCAACTTTAGAGAGAGAAACTCTCCATCACGGGTGACTCTGCAAGCAACCATCCTCGTTAAGTAACCTTTAAACACTCAATCAGAAAATATGATGTGGATGGTAAAGGGATCTCAATTTTTTAATTTGTAAGTTTTTTTTTTGTTTTGAATTTCTTAATAATATAAGCTAAAATGTACTGTAGTTATCCTACACACTCAAAATTCAACCATCAAATTACATATGACTAGTTAAAAGATGAGCCTTATCACAATGATCCACACTAGTTTTTAAAAATATCTACCATTACTTTTAAAAATAATGCTTAAAAACAATATCCAAATAGTAATCCAAACGAATTATAAGTTAGAAAAAGAAAAAAGGGGGAATCTGTACACAACCAGCTTTGAGGCAACTAGTAATCAGGCTAATCATTAGGCCACTCAAAACGGATTTAGGATTAATGGTCCCGTGTTTGTGCCACGTTTTGTGTCGTATTTTTTATCAGCCAGGGACTTGAAAACGACACTGAGAGTTTGAGTGTCGTTTAAGCCAGTCTCTACACTCTCTCTCTCTGGAACGTTCTCGGCCTTCTCTCCACCTCGGCAGTAAAATGACGTGGCAAAATATGGTAGAATGTAGTTTTTTTATAGTGGGTCCCAGTGTCCCACCAAAAGTGGACCCCGATCATTGACATGGTAGCATAAAGATCTTATCGTGGGTTGCTGCTGACACAAATCAACGTGGGAATTATCCTCCGCGAGAAGCCCCATGCTTCTTACCATATATGCCCAACCGTATTCCTTACTCAATGCAGTTCCCCTCTTCTATTCCCACGTAATTGGTAACATGGCCGATAGTCCAGGGTTTAAACGAAAACAAGAGCGCAGCAGAATAAAACTCACTTGACATGTTAACGACCGCATAAAAACCGACACGAACGGTCGAAACAACGAGATATATCCTTCTCTCTCCTCTTCTCTCTCTCTCTCTCTCACACTCTCTCTCCATCAAAGCCGCAACAGCCACTGATTTCTTTCTCTCTCTAGCTTTCTCTTTTCACTTTTTGCTTTTCATCTCTCTCTTTCTCCATCGGTTTTCTCGGAGTCTTCAAATTCACGGCGAATTCATAATTTTATATAAACTGGATTCAAAAATCAAATTCTAGAAAAAAAATGGAATTCGAAATTTAAATGTATGAATATCCATGAAAAACATATATATATATATGCATGAATGAATGAGAAGTAGTATAAAATCTTGGGTTTCTCTCCGGCTTTGACAGAGGGCCGAGCATGATGAAGGATCGCAGAAAAAGAAACGACGTCGTCGTAACCTGGAGCAGGTTCTTCTGGGGCACCGTCTTCGTCGTCCTCGTTTGCGTTTTCTTCTCCGGTTTCAGCTTCTCCGCTTTTCGCCTTCTCTTCGGAGGTACCAATTTTTCTTCTTCTTCTTCTTCTTTTTATTTAAATAAAATTTTTATACTATCTGAGAATAAATTATTAATTTTTTCAAAAAAAAAATTGTTGCTTTTGTAACAGAAACGCTGAAACCAGTGGTGATTTTAAAATGGCGAGCTCCGCCGGCGAAAGCCATCTCCGGGGAGACTCCAGGGGCAGTTTCGTCAGTCTCCGTTCGGGAAGTTGTGATGCTACCGGATCAGGCTCTGGTTTTCCTAAACTACCCTTCGTCGTCTCGCTTATTTACTAAAGATGACCTCGCCTGTGTTTATTCGTCTTCCTCGTCTTCCTCCGAGAAGCGGCGGTTCAAGAGGTCGCCGATTTCCGTGGATGGCAGCGAGGACTCCGGCGGTCAGATCGTCCGGTGTCCGTTCACGCCACGTGGCGTCACCGTGTCAGTGGGATTGAAATCGAAGGGCCAGAATGTTCTCGCTGGTTCGTCTCACGTTTGGAACTCGCTCGCGTACGAGGCTCTGATCGACCGGGACAACACCACGGTGGTGTTCGTGAAGGGTCTCAACCTACGACCCGAGAGAGTCTCCGACGCCTCCAAGTTCGAGTGCGTGTACGGCTGGGATTTCACCACCCCGAAGTTCGTGCTCAGATCGAAGGTACTTTCCATCGCGCAGGAGATCGTACGGTGCAAAACGCCTCTAAGTGTGCTAAGTGGCACACACAGGGCAAACACCACTAATGACAACTCGATCAAGGTCTCGGTCAGAATGAAGGGGAAAAAAACACTCAACACCATAGCCAGCCCCAAGATCCGATCCATACCCGATTCCACAACCCGAAAACAGCACGAGATGTGTGTTTGCACCATGGTCCGGAACCAGGCTCGGTTCTTGAAGGAATGGATAATGTACCACTCCGAAATCGGGGTCCAACGATGGTACATCTACGACAACAATAGCGACGACGACCTTAATTCCGTGGTCCAGTTGTTGTACAATTCTAAGTACAACGTCACACGCCACGCGTGGCCTTGGGTCAAGACCCAGGAGGCCGGGTTCGCCCACTGTGCATTGCGGGCTCGGGACACGTGTGAGTGGGTCGGTTTCATCGATGTGGACGAGTTTATCCACCTGCCATCGGGCCTATTACTGCACGACGTGGTTGCCAATCAGACTCAACATAACAATAACGTGGCCGAGCTGCGCACGTCGTGCCACAGCTTCGGGCCCTCGGGCCTCAGGCGCGTGCCGTCCCGGGGCGTGACGGTGGGGTACACATGCCGGATGGCGGTGGCGGAGAGGCATAAGAGTATTGTGAGGCCAGAGGCGCTGAATTCATCATTGATCAACGTGGTGCACCATTTTCACCTTAGGGAAGGGTTTGAGTATGTGAATGTGGATAGAGGGGTGATGGTGATAAATCACTACAAGTACCAAGTTTGGGAGGTGTTCAAGGACAAGTTCTACAGGAGAGTGGCAACTTACGTGGCTGATTGGCAAGATGACCAAAACGTGGGGTCCAAGGATCGAGCACCCGGGCTTGGGACAAGAGCTGTTGAGCCACCAGACTGGCCCAATAGATTCTGTGAGGTCACTGACACTGGGCTTAGGGACCATGTGTTGCGAACTTTTGCGGACCCAAAAACGCATCTTTTGCCATGGGAAAAGAGTTACAATGACAAGCACACGAAGAGGACCAAGGCAACTAGAAAGCGTAAAGGCTTTTCATGAATTTTGCAAGAGAAAAAATGACACTTTTAGGCAGTTTTTTTTTTTTTTAATCCTTTTTTTTATATTTTTTATTTTTCTAAATGATGTGTATAGTTATTTAGTGGATGGGTTATACTTTTACAGTATTAGATTGATTCTTTTGTAGATAGATTTAATAACAAGATAAATGAAATTTATAGAAGGCGTGCAAATTGAAGTATATGGAGCTCGAGGAATTATGATTTTTGTGGTAGTAATTAGTTATGTTCTTGGTTTGATTATTTATTTAATTTATCTTTTGTGGAACAGCCTGTGATGGTTCCTTATCTATGTAAGCCATGCTACTGATTTAACGCGTAATAAAAGGGGAATAATGGTAGCATGTTATGTCTTATGACGAGAGAGAGAGAGAGATGTTAAAAGGTTGCATTTAATAAACAAAGATAAAATCTACAGAGTAATTTATTTATTGAATTTTTTTTAAAACAATTTGGTAATCGGTCGTAATGAGGTCACATTCACATTGTCATTTTGAAAAAATAATAATAATAATAATAATAAAAACAAAACAAAACAAAAAATCTTGGTAATTTTTATTAGGAAAAAATTGACATAAAGAATGAATAGGCTTGGTTATGTAGAAGAGAGGGAAAGTAAGAGTAATGCTGTAGAACTTGCGTTCCTTTCAAATATTCCAAGATCCTCCTCATTCAACATATCATTTAGCTCCTAATTTCATAGATATTAGTTCTAAACATACTTCACTAATCAAATTTAATAGAATTTGGGTTAAATAAGGTTCCGTTTTTTTTTCATTGATTCGGACTTAAAATTTTGATTCCAGTTTTTTTTTTTTTTTTGAAAAGTCAAGAAAAATTATAACTAAGTTAATCAGTTTTAACTCAAAATTTCATTTTATTTCAAACTCAACTTGCGAACCAGTCGGGTCCTGAATCTTTTAAAGCTTGGTAAAATAAGACGACTCCTTTACTAGCATGTCGTTTTCAGGACTCGCATATTTGGTACTACTGCTTAACTTTTAATTAATGTAAATAAATGATGCTTACTCCATTGTAAGAAAAAATATACTGTTTCAGTCAGATTTTTTTTTTTTAAGCAAGAGCAAAATTGTTATGTTGCAACCTCTTAATTGGTTAGAAGTTAAAAATGTAATGCTAGCACTTCAAATTGATATCATTTTGAAGTTTTTTTAAAGGTTTTATTTAATTAACAATTTCAAACTTAAATTTTTAAGTTTAATTTTGTTTTTTATTAGAAGTTCAATAAAAATTATTACTTCAACCAAATTAAATATAAAAATTTTATTTTATTTCAGAGTTAATCTATTAACCAAACTAACTCTAAATATATAATTTTGAGAAAATTTGTGTCCTTTCCTTATTAAGGACGACAATGGTTTTTCGTCCACTGGATATAAAAACTACATGTAGCTCGAAGCAAAGCAAATTAGCAAACTAACTGTCGTTTTCCTCTCAGATTCTTTGGCCGTTAGTTTGTCGTGAAAACGACACATAGTTTGTAGTAACCACACACCTTTTTCTGACATGAAACGAAATGGTGCAAACAATATGTCGTTTTCTGATACCAAAACGAAATATCTCTTTTTTTTCGTCCCCCAAAGTTTCCTCAGAAAGGAAATGTTTTTCATCCAAACTACACGTCGTTTTCACGTTTGTCTAGGTTTAGAAGGTGCACGTGCAGACAGCGGAACCCGGATTTATAGCCGTTAGGAAAGCTCAAAGCACCATCTCAATTCAAAAATAAATTCGACCGTTGGAATTCGTCTCTTACACTCTTTTCCCCTTCCGTCCTCTCCCTAAAATGCTTTTTAGGCTCTCCTTCTCCTTCTTCTTCTTCTTCTTCTGAGCAGTGAAATCACGCACAGCAGAAGAACCCAGAAATGGGAAGCGAGGACCAAAAACAGACTCCAAGAGACCCAATAAAGAACCCGCCAACCGAATCCGCCAACTGCTTGATGTTCAGCCCCAGATTCATTTCAGTAGCCACTATGGCCGGTTGGGACGAAGACTCCCTTCTCTGCGCCAGCCTCATCGTCGACGACACGCCCGATCGCGAGTTTCGGCACCGGAAACGCACCGAGTCCCTCTTCAAGACCCCACCGAGCAGCAATTCAAGAAGGTATTTCTATCTACTATCTTTCTTTCTTTCTTTCCTTTTTCCCCTGAAAAAAAGACTTCGAATTTCTAATCTTTCATTTTTTTTTTGGTGTTTCAGAAAAAGAAGGGTTCGACAAAGGAGTCCGACTTCGGTTCCTATGGTTGCTCTTGACCTTGACGATGGAGACACTACAAAGAAAGAGGCAACCCCTCTGAAAGAAGGAAAAAAGGAAACAGGAGGAGAAATTTTGGGTGAACAGAACTCTGGTGATTCTTCTTCCTCGAACACCAGCCTTCCTTGTATGGATAAGCTAAGGGAAGAACTTTCTTGCGCGGTAAGAACTATTTTTAATTTATTTTTAACGCGGTTATGGATATCCAATACAAATTCCAATATATATATTTATATTATATATGTATATATTATATAACTAATTAGTCATGTTTGATTGATGCCCTTGGCACTTAACAGATCTGTTTGGATATTTGCTACGAACCTAGCACCACTCCTTGTGGACACAGGTAAATTTATAACCTCAGTAGTCATTACATGGGTGTATATGACAAGAATTTTTTCATTTTATTTTTGGGATTGTTTAATCAAGTCGTTTGTCTGTTGATCCTGATTAGTTTTCTTTGATTGTAGTTTCTGTTTGAAATGTTTGCGATCTGCTGCAAGCAAATGCGGGAAAAAGTGCCCAAAATGCCGACAACTGATCAGGTACTTCTCAGTTATAAACCAAATTATTTGCCAAATTTAAATAATGGGTTTCTAAAACTTATCAATTATTGTCGTGGATTTGCAGTAATGGTAGGTCCTGTACAGTGAACACTGTTCTTTGGAACACAATTCAGCTTCTTTTTCCGAAAGAAGTGGAAGCAAAGAAGTCAGCTGGAGCCTCAAAAGGCTGGGAATCCGAGCATCGTCAACAAATCCCTGAAACCGCATTTTACAACAGTTTAAGGAACGAAGACACACAAGTCTCACAATTACCAAGCAGAGCAGAAACCAGAAGGATAAGAAGAGCAACAATGCAAAGTCGAAACGAGGACTCTACACTAAGCTCAGAACGGGAAATGAGAAGAATTATCCGAGCAGCTTCAAGGGTTTCAAGTAGGGACAGCATGTCCATCCCGAGCCAAGATGAGGATGCAGCGTTAGCTCTGAGGCTGCAGAGGGAGGAGTTTTTGGGGTCTGTTAGGGCAACAACGCTGCCTAACCGATCTAGAACTAGTACTACTACCGGTATTATTAGTAGAGGAACAAGGGACCAATCTAGTACTAATACTAGTAGTACAAATAGTACTAGAGGAACAATGGTAAACCAAAATACTGATGGTGATGGTAGTAGTAATAGAAGTAGTTCTCTTTCAATAGCTAGAGCGAATTTGAGGGCCATGGCATCTAGAGCCATCACCCTTAGTGTTAGAGGCAGATATAATTTCTAGTCCCCTAAGGATGTTTACTTTCTATGGATGAATTACTTTCTCGGCATAAATCTCACTCAACCCTATTGAGTACTAGCTTACCAAAACCAGAATTGCTGAGATATTTTTTTTTTTTGGGGGAAAAGAATTCACATCATTCAGTATAAAAGATGTATGACTAATTTCTCTGACTATGTACGCTGGTTCAGTTTTTCATTAATTTAGATAATGTCCAATCTTGACCTTGGTGTTTTTATATGAAAGAACATAATATCCTGGAAGCACTCAAAAAAAAAAATTTTTTTTTTTTTTAATGGAAGAACAAGTTGTGGGCAAGGACTGAATTTGTTGGTCAAACGAGCAACCTGCCATACAAAGACAGCACAACAATAAAAAATATTTAAATAATTTTTGTTTTGTATTTAATATCTTGCAATTTGAGGTATGCACAAATTAAAATTTTAAACAAAGTATCCACTATTGTTTTGATTGGGAACCTCATGCTTATCCATCTAGCAGAAAATTCACCTTAAAATCTGTAACCACTACAAAAAAAGTGAGATTACATGATATTTCTCTGCAGGCTGATTATTTGAGTCAATGTTCCATTACAAACTAAACATTCAATTAAAGGATAACGTCATGAAACTTCTTCACTTGTTTTAGTTTTGCATTTATAATGATCAATTATGATGATGTCTGTAACTTGCTAAACAAAATTAGCTAGTTAAAAATTTCCTCCTTGCTGTGACCTGTGAAAAAGTCAACATTTTATATTCTACTCCTGCATAAAAGCATAATAAGTAAGCCATTTAATTATCAAGAGCGGCTAATAAACCATTTTGTACACGGCTTGACTCTGTCTTATTTATTGATTTTTAACACCACATTTTGCATGAGTCGACAACCTTGTTGCACCAAGTTCACCAACTTCATAAATTAAATAAGATTTTGAATTCAACCCTTGGTGGTTATATATTGGTCAGTTGCTCTCCGAGCGCCATCTGTAATAAGTGGGTTGGTAGACAACAAAACTTGGTCAAGGGTTATTGGGAGCAAACATGCAAGTCATGATATCTCCTCATCCAAAATCTTTTATAAATAAAGCTAAACCCCTCCGTGAGAAAACTATGCAAAATCTTTGTAACCATCCCTTCGGGAAATGGCAACTACCAGGGCATCATGGATTCCCTTAGCCTTTTTTTGCATGGTATTTGCCATATAGGTGGTTGTGGGTATGTCTGACTCTCGTTGGGATTCCCAGGTTCTTTCACTTACCTCTGCACCAACTCCGAGTACAGGCGCAGGGGATGGCGACTCTGCCCCTGCTCGTTGTTCTCCTCACCTGTTCATCACAACCATGTTCACTTCATTAGCATTCTTATTGCCCATCTGTCTTTCTGCTTTTTACTAGTTCTAGTCTGTATCATATACCTTTTCAGTCCCATGCTGTTCTGTGTATTGAAAAGAGGGAGTTTCTTGGTTTCATACTTTGATTTTAATCAGATCCACTTTTCTGTCTCTCAATCCATTCTTCCAATTTTGAATTTCCTCTCTTTATTTTTTGTTTTGAGATTATCACTTTCCATTATTGGAAGATCAACTAACTTTGATTCGTACTGTCTTATGTTAATTGCGAACAATTTGACGCAAGAAATTGACAGAAAAAAGTTGTAACAGCCAAGTTGGAAAAAACCATGAAAATGGATTGTTAAAATTCAGACGTTAATTGCCTGTTTTAACATGAAAAGTTCAATCTAATGGCCCCTTTTCCACTGAAGGACACGCGAAACAAATCAACTCATTCCTACAGTAACAAAAAAAATTTAAAATCATTGATTTCACGAATCCCTCAACCATCAAGAAAAGGATCTAGTGCATGATCAAAGTGGCTGTCCAATGAATGTACAAGGAAAAAAAAAAAAAAAAAATCTTTCCTTTCACTTGGGTTGCATATGTAATCGCCCGAGGATTGTTTCTTGTGTCCCACAAATCTGACAAATCAGAAGCAAAATGCGTGGCACTGTCTGTTCCATGCCGATATACGTCCCTCCATCAATTCTGCATATCGCAACATGCTTGGACAAGAAGCTTTCTTGATTAGTCAATAGTATAAATGTGTGTAGTTTATGAAGAAGCTCAATCAGTGTCTATGTGAATGCTTCCGGCTTCCAAGAGGAGTCTCTCCCTTGTCCCGGTTTCTTCTTTGTAACATCCTCAAAACAAAAGAAACGAAACCTATAGCAGCCATAACGTAAAAAACTCTGTATGGAGCCATGGCCAGGCCACAGAGATAGGAATAGTATCCAGCAATCAGGTAGAGAAAGTTCAGCCTCACTTCCTGGAATGGAATGCCGGGAAAAGAAAACGAGGAGGAGTTATACTCGGGCTTGGAGTTGCAAATGCCATGAAGGATCAAGCCAGAACAAAGAACTGAATCCAAGAACCAAGGGAGGCTCTCACCCATCCCTATTCTCTGCAACCACAAGGTTCAACGATGAAGCAATACCGGTGAGAAAACAGGGAGAAAAATAAATAAATGTGTCAAGGAAAAAATTGGGCTTTTCTTTGGAAATAAATGCTGTTGTAATATGCCAGACCATAATTTTTTGTAATAACGTGTTTGGATTATAACAACTGACCTATAAAAATCAAACTCTTTTTTTTTTTTTTTTTTAGTATACATGCAAACCAAATTTGAGGTTTATATGCAGAGCCAATAAGACTCAGACACTAGATGATCTATCAAAGTCATTTTCAGTTTAGTAATTGATTCGAGTCATTCTCCAACCAGATTGAAAAATATATTTCTTTGAAGCAAGCAAGTAAACCAGATTGTGATTAGGAATACTGATCCAGATAAGTTATTTATATATAATTCAAACCTGCAACCAAGCTGCGAGGGATGGGACAAACATCAGTGTTGCAATGAGGTGTAAAACCAACAAGCCGTGCCTATGATGGAAGAGCTCTAGTTGTGTTTCACCGAAACTTTTTGAAGAGTCTGGGCTGTTAGAACAGCTCTTTTTCAAAGGGGAATTCTGGTCAAATCTACCATCAGATGTGAAGGCAAGTTGCTCAGACCCATCACTGCCCTTTTTAAAGTCAAATACATCATTTTTCCGTGCATGGCTGCGAAATGAAGCCGTCAAAAAACTGTTACAAAAAATGAAGCAACTCTTGGATTAGCAGTCATGGAATAAGTGATGGAAATCATAGAATTGGTTTGAAGAGTTTGGGAAATTATTTTGTCGACTCCATTTTCCAATACCAGTTCAAAAAGAATGTCTAATAGCAGAATCCATTAATCTCATACATAATACAAAAAATGATAAGGAGTTCGGATTAAAGCATACCTAGAAAGCGCATTATGACAGCACAAAGCATGAGAGAAAAGGAGTATGAATAGACCTAAGGCTGGATGAACCAAGCAGGCCAAGGTAATTGCGGAAAGTGCTGTTACAAGGGATGGATTCACTCTTACAACCCTCACCAACTGTTTTATCAACGAATTAAATATGAGCGAGCAAGTATTGTGTCGACTAAAAGTCATGAAGTACATAACATAAAAATAGGTAATATATGACTAAATGTAGAGCCATGAGCAGAATTCTTGTCCATTGGTTGGTAAGAACCTAAATACCGTAATGGCTAGTCAGCTAATAATTACAAATTTAAATAGACAAGAGCTATACCTTTAATGAAGAGAAGCCAGAAGAAAGATTGACAAACCAGTGAACAAACCCAAAACAGACATTTCCTTCCCCTGATTGCCACCTGCAACACGTTAAATTTATATCCTCCGTCATTCAACATAGTAAGTAGAAATTTCCTTGCATACAGAAGACTGACTCAGATTATACTGTTCACATCCATGATGCGGGAGAAAAACACACCTTATGTAGTTAGGATAATATTTAGATCGCAACTGAAACATTAAAATTTTTTAATAAATTGATACAAATGGTATAACAACTAGGAGAGAATCAGGATTAATATATTGCAAAGGTTGGCATTTGAAAAAGTAATCTGATTGATCAATGTTCCATTCTCATTGATATAATTATATTCACTTTTCAATTCCATGAACATTAAATAAAAGATTAGTAGTTGCACGTGAAAGATACAGGTACCAAGAGTTACTAACCTTGTTTTAATGAAAATATGTATGACAGCAGCCAGATAAAAGACCAGTTGGGATATCAATATCAGAACTATTACAAGCCCATTAGCAAGAAAGTAACAAATCAAGGAAACAAGGGTGAAGCTGGTGAACAGTGGAAGCGGCTGTGACATTAAAAAGGAAAGGAACAAGGAAAGCAAAATTGGCCCAATGCCCAGGCAGCAAAATGGCAACGGAATTCTCATATTTGTCTCCACTGCTTCCAGCATCGAAGGTATTTGCAGATCAAGATCCCATGCATGTGCCTGCCGCATCAGAGCAAAAAAGACCACAACGACGGAGAGACCAACTATCTGCATGAAAGAAATCCCTTAATAGGATAAAGGAATTTGGACATAAAGCAAGGCTGATACCTAACTCTTTGCCATTACAGAATCGTATGTTAATTAGTAATGGCTTTTCTCCAGTTTACGTTATAAATTAGGACAATATTCAGATTGAAAGGGCATGCATTTTTAGCTTGCGTTTTAAGAAAAGAAGATGGACATGTTTGCATGTCATTAAGCGTTTTCTTTTCTTTAATGCATGACTTACTTGAGAAAAAAGACATTAAAAAATAAAAAAAAAACAACAACAACAGTGAAGAAAGATGATAAGCCCCTTTGTGTATAAGCATCTAGCAGAGGTACAATGCATCCGACTCAAGGCATTGAAACTCACTTGTGGATTATATACGAGCAAAAACCTATTAGCAACTTGTATGAAAGAAACAGCAACAGTAGTTTTGTATGAACAATGTGGATCGACCTGCAAAGAGCAGCAGAAGTTGCGAAAGTTTTAAACCAAATATCATAGCTTATACAGAACTAAGCAAAACATGAATGAAAAAGCAACTCATACCAGCAACAAAACATTTGTCTTCTCGGAACTAGGAGCTGAACTCCATAGCGCTGGAGAGGAGTCAACAACAATTGTCTCACTGTGTAGGTTTGGAAATACGTGTAAACCTGATGTGTCATCCCAAGCGAATGCTATAGGTGGGAAACAACGTAGTTTACAGAGCCCTATAACACCGAGAAACTACTAGCTTAGTCAAAAGGGAAAAATAGAATAAAATAGGAACCAAAGTGAAAGCGACATATCCTAAAAGAAAATCACTGTCATACATTTCATTTTATTGTAACCTTCCATATACAGCCAAACGAAATTGGCAATTAAGAACACATATTAAGTGGCATAGCTAAAAATATAGCACAAAATCAAGGAGTTGTGCCTTTAACTACTCTGGTCTTAGATGTGTAAATGACATAGACATGCACTAAGTGCACATGGCTAAATTTTGACGTTGGAAAACCAAAGGATTTTCAGTCTGAAAACCAAAGGAATTTAAGATAATTAAAACAAACCACATGCGGTGGACATTCCTACAGGAGAAACAGTTAGGACACTATCTATAGTCTTTTTTCAGTCATATGTAATGGAAATAACAGAATAGATCATCTTTCAGCCAAATGCCTTTTCCATTTGTGACCTAGTAGATGTCAAACATCCTTTAAACCATTAGCACATAGGGACCCAAAATCTTGCACAGGGAACAGCATAAAAAGTAACAATAGAGTGGCCAAAAAATAAATAAATCATGAAGATGGTTTACTTTCAACATTTCCAGCCTCCTCATCTGGAAGTGAATTTTTTACCCCACATCCTGCAGTCTTTAGAGACAAAGTAACAGGGAGAAGGCCCAAGCTAATGCTGAACGATAGATTTAAAGCAAGAGGATGGTCCTCCTTCAAAAACAATTCCTGCATAGCATTCAAGTCATGCAATAGGTAAAACTTAGTTATCGAAGTACAGCTTGATCATTTTGGAAATAAGCAGCTCCTCAAAGATAATAACCTTATTGGAATAGGTAGACTGAAGCATCAACCAAGGAGAAATATCTAGCTCTCCTTCCTCTGGATTGAAAAACTGTCCAACTGCCATGGAAGCTGCTGGTGGAGGTCTGCCTGAAATGGTCTGAGCACTAGATTGTCATCACTTGTGCAACACGTAAATAATGTCGATATATGATACATAACAAGAAAAGGAGCGGTAATGAGAATTAAAATGAGGAACTTCAGCACATATATTGTCAAAGACCAACAAGTGCGTAGAAATGGGTGCAAACAACGTGTTAAAAATTTATGGTTCTTGGAAAGATGAACAACATGGCTTAACTAATAAAAACAGTCATATAAGTTTCGTAGAAAGATAAAGCATTACATCACAACAGTAACTTCTCAAACTATTGGCTCAATTGGCTTGAAGACATGAAAAGAATGTAATTGCCACACTCAAATGCTCAAACAGAATGAAATAGGGGCTTCTTGGGGTGAAATTAGGAAACTCTTCATGAGAGAAAACTTAATAGCAACATACCGGACGTGGTGCAACTGAGATAGTTAAGAATCTGAAACCATGCATAGCCGCAGGTCCTAACAATATTATAGAAGAAGGTGGAGGTTGCTCAGTCTGACTGCCAGGTTCGATCTGTTGGGTAGAGATAAAACATACTCAGAGATTGTAGTACACAAATAGTTCACCATAAATATTTTAATCCATCTACTCTGATTAGCAATAAGATCTTAAACATCCCATTTAAGATATTTTACCCAGATGAGACCCCGAGAGATCTGCTTGATTCCTGGGAAAGAATCACACAAAAATCAACCACTTATAAATAGACAAGGCTCATGGATACAGCATCTAGTACCTGTCTCGGTGCAGGTCCCGATGGAATACGCACCATCCTTGACGTCACCTCAATTACTCTTTTACTACCAGGAAAGTCTGAGGCTGACTTTCCCTTTTCAGGCCATAGATGAAGTCTAACACCAGTACATGGATCCAGGTTTGTCACAAAAATGAAGTGGCTTTTTCCATTTGATCCCTACAAATGAAGATTACTGTCTCATGACTATCTCCAGTCAAAAGTTGAACTAAATTGATAACTATGTCACCCCCAGATTTTCCATTTAATTTGGCCAGGAACCAAGGGTGCCATGGAAAAGAAGAGAGAGCAAAAGTTGAAATTGACACCAAATAAAATAAGCTTAAAGCAGTTGACTGGCACAGTTTTAAACTTTTTAACGATCATAAATGGAGAACTTATGAAGCTAACCAATTTCTGTATGTCCAACCACCGCCTGCGACCATCCATGGCTAGAACAGTGATGGTGGTCATTTGAATGTATAGGTCCTTCTCAAGGCCCTCCTCATTCCAGTGAATATTGCTTGGACAAGAAGTTGACGGGTGCACTATAGATACTGCAACCACGACAACAGTTAATACATACATCTGCATAACATAACCTAGAGGTAATGCATGAGATAAGAACACATAAAACAGATCAGGCTACCTTCAACTGAACAGTGATATAGCAGATAAATGTTCCGTGCTTATCTTAATTTGCGCAAAGCTTTTTTTTAAAATAAGAAACAAGCTTTAATTGAAGAAAATCAATTACAGAGGAAAGTGAAGACAAGAAAACAAAGCTAACAGCAAATACACAGAGCATATGTTGATTGTCAGCACCTCTATATGTGTAAATGACACAACAGTCAAACATCTCTAGCTATGTCAAACTGGAAGTAGCCTACATGTGATCGGAATAAAGCATAATCAATTTCTTATAGTTTTTCAACCAGGAGAACTGCATGAGTAGCCTCTGTGCGGAATTGATGTTATTCCAGATACTAAGTTCTTCAAAGAAAGTAAACGCTATTTTTGCCGTTACATGAATAGAAATTAGATAGAGTAAATCTAAACATGGAAATTTATGGTAATGTTGAACTATACCATCTGAATTTTTTACATCCTCTAAGGGAGTAGACAAGTGCGATTGTGTCATCCAATTGAAACTCCATGGTATAGCACTTCTCAGCATTCTAGAGAATATTGATATTCTTCTTTGAGTGTCAGCAAATGGTTGGCTTGTTCTCGAGTCTATCAAACTAAGGAGAGTGTGTGAGACCTACATAAGAAAATACTGATCAGAATCATCTAAATCAATTGCACAGTTAGAGTCATAAAAAGAAATTCACTTACTTGGACAACTAGTTGATTACACCATAGAATCGCCTGATGTTCCATTGATAACCAAACATTTTTCATGCCTGTACTACTGATCACAAGCCCATGGGTAGGAGGCACGATACCATCAAGAGACTCCAACTTCGATCTCACCTGAAGACAAAAAACAGGTCAAACTTCCCATTGCCTAGTCACTAAGCAGAGTTCAAGACTCATAATATCAATTATGTAAAAATATGTAGAAAGTGAAAAATTGGAAAGAATACATCTCATTCTCATATTCTAAAAAAAAAAAAAAAAAGGACTTGTTTTGTGATGATCAGGAACGACCTACCTATTTTTAAATAATAAACCAATAAAATGTTTATTTAAACAAGCAAGGACTAAATCAGAGTGTCGGACTGAAATACTCCAAAATCTATGTGCTCATAACTGTTAAAAGCAATTTTTGATACTGCATAGATGAAAGATGCAGATGAAACAAACAAATACAGTACAACATATATCAAACATGTACAAATATAAATACCAAGTATCATCTTCACTTAATCAAAAGACGTATTACGATATCTGTTTAACTCCTTATGCTGAAACAAAATATTAGTTGACTCTATCGTGTAGAAAAAGAAGACAAATTTACCTGATAATCATTATAACCACCAGTAATTGATATAACAACCACCTGAGAGAGTACAGGATCAGATGCATAATGTCCTGCTCGAGTTGTCTGGACTTCATATCCCTTTCTCCATTCATTATTTACACGTGCAAAGTAATAACCCAATGAAGGCTGCAATGCCAGAGGAGGTGATCTGAATAAAATAGGTGAATCCCATTAATGCTGATTAATGCATCTAAATCCAAAAGTAAAGCAGAGTATAAAAACCACAAAACTCACTGGTGCGGACTTGAAAGTGTGAGAACAGTTTTTACTGCCGATCGCCTCAAACGGGGATGGATAATTGCAGCTCTAGCGACAAACCCACCCATAGAATGACCAACCAATATTACACTTTTTGGTAAATAACCAGAGGCTGCAGCGCCTTCTCTTTCTCTAGCATCAAAAGATTCTTTATACTGGTCTAATATCTAAGCCAAAGTAACATAATATCAATGTCCTTACTTTGACCCACCATAACTGGGTTAGTGCTTAAAAGGTCATTTGCACCAGTAGGCATACAAAGACTGAAACTTTTAACTCGAACTAGTTTCGTTTTGAAAGATAAATACACGTAATGTTATCATTGAATTCGGTTCCATTGAAATCCAAGATGCTGAATCAAATTTGTCGTTTCTCTGATCTTCAAAACTTTCATGCAATGCAATATAAGAAACGCTAGTGTAAAAAATAAAAATAAAAATTTCTCTATGCGAGTAATGCAAAAGGGTTAAGACGCATACCCTGTGAATTGCATATATGACATACTCTGCATGTTCTTCAAGTATACCACCATCCATAGCAGAATGTTCTCCTTCAAGATCCACAGCAAACCAATCCAACCTTCTTGTATATTGATTAGGTAACTGAAAGTCAGCTACATCTGCATCCAGACCACCCTCTTCAGGGGTCAGGAAAGCTTCTTGATAAAATGCACGCTCCGGTGGACCTCCTTGATATGCCCTGTCTGATTCAGCTGCCAAAGATCGTACCTATAATAACAGCAGATGATTCAAAGGTGATCATAAACATATGCACCAAACATATTCTAAACCACTCCGTTCTAGAAAAGATAAAAGTGCAACAGAAAACAATAAAACCAATCAAATTCAACAGAAAAAGAATAAAAAGGGACCTTGCCTGTTTGAAGCTACCGCCATTTCCCGGAATGAAAAGCACTGGAACCCCACTAAGCTGCTTAAGATGCTCCTTAAAATTTATCTTTTTCCAACCCTCATGGTACAAATAAAGTCCATACCTAGCAGATGAAACACCCTCGGTTGACGATATCGGTATATAAGTGGGATACATGTAGGTCATAACACAGCCATTTGAAATGGGTTTCAACAGGCCATACAATGCTGCTAGACCAATCCATATGGCTAATATCACAACAGCCGCTACTCTAGATTTGGCTCTAAAACCTTGCATTTTTTTCCACAATTCTCTCACTTCTTCAGATTTGCTTCAGTTTCCTCATTCACCGAAAACAATCTCGACTCTGCGAATAAATAAGCTAGATTAACACCAGGCAAACATGTTTAATTATCCTAATATGCAGACCATAATATCAGTTCTGAACCAAATCATGAAAAGACCACTTTTCGAACTCCTTTTTCAACTGTCGCTATAAACTAAAAAGCAATATAAAGTGACGAATTACGATACGGAACAAATCTTTCTCACTTTCTTTTTTGAAATCAAGCTAAAAATTCTGAAGTACGAACCAAATTGAATATTTAGAAGCAAACTAAAAGTTGAAGACGCAATGTAAAGCAGCTTCGAGCAAGAGCAGACAAAGAAATCAGCTCAGTAAAGTAAGGAAGTTCAACCGAAAACCCAAAAAAAAAAAAAAAGAATGTCTGATATGAACGGAGATCAGTTTGCGAAGAAGCTGAAAACAAGTTCGTTCGCCGGAGACATTGAAGAGAAGAAGGGGAAGGTAGAGAGGAAGTAGATCTGAGAAGATTGGAGAAGAAGAAGAGGAGCTTACCAGATCGGAATTCGGCAGACATGCACAGGAACATCAGCCGATGACAGGGCAGAGTTTTTGAAAACAGAGAGAGTTGTCAGTCAGAACTCTGAGCAGTGACGATCAGGAATCTGAGACGACCCAAGAGCAGGAAAATGCTTCGACCATATACGGGTCGGGTCGTGAGGACATAAAATAATAATAATGGGATCTCAATAATAATAAATTAGGTATTAATATATTTTTGAAAAATTATGATTTATTATAAGTTAAAATTTTAAAAATATTTTATATGTATAAATTTTAATTAATTTATTTGATAAATTACTTTTTAATTTAATAAATTATTTATTTGTTGGTTTTGATAAATTTTAATATATTTATCTAGATTAATATTTTTTATTTGTTAAATCATTTATTTATTAATTTTGATATATCATTTATTATTTGATAAATAATTTATTTAATCACGTAAATAAATTACTCTTGATTTTATAAATAATAGTTTATTAATTAATTAATTTGTCATGTAAATCATTAATTTACAATATAAATTTTGATTTATTGATTTTGTAAAAAAAATCTTAAAGTGAATAACCCTTAATTTTAGATCCTAAATTGATCCAAACCCTATTATTTTTCCTTAAATTAAGCCCCAAATTCCAACCTAACCCAACTTTTGTGCAACTCATTTAATGATCGATTACAATGATAATAATAGTAACAATTTCATCAAGAGCACCAACAAAAAATAAGTGGGTTAGGAAAAATATAAAAAAAAAAAAAAGCAAAAACCAATTCAAGGATAAAACAGAAATATAATCTACATTAAAATTAAACTATGGTGTAACTTTTTAAAAATTCAAAATTTTGTTATTTACCTTCAAACCATTTAAAAAAATAACTTATTTACTACAATTTCTCAAAAAAATACGAAAACAAAATAATAATAATAATAAAAAAAGTGTAAATGGGGAGTAGAGTTTTACTCTGCTGCTGTGTACAGTGAATTATTTGTTCTAAGATTGTTGGACGGCTCAGATCTCTGCATTCTTTGTGATTGGGCGGTGAAAGATACGTGGCGACCGATTCACCAACTTTAGCTGCTTTTCATTTCTTTTTCTTTTTCGTTTTTGAAAGTGCTTTTTTTTTTTTTTTTTCTATTTGTGAAATCTTAAAACAAAAGGATTCAGTTTTTTTTTTTCTTGTATTTTGGAAGCACGTTTTAATAAGAAAAAAATCCATTATTTGCGTTTAGATTGATAAATTTTTTATTAAAATTTCGTTCAATTTACATATTATTTATTATGTTTGTGATTGGTGCTAAAAATTAAATACACGAGTAGTAAACATTTTTCACTTGTTATTCTGTTGTTATTAATATGTTGCTTGGACCAATGGACGTGATCTAGGATTTACCCCAAAAAAAATTGAAAGTGATCTCTAATCTTCTCTCCTTAGAGGGGTGTTTGAGAGAAGAGACTGGAGGCATTATTTTTGAATTGGAAAAAAATTGTTTTAGAAAATATGTTTGGAAAAAAAAAACTGTTTAAGGTGAAAAAATAAAAAATTTTTTAGAAAAAAAATATCAATATGGATATTATTTCATTCCTCTCGAAATTTTATGTAATTTAAAAAAAATATCTCATTTGAATTTATATACACAAAATTATGAATTTTTAAAATTTAGAGTTTACTGTAATATTTTGAAGATGTAAATAGTAAAAATTAATAAAATTTTGAAAAAAAATTGATTTTTAAGATACGGATATATCCCTCAAACGACCCCTTACTTATTTGATTCAAGAAAAAACGTTGATGTAAGGTACATCTGAATAAAGCCAATTTAGATCCCTTCAAAGGGGGAAAAAAAAACCCAATGTAAAAAATTTCAAGTTCCACTTTCTTATTTGGCAATGCCAAATTAGTTGTCCTATAATTTAATAATAGAATGAGAATTCTCATTGAGTTGAACTGTATTTAAGAAATAGTAGTGTGTAATACACAAGAAAAAATAGAGTAACAACATCCGGATATACTAATTAAGAAGAGGTGAAAGCACTCAAAGGCTCACCAAAATCCTACACTCAGGACTAGTTCTCTATCTTACAAAAAAAAAAGAGAAAAATACTACAGGAAGTAGACAACAGAGAGCTTAAGCAGTCAAGAAACCGGCGGTCCGAATATACTATAAGATCCCTGTAATGGCAGCAAACTAGAGCTCTTTCAGGCGGCCAAAGAACACACGGGTTGCTGTTTCTCGTTCTCCTGCGAAAATACCATCTGCATTTTTATCCAAATCTCGCTTAGTACGAGAATTCGTGGCCTCTCAGTGAGATGTACTTCTTGACCCAGATAGAAATGTCCTCAGCACAGGCTTGCGCCTGAGGGGTCTTGAGAAGCATGTCAAGTGTTGCAAACTCGTGAACTGCATCTTTGTATTCCAGTACTGGTGCATCAACATTAACCTTTCGAAGCTCCTCTGAGTAAGCAATGGCTCGGTCTCTCATCCAGTCGTGTTCCGCCACGACTGTTAGTGTTGGCGGCATGAGTTTTAAAGGTGGCCCTCTATTTGGGATGAGAGGGTTGGCAGCTGGGTGATCCAGGCTAAACTCTTCCTCAGGTAGGAATAGCCTCCATGCAAGCGTACACATTGCCTTGTCATAGAAATAGGAGTTTGCGAGCTTTATCTCAGAATGTGTTGGAACACTTCCAATAAAAAATGGGTACATCAGGACCTGGGCTACCACCTTCACAGGATCCAAGAGCCTGCCTGCCTCAACAGCTTTCCGAGCCACATAGTCTGCAATGTTAGCACCACAACTAACTCCAAGGAGAACGCATCTGTTTAATTGGGAAAAAGAAAAAAGTACAGAATTAATGCAATATGGCCTTCTTGTAAATGACAGCAAGGAATCGGAAGAATTCACAACTTAAGTTCTTAAAATTTTAAGAACTACCCATATGGCCACGCCCAGAGCTGGTAAATACAAGGTCAATTAGCAGATACCAAGGAACAAAATTAGAAAGATTTGAGAATAATCATAAAATGTTGCATCTGATTACCGGAATCCATTGTTCATAGGGGACTAATTCAGTTAATATACAAGACTGCCATCCTGTATCTTATTCACTTATTCGATCGCCAATATCTTTACAACTCAGGACGAGCATAATATAGCATACGAAGCTTCTATTCCCCAAAAGAAACGCAACTTAAATACACAGAGGCAAGGTAGAATGTCCGCCCAAAAGAAGAGGCATACATTTTTCTAAGTAGAAAAAATAAAGACCAAGACAGCAGCTTTAATCTCTGAAGAAATTTGAAGTTAATAACATTTCCTCTCCTTAAAAGATTCTAAACAATAGTACACAAAAGATAAAGAATCGGGTATTGATTCGAACTTCGGCATAACCATAGAAGTATTCTATTTAGCTTTGAATAAAACGTCAATAATCTCTTGATAATTTAAAATTTATTTCTTAGAATCTAAATCCTACATTTCTAAGTTAATTCTTACAATGCCGACACTAAAATGGAACAACTCATATTACCAAATAGCAAAAAGCTCCAAGATATGCAGTGCTAAGTCAGTTCAATCAATTCAGATTAGAACTAGATTCCTTAACTTTACCAAAGCAACCAACAATTCGAACGCAACTATAAGGATTACAACATACTAGAGATCAGATAAGCATCAAAACTACATATATATATATATAAAGAAGGTAAATGAATAACCTTGATGGATCTCCATGGGCAGCCAACCACGGCTCCACCATGGACGCACCGAAGGTGTCGACGATATGCCGGTTAACATCGGACTTCTTGAACTCCGCGCCGCCGCCGCCGCCGCCGCTCCGAACACCCCCCATCGATTTACTACACTCAGCCAAATTGGCCTGCTTCCCGAGCCAATTCAACACCTTCAGTCCATCGTCAAACGCCGCCGGATACCGACTCTCCGGCGCGAGGCGGTACCCGATCGCCACGACAACGACGTCGCAGAGCTTCGCGATCCGTCGGCAGAAGAAATCGTTGGCCGCCGAGTCGTTGCTCCCGCTCACCCAGCCCCCGCCATGCAACTGCAGCATCACCGGCAATTTCCGGCAATTCTCCGCCGACGATGGCGCGTAGCCTCGGTACACTCCTCCTCCGCCGCCGCCGGCTGCCGATATCAAATTCAAGCCCTCAACAACATCATTGCTGCAGCCATAGCTGTTCCTCCTCGGCTGTCGCTTTACATTTGCCGACTGCGGGGGCGTTCCGATATTGCCGTAGCTGTAGCGGCGAGAAGGATAGTAAGGCTGTACCCCGGCGGGATCACTGGTCGGGGAATGTGAGGAATCGAGATCGGATCTTTGGGGAGCAGCAGCGGAAGCCCTAACCCTAGGCCTGGTAGGAGGCCGGGAATCCGGTTCGGGCGGGGTGAGGGCGGATTCAGGGAGGAAGATTCGGATCGAGAGGGAGGTGAAGGGGTCGATGTGGATGTCCTTGGTGGCGACGCCGTCGGTGAATATAGGGTTCGCGGCGGCGACGGTTTCCTCGGGTCGGGAGGTGACTCCGAACGGGTTCGAATCGTCAGGTTGGGTTTGGGTCCGGTTCTGCAAACGGTGCTTCAAGAGGAACTTGAAGAACACGCTGTAGAGCTTCACTGCTACGCTTGGCATTTCTCTTCCAACACACAGATACACTCTCTCTCTCTTCCCTCTCTCTCTCTCTATATCTATATATTTATGAATGTACAGAATTGCAGAGACCGGGATTGGGTTAGATTAGAATAGAGATGAAATTCATGGCTAATCAGAAATGAATCCCGAGATTACCAGAAAAGGGATCTCATGGGATTGAGGTTTTGGGCGATCCGGAGATTTTTCAGATAATCTTAAATCCTTCTTCTCCAATCAATGGCGGAACATAGAGAGATTAACTAGAGAGAGAACGGCTCCGGTATGGCACATACATGCAAGCAAGCTTTCAGCTGTTGTTTTTGGCTTTTTCAAAATAATATTTCTCTCACCCTCCACCTTTTATTTTTATTTTTTATTTTTGTGTTTTATCCACAATCTAATTACCTTGTTTATTAACTTCTTTTTAACGTTTATGTACTTCAATTTATCGTAATTTATCATTTTTGTGCTTAAACTTTCGTTTAAAATACTCTTATGGCAAATCTGTCTTTTAAGTGTCGTTTGAAAACTACATTGTATACTATATTCAAATATAATATATATTTATATGTTTTTTTATTTTATATTAACCTATGTTTGGAGTATTGATGATAGAAAATATATAACGTAATTTATAAAAATATATAAAAAAATAAAAAATAATAATTATATTATATTATTATTTAAATATTTTTATATTTAAATAAAATATATAAAATATACTATCCATATTATATTATATTTGAATATAATGTATGATGGATAATTTTTTCAAATGAAACATAAATTATTTGAAGTATTGTATTTTTATGTTTAAAGAATAAATTATACTCCATTAAAAAAAAGAATTATCAATTAAAAATTAAAAAATATCTCTAAAATTTAAAATAAAAATATCCTTTCTACGAAATTTATACTATTTTGAAAAGTTAAGGGCAAAAAAAAGGGATGAAAGCATCAAATTACCAATAATCCAAGGGTACATGTGCAAAAAAACATTTTAAAGAATTTTATGATTTTATTTTTCGAATTGCGCTTCTTAGGATCATGTTTTTTGGTGACCTGGATCTATTTGTGCCAGGTAAGAATCATGGTGAGTGTCTGGGAGAGCTACAATCCTGTGTTCATATATGTTGTCCACGAGGAAAGGTTCAATCATGTGCAGAGTTCTTTTTGGAACCTTCAAAAATTTAAAGCTGTGGTTGGTGGGACCAGCTGGGTTCATATGTATTGAACTTTAGGGTCATTAGGAGAAAACGTTCAATTTTAATTTTTTTTAATATAATATAATTTTATATTAAACATAAATTTTATATTAGTATTTTGAAAATAATTACTATTTAAAATATTTTTAAAATAATCCTATCAACTTTCAATTTTACTATTTATCTTTATTTTTATCAATCACATCAACTTTTCAATTCTAAAATACTTTTTATCTAAACACACATTTCATTCAAATACAAAACAAATACTTTTCAGTCAAATACAACATTTAAAAAACAAATTTCATTCAAATACAATCAAAATATAATGCGTTTACCAAACGTCCCCTTAACAAATTAATCAAAATAAATTTCCTTAATAATAAAAATCAACTTATATTATAGTAGATTTGTTTACAATTTTATGTTTATATTATATTTAAATATTATATAATTTTTATATTTCAATATAACATCTTTTAATAGAGTCTCAAATATATTTATTATTTTAAAATATTTTAAAAATAAAATTTTTTATTTATATTATATTCTTTTTTATCTTATTTTTTTATATATTTTTATCAATCGTATCAATTTTTTAATTATAAAATTTTATTCAAATACATTTCATTCAAACACAAATTGTATTTAAATGTAAAATAAATATTTTTTATCCAAATACAAAATACATTCATTGCATTATATTTGACGTAATGCGAATATAATACGTTTATCAAACATCCCATAAAATAAAGGTTTACAATGAATTTTTAAAATTAAAATTAATTTATTTCTTAAAAATTAATTATAATTATTTTTATTTTTTAAAAGATAAAAATAAATCTAAAAATCGAGTTTGTACCTTGTAATCAAACCAACTATTATGTTTAATCTATCTCCTTTATATATTTCTATAACAAAATTACTTCTTTTTGGCAAAAAAAAAAAAGGTAAAATTTGACTATTCGCTCCAAATTTACAAATTATTATAAATTCTTTAACAAACACGGTAAATAATAAATTTATTATTCATTTTGTTATTGTAATTTTTTATAGTTATTATTACTACTATAATCTTATGTCTATCTCAAAATATCCTTTAAAAAATTATGAAACGGATTTTAACATTAGAAATAAACAGTACAACAATAAAAATATATATTAGAATATTTTTTAACTGAAAATAATATATATCCGTTTAAGCCATTATATATAATCATAATGTTCTATTCATAATTTATCAAATACATAAAAATTTGCTTTTGGTATTCCTATGAGATTTAAAAAAAAAAAAAAACCTACCAAACACCAACTTATTTTTAATTACGGTGACTTTTGATTGATAACATAACTATGGTAGATATTTTCTATAACACAAGAATGTCAAACTAGCTCTTGAAAAATGTTAAACAATTAGGAAAGTTGTTAAAATTTAATTGAAAGAACAGGGGATGAAACATGGAAATGAGACAGCATACTTGTACTCAGCCAAAGACATAGATGTTTATGACGCTGCTAAAAGTTGGTGTCTCTGTCTGCTTTGGGGAAATGGGCAAAATGGAAATCAAAGCTCAATGATGTTTTGTATACCAATTCATGAAAATGTTTAAAATATTCCCTTGCTTTTGTTTCATATTATAATGTTGTTTTATGAATTTCTCTTTCCTATTTATATGCTTTGCAATTTTGAAATCGGAGAATTTTTTTTAAATTTTTTTTAAGGCCCCATGAGAGGCCAATAATGATGCATTATGTTTTGTAACTTGGGACAAAAAAAAAAATCTAAGCAAGTATGCATAGGGACAAAATTAATAAGAATAAAATGTTTTCTTTTTGTTCAATGAATTCTATTCAAGCTTTTCCCAAAACTGATAAGATAAGCATGGTTGAAATCATCAAAAGAAAGAACAGCTTGAAAAGAAATATCAAAATAAGAAAGAGTGCTAGTCCACTTATCATCTTAACACCAATTTACTCTTTTTAAGAGTCTATGTCACTTTCCTTTCTATGAGCAAATCGAACTGATCGTTTTGTCATTCCGCGAGTAAATTTGCTAAAAACATTCTTTCACATTGCGTGTTAATCAAGGTTTATATTTTTATATGAGAGTTGTAAAAGTCATTTCCAAATGCAAAATGTCTACTAGACCAATAACTTAACCTCATCACTTTAGTTTTTCAATCAAAAAAAAAAAAAAAGGGTCCTCATCGCTTCAGCTACAAGTCAGTTATGCACAAACCCTAGGGTAAGTGGATAAATCTCCATCAATCACCCAAACTGCTGATTAAGTTTCAGAGTCCTCTAGTTCTTTGTACAAGATCCTTGCCTTTTTACTTTTTTGGGCAATTTCTGAGATCCAATATGCCAAAAAAAAAAAAAAAGGCCAAAACAAGAAGGTTTGTTTATGAACCATTAGATCAAAACTAAAAATAATTAATTTTACGTACTTTTCGTTTAAAAACTTGTGTTACCATAAGATATTTTATTATAGAAAGACCAAGCTTACTTTCTCATGTTCATTTCAAGCGTGTAATTTTAAGAATATATTTTATTAATAAAATAATAACTTTAGATTATAGAAAGATGAAGCTTACTTTCTCGTGTTTATTTCATGCATGTAAATAATAAATTTTATTTATAAAATAATAATTTTACATTTTGTTGTATTATTGATTTACTTGTTATCTTCTTATAATTTCTTCAACCAATAAAATAATCTATCATTAATAAGGGTATTATTATAACTTTAGTTTATAATTAATAAGGTAAATTGAATTACTCTAAAAATTTTTCCAATTTGAAGAGGTTAAAATTGTTGTCTTTTGACGACGTGGGAGTCCCTCCTGTAATCTCTTCCTCTCTCTATTCTCTTTTATCAAACAATCATGATTGTCATAATTATTCTACAAATCTTTTCACGTTTTTCCTTCCTTCCACTTTTCTCCTCTGTCAAACGTAACCAAGGCTATATTTAGTAGAAAGAAGAGAAGAGTAGAAGGAAGAAAAGAATGATACACCACCTAAGTAAGGGATATGAGAAATGAATGATAGTTCCTTTCATTTATGATATTTAGAATAATAATAGGGAAATAAAGCAATAATTTATTTGGTATAAAAATTTAAGAAAAAGGAAAGAAAAAATTTTATTTGTAAAATAATAATTTTACCTTTTATTAATTTTTTTATTATCTTCTTATTATTCTTTTAACTAACAAAAGAATTTTTGTCATTAGCAAAAGTATTATTGTAATTTTAATGCATAATTAATAAGATAAATTAATTCTTTTTAAGAACTTTTTCAATTTGAAGATATTAAAATTATAGTCTTTTGAGAAATTGAGAATCCCTCCTTTAATCTCTTCCTTCCTTTCTTCCTACCTCCTTTCTCTCTTATCAAACAACCATGATTGTCATAATCTTTCTACAAATTCCTCCACTCCATTCCTTTCTTCCACTTTTCTCTCTTATCAAACATAGCATAAGAGTTTGTTTGGTAGGGACAAAAAAAGTGAAATGAATAAGAATGATGAAAGAATTGGATTCAAGAACTTCAGGAGCTATTAGTCTATCACTTATAGGGTGTCTTTTTTTTTTTTTTTTATAAGAAAGAAAAGATGATAAAATAGATTGAGTGATAAATTTCAAATTCTCAAAAACCTCAATTTCAATCTATTTAAATATAGAAAAATTAAAGGGACATGATAAGAAAGATTTTTTCTACCTTATATTTTCTTTATTTAGAGCATCTCCAAATGTAATGCCTAAATAATGTGTCAAAGCCAAAATTTTAACATTAGAGTAGGAAAATCACTCTCCCACGTAATGATATTCCTAATGCTATTGTTTGGTGTAAAGTCTTAATTGAATAATTCAAGTTTAGATTGTGATTTACACCATGTATATTTAACATTTATTTAAATTATTAAAACTACAAAGTATAAAAACTTTGATCTTAAAAAAATATATATACTAATATAAATCTTATTTCATTCATCTCAAAATTCTATATAATTAAAAAAAAAATCTCAATTAATTTATATATAAAAGTTATGAACATTCAAAAAATTTGAGTTTTTAATGTATAATTTTAATTACTAAATAATGAACTTGATCATTTAAAAAAAATAAAAACTAAATTGTAATTTTTAGATCTTGACTTAAGATCCAAACAAGGGCTACCTTCTATTTTGTTGATATTTTATCATTTTTATAATATTATAATATTATAATTTTCAAATAATTTAAATACTCAATATTTATGAATTTCAAACTTTAATAATGATGACAATATATAGACATGACATTATCACCTTCTATATCAAATGTAACATTAACATTTACATTAATTAATAAACTTAGGTTTATATATGTCTTTACTTCCTATTTTCACTCCTCTTACCAAAGATACTCTTTGATACCAGAACATCCACCAATCTTGCAGAAAAATTGATGTGGGAAATCTTCTTATGCTTTGAAATAAAAGCTGAAATGGAAGTTTATTTGTATTGAATTTCAGCAATTCGAGCGATATCAATTTAGCCAACGAAACTTGAATGTAAATTTACTATGTTGCAACAAACTTGATTAATATTTGTTACCAAAAACAAACGGAAATGAGTTAGAACCCTAACAAACACCAACTAAAATATGTTCCATGTTGCATTTGCACCTACATGCTGTCACTAATGGAAAGGTTTATCAGACAGGTTACAAACAATTTTCAATCACATGCTTTATGGATATGAGAGCCGACGCCACCACTAATTCTATGACATTTTACCTTTGCAATCGCTTTCTACGAGAAATCGATAATCTCTAACATCGAAAATGAAACGCTTGGTGTTGTACACATCCGTCACCGCCCGGGCTCAATGATGCCAGACACGGCACAGAAAGGTAAAGTGAGCCCCACATGCGGACTGGTTGAGCCGGGCCGGGCATCAGTGAACAGAAGAATATTTTTTCAACGTGGAGAAGTTCGTGGTAAAGTACAAAAAAAAGACTCTATCAAGATTATGCTATTTTGAACCATACGATCACATTAGAATCAAATTCAATGAAACTCGATGAAAATCGGGTGGTTCAGGGCTGTGCATAAGAGATAAAGTATTTTTTACTACCCAACCACAAAATTTTCCCTTGATTGTTCACATACACCAAGACACTGTTAATAAACCTCAAATTTAGAAGTACCTGTAGCAGATATTTCGGGTTTACCTGGATTGTAAGGGCTAAAAATGCCCTTCAACTCTTCAGCCATGTTGTTCTTTTTCGGAACAAATGCTGCCTTCTACATCTGTTAGTGTCCTTTCTTTTTCAGAACAAGATTCAGGGCAAAATTAATGAAGGGAAGAAAAATCAGAAGCTGACAGCTAAAACAAATTACGGCAACCCACTTTTAGAGCTGACTAAACCATATTGTCATGTACCAGCATCGATAAAGAAATTTTTGCCACATTCTAACGTCCCTCCACCGGAATTCTTTATAAAGAAGAGACGATTCACAAAAGAAACAAAGTTTGATGATACATACAAGTAATTAAAGACAGAGCATACCTCCGTCAAACCAAATTCATAAGTGTAAGCACCATCATGTCAAAAGCAGGATCTCCTTTTTTTTTTTTTTTCTGTTACCTTTAAAAACATGAATGGCAAAACGAGCCAACTATACTAACCAGATTTCCAAATCGGAGAGCGTGCGCAACACCCCTTTGTTCTATTGGAACGAATCAAATATATACAGTCTAGTACATGATCAAAATGGGGCTGTGTATGCCCAAACAGTGGCATATCCTTCAATACATGACATGATAACCTGCAAAAACCAAAATCTGGAGGGTGAGCAACCAACCGAACCAAATTAGAACTAGCTTGACATCTCATATGTTAATACGTATTCATAATTCATACCAGTTGCAGTACATGAATTTGCTGTTAGATGGTAATCTCCAGCTTCCTACCCAGAAGGCGCACGAGCGAGTATTTTCGAGGAGACAAGCACTGGTTCGTTACTAGAAGCTTTCTTTGCAGCTATCTCTTCTAAGCGTTTCCATGTCATTTCCCGTTTCATGTTGATTTCCTTCTCTTGTGCTTCATCTTCCTGAAACTTTTGCAAGCACTCCTCGAAGAGCTCGGGGTCCACATCAGAGAATATCTTGCGGACGTTTAGTGTCAGGCTATGTACAGCCTGGTTCCAGTGACTTCTTGTATTTCTCTCTAATGCAGGGAAAATTATTGGCAGAATAACTATGCGGTTTTGTTTTATCAGGTTCTCAATGTGATCGTTGTTCCATAAGAACAAAGCTCTTTCAGCCACCTACAAATTGGGAAATAAAACTCTCATCACCATCAAATTAGCACTGTATTATAAATTTAACGGTCAAAATGAGATTTAGCAAGGATGTTGAATTCAAAAACTAGCACACAAGACCAAGGGATAAGTCTACACATTTACATCCAGACCACGAACATTTGAAATCTATATCATGCAAGGATACATAGCTTTTGCTAATCTGAATTGAAGGCTGAAATAATAACCATTTATTTCCATTATGATATCCATAGTTAGAGTATTTAATTTGTTTCTTCTTTTGCTACTGGTTTTATATCGCTGACTGAAACTTCTTCAAAGCATTTACCTTACACAGTCTACTAAACTAAATTTTCCGACACTTTTGATTCCTGAAGAATTTTTATATTCGCAAATAAAAACAAGAATATGGTTAAGATATTGTTCATAAATAATTCAAATTTGAGAAGTTGTACTATTTTTTCTCCAAAACCATGATGATACGGTTAAGAAGTGCAACCATACGGATCAAATTATCTTAAACAAAACTAAACTCTTCCGGCTTCAAACTTTTCTACCGTTGAGTTTGGAAATTATCATAAAACCAAAGATGAGAGTAAAGTAGCAAGTACAATGCTGATGAAAAAACTGGTAAAAATTGCCCACCTGAAAATGAGAACTACTCAAGCAGCGACCAATCTGGCGAAACAAAGGTACCATACAGCGCTGAAATTCTGCAGGCTGAGTGGCTTCTAGAACTTCCTCCAGCTCACCTAAGAACATGACCTCCTTGGAACTATTTGTAATCGGCCAATATTTAAGTAAACCCCGTATGATTGTATCAGCAAGTTTGCAGTCTTTCTCGACAAATTGTGTAATGCAGTAAGATAGCTGCTGGTGGTACATTGGTATGCATTTTGGCTTATGAAGAGGTATGAGAGCCCGAACAAGAAAGAGCTTGTGTTCTTCTTTTAGTGGCAGAGCAAACCCATTGATTATACTTCCCAAAATTTCTAACAGCTCTGCGATCCCATTGTGCTTCTCCGTCTCAAAAATAAAACGATAAAAGATGTTGTTGATTGATTTTCTGATGAATGGTCTATGTACCATAAATTTTCCGTAGATGCGGTGCAGAACCGTTTTCAAGTAGTCCCTCTCTCTGGGGTCTTCTGAATCAAAAAGGTCTAACAACCTGAGAACAAAAGAGTGGTCAACGTACCTCTTAGCCAACTTCGCATCAGTCTCAGGCGACGCCACAAACCTCAGAAAGAATTCGTAGACAACTTGCAAGTGTGGCCACGCAGGGTCCATCGAAGGCTCCTCATCTTCTACATCGAACGCCTCTAGAGCTTTGTTTTCGCGGGGTGGAGAAGTAAGTGTTCTGAACAAATTTGTCGACACCATTTTCACAATTTCTTGCAAGACAGCTTCCGGGAATTTCCCATTTGCAGAAGCGATGTAGTCCACGAGCTCCACCAGTGTTTGCCGCTTAATGTCTTTCTCTTTGAGGTTCTTTGTCGGATCAGTGAAGTCAAACAATACGCAACATAAGTTCAGCTTTTTGATAAATAAGTTCTGCTTCTCCGAACTGGGGACATCTCTAAAACTCGGCAACGCCTCATATGAAGAAGCTAGCGAGTTCCCATTAAGCTTTGAGTTCACAGCCTGGCCAAGCTTATTTCCATAATTAACTCCTACACTCAAGGTGGAGTTGACACCCGATAGAGATGCCCCACCCGTGTTCCCATATCTGTTGCCTGCTAATTCACCACTTCTTGAACTGTTGTTGGCATTCGAAGAAGAGGTTGAGGTTCCCCCACCTTCGCGATTTTCAGCCGACTTTGAGGGCTTCTTTGGGAGCTTGTTAAGTAACTGTTTGATCATAACTTAGAGCGGTAAAAGAAAAGCCTCCTTCTTCTTCTCCTAACAATCCACTACTCGTTGAGAAACCCTCTTCTAACGCATCAAAAATAGAGGAAAACCCAGACTCCCTAAGCCAAAGCTCACGCCACCATAGCGGATGATCGAAGAAAGTTAAAACCCCTCAGCTTCTTATCTTCTTCACCATCTCTACTCGTTGAAAAGCAAATGTCTCAGTCCAACTGGGGAAATCTGAGATAAGAAACATAAAAATAGAACCCACTTCGAATGGTGAGAAATCTAGCAAACAAAATCACTCTAAAGATCAAAATTGTGCGGGAAAACTTCCTCTTTTTTTTTTTCACCTTTAAATACTAATCAACAAATTAAAACAAAAATTCGTAGCCTGCTTTCCTTTTTTTCCCCCACCTTTTTTCTAGAAAGGTGATAGTATACTTAACTTTTTAGACCAAATATCTTGATATTTTGACTTATATAGCAAAACCCAGTTGTACAAGAGAACCCCCAAACCAAATGAGACCAATAAATTTCCAAATTCGTGTTTAAAAGATCAATCTTTACATCCTTTGACTTCTGTTCAACAATCGAAAAGGAAAAAAAAAATAAAACTAAAAATTGAGGAATACAAAATCTTCATCCCTCCTTCTCTATCTCTCTCTCTCTCCCCACTTTCCCCAGATAAGATCAAAGGAAAATAAGATCTGGGCACGATCTAGAAATCCCAGATATCATTTTCCAAAAACAGTGACATGCAAAAAATTTTACAAGAAAACAGGAACCCCAATAGAACATCAACCTTGACATTTTCGAACAGGTACAGAACCAAAAAAAGATTCGTTCCAGAGCATGCGATTCAAGGAGCAAAACCAACAGAATTTAAATTCAAGAAGATAAAGTAAATACTTACAAGAACAGGGGCCCGGCTGCGCTTCTAGAGAGAGAGAGAGAAAGGAGAGAGATTGAAAATCAAAGTAAGAAGAAGAAGAAGAAGGAGATGGAAAGAAAGAAAAGGTGGGTGTTGAAGAACAGCAAACCGTGGCTGTTGTTGTTGATGATTGTGTTGGTATTTTTATGTTTTTGTAAATCCAAATCCAAAAAAAATTAATTTTTTTATTATTGTTTTATATAATTATAAATTATATCCTTCTTTTTTTATCACAAAAATATTCTTTCTTAACTTTCCCTTCTTTTTTCCCTTTTTTTTTCTCTTTTTTCTTTTTCAGGAATTTCAATTTTCTTTCTTTTTTTTTTTTTTTTTGCAATTAGATTTTCAACCCTCGAGAAATTGCTCCTAAATTTTGTGACGGGCGAGATTACCAAAGTGTCCTTCCAGCTTCCGTTGTCACTCATTACTTTTTGGAATCAATTGAGGGGTAAAAGAAGAAATTGGATGAAAACCACGCGCTATAACCAAGAGTGGGCCTTGTTCGATGGCTGAAGGGGGTGTTTCCGTCCTCTGTGATTTTGGGCAGAAAGAATACGAAGTTGAAAACCTCTTTAAGCCTGAAATTTAACATCAAGTCACGCGCTTTTGTTGCACGTGGATGCAGATTTTAATCAGAAAATTAAAGGCTTCTTGACTAGTCTGTCGTTTTCTTTTTTCTCTTTTTTTTGGACAATAACTTTTTTCATTTTTTTCCTTGAATCGGTCTAACATTATTGCAATTGGGGGAGTTCCCATAATAATTGGTTTGTCTATTATATATATATATATATAAACTTTGCTTTGAAGAAATTACATGACGCACCTGATTTGTCATATAAAATTTAAATCTCTTATCTTAAATTAAAAATGTAGTTGGTTATATATACCAAAAAATCAAATAATCTTCTCTTGCAAGAATTATGGTCAATGATGCAGCCTGTATTGAGATTGTGGCTGTTCAAACACAAACAACTTTAAAGAAACATTAAGAAGATTTTATTTAAAATATAGATTTTTTTTTTGTTTCAATTTGAATGTGTGATTACTAGATAGAAAACATTATTTTTCTCTGCTCACATTCTCTATGATTTTTCTATAACTTTTAAAGGTTTTTTAATTGCAAAATAGATATTTAATAACAAAATAATATAAGTAGATTTATAACTTGGAATCTTTATATAATAGGATACTTTTTATTGGAAGTAAATATGTTAAACATGATTAAAATCATACTAAATAATAAATATAAAAAAAATAATCGGATATAAAATTAGCGAATAAAAAACTATAGTGATAAGATTTTTTTTTTTCATAATTTATATTAGAATTTTTTCTACCTTTTTTTAAAAATTTGTTTGTTATTTTTCCATGATTAATCACAAAAGCTAGTAAAACCTTGGTGTACCGTGTAGTAGTAGGATCTAGGTGGATGAAATTGAAAGGCTGGAATGATTTCCCCTATTTCTAGGCAATGTGTGTGTGTGTGTGTGTGTGTGTGTGTGTTGTTTAGGCAAAATGGAGGAATCGTGGGATCTGTTGCTGAAAATCATTGAAGCTAGGAAAATAATTTCGGTTTCTCCTTATCAGAAAGACCAAACGGTAATAAAAGACATTGGCAATGATTAAATATAAGAGGAGACAATAGACCTCTTCGTGTTAAAGTTGGTGAATGATAAAAAATCATGAGACGCACTCACCGTTTCATTTGATGACTCGGGTCAATGCCAAATCACTATTGGCTTGTGCCCAAATGCACACTCAAACCGTCGTGTTTTTGGGAGAATTAGACAGATCAGTTGATTCAGTTCTAGTGCTACAATAAAATTCTCCAAAAAAAAAAGCGATAAAACTGCATAATGAGGGGAAAAAGGTCAAAAAATTGTATCTTCTATACACACACGAACGTAGTGATAATTCAACATAAACAAATATAATATTATTCAATGATAGAGCTGGCGTTCAATGTTTATAAAAACGTACATTAAATTTTTTGACAAATAAATAATATGAAAATAAATTTTAAAATTTGGGTGAAATTAACGAGATTAAAGTTTTAATAGAGATTTATAATAAATTAAATTTGAGTGACGGGCTTATGTAAAAATCATGAAAATTTAAAATGATTTTTTTTTTTTTATAAATTCAATAGGGTGTAGTCCAATTCAATCTCATACAATTCCACGGCTGACTATACTGATAATCACTGGATTAGAGATCTATACATAAAGCAATCAATATATAAAACTATATAACATCTATGTGTCATGGTAGCCTTAGGAATTGACATATGAATTCTGATTCGTTGAGAATGTGAGAACGATCACCAAAATTGACAATGTAAAAATGGGGAAGCTATTATACGTTGACGAGTTCACCCGAACAACCCAAAACAAACTTAAATGGGCTGGTGATGGAAGCCTAAAGGTTATTTTTTATTATTTTATTTCTTTTGACAATGGAGGTTACAGAATTAAAAGCCTTGTTTTCATTAGTGAGTGAATCATTCAATGAAAAAAGAAAAATAGATAAATAATAAAAAAATCTACTAATCCAAACGTACAAACACCAATTTCTCCTTTCTCCGTATCAGCAAAAGATGTTTCAGATACAATAAAAATCAGCCCCAAAAATTAAAAAAAAAAAAAAAAAAAAAGGAAAAACACTACTACCTGAACACCCATGAGGCTAATGATTACAACATTGTCAAATTTATGAGACTTGCACATAACATTTCCCTCAAGGACAACTTAAAGGGCAAGAATCTCAAGGAATTTTCTGCCTACCACGTTCATCAGTTGCGGCTTTGGATTTCGGCTTCCAGGGCTTCCCGTACGATCAGCAATGAAATATACTCATTCTAGTTTTGACATATCTATGAAGCATCCGTAAACGCACTGCTAGTTGGTTCATGTTTCCTCCCATCAACCATGCAAAAGGGCCAAAATGTACGGTATATCAGGAGGAAGAGAGATAAATGGACTGTGTCATAGGAGAGAATTACGGGTGATGGATAAAAGTTTCAAACGAAGGAAACCAAAAGTATCACGGTGGCAGTGACCAAATCATCTCTTTGACAAAGCCGCTTCATCATTTTTTTTTTTTTTTTCCATTTCAATGCTCCATCAAGGCCGTTTCGGTTTCCGTGAGCGGAGCTGCAAAACAACGCAACTAACTTTCAGTATTCAATGTATTATTTCCCAAGAATATTTGGACGTAGACAGTTATTAGAAAAACTATAATAATGTCCAACGACAGGGCAAAAAACTGGCTGCGGATATAGGAACTTTATACGATTATAGAACTATAGTCATCTAGTAAAATATAACGAAAACTTAAAAAAAGGATGCCCACAAAGTGACGTACCAAGTAAGTCCTCATAAGAATCTGCCAAAAGCGAGGAGTCCATTAGCAGAGGAGGTGAAAAGACCTGATCAGGAGCTTCATCAATGTCATAAAATGATCTTTGAACATCAGAGGCAGAACCATTTGAGCCAGCAACTGACAGAAATCCATTTACTCGGTCGTAATCATGAAGAGAATCCAGGCCATTCAACATGTGAGAAAAATCATCATACTTGCTTTCTGTATGGCCATCAGAGACACGATTTTCCAGCAAGGAAGAATCTGTCTGAGATGTAAACAATGTTTTACTCCTGATTGAAGGCCCTTTGGATTCAGGGCCAGGACGAGAAAAACCAGATCCTGAAACAGGTAAAAAGAAGTGCTCAGAGCTGTCTTCTGAATGACTGTCTCGAGATGGCTCTGAACTGAAAGATTGTGTTGACAAAGCAGCTTCTCTAACAGATCTCTTTAAATTCTGAGCATAAAAAAAATCACCATCTGCAATACATGAAAAAGAACGTCAAAAACTTACGCATAATGCTTTTTAAGCAACGGTTGTTTTCTACAGAGGATATCCCCCAGCAGCAAGTCATCAATCTTTGTACATGAAAAGAAAAGTGATGGGCAAAGCAACAGTAAAAAAACCTTGTGGTAGATTATCTTCCTGATTGTTTGACAAAGGTTGGTCAAGAGATTTCCTTTCTGCCAGGTTTTCTACTTGATTATTTTGAGGAGCTGAAGTGTAACGCTTATGCATGTTTCCACCTTTTCCAGAAGAATTTGGCGTCAGAGTAAATAATTGTGGGAGCTTTAACGCAGGACTGGCTGAAACCTTGTCAAGCTGAACGGTTGACATTTTTGAAGTGACCTCAGCAATATCATCCGAACTACTCTCCTGCTTATATTTGGATTATGAGAGAAAGAGAGAGAGAGAGAGAGAGAGAGAGAGAGAGAGAACAAGTTATATATCATATCATATCATATGACATGCAACCAGATATCAGAATACACATCACAGCAGGTAAACATTTTGCATGGAGTAATGAACAAATCACCATTGTCCTCCCGCTGCTTTGTGCTTGAATAGGTGAGGTTGAACGACCCGGACGTTTGACCATTGGAGGTAGATTGGAGGAAATACTATTTACTTCCTCCGTGCACTCTGATATTGCGTTCTGTATTGCTGGAGCAACTTCTTTTAGCTGGTTAATGAGTACCTATAGAAGTACAAAAGAAGGAAAACTTTCAGCATCGCATATAGCAATTGTGAGAGAAACAATATATTAACTTAACATGTTTTATTTAAAGAAATAGAGTATATGTAAAACCTAGGGGAAAAAAATTCCAACTTCCCATTTCTGCCCATACAATGTCCATTCATTACTAAAAGAACTATTACCTCTACCGCCCACACCAAAATAATTTAATGGAACTGACACCTAGCATTAACAGAAGAGACTAATTAACACCCCACACGACCCAAAAACAAAAACAACTATAAAACAAAAGAGATTTGATCAAACATCAAGTAGAAAGTAGATATCTTAAGAGCTCAAAGTTATACTCAAATGAGGAGAGCGCCAGCCGCATTACCTGAAAGCTAGCTAAGTGTTGCTGATGTTCTGCAAGAGTAGAAGCTAAAAATTCAGCATGGCCACTTGAACCACCATCATGAGTTGTTCGTAAGATATCTGGACCCTCTCCATCATTAGCTTTTGCCTACAAATTATCATTTTGAATTCCCATTGCACCATATTAGAGGACATGAGCAAAATTGATACATCAGTTCACGAAAAATCCAAATCCAATAACATAACATTTTCTAAACCTTTATTCCACAGTCACATATTTAAACATCAAACCATTTATCATGCAAAAAGATAAAATTTTACAAAGTACAACGAAGTGTGGACTTGCTGAAAATAAAGATAGAGTAAAAAATTAAAAATTAAAAAAAAATTTCAAGGTGGTAAAAAGAAACAAGTCTGATTGTTGAAAGAGCAAATTTTTCTCACTATAGTTGTATGATCAAATCTAAGCAGGAAAAGGGGCCAACACAAATACAAGGTTACAATGACAAACCTAAAATTCCAGTTAATAAACCCACATCTCCGACGCAGTTAGGTCAGTTAGGTGAGTTGGCAAAGGAGGGGTTTTAGGAAAGGAGTTAGGAGGTAAAGGAGAAAGGCCACCTGGAAGGGCCACTGGTTGGGTAGAGGTATTTAGTCACAGAAGACCCATGGAGTGATGAACAACTAAAAAGGATATAAAGCAAATAATAGAAAATATACAAACAACCATTTGTGGTAAATAACTTAAAATTATAGATGAAAACAACATACCAAATGAAGTGACTGCTTATGAATACGCTGTAAAGCATGGGTCCAGCGCCTGATAATTTCTGCCACATCTACAGTTGGGTGGACCCTTCCACTTCTTTCATCTACTCGAGAAATTGTTTCATCATTTACTTGTGAGAGGGATGAATCCAAACTGCTTTTCATCTTTTCCCCATTCATATTGATATATGATCCATCACTCTGTTCTTTGTCTTCCAGATGTGATGAAGCAAGATCACCTGACTGGACAGTTACGACGTCTGCATAAGGAACCTGAGAACTCTGATCCATAGCTGCAAGTAAAGAAGATCCAGATATGCGGTACCTAAAACAAAAATTATGAATATGAAAGGTAACTTGGCACTGACATCTGCGGAAAAACATAACACAAGGGAGAGCCGGATTACCTGTGCTCCCGGTGAGCTATCAAGTCCTCAATAGGGCCAGAAGCAAGAACCTCATGTTGACCTGCATACGAAAGAAATATTCATTGAGGTTACAAACCAAGTATAACTCACAAAGGAGTAATAGAGATAAGCAATGAAGTTGAGTGAATGCTCCTAATGCTCCTAAACCAAAGATATATTCTGAACCACAAAAGTAACACCAAGAAAAAAGCTGTAGATATAATAATAATACGACAAAAACCATGCCAACAAAGTTACTTGTTCTTTTGAACTTGCATAAATTGAGAATAAATCACAATTCAAAGCATTTAAGAAATAAAGGTCTCTTAAGTGACCATTCAAATACTCAAACAAGGAAAGGAAGCATGATATATGGAAACTTACTTTTGCGGGATAATATAGACTCCCACAAACGAGTAGCTTTTGATACTAAATGAGAATTCTGACTTGAACTGGAAACTAGGTCATCCCAATGTTCTCCTTCCAACTTCACTTTGTTTCTCAAATCATGTAATTTTTCAAGCTCTTGCTGCAAATAAGCCTAGGATCAAAGTTTCCAAAGAAAATAAGAATTCCCTTAGAAGCATCTGTTATAAATAAGATCATATGAATCTGAACAGACACCCTCATTACCTCTTCGGCGCAAAGACCACGAAACTCTGCAGTCATTTCATGAGCCAAATTTGACCACATAGCTTGCCGTTGTACTGCTGTTTCTGCATTCTTAAGAAACTTCCTACGCTCCAGGGCTATTCTAGCCTGTTTGAGAAAAAAGGGCTCATATCAATTATGCAGATCGAGTAAAGTGGTATTGAAACTGAAACTAAAGAAGGAAAAGGTGAATATAAAACGAAAAGACATGTGAAGTATCTATAAATATTCTTCAAATGTTCCCACCAATATTGTTGTCAAAAAACAAGCAAATATAAAGAAAATCAATTAGTCATTGTGGACCATAATGTTAAATATCAGTACAACGTGCATGCGAGTTGTAAATGAACAACCAAGTTTAATTAATAAATCACCTTCATATGGCTCGGTGGAAGTTTTACCCAAAAGGAAACTAAATTCAAACATCAACGATATAAAAATGAAAAAAAAAATACAAAAAAAGAAAGCAACGGCAGTGGCAACAGCAAGAGTAAGAAGCTACAAAATTAGCATGCTATTAGTGATTGTGAATCTAAATAATATCCATGTTGCGATTATTACTTTTGTTAAACGCCTAATTATGTTTGACACCAAAGCAAGCGTGAATAAGGCCAAAATTATACATCAAATGGTGACCGGACAGAGCACATAACTTTAGCTAACCTTTGTTACAGGAAGTAGCGTAGCTGCATGAGAAAAGGCAACATCTGTCAACGAAGCTGGAAGTGGATTAGAAATTACATCAGCTGCAAAGGTTCGTCTATGGACCTCTCGCAAAGCATGCAAAGAAAGTTGCCACAAGAGTTCCACAAACCTGCGGTCATAGTATTTGAGGCTTATGAACAACCATACCATCGTAATCACATAAATCGAAGGACGTAATTTCCATCCAAATTTGCCGTCTTCCGATATGCACAAAAACAAGCTTATACACTATCTTCTTTTTTGTAAAGTGACAGTTTCTAATAACATCAGCTCTCTACACAAGAGCGCTTATCTCTTCTTGCTTCATTAACAGAAAAGACTCCTCTCTACTGAACCTAACAAAATTCCTAACACTTGCAAACAACTAAAGCACTCAACCTAATATGTAAGAGTTTTACATTACTCGGGTTTTTATCATCAACCAAAGGCCGTATGCAAATAGATACATATACATTCATATATATAACCAAAAAACCATAAATAAATAGTATCACAACGAGCCAACCTCGGTCCACAGCACGTAGCAAGGGAAGAAACCCTCGAATTGCTTCTCGGAAGCGCCCCTTGCGATTCGAGCTCGCTAATAATCCCTTGCACGACCTAATTCACAAATTCCACCACAAAAAACTTAAAAAGAAGATAGCCTCATTTCCACAACCGCAATCCGAAATCAAATTCACTGACGAAAAAAAAATTACGCGAAGAAAATCAAATTATATACCTTGCGAAAATCGCGTGATTGCGCCGAATCGAAAATTGGCCAGACCTTATCGAAATCCTGAAAGATCGCCGGCGTTAGGGAAACAAAGCGAATCAGATCAAAGGAGAACGGAAGTGGAGAGAAAGAGATAATGTTGGAAAACCGGAGAAAAGTGAAATAGGGATTGAAGTTTTACTTTGGCGGACTGAATTGGTCCTCTAAGGGAGGAAAGGATGAAGTAGAGAAGCTGTTCCCCCAACTTAGGGTTCGAGTGCCGGAAAAGCCCGACGCGAGGGGTTCCGTTGGCGCCTCCGACGCCGATGATGGCCGGATCCAGTCCCAACAGCAAGCAGTTAGTGTACATTGCACTCTCGAGCTCTATCTCTCTCTCCTTCTCTCTGTCCATCGTCATCACCACCGAGAAACCCTCCTCTTTCTCTCTCTAGAAAAACTGCTCTATTGCTCCTCCAATGGCTTGTCTCTCCTCTCTCTCTCTCTCTCTCTCTCTCTCTCTTGCTTTGCTTTTCTCTGTGATAGTCTGATTCCGGTTGTTCGTTTTGATTTTTTTTTTTCAATTTTTTATTCGGTTTTCATTGATTTTTTTTTTAAAAACAGGTCCTCGTGAATTCTGGGAAATTATGAAACGGGGCTTAAATTTGAACAATTTGGGCCGTTTCCGAAATTTTTAAAATTAGGAGGACTTTCGGTTGAATTATGCTTACAACTTTCTTTGGTGGGACCGGAGAGATGATCAAGGAATCACACGCCGGTTGAGGATTTAAAAGCGGACAACGGGACGACGCTAACGTGAGCCCATGTCATCGCCGGCCAGGTTACCCACTTTACTCCCGTTCGCTAATAGTTTTACTCTTACCTTGTATTTAAATATAATATAATTTTTATTTAAATATAAAAATATTTTATTTAAATACTAATTACATCCTATTTTAAATTTAATATAATCATTATTTATTTTTTTTTATTTTTACTAATCACATCACATATTTTTTTTCTTTTTTCTTTTTTCTCTCTATTTTTATCCATCACATCACATATTTATTATTAAAATACAATTTAAATACTTTTCACATAAATACACATTACATTCAAATATAATGTAAATACTTTTCTTATAAATACAAATTGTATTTAATATATTACATTAAGACGCAATGTAATACATAATACGTTTATCAAACGAACCCTAAAGCGAGGAAAATTTTAGGAGAATTCTTTAAATATGATATATGAAAAACAATTGCATCATATTGTGTTATCTTATATCTTTGGATCTTGATTTATTTGGCAATCCAAACAATAATGTAATGTAAATACTTTTCTTATAAATACAAATTGTATTTAATATATTACATTAAGACGCAATGTAAAACACAATACGTTTATCAAACGAACCCTAAAACGAGGAAAATTTTAGGAGAATTCTTTAAATATGATATATGAAAAACAATTGTATCATATTGTGTTATCTTATATCTTTGGATCTTGATTTATTTGGCAATCCAAACAATAATGTAATGTAAATACTTTTCTTATAAATACAAATTGTATTTAATATATTACATTAAGACGCAATGTAAAACACAATACGTTTATCAAACGAACCCTAAAGCGAGGAAAATTTTAGGAGAATTCTTTAAATATGATATATGAAAAACAATTGTATCATATTTTGTTATCTTATATCTTTGGATCTTGATTTACTTGGCAATCCAAACAATAAAATTTCGCATATATATTTTTTTTTAAAGTGGATGATTTAAATTTTTTAAGCTTCAAGTGCTTAAAAGTGCGATTTTTTAGACAGAGGGGCTTAATGCTCTTTTATATCAGATTTCTTTTTACTTTTAATATATTTTTGTAATTCTTTTTATGGTTACTAATTTTATATTAGATGAGTTGAGGATAAAACTTTTATTTTAAAAGATTAACTTATTAAATAAAGTAATCAAATGCACTTATATTTTATAATTATTATTATGTTTTTATGGTACAAGACGTGAGGTTTTTTTTTTAAATACTTTAACAGTTTGATCATTTGGTTGATAAGGATATAATTTAGACATTAAATGATGGTGATGCTTAAAATGGCAGTGACTTATCTTTTAGTAGTTTTGCTTAGCTTAGGTGCCAAACCAAGTCCCAAGCCTTTGGCTTTGTATGACGCAAAAGGGTATGAGTAAAGAGATGGGTATATATATATGTATAGATACATATATATATATATGGCTAGACGAGAAAGGAATGTTTGGTGAGTGATAGTGGTATGTGATTGGCTTGTTTATGAGTCAGTCCATTGCCTCTTTTTCAGGGAGACATTTTGGTTTCAACTCATAACTATGATGATAGAGGGACATTGGAGGTTAGATTACTGCCATGGCAGTGGTGGGACTGCTTGGGACTCAACCTCGGTACAAACAACTAGTACCGCTAGTGAAAATATGCTTTGGAGTGGTGTTCAACGTCACAAGTCACAACGAATGAGATTGACGAGAAGTTAGGCACTTTAAGTGGTTTATATTTGTCATGAAGTTAGGAGTTTTTTCAAGTAAGTAATTGCTCAGGTGACGTTTGATAAAAAAAAATTACATTTTAATTTTACTCCAATGTAATATAATTTTACATCAAACACAAATTTTGTAACAGTGCTACGAAAATAATTATTATTCAAAACATTTTTAAAACAATTACATCAACTTTTCAACTCTACTATTTATCTCTACTTTTACCAATCACATCAACTTTTCAACTTTAAAATACTTTTCGTCCAAAAACACATTTCATTCAAATACAAAACAAATACTTTTCAACCAAATACAATATTCAAAAAACAAATTTCATTCAAATATAAACAAAATGCAATGCGTTTACCAAACGCCCCCAATAAAATCCATTTATGAATCCATTATAATCCTCCTCATGAAGATCTTGTGGTTGACTCATCTCATAGAAAAAAATGTATTACTCATTTATATGTATGCTAAAAAAATTGATAGCCACTTGGCAGGTCTTACATTGATAAGTAGTGAAAACTTAAATAGCTTGTAGATGTCACAAGGTTTTTGTTTAATGAACAATTACCTGAAAGTTATAATCTAGTAAGATTTATTTATAGATCTATTATTATCATAACCTTAAAGGTATCTTATAATATGAGAATAAGATTTATTGTGAATAAGTTTGTGGTGTTGGATGTTATTGATATTTGTAATATCATCTGTGAAAAGGTTTTTTAGTAGTTGTTTGGATAGCATACTCAATTTTGGAAAGAGAAAAAGTTAAAAATAAAATGTTTATCTCAATTTTTTTCTATCATCCTTTTCATTTTGATAAAAAAAAATTATTTCATTTTCAAATATGTCTTATTCAGCACTAAAAAATGATTCTTTTTTCTAAACTTTGTCCAATATATATTTCTCAATATCATTTTTCTCATTTCAAATAACTTTCTGTTTTTGATAAAATTTTTTTTTACATATCTAAACACCGTCTCATTTAAAAAAAAAAAAACTTTCTTATTTGAAATAAAAAAAATTTCGTTTCAGTAAATGAACACTCTATCAAAACAGCTGTTAATGTGCAATTATTTTGCAAGATATAGCCAAATTAATTTGTCAATTTGTGCAATGCTAGATTTTTATTTTCATTTATTACAACCGTGGAATCAGTATAATTATACCACCACAAGTCTTTTGCCTGAACAAAGGAAAAATAGGTGTTTTCTTAACGATTTTTGTTCTAAGTTTTATTTATTATTTATTTATTCAATTGAGTTTTTGACATTGTAACTCTTGCCTCTTTTACGTTGGCAGGTCAAATAATAAGATGCTCTTAAAATAAACTCTAATCAAATTTTTTTTTTTGGAAAAATAAAACCTCAATAAATCATCTTTAAGGAAAGCACAAAATTAAGCTAGTGTTTGGGACACAAATTTTTTTAGCATTATATTTAAATGCAATGCAATTTTCTCCCAAATACAAAAACATTTCATTCAAATACCAATCACATCATATTTTAAATCAAACACAATCACTATTTATTATTTCACTTTTTCTATTACTTTTATTAATTACATCATATATTCTCTCTCCCTCTTTTTTTTCTCTCTACTTTTATCCATCACATCACATATTTATTATTAAAATACAATTCAAATACTTTTCCCCCAAACACACATTGCATTCAGATGCAATGCTAATGCTTTTCCTCCAAATATAAATTGCATTCAATACATTGCATTCAAACGCAATGCAAATACAATGCGTTCACCAAACAAACCATAAATCAAGTGATAACTACAGTAATATGTGTTTTAATTAAGTTTTAAAAAAAAAAAAGTGCAGAAACAGCGAATCTATGGTTCAAATGAGATTGAATCATTGTCAATACAATTTATTTCTTTTTAAAATTTTAAATTTTTGAAAATGAGGTGAGAGATTTTTTTTTTTTTTTTTTGAGAAAAATTATATATATATGTTTTTAGAAGAGCGTGGTGCAAAATTATTGCTCGACTCTATAACTACAACCACAATGATGCTTACTTTCACCCGTAGATATAACATAAAAAAGGGCCATTAGGAAGTAATTGTTTATATTTTAAAAAGCAAGAAGGATGTAAATAGCGTATTTATAGAAGCTAAAATAAATAAATATCATATTTACAAAATTGTTAAAGTAAATAGCATTTAAAATATGGTTGCAAAATAACCTAATAATAATCTCATATTTAATCATATTATAAGGTAAAAAGTTCGAATAAAAAAAATTATAAATAAGTACGTTTTCATTATGAATTAATAGTTTATTTTGAAATTAAAGTAAGGATTTGAAATCTATATTTTTTTTAGAGTCTAATATAAAATTATCACTTGACTATGTCAACGATCATAATAATACTTAGTTTTGCTCACAAATGTAACATAACAACTTATTATTGGGAAGTAATTTTTTAAATTATAAAAAGAGAGAAACAGGTAAATGTTATATTTATGAAAATTAAAAAAATAAAATCTTTACAAAACTGTTGAAGTAAATAAGATTTATTAACATGTATTTTTTCTATTATCAATTAATAAATTATTTACAAGTAAATATGTTATTTATTGTATGTTTTGATTTACGGGGGTGTTTTAGAACTCCAACTCCAATTGGAGTTTTGGAGAATTTTTCTTTTTCTTTTTTTTTTTCCTTCCTCTTCAAGAACCCTAGACTGCCACCGTTTCTGTCACTGAGTTTTTTATTGATCTTCTGTTTTTGCTAATTTGATTTTTACATGTCAAATGATGCATCCATGTGTTTTGAGTAGTTAAAATTTGCTTATTTGGAATAGTGCATATTTTTATGTCATATTGCACTTTAGTAATATTTTGTGTTTTTTTAATTTATTTATAATCTAGTGTAGCATATGTAAATAATATGGTCAAATTATTAAAATTAATCTATCAGAATACTCTCTCATAATTGATATTGAAGACGATTGACATTTTTGATTGTAAATGAAAATTATTTTGATGGATAATCAAAAATAACCTACCAGAATACTTTTTCACAACTATGTATAGGAGATTGTTGGAGATCAATGTTGATTTTGACTAGATGATCTTTTTGAAATGCTCGGATAATTTCAGCAAAACATAGTATATTGATATTTGACTTAGTTTATTAGATGCTAAAAAGTTAAAATAATTATAATTAAGATAATAATTTTGAGACGTGTTTTTTATAAGCGACGATTTGTAAATCACAGAAAAAGACGGTTGAAATTTGACCCAAACAAAAATGTCCGAGAAAAATTGGACCTCCATCCTCCTTGCTTCTAACCCTCGTTTGGTATACGTATTATATTTAAATATAAAAACATTCGATTCAAATATCAATAACATCAAATTTTAAATCAAATACGATCATTATTTATTAATTCACTTTTTTTATTATTTTTACTAATCACATTAGATATTCTCTTTCTCTCTCTTTTTTTTCTCTTTACTTTTATCCATCACATCACATATTCATTATTAAAATACAATTTAAATACTTTTTACTCAAATATATATTATATTTAAATATAATACAAATATTTTTTCTTTAAATATAAATTATATTTAATTTAACAGGTGTAGCAAACGGAGCCTAAAACAAGCGTAAATGGGGAACGTTGGCACGTGCGATACCACGTGGGAGCAAAGCAAAGCAAAACCTTGAACGAGAAGGAAAGAAAGGAATAGGAAAAATCACCCCCTGAATCGACTATACAATACAGACACCTACGAAGTACAAAAAATGGATCCTAAATTCTAAAAAAAAAAAAAAAACACACCAAAAAAATTTCCCAAGTCCGAATCGGAGAAGAGAAGCAGTTTGAATCAGAGTTTGGGTCAGTTTCTGATGATTGCTGGTGGTTCCTCACCTTTACCTTTGAAGAGAAGAAGGTTTTCCAACTTTCATCCTATGGAGGCTCAAGCTGCTAAGGTTTTTCTTTTTTTTCTTTTCTTTCTTTCACTTCGCTTTTTTTTTTTTCTCATAATTTTTATTCAATTTGTTCCCTTTTTTGCACCCGGGTCTATTTGGGTTTTCGCTGTAATGGTGTTCTTCTGATCTAATTGTTGACGATTCCCGATTTTCGCTTTTGGGTCCCCTCGTTCAACTTTCTTTTGCTAATTTCGATTCTTTCTTTCTTTTTGCTTTTTAATTTATTTTTTGATGCAAAGCGATGATTTTGAGTTAATGTCGTTATAGTTTATATTGGTGGGTAGAAGTTAGAATTTTTAGGTACAAAAAGCAATGGCCTTTTGGCATATTATCCTATTAATTTCACATCATCAATTTAACTGAATATTATGAAGGTTTTTTTGTCTTTGACTTCTAAATAGAATTTTTCTTTTACCTTTCAGTTTTATGGCCAAGATCAGTAAAAAAAAAAAAAAAAAAAGTTTAGAACTGTCATATAGTTTGGATACTGAGAGCATTAATTCCATTTTTCCTCTGCTGTGTTAACATTTATATGTTCTTTCTGTGTGATTGATACGTGACCACAGGCCAAGCTTGCAGCTGCTAAAGAAAAGTTCGGTGCAGAAATCCGTGTGTTCGAAACATCACCACTTACTTCCTCATCAAATGAAGAGCCCAGAACTGGTATTGAAGCAGTTTAACTTATTGTAGTGGACCAAAACACACTGTAGTTTTGTTCTTGAATGTAGTCAGTATGAAAACAGTCTTAAGTACCTAACAGAGTTCTCTTAATTGTTTTGCTTAGCAGAGGAGGCAGATGATTTCTATGAGTTCACCGCGGAGGACTATTACCGAATTATGGCAACCAAAAAAGAAGGTAACTCTAACGTTGATTGATTTCATTTATGTAATGCAAGTTTTAGGTGCACGAAATTGATCACATTTCCTGCTTTATATGTGTTTGCTTTTATCCAAACTGGCTGACATTCTCTTGAACCTTATCTTTTTGGATGGCTCATATGGATTTGGTAGTTGCTTGGCTTGAGTACGAAGTAGCCTTTTCTTTTTTTTTTTTTTTTTTTTTATATATCATGTTTGGTTATGAACAGATAAATACTTGAAAACACGAAAAATCAGGGAGGCAGAAGAGTTGGCACGCAGGTCAAGGATAACGAAGGTGCTTGTTGGATAATTTACCTTGTGTTTAAATTTGAAAAATAATGAATAATATAAAAAAATATTGATCCTAAAGCACATTGGATAGGAGTTACCTATCTCTTAAGTCGACCTGCTCGTATTACAGGCTGTGATCAGGATAAGATTTCCTGATAACCACACATTGGAGGCAACATTTCATCCATCAGAAAAGGTCCAGAGTTTGGTTGATCTTCTCATGAAAGTGATTGCTAAGCCAGAGTTGCCATTCTATATTTGTAAGTATCCTTTGAAGCAAAGTATGTACTTTTGTGTATGATTATGAACGCTTTTTCGGGCATATGCTTTAGAGGCTGATATATGGTAATATCGCAGATACTACACCCCCTAAAAAGCAGATAAATGACTTGTCACAGGATTTCTACACTGCTGGCTTTGTTCCCGGCGCGATTATTTATTTTGCCTATGATATACCTAAAGGTCAGCACATGCTTTATAATTTTTTGATTTAAGTTGAAACACTGGCCATTTGTTCAACTTTCCTGTCTGATTGTCTCGTATTTCAGCTGCAATGTACTTGCTGAATCGCTGATTCTTTTGCTTAAAAATTCTGGTTTCTGTTTTCTTTGTTGAGGTGACTTCTTCGAGGACATCAATAATTTGTCTTGAAAACTTTTAAATGTTGGCAAACTCTTTCCTTTTGGTCTACCATAAACTTAAAAACTTGCTCAATATAATGGCTTTACAACAAAATATTAACTCTTTGCTTTTTGAAATACAAAATACCCAGGGGGTTTTGGCTCTGTGGTGAATCACTTAGACTCACTTGGCTCAATGGTCCAAGGTTCGATTCCCATTAAGTGCTACCAATTCCTCAGGGCCATGCTTGTGTATCAAAGCCCCGAGCTTTTCTGGAGACTTGTAGAGGGAGTGTTTTTCATGAATCCTGTGGATTAAAGGGGACAAAGTCTCGGACACTATGCATATAAAAATAATAATAATAAATAAAGAAATACAAAATAAGAAGGCTGGTTATTCATCAGAAAAGAGAGTCATCGAAGAAAACTAGTTAGTTAATTTACAAAAGCCATTTATCTGTTTGAAAGGGAAGCCGTCAAGGAAAACTTCTTGGTCAATATTAACTCATGAAATGTCGTCACATCTACAGGGGAAGATGATGCAGCTTCCAAGTCAGGTCCCTTCCTTCAGGATGAAATCATGTCATTGAAAGGTTTGGAACTCATTACCGAGCAGGCAGAACCTGTTCAGCCAGCACCCGCACCTGAAACTGTAGTCCCAGCACCGACTCCTGTTGTGGAAGAACGCAAGCCTGCGGAGAAAAAGCCGGTCAAGCCAAAGTGGCTAAAGCTCTAATATTGTCTAATTGAGCAGGCCAACTGTCCTTTCATGCATCAACTTCTCAAGCAACAGATCATCGAACATGACCAGATTAAACTGGGGGAAGATTTCAAGCATTATATTTCAACGAAATCTGTTAGGGATCTTAGGAATCATACTCCTTAAGGCAATAACCCTTCCGCTTTGCCGAATTTGTCCATGTTTCTAATGTATGCATGCTATTTAAACATATGGTGCTAAATTAAAGAAATTGCATTAATTATTTTGCTGTGTCAGTTGTCATGCTCAATATCTAGTTTATGCTTCTACTAATTCTGGGTTCATTTATAGATTTTGCAATGTTTTGTCAGTTAAACCAAATTTTTGTTTCCATATCGGGGTGCTCGACTGCACTCGCATGGGCATGGGTCTCGTATCATATGATTACCACTAACAGGCCCCACGCCGTTGGTTGTGCCTGACTGCAACCCGATCAGGCTATGTAGAAATTGCGTTTTCGATCCGGTTTGAGTGAAGCAAAGGTTGGTGTCCGAGCCTTGCATATGAAAGACGAGCACTGGCTCGGATTCTTTTGTTCCAAATTTGTTGTTCGTTGTCTTTGTATTAAATTCAAAAGACTGGGTGGAGGAAAGGCATAGATTTTGACTAGCCAAAAGCCCGTGCATTACAATGAAAGATATTGTTGTATTATACAAAATTTATTATTATGTTCTTCCAATGCTTATTATAATTTTAATGTGCATATTTTTAATTAACTTGAAAATTTTTTATCATTAGTCAGTTTTTAAAATTTTCAACATATGAGCCCCATAAAGAAAAATTTTAAGCTGAGCAAATTTTTTATATAAAATAATCTGAGAAATAATGTTATATAATATAAAAAATAAATTTTTTTAATAATATAAGATGAGTTAGCATAGATACATTTCTGTATATATATATATATATTTATATATCTTTTACAAATTTTTTCCCTCTTTTTTTTTCTTCATTATTGCAAGATTGAAATAAATAAATAAAATAAAAATTAAAGCAAGTTAACAATATTAAAAAATATATATGCTATAAAATTATGATGACATAAGGATTTTTAATTATTTAAATATAAAATTTATTACAAGTAGGAAAATTACATTTCTCATCATGATTTTTAAATGTTAATGCTTGATTTGAATAAAATGTTTGTCTTTCAAACTTGGAAAAGGTTAATATTATATCAAGCTTGAATCGAAAAACGTTTGTTGAAAAATTCTCAAAATTTTATATTTTTCACTTAGATATTTGTTATTTCCAAACACGAAATCTTGATCTGAATTTGAAAATTTGTGCCACTTATATTGACGATTTGATATTAGAGGACTTGTTCTCGTTCGTTTGTTATTCATCTATTATTAAATATTAAAAAAATGATTTAGAATTCATAAATAAAAATATTAATGTTTGTAATTTTTTTTAAATCTAATCTAAGAAACATCATTTAAATATAATAGTACTAATTATTAACTAACATTTTAAACTAATATGATTTTTAATTTATATATATTAAAAAAATTTAATTAATAACAATTTAAAGTGATTTTGAATTTCAAATTGTTAAATTTTTGTATTTAGTGAGTACATCTACTATTTATATTTATTTTATTTATATCATTCAAGAAAACAATTATACAAAATTAAAAAATTTTCCCCCACTTCAAATTGTTACAAGCAGCTAGTTTTTATTTTATAAATTCATTCGTTCTCAAGTTTTTACAAATACATTATATTTAATGGGTACATATATCATTTATATTTATTTTTATCTACATCATTCAAGAATACAATTATATAAAATTCACAAATTTTACCCTACTTCCAACTGCTATAAACGACTAGTTTTTATCTTATAAATTTATTCATCCTCAAGTTTTTACAAATACACATCTTATTTCCTTTTCATCTCTCTAATTCTTGCATGTGCTCCACTACAGTTCTTCTCTTTGTTTAAAAAAAAAATTTTTGCAACATGGTTAGTGCATTATTATTGCTTCTTATCATTTTAGTTATCATAAATTTTATTCTCATTTTTATTATTAAGCATTCTCAAGGAGACTTTTAATTTTTAATTTTAGTTTATACTCTTGTAATACTCCCTTTTTTATTTATTGCCATAAGATTGGCTAGTAATGTAACAATTATCATGAATTTCAATTAAATGCCAAAGTAGTTGAAATTATTTTCTTTTTCCTTCTAAATTGAAAAGCTTAAACTATTGTTTATAGTAACTAAAAGTCTCATGAATCGAAATACACTCTAACACACATCACAACAAACGACAGAGTCTAAAGTACAGTCGTTGCTTTATTAAAATGTCAGTTTTATATGTATTTTCGTTTTGATATAATTTTAATTAGATTTAATACTTAAAAACATGTAATAATGAAAGGAATATTTATTGTACAAAGATATAATAATAATGATACTAAAAGTTATGCAAAAGCATATTTTATTAATTAACAAAACATTATGATTATTATAAGCATGTATTTTATTATGTGTTATAATGTTCTTATTTTTTAGAACATATACTATCCAAAATAAATACTTATAAGACTTACATTAACAATATAATAATAATAATAATAGTAGTAGTAACAATAATAATAATATAAAAGAATATTATTACTTAACAAAACAGACTGATTATTTTATTGTCTCCCTCTCTTGTTCACACATCTTTTTACTTTTCTTCAATTATAAATTCAAAACATGTTTTCAAATGTTTAGAATTTTTATTCCTTGATCCTTATCCATTGTATAAGAAAGGACATAGAATTGAGGTAAGTTAATCAAATTGACAATTATTTAAATTTGTAAGTTTATTATTTGTTTGTGTATAAAGAGTTTTGCTATTTTTTGCTTAGACTTTTACCTAGGTAACCTAGCAAGTTGCCTAGACAAACAATCGTGGCAAGTTGTCTTCTTTTATTTTTGCCAAAACATACCCCAAAACCCATTTTAACTAAGATTAGATTTCTTTACAAGTTGTCTTCTTTTCAATTGATAAACTAAAAAAATAAGTTAAAACCTGATAGACTTATTAAAATGAGTAAAACACACAAAAAAGACTCGAAACTTTTTTTTGTAGAGACAATGTTTGGTTTTGGTATTTTTAGAGTTTGTGAGGAGAGACATTTGGTTTTGGAAAAACATTTTTAGACAATGACATGTATGGGATTTTGGCTTTAAGCTCTTACCGCTTTTAATTTTGTTTCACAGCACATACTTAAAAGCATTTTTTTTTGGCCAATTGGCAACAACCTCAATAAATAAAGAAAAAGAAAAATTGAAATTAAGGGAGGTAGGTGGGATACAACAAGTATAGTCAAGTTGAACGGTTAAAAAGTAAGAGAAGAGAAAGAGATATAAAAGTTTTTTCAAATAATTAACTTCTATAGTTCTACAATTTTTAGCAGTAGTATATAAAAGTTTTCTAGACATGTACAGGATTACAATAATTGAAATGAGGTGGGTAGTGTGCCTCTAAATGCTTTTTAAGGATGTTCTTCAAAATATCACAAAAGACATAAAGGGAAATAAAAAGGTGAAAGTTTACAATATAACTACTTTATTACTAAAGAAAGTCAAACCACTCAATTTTCAATAAACATTGTTGTAAAGCATTCGATAACATAAAATATTATTCACTTTTTATGGTTATGTTAGAAGAAGATAAGGATAAGACGAAGAAAATTTTGTAATTATAATAATAACAACTTTAAAAATTTCTAACTACACCATCATTTCACTATCAAAAAATCATGAAGTTTGAATTCAACTTTTTCTCAATTTCTCTCTCTCTCTCTCTAAGAAATGTGGATATATCCTTAATAAATTAACATTCTCTAGGTAAAAATAATAATAAATTTTACCTCTAATCTTAAATTATAAGATCATTTTTATCTTATTTCTCATTTTATAAAAACTCTTCCTCAAATTTTAACTTAATCTAAATTTTGTTTGGAATTTTATTTAAGTTCAAATAAAAAATGTCTAGTCATTTGTAAAAAAAAAGTCTTTCGTCATACCATCTAAAAATAAAAAAGGCAGAATAAATTGTAATCAAATAATAAAGATGTTAATACGAGACTCTATCACAAACAAACATAAATGAAATCATAAAAAGAAAATATAAAAAATACCTAGATTTAACTCAAAACTACCTTAAATGACCAAATATCAACCTTGCAAACTTCAAAAAAAAAAAAAAAAAAAGTAAAAACAGTGTGTGAGAGGTATGAGCATAAATGACTTGAAAAGAAATAGAGAAGAAAACGTATATATGTGTGTGCATATGGAAGAAACAATCAAAAAAGGAAAAAGGAAACAATGGGGAAAAAAAAAAATTTTTAAACCAAGAGAATAAAAAAAGAACAAAAAAAACATAAAAAAAATCTCATCATTCATGAAAGAAAACTAGCGGTAAACAAAGGAAGGAGGGAGGAAGACAAAAAACCTAAAACTAATCAAATGTGAGAGAGGTAGATAAAAGAGAAAGCAGAAGACAAAAAACTTAAAACCAACCAAATGTAAGAGAGGCAGTAAAAAAAAAACAAAACGAAGAAGTAAGCCAAGGTTTTATAGATAGAATGACTAAAAGACCATAACTAAGAGGAGCCTAAAAAAATTAAAATAAAAGATAAAAAAATTCATATAAAAAAATATAAAAGGAATAAAAACCTATAATCAATCATAAATAACGTCAACATATTATTTTCTAAATAATAAGGAATAAATATTATTTTTTTACTATATATGATAATGTATACAAAGATTATCCAATGTCAATTTGTGGACCCAACAATTGCTTCGTGATAACTTGCTAAGGGGACGTTTGGTAAGCGCATTGCGTTTTAATTGTGTTTGAATATAATTCTTTTTGAGTATTGTATTTGGTTGAAAATTATTTATTTTGTATTTGAATAAAATGTGTGTTTGGATAAAAAGTATTTTAGAATTGAAAATTTAATGTGATTAGTAAAAATAGAGATAAATAGTCAAAGTTAAAAAATTGATGTGGTTATTTTAAAAATTTTTTTAATAATAATTATTTTTATAACACTATTGAAAATAATTATATTTAAATATAAAATTTTATATTTGGTATAAAATTAATTTTCATCACACGAAAAAATATTAAGGCAGTTATTTTAGCATTTGTTTTGGTATTTAATTTAATATTATCTAATAAATTGTTATGTTTTGGTAATTGTGAAGGTAATTGCGGGGGAAGGGCAAAAATAGCAATTTTGGAACAAAAAGGGGTTAAAAAGAATTAAAAAAATGGTAAAATTCGAATATGAGCCTAAACCACGTGCTCAATTATTCCAAGCAAGCCACCCGCAATTTCGGCCATCGATCCACCTAAAAAGCAGCCCAAATCAGCCAGCGTCCAAATTCTCACCGACACGTGGAGCACTTGTGGGACCCAGGGTTGCTGATTTGTGTCAGCTGTGCAGAAAAAAAAAAAGGAAAAGAAAGGAAAAGGAAAATAAAAATGAAAAAGGAAGGAGGAAAGGCGGTGCGGCTTTGTAGGCTATAGAAGGAAGCCATAGGTCTCCGTGCCAGTAATATTTTGGCTGCTAACTTCGTGAGAAAAGCCGAGAGACGAAGGAAGGGAAGGAAAAAAAAAAATATATTTTTTAATCTTCAGTATTTCAGGCTCTTATAATTTATGAATTTGAATTCAAAATTTTAAAGTTGATTTTTTTTATTTTAATTAATAAAAATTATAATTAAATTAATTATTTTAAATATAAAAATTTTATTTTTTTTAGGTTTAATTTATGAATCTAATAAGAGAAGATTATAACATGTATTTATTAGTATGTATTTATTTTAATTTATTTCAAATCATTTGAATTTAATCAAATAATAATTAAGTAATCAATTTTGTAAAATTTATTATATATATTACTATATTTGATGATTTTTTTTCTTTCTTTTTCTTTTTCATTCTGCTTATTTATGAATTTTAAAAAATAAAAAACATATTATTTTTCTCATTGCCTTCTCCTTCTCTAAAGATGTTGCTACGAGGTTGTTGGTGCTGGCAATGAAGGAGACTACTATAGCATCGTCGCCCTATCTTTCTTCACTTCCCTCCACCCACTTACTTCACCTTCTTTCTTGCCTTCATAATATTTTTGCAAGTTTTAGGGGAATAGGGGTTCGGTGGAGGTCAATGGTTGCAGGGGTGAGGGGCAGCCATGGGGTTTTTTTTTTTTTTTTTTTTAAGTGGGGGTGGGGGTGGTGGTTCAGTGGAGGTTAGGGTGGGGGGTATGGCAACTGAGGGGGGAGGGGTGCTTTTCAATTCACTGGTGATGTTGGGGGGGTGTTCAGCTGCCACGAGTTGAAGGGAATTGGGGTTTAGTGGAGGTCGGTGGTCGTAAAGGTGGGGGAGTTCGACGACTGTAGATCATGGGAGGGGAGGGGTGTCGGTGGTCGTAGAGGCAAGAGGTTCGTTAGGGGACAGATGTTTTGTAGTTTGCTGGTGATGTTGTGTGTGTGTGGGTGTGGGAGGGGGGGTTCACAGGGGTGAGGAGTTCAATGACCTCTGGTTGGGGGAGATGCTTTGCAGTTTGCTGGAAATTAAGGGGGGCGTTGTAGATTACCGGTGACATTGTGGAGTTTTTCTTTCAAGGTTTTTATCTTTATTTTTTAAATTTATAATACTACGAGGTAAGATGCATTATAACTATCATATACAAATAATATTTTAACTATTTAATTATATCTGAATAATTTAAAAAAGAGTACCTATCGGTAGGTACTATTTTTGAGTATTAACCACAGCGTTCTCTTTACTTTAATTTTTGTTCTTAGGTTTATTTTTCTACAAAATTAAGAAGAGATTATCTTAGAAGGATCAAAAGGAGAAAGAGCATCAAATTTAAAGGAAGGCTTTGGAGAATTGTGACACATTATTACTGGGTTTTTCTTTCTTATTTTCTTATCTTTTTATTTTTGTAATTTAAGAATCATTGACCATTTATTTTGTAAATTTTTATTTTTATTTACAAAGTAATTTTCTTTTCTAGGAATCTGATATAGCCTAATTATGATGTCTTGATTTATTCTTTCGATTTAGTTAATGATTTATTTTTCATGATTGAGCGTTTTTCACTGTTCTTAACGCTTATAAATAATTAACCACTATTTAATTGATAGGTTAATCATAATGAGACCAGGAGGTGATTTATGTGTCTAGTTTGTTTGCGTGCGGGATAAGAATATACCTCTATAACTTGTGTAATCATTACATGGGAACCGCAAATCTTAATGAGTTTTTATGAGTTGTAATTCATATAGGAATATAGTGAGTTAACTTATAAAAATATTTTTGTTAGACCTAGGGAATGGCTATAGTGAATAAGTTAGGGATTCACGACTATCAACTAGGAGAATAAATTAGATTCTTGAGATTGGATAATCGAAGTGGATTAATTACGGTGAAATTGGAAACTTAAAGCTTTTATTTATTTATTTATTTCTCATTGATTTTATTTTGTATTCACTTTTATTTATTTTTAGTTTAATTTATTTTCGTTCAAAACAATTTTTATTTTGATTCATTTAAATAAAATTAGAGTTAATCTAATTTTAATAATTACTAAGTAATCAATTCTCGTGAGAATGATATTCTATTCATCACTTTATTATCTGTTAACTATAACATGCACTTGCGTTAATAAAATCTGCAATACTCAACCATCGATCTGTAAACTGAAAGTGACGTTCTTTATCTCTTTTCCCACCTGCAAAATTGCAAAGAAAGAACACCAGCATTTAACACTGTTGCCCTGCATAAATTTGTCTATCTGTTATGATTTAACTCCCAAATTTCTAATTTTAACAATTTATCCATCAAACATTCTGAATATTATAAACCTTTTCATTTTTCATTAATTGATGATTTGAATTTGAAAGATTTGTATTTGAGTTTGAAATTTGAAAAATTTTTATTGGATATTGGCTTTTGTGCACTCAAATTAGACACATATGGCATTAATACATGGAACGAGGGAGGGACCACTGATATTCTTTCAGAACATGTGGGTTCTACATTGTTTTCGCCTCCGAATTATATTACTTTTTTTTTTCCTTAAATTTTTGTAATAATGTGGTAAATCATGAGTTGTATGCGTTTGGATAAATAAAAAAAGATCACCCGATGCTTCCTTTATTGCACCAGCATGTACTAGATTTATAGGGCTCCTTTCAAATATTTCTGAAAAAAGTAGACGAAAAGTTGATGAAATCAGAATAAGAATAAGAGTAAGAAAGGCCTGATGAATTCTTATGGGAAAAGAACAAGAAAGAAAGGGCAGACGAAAGACCAAAAGAGAAAGAAGAACAGAGAAAAACGTCGACACTGGATTTCTACAAGGTGTAGTTTTCTCTCCTAGTTTTGAAAGATGCACGAAAATTCCTTCAGTCAAAAAAAGCCGTAAGTTAATCCAAAGCCGATTTATATCCCGTGTGCTCGGCTTCACTTTCACTCACGCAAATAACGGGTCCCACGATAAAGTCCGTCGATTGCAACCGTTGAAAAAAATATAAGATATAAAAATAAGTTAAGTACAATATCAAGTTTACAGTCATATCAAGTTTTAACCGAATTGAAAAAAAATCAAATTTAACAGAGCATATAGAAGATATAAAAATTGCTTACTCTTCTATCATATTTTTATTATATTATTTCGTAGTCATCATTTAATCATATTCGAAGAAGAATGAGCACAAGGATTATTTATAAATCAAATCTAGTATAACCTGAAAAAGGTTCTAAATTGTAACTATAAGATTCTATATATATATATATTAAACCATAGACACTCACATATCTAATTTAATTTCAAATTTAAATGGCACAATAAATAAATAAAAATCATTAAGTTTATAATTATTAGCTCTGAAATCAGGATTGAAGGCCTCAAGCCAAAAATTCATCAGGGCCTACGTCAAAGCTCGTAAAACCTCCACCATTATTGAGGTGCTCATTCGCTTGAGGAACATGGTTGAGATTTGGCTGATTCATCATAGCAGTGCCTGCCGTTTTTTAAATCATGTATAAACACATCGTAATCAGTACTTTTCTTATGTGAATATACAAATGGAACTACAAATTTTGAATGTGTTTAGCGTATAAATATATATATATATATATATACGTGTGGACTTGGTTAAAATATTATTAAAATTTTTATTCCTCATTCTATTTTCACTTTGTCCTTATTGTGTCTATATGTATGACTTAAATGTTGATCAATTACGCAATCTTGTAGGCTAATATATTTTCCATATCTTATAAGTAACGAATTATAGGGAGTTATGTATACAACAATTTTTATAAATTTGACGACAAAATTCAAAAAATAATAAAAGTGCCAGGAGAGAAGTTTTTCAGTAAACGCAGGATTATTCGTACCTTGTGCTGGTAAGGCGTTCTCGGCCACAACTTGTTGAACCTGCACATGCAATGTAAATATTAGTTTCCGACTACATATATAATATCTTGTTTAATTAAAAAGTTATGAATGTAATTAAACAAATTTAATTAAGGGTGTAATTAGTATTTAATTAATAAAAAGAAGATAAAAGATTGAGAATCTGAAATTATACCCACTCAACGGAGCTTTGTTCATGGGGAATAATATTGCTATCAATTTTGCAAGTCTTAGCATGCTTCAGCACCACTGCCCACGTTTTGTCAGACATCTTAGAACCTAATATCTGGTTTTATGAATGAGAAGAACAAATTTTAACTAAAGCCATAAGTTTAAGACCCTATTACAAAGAAAGAACTGAGAATTAGATCTTTTCTAATTTACATTTATACGAAACTAGAATTTTTATATATATCATTCATGAGTTGTTAAGATGTCATCATCGTACGGAATCAAATTAAAACAAAAATTAGAGAAAGGGTAAAGCTTGTTATTTTGTATACCTCCCTGAGCCTTTTCTGGTCAGTGGCAAAAATGTTTAGGAAGTCCTTGACTGTAGAAATGCCCGCCGAAGCTAGGTTTTTGTGAAATTTTCCATCTTTTCCAATCTTCTTCAATCTCCAAACTTCGTCATCCAACATCGGAGGGTGATGCTTTTTGCATACTTGAGATCACAGACAAAAACCAGATTATTTTAGTACTTAATTAATTTGAACTGGCCAAACAACAAAACTTTATTATGCTTAGGGATATTTCACGTTAGGAATTTTAAATTAGCAATCCATCATTATAATAATATATTAGAATCTCTTGAAAAAAAAAAAAAAAAAAATTAATCATTCATATAAAGTTACACGTTTGACCTAAAATTGTGGTGGTCAATTACGACCGAAAATAAAAGTGATCAACGGAAAAGAAAGGTCAAAGAAAGATACATATCTAAACTATGTTATAGAAAGCACAACATATTTTCCTGTTCATGAACTTTTCATCCAAAACGAAACGTTTTGGAGGACAATGTTTTTTCTAGTCCCTTAGTTTTTTTTTTTTTTTTTTGGCCTTTTTAAAATTTTTTTCACTGTAGTATTATTTTTCGGTTTTGGAAGAAAAACTTTTTTTTAAAATTTTTTTCCTCGTCGTTTTTTTTCTTTAGGACCATTTTTTTTCATTTTAGTCCTTCTTTTTCGTGTTAAAAAATTTCTTTCATTTTAGTCCTTTTATCTTTTTGGGCCTTTTTTCATCCTAAAATCCTTGATTTTCAGATCCTTTGTTGTATTTTATTTTTATTTTTTGTATGTTTCTTTTATTTGTTATTTTAATTTCTCCTATTTAGATAAATTTTCTCAGACATGTCCAACATATGCATATAGTACATGCTTTAAACTAGTATACAAATGTTGGAAAATAATGACAAATGTATATGGCATACAAAATTAATGTGAACTTGTAATAAATCAAATTAAATATATCATGTCTCTAATTTACTCAGATAGTTTCTTATTATTGGTTATTTGAGTTTGATTTGCAGTGTCTAAAGCCCGGTAGTCAGAGAAGTGGTTCAAAAGCGATGATATAATTCGCAGCACACAAATTTAAAAATACAAAAAAAAAAAAACAAAAAAAACAAAAAAGTGATAAAAGATTAGTTATTAGCAACAGCACATGCAGGAGTAAAATTACGTACACAGTGTTTAAAAAATAACAGAAATAACTTAAATATCCAAATTATATGAATAAAATTAGAATTCACATAGTAACATGTAATTGTCCCCATAAGTAATTATTGGTTAAATATACAGATTAGTAACATACAAAAAGAATAAATGCGTCACCTACGTACGCATCTGGCCTCTCTGCTGTAAATATAAAATATATATATAAACACTTGTGTTAGATTAGATGATGATGAAATGTGAGCAAAGAATTCCAGACGAAAAAACGTGGCATGACTAGGGTTTTGGAAAACTCGACCGGTTCAAAGTCATAAAATATTATACATACCAACTTATTGTTTTGAATAAAGATCATATGTGCTTGTGTATAAAATAAAGATCATATGTGCTTGTGTATATCCTATATAATCAGATCACTTACACTCCATGCGATGTTCTCTGACATCGAAGGGTTCAGTCATGGCTTCAAGGACGCAACCCTGAGAGCTGTTTGTGTGGCCACGAGCCAGCACCCTTGCTCCAATCTTGAACTTCCCGCTCCAGGTCCACCTCGAGTTATCGGTAAATTTGATGTTTCCGATTGTGGCCACTCCGTCCCTCAGCGTGACAAGCAAGTCGCCATGGAGTAAGGGTGGCTTGCCGCTTCTCTCCTTGACAATGTTTTTATTGAATTGTTGAGAAGTCCAAGAGTCATTACCTCTAGGAGGGAAGTTCCCATTAAGAGGAACAAGCTCTACTTTGGGTGGAGGGTCAAGCGATATTGGTACGATTTGGTCGCCATTTCTATAATCGGTGTCCACAAGAACGATCTGAAGTGGATTTTTGTCACGGTCTAGTATTTTTTTTCCGGTGAATATTGGAAGTAAGAGGTTGTTGGAGAAGACTAGTTTAAAGCGTGGTGTGTCTAGGGCTTGAGTTAGTGGCAGTACCGGGGGAGATGGGTTGTTGAAGGTAACGTATTGTTCCAGCTTACGATCAACCTCTTCAGCCACCTGAAAACATGAGCAAAATTATCTAATTAATTTAAAAAAAAAAAAAAGCCTCTTGAAGTAGAAGAAGAAGGAGGGAGGAGGGGTGGGGGGGGTGGGTGTGTGGGTGTGGGGGTGTGTGGGGGCGGCGGTGGGGGAAAAAAAAACCAGCATCAACAACAACTAACTTAACCCTTTTTTTTCATGATTACTAATTAATTTATATATGTATATATAGGGTTCTTGAAAGATGTTGTGTGGTTCGATGGGTAAAAAGAAGAAGAGATTTCCCCGAAGAAGAGAAAAAAAAAAAAAAAAGAACTTTTGGATTTCCTAAAGAAGGAGAAGAAGATTGGATTTCATATATTCGTAGGTTTCGCAGAAAATATCTAATAGATAATATACAGAAGATCTTTTATATATGCATATATGCATATATATATATTTTCTATAAGATCATCGAATTGATTTCTTGGATCCCTGGGAAGAGGAAGAATGGATTCCATGGGTCCGTGGCATTTCGTGGATGAAGAATTTCGCGGTTGGTTCATAGAGAAGATAATCTTTTGCATATTTTTCTGAATAAGAAGAAGTGGCTTGATCATGGATTTCATGGCGGTTTCTTAGAAGGAAGAAGAAGTGCAGTGGGTCTCATTTCATGAGTTTCTAATCAGCTAAGGGCTGACCTTAAAGAAGATTAGAATAAGATTAGAATAATAAAAATTAATAAAAAAAAGTTCTAAAAAAAGACCAAAAAAAAAAAAAAACATTATAATGATTCATAGGTAATAGGAATCCACCAAACAAACTCTAAACTAATTAGAAAAAGATGTTTCATGGGTTTCACGACGAAGACGAGGAAGAAGAAGGCCAGTGGAAAGAAATATTGCGGTGCCGTTTGAGGGCATGTCATACCACTTTCCTGAACATCGGTTCGAAGATTGAGGCAAACTTGTCATCGATTTCCGGCACTTTCTTGAACATGGGTTTTGAGGTCGAGGCACGGTTGTCGACTTCCGGCAGCCCAATAGTTTCTGTGAAAGTACAACTGCAACAATGCAATGATAAGCCGTTAATTTTCTGGCTATAGCTAGCTAGCTAAAGAATAGTTAATGAATAAATGGAAAAAAAAAAAATTACAAGAAAAGAAAATCAAAGGATCTAGATTTATAAGTTTTATAAGTCTTAAAAGACTAACTACATGGTTGCCGCTAATTTCTTGTGTTTTTAACCATTTGCCAAATCTCCGTCGGAAATCTTTTGACATAAAATTGTTCCCACCGGCCGTTCCGTTTTCTCAAAGTTTTTTCAAATTAGATGGCGGCGAGAGAGTGAAGGAGAAATTATATATAAAAGCAATTGGTTTGAGTGATAAGAATTGAGTAACAGAGAGAGAGAGAGAGAGAGAGGAATAAGAAAGAGTTTAAGTTTCCAGGAACGGCAAGAGGAAACAGCTTGGTGAGAACCTGGTAATTTAAACTTAACGTAAGGAAGAAGGGTAAGACCACGCGAAATTGTTTTAAATGTAATAACATAGTATATTTATATCTCTAACGTTGTTAATTATTTTATAATCCACCAATATAAATTATATTTTTCCACATGAGAGCCAATTGTACTCGCTACATATTATAAGCGTCTTGGTTTTAGCCAGTCACGGGTACACAATTCCAATTTTTGATAGCCTTTAAAAACCGTACCATATGCATATGCTCCAAAAAAAACTTTCATATCTTCCCTGAAGTAAACTGTGTATTTCTGTGTTTATAAAAATTGGGACTTGTTTATGATTTGAATTTGGAATGAAATAAAATTTTTATATTCAATTTGATTGATTAAAATTATAATTTTAATTAATTTAGAAAAAACATAATCAAAAAATTTGATTTCTGATCGACAATCCAAACGATGCTCCAAATAAAAACCATCTGATCTCTTCTTCTACTTGTAAAGTAGGACGGTGTATCAGAGTACTATTGGATCTACTACCACAACCTCTCGAAGTCAACCCTTAAAAGTTTAAACAAGACGAAGTTGATGAAGTTTGTAAAGTATAAATGTTTTCTTTTATTTCAACCAAAAAACAATATTTTCTTTTACATAAGAATTTGGAAAAAAAAAAGTAGTTAAAGTAATATTGTAACACAAAAAAATGTCAGCTTCCTTTTCTTTTATTTATTCTGAACAAAGAAACAACTAAGTTTTGGATGTCAATAACATGTCTTATCAGCATTTGTTAAATGAAGTTTGAACTACTTGGAAACATTAAAGAAAAGAAAAGAAAAGAAAAACAGAAATCTAAGTGAAAGGACAAACAAATATGTTCACTCGTTTCAGAAATTAAGGGTAGTTTGGGAGAGGTTTTAGAGACTTAGTTTTGAAATGAAAATGAGTTGTAATTATAAAAATGTGCATTTAGATAAAAATTATTTAAAATAAAAAAGTATAAAATTTTAAAATATATTCAAAAAAATATCTATATGAATTTTATTTTGTTTCTCTCAAAATTTATGCAATGTAAAAAAAAAAAAAAAAAACTAATTTGGACTTCTAAGTTATAAATGTTTAAAATCTATGTTAACTATAGACATTCAAAGATATGATAATGAAAATAGTTTTGAATTAAAAAAAAAATTCAAATCAGATGCCAAATAATCTTTCCTCTCTAAAAAGAGTGGTGGAGGCATAACCAAAAAAAAAAAAAAAGTTCCAACATTCTTTATATATTACTGGGTAGACTTATGTTTTGTTTGATTTATAGGTTTAATTTTAATTAAATTATACCTTTTTTTAATTGGGTTTTTATTTGTTATTTCAAAAATATTAACAAAAATTATAATTAATTTAAAAAATTCTAACATAAAAATTTTAGCTTTAATTAATTTTTTTCTTTTTTCTTTATCTTTAGCCAAAAAGATAAATGACAATTTTTTCAAAAAAAAAAAAAAAACGAAAAATATGAAGACAATATTATGCCCTTTTCCCCCATTTCCCCTTCTATTCATTGCCTTCATTTTGGACACCTATCCCGACAAGGTAACGCGTTTTCCCCTATTCATTGTCAACTAAAACGCGTTTTCGGTCTTTTTGGCCCGTAGCACGCTAAGATTATTAACATTTTAAAAAGGTGGGCAATGGTGGAACTGGCTCTTCTTTTCTTAAACCGCGAACGAGATAGATTTTTTTTGTCCAGCGACTTGCGCCTGAGATTAATGAAATATATGTAAATATTATGTTAAATTCAATTATATTAAGTTTATTTTAAAAGTACCCTTCTGATATTTTCTTGAAATCGTCCTCGAATTATAATTATTTAAAACGAATTTTTTTTAGTGATTTATAAACAATTTATTAAGAATATTTATCTTATTCTTCACCAGAATATTAAAATGAAACGGCACCTACATTTTTGGGCTATTTTTTAATAAAATAAATTTAAAGTGGACAAAAATGAATTATTATAAAATTTTGTATGAAAATCTGAAATAAAAATTGAGTGAGGAATTAGAGAGATATGTGTTTATGTTTAAAAGACAAAAATAGTATATTTAAATTTTCTAAGATGATATGAATAATGAAAAAACTAAAGAGTGAACGTAAGAAACATTTTTGAAACAAAATATAAAAAGAAAAAAAAAAGTTTGTTTATAAGTGAATTTCAAACCCATCTTTTATAAATTAATTTTTTTTTTCAAACTTTAACTAAACACAATTCAATATAAGTTCTAGAGTACCTTGTGTATACCCAAGAGGGGCATCAACATGTGATCAACAGCCTTAGGGGTGTTTGAAAAAAAAATTTCATTTTAATTTTACTCAAATACAATACAATTTTATATCCAACATAAATTTTACAACAGTATTACGAAAATAATTACTATTCAAAATATTTTTAAAACAATCACATCAACTTTTCAACTCTACTATTTATCTCTACTTTTATCAATCACATCAATTTTTCAACTCTAAAATACTTTTTATCCAAACACATATTTTATTAAAATATAAAATAAATACTTTTCGATTAAATATAATATTTAAAAAATAAATTTTATTCAAATATAATCGGTATACTCCGCTTATCATACGTCTTTTAAATCTCCTCAATTCAATTTCAGTGTCAGAAGTGTCTCGAATAAAATGAGGACAACCGGCGAACCATTAGAAAAATAAGTAAGAGAATAAAAAGCAATGAGGCAATGATGTCATTCAACAGAAGCTTGACGTGAAAAACGACAAGAAAATCGCATTTGAAACCGTTTTTTACCACCAAAAAAAAAAAACGAACAAAACATGCCCTGAGAAAATTATTGGCTCTTTTAATAAATGTTATTTAATATTATTTAAAAGATAATAGAACCAGTTATATATAACTTATACAAATAATTTGTAATATTTTATTCATAATTAATTTATAATACAACTATATATTAGCTGGAGAATACACATTTTATTTATGTGAAATATATAAAAAATATATATCATATGATGAGTACTAAAAGCGTCACATGGAGGCTTAGTAAATATGGATAAAACATTATAAAAGTGTTATTCACATAAAAGACAAAAAAAAAAAAAGATAAAAAGACTAAAATAAGAAAAAAAAGGATTAATATTGAAAAAAGGGACTAAGGGGTTGTTTGATAAACATATTACATTGATATTGTATTTTAATATATTATATTAAATGTAATTTATATTTGAATGAAAAATATTTATATTGCATTTGAATGCAATGTGTATTTGATGAAAAATATTAGAATTATATTTAAATAATGAATATGTGATATGATAGATAAAAGTAGAGAAAAAAATAATGAATATGGGGTTGTTGGGTAAACATATTACATTCATATTGTATTTTAATACATTATATTAAATATAATTTATATTTAGATGAAAAATATTTATATTACATTTGAATGTAATGTGTGTTTGATGAAAAATATTAGAATTATATTTAAATAATGAATATGTGATGTGAGAGGTAAAAATAGAGAAAAAAAAGAGAGAGAGAAAGTATATGGCATGATTAGTAAAAGTAATAGAAAAAGTGAAATAATAAATAGTGATTATATTAGATTTAAAATATGATGTGATTAATATTTGAACGTAATACTTTTAAGTTTAGATAAAAATTATATTGTATTTAAATGCAATGTGAATGTAATATAATAAATAAATGAAGCATAAAATAAAAAGAAAAAATAAGCCAAAAAAGAAAAAGAAAAAGAAAATAAGGACCAAAATTAAAAATTATAGCAAAAAAAACAAACAAACAATTAAAAATTGAAAAAGGGAGGAATGACAAAAAAAACCAAAAAGATAAAATGAAAAAAAAGACCAATGTAAAAAAGGACTAAAATAAAAAATATATATAGTGAAAGATAAAAAAAAAAAAAGAAAAAGGAAAAGGTAAAAAAAAAACGAAGGACTAAAAATCCAAAATCAACTGTTTTGGACGAGTGCAGCTAGTAACCCTCCTTTCAATATTAGTTATATAGTGTTCTATGTGTTTATCTTTAATTAAATTCAAGAATTGCCCTAGTCAGGTTTAGCTTAAGTTGGTGCATGTGTGTTTTAATTGTGGTTAAGGTTGGGAAATGAATTGGCCTGTGTTGGGGTGGAAAATGGAGAGTAACTATTGGAGGGCGGCTTTTAATGTTAGAGACAAAGTTTATAAGAAAGAAAGTTGCAAATTCAGGGATCTACCTTTTTTCATCCTTTCAATTTTTGGAAAGAAAAGAGGAGGAAAAAACCGAATGAAACAAGTGATATGTAAAATAATTATTTTGACTTTAATCACTATCCATCTTCCTACGTGTAAGGATATGGCAGCAGATCAGTCACAATTATTTTTAGGGAGATGTGAATTAAATCAAAAGTATTAAATAAAATTACGATGTAATTTTGTTTTAGCATAGTTTATGATCCAATTTGTATCTTTGATATTTTTCTTAAATAAGCTAAGTTTTATTGTAAAGTTTAATTTAGTTTTAAAGTTTAGAGCTCAAAAAATTATGTATCTTCATAGTAATATAGTTGATTTTTAATTTATTTGAAATATTAAATTTCGAATTTAAATACTTAAAATCAAAACTTAGGATAAAATTACAAGTTTTTAAAATTTTATGTAAATGTAGTAACTAAAAAAAATCAAGAGATAAATAAATAATAAAATTATAAAAACATTTTCTCATTGAGGGAAAATTATAATGAATTGCTGAAGTTTTAAAATTAAGAAGGATGTCTAGATGGAAATTGAAAAAAAAAATTTAAGAGGGGCATATGCGCCCAGACAAGCTTCCCCTATAAGGATATAACTGTAAAATACATTTGATTTAATATTTCATTCCTTTTAATTTCCATCTCTTTCACTGTAAAATACATTTGATCTAATTTTCATTCTGTCAAGGGTAACAAAAAACATAAACAAAGGAAAAGTAAAGAGAAAAATTTTTAAATAATAAAAAGGAAGAAGGAATGAAAGAACTAACTTTTTCAAATTTACCCCGACATTGATATTTCTAGCAATATTTTCTTCTTCCTAACGACGTGAGAATTCTAAGATAGGGTACTTGGATTCTAAGTTAAAAAACTATAAACACTCAGATGTCTACTTGCAAACTTAAACAAACACTTGTAAAAATAATAATAATAAACACATATAAGCTTCCATAGTAAATCATGTCATTGCCATTAACTAATAATTACTGTTTTTAAAGTTACAGCAACATGAAACCAAAACTGGTGCCAAAATGTCATTACAACTTTTAAAAGAGAGAGACTATGGTAAAGCTCTTGTGAGAGGCTTTATTACAAATTACGATAAGATTTACTTTTTAACTATTCAGATATAATTTATCAGTTGAATTTCGTTTGTGTATCCTAAATATGGTATATCTTAAATCATAGAATTAAGAAATTAAAAAAATCGAAAAAAATAAATCACCTAACCCTTTCAACACCCTCACCAACAACCCTTCATGGCTACCCACCTCCTCCGGCCACGACCCTCCCCAATCGTGGGATACCCAAAATTTTTATAAGGAAATTTTAATGAATTAATTATGCAATTCACAAAATTTCCCTAAGCAAATTATAGCTTAGGTTAAACTTTTCTTAACATAAAGTGATAAATTTTATGATGTGAAAATTAAATTTTATGTCAAAAAGTATGTAACCTTGTGATATGTATGTTATAATAGGATTAAAAATTTAATCCTATAATTTAATCTCACATACTATAAAATTGCGATAGTTTAAATAAATTAAAGTTTGATAATATGACAATTATTAATTTTGTTGTGTAGTCACATAATACTATTAAAAAAAATATAAATAGTAAAAAGTGATCGATTGATAAAAGTGTGAATAGTGAAAAAGTGACCAATTGATAGAAAGTTTAGAATAGTTGTTAAATCACCAAATGTAATCTTGATTAATGATACCGACATTCAAATTTGATATAGAGAAGTTTGATCAAAAGATTAATTATAATCTCTAGAGGAAGAAGATGATGGTTCATCTTAGGCATCTAGGATTTGATGAAGCCTTAAATAGAGAATTGAAAATGTCTAGCCATCTCTCTGATAAGGAAAAGACATAGATACTAAAAAAGGCTCGAAATACAACAATTTTGAGTCTGAGTGATCAAATTTTGAGGAAGGTTGCAAAAGAAAAGTCTGCAACACAGGTGTAGCTTAAACTGGAGTAATTGTACTTGACATAAGCTCTACCTAATAGGATCTATCTAAAATAAAAGTTCTATAGTTTCAAGATGGATGAGAGCAAGTTAATTGACAAGAATATAAATGAATTTATGAAACTGGTTGTGGATCTTGAAAATCTTGATATCACAATCAATAAAGAAGATCAGGCAATATTTCTTCTAAATTCCTTGCCCAGGCAGTACAATCAACTTAGAGATACCCTCAAGTATGGGAGGGATACTCAGACTCTTGAAGAAGTCATCGGTGCTGTATACTCAAAAGGAATTAGATCTCAAGGATAGTGGGAAACACCCCAAGAACAACGGTAAAAACTTGAATGTTTGAAGAAGCCTAAAGAAGAGAGACAATCATAATAAGAACATAAACAGGTCCAGGTCTAAATCAAAGACAAAGAACACCTACTGGACTAGTCACAAAGAAGGCCACATTAGGAAATTTTACCCTTAGAGAAAGAAGGACAACAACAAGTCTGATAAAACCTTAAACAAGGATGTAACAAGTGTTTCAGATGGGTATGATAGTGTAGATTTTTTGACAGTCTCAAGCGGTGATCTAACAGATGGGTGAATAATAGAATCTGGGTGTACTTTCTATATGAAACCTAGATAAAAATGGTTCTTTGAATATAAAAAAAATCAATGGTAGGAAGGTTCTTATGGGTAATAATGGTTCTTGTGAAGTTGTTGGAATTGGTGTAATTCGACTCAGAATGTGGGATTAGTTTGTTAAAGTGTTGAGGGATGTGTAGCATATTCCTAATTCGAAAGGAGAATTTAAGATCTTTGAGAATGTTGGACTCCAATGTTTGTTCTGATAAATGTCAAGGTGGAGTTCTAAGGGCCTCAAAAGAAATCATGGTGGTTATGAAAGGTGTGGTACATCAAGGTCTCTATATTTTACAAGGCAGTATAGTTGTTGGTGAATTTGTAGTTTCTGAACACAATAAAGATCAGATAGATTTATGGCACAAGAAATTGGGTCATATAAGCCTCAAATGGTTGTAGATATAAGCTAAAAAGGTCTTCCAGATGCCAAAAAGATTAGCAGCTTGGAATTTTGTCAAAATTATGTACAGGGGAAGTTACACAGACTAAAATTTGCACCAGCTACACATAGAACAAAAGGCACCTTAGACTACATTCACTTTGATCTATAAGGATCATAAATGGTGCCATATTCTCTCTCTAAATATTGGTATTTTATTTCTTTTATTCATGATTTTTCTAGGAAGGTTTGGATTTATTCCCTCAAGACTAATGATAAAGCTTTTGGTAAGTTTCTTGACCGGAAATTCTTAATTGTGAACCAAATTGGTAAGAAAATTATGAGATTAAGAACAGACAATGGTCTTGAATTCTTTTGTGGGGAATTTAATGATTATTGTGCTAAGAATGACATAGCCAAGCAATGCATATGCATTAACACTCCATAGCAAAATGGCTAGTTGAAATAATGAATTTGACTATAATGAACAAGGTTAAATGCATGCCTACTAAATCAGGATTGCCTAAATCATTTTAGGCAGAGGCTACTACCACAGCTTGCTATCTGATTAATAGATTTCTTTCCACTATTCTTGATTTCAAAGTTCCTGAGGAATTGTGGTTTAGTTCACCTCCTAGTTATGATCACTAAAGAGCATTTAGGTGTCTGGCATGCATATATGATAGTCAAGAAAAACTAAATCCTAGAGCTATAAAGAATGTTATCTTAGGATACCCTCAAGGTGTTAAGAGCTATCGAGTATGGATCATTGATGAAGAGAAATATGTGATAATTAGGGATGTTGTCTTTAATGAATTTATTTTTCACAAGACTAATATGTAGGAAACACAATCAACCGATCCAGAAATAATTCAACTCCTGAAGAGCAATTTGAGACACTGTTAGAGCTTGAGAATAGGGAGAGCGAAGGATCTCAAACTGATCCATTAAAAGTAAATTCAGCTCAAACTAATGACACAGATGGAGGTAGAGCTTATGATTAACCTTAACAAAATGACTTGAAATTGCATGCTCAATAAGATTCCTGTCAAATGGATGTAGAAACAACACCATAATCACCAAAGAACTTTTTAGAGATTACGTCTTAACAAAAAACATGATTAGGAGGAAAATAAAGCCCCCTGCCAGGTTCGCATATACAGATCTGATTGCCTTAACCTTAAATATAGCTGATACCGTGGAAACTTGTGAAACCAACAACCTATAAGGAAGCTATAAGAAACCTAGATTAGCCTAAGTGGAAAAGGGCTATGAAGGAAGAAATGACATCACTTAAGAAGAACAATACCTTGGTACTTGTTGATAAAACTTGCAGATTAAAGGGTGATTGGAAGTAAATGGGCATTCAAGAAGAAACGTAAAATTCTTGGAACAGAAAAACCAAGATTTAAGGCAAGACTGATTGCCAAAGGATACCTTCAAATAGAGGGTATTGACTAACATGAGGTATTCTTACCTGTTGTTAAACATATTGATATTAGAATTACACTTGCCATTATTACTATACAGGATCTCAAGTTAGAATAGATGGATGTAATAACTACTTTTCTACATGGAAGTTTTGAAAGTCAAAAGTCTTAGCTCCAAAGTTTGTCTTAAAAGGAAATCACTTTATGGCTTAAAACAATCTCTTAGGTAATTGTATAGGAGATTTGATGACTTAATGCTGAAACAAGGGTTTATTTAAAGCCAGCATGACAATTATGTTTACTTTGCAAGACTTCAAACCAGTCCTTCATCTACCTTCTCATTTGCATGGATGATATGCTGATTGCCAGTAGGGACAAGGATAAAATTCAGAGAATGAAAAAACAATTGAACCCTGAATTTGAGATAAAAGATTTGGGTATAGCAAGAAAAATCCTTGGAATAGATATATACAAGGATAAAGGTAAAAACATTTTTACCATCTCTCAGAAGAGTTAACTGGACAACATTACAAAAGTCTTTGGTATCATAATGCCAAGATTACTAGTACACCTATAGGCGCTCATTTTAAATTAACTTCTATGACAGATCAAGATGTTGAACTTGAAGCTAAGTTGATGAAGAATGTTCCATATTCTAGTGGTGTAGGAAGTGTGACGTATGCTATGGTAAGTACGAGACTTGATATTACCTATGGTGTGGGTTTAATAAGTAGACTCATGAGCAAACCAGTAAGAAACCACTGACAGGCTGTTAAGTGGCTATTTAGATATCTCAAAGGGACTTCAAATTTGAGATTAACTTACAAAACAAGTAATGATTCAAGCTATAAGATAGAAGGATATTGTGACTTTAATTTTATAAGAGATCTTGACAAAAGAATATCTATTTCTGGTTATGATTTCACTCTTGGTGGAAACGCAGTGAGTTGGAAATCAAGCTTGTAACATGTTATTGCACTTTCTTCAACAGAAGTAAGGTACATTGCTTTAAATGATGCAGTGAAGGAGGCTCTCTAGTTAAAAGGTTTTATTAGTGAACTGGGTTTAGTTCAAAGAACTATGGCAATACATTGTGATTCTCAAAGTGCTATTCATTTGACTAAAAAGTGTATGTTCAATGAGAGAACTAAATATAATGATGTCAGGCTACACTTTTTTTGAGATATTATAGTAAGATAACTTGTGGAGGTCATAAAGATTTCACTAGAGGTTAATCCCACTGATATTCTTACTAAAGTGATTCCAGCTAGCAAGTTCAAAGAAGCTTTGAGCTTGCTAAGGCTCATTGAGATGTAGTTCATCACTATGCAAGGGATCCCAAGTTCAGTATCAATTAGCGCCAAAATGGAGATTTATTACAAATATCTCTAATTATGTTATAAAGTTATATTAGGATTGTAGCTTAGTATAATTAAATGTAACTATTTAGTGATTACAGGTGTCGATTTCTTATTGGTTTTGTTTGTAATGTAAGTAAGTGTTAGGTGATTAGTTTTGTGTAGAGTGGCTTTTTAATACTCAAAGGTAAGATCCGAGAAGAGGATGTTAGAAGTATAATAAGAAGGAAATACATATTTTATATATTTCATTTATTTTTAAAGTGGTTAATAATATATTAGAAGTTATTTATTATATTACTATATGTCCTCATTTTATTTACATGTTAAAATAAATGTAAGTAAATATAGCTCATTGACTACTTATTCTTAAACTATTAGAACATTGTATACAATGGCCTTTTACATATGAGAAAACAACGTTCTAAAGTAAGTAGTTTATAGGGTTGGAGTGAGCATCTAACTCGTATTAAAACTATTATATTATCTAAAGTTAATTAGAGAGATGATTTGTCTTGATCGTCTAAAGTAAGTTGACTCCCAAATAAAGACAAAGATATGTTACTTGGCAGTGATATATTGGACTGGGACTAAAGTGTAATTAATCTATATAGTCCACTTGAATAGATTAATTCACTTTTTACATTTATTATACAATAACCTTAATTTTGAATAAGTAAATGACTTCATGTATATGACTTGTATATTTTGACGTTCTAAAGGCTAAGACGTTCTCGAAGTAGTAAGTTATTAGATCGATTTATCAGGTACATAACTTATATACGATGAAAGGTTTGCTTATAGATATGAACTCATAGCTCAAATAAGAAGTAAATGTTATCCTCTTAATGACATTATACTGGATGTGAAAATGGACAAGATCTTAGGTTATTTGCTTGGTAAGTGATTTATTATTCATATATAGCGAATAAAAATTTCTTAATCTAGTGTATGATAGATTTTTAAGATAACGTGATAAAAAGATTGAACAAACATTGACCTTAGATTGATCATGAATATCATATGAGGATATTGCATATATGATATAGTCATTGAACGGTGGCTTTTCACTAGCTTATGTGATACGGTATATAATTAGAAATACAGTTTCAAGTTTATAGTAATGTGACTTGAAATTAATAATTATGTAATTGATTTATTTGGTATAGAATAATAATTATAAAAATTATTAGAACATATATTATATATATTCCATAGGTATTTTTACTAATTCTCCATAGTTTTTATACGAATAGTAATTAATCAGGGTAGTCTTTATAGCTTGAATTTTTAGACTTAGTAAAAGAAAAAATTTAGATCACCTATAACTAGGTGTAGGCCCTTTTTTTTTTTTTTTTTTCCAAGCCAAGGGTAGAATGGAAATTATGTTTTTTTTTAATTAATAGGATAAATATGTAATTTGTATAACTATTTATTTACAAGAAAAGATTTAAAGTTTAAATTAATTATATTTATCTTTTGAGATAAATAGAGATTGATTTGAATTTTAAAAAGATATAGATAAATTAATTATTTAAATAATTAATTTAAATATCTAGGGAATCTTATTTGAATAAATATTTTAAATTGAATATGGAGATTATCCTATTTGAATTTGAATTGAAAAAAATCTTGTCTTTTTATGCATCATGATTGGTGCAAACTTTGAGGATAAGGAAGAAAAGATTTTTTCCTTGTTTAATTTTATTTTGAATTATTATTACATAATTGTTCAATTCAAATATAATTATCATGATTTTATTTTGAATTTAAACTAGAGTTATGGAACATTATCCACATAGATAAAATCACAAGATTTGTGGAAAATTGAAATTTGAATTAAAATTTTGAATATCTTGTCTTAAGGGTGGCAGATTTTTTTGAGATTCTCCCTAGGAGAAAAAATGCCAAATACAAGAAAAGAGAGAGAAAAAAATCTTTTCAAGCATCCTATTTAAATTTAAAACCACTCAGTGCATTCATTATAAATAGAATTTTTGGAACTCCTATTTTTCTTAGACTACAGATTCTCAGGTGACTAAATTTATTATTATAACTCTCACTCATAATGATAAAATCTTAGAGATCTGAGTGGTTATAAGGAGACAAACCACACGAATACCGATCAAGAAACCAAGTGTCCACATACTTTATCGTCCAGGAATTAGAGAATAGTAAAGAAAGCTAGTTGGTTGAAACTTTCTCGGTCATATCCTCCATCGTTTTTGTTGTTTTTCTCAAAAGATATATAAATTGTTGTGTAATTTATTGTATATGACAATACGAGTTAGTACGATCTTTTAGAAAAAAATTAAAATTTCACCGCATATATTTTTTGATTTTCCTATAGAGAACTTCTTGAAGAAATTCTAGGGTTTGTAAAAGGGTCTTTAGGAAAGTGTTTCTCAAGAATTAGAGAGAAAAACTAAGAGACATTGTATTTTTAAGAGCTCTTGAGATCTTGCTGAGTTTGTAATCACATCGGACATAGTGAATTGGACTAGGGACCAATTCCTTGCCGTGTAGTAGGATTCATTGATCCGAACCAAGTAAATCCTTGTGTTCTTTCTTCAATTTGATTTTCTGATTTTCTTTGTTTCTTCTCTGCGTTCGGTTTTCTATTTTCTTGTCCGTTTTGGTTTGTAGACCAGGTATTCAAATCCTCAAAAAGCCATTTTTGGTTAGTAGTAGTAGCAGACGAGTTTAGAAAGTACTTGACTGCAATAATTCCCATGGAAGCTAGCTTTCTATGGAAAACTCCATCCTTCCTATTCTTCACCGGCCTCCAAACTTCGTCATCCAACATCGGAGGGTGATGCTTTTGGTATGCTTCATTGAGAACAGATCGAAACTAGAATATTATTTAATATTTAATTTGAACCGCGTACACTTTGTTATGGTTAGGAAGATCATTTCGTGCCAATTATTTTATAGTAATACCTATCAGTATTTCTTAGTATTATATGATGCACTTAAGAAAACATGTCTTATTCCAAAAGTAATTCTTACGAATATAATATTAGAATTAATATTTTAAAATTTATTTGAATTAATCACTAATATAAAGTTCGTTCCAACCTCTCATTGACCTAATAAAATTATGGAGGTCAATAACAACCTGTAATAAAAGTGACGATCATGGGAAAGAAAGAAGGCAAAGAGAGAGAAAAATTATATATGTAGGAGGGCAAAAATAATAGACAAATGTATATGGGCCATAAAATTGACGAGAACTTGTAATAAATCAAATTAAATTATTTGGCTCGTGAGCTCACTTATCAATCAAATAAAAAAAAAAAAAAGAAAAGTTGAAGTTGGAATAGGAATAATTAAGAAAGGGCTGGGTAATTCTTGAGGGGGAAAAGAACAAGAAGGGAAGGGCAGAGAAAAAAAAATCAAAAGAGACATAGGAAGAGCGAAGTCTTCAAAGTGGAGTCTGGAGCAATTAGACAAGTGTGAAAATAGCAATCACGAAAATTTCGATCGTCAAAGCTGTTAGTTAATCCAAAGCCGATTTAGAGCGTCATAATAAAGACATTCCCTTAGTTAATATGAGAATATCTAAAACAAAGTTATTTTTTACCACCTATAAGAAATATTAACCCTTTAAATGAAAAATCAGTGGTTCAAAATGATCATCACATAGAAACAAAATAAAGGTCACAATATCTTATCTTCACCACTCCCTGGTGGGTGAGACGCAAAGTCATATTAATGAAAAACATAGTCACTCAAAGTAGAACAACATAGTACAATAATAAAAAGTTTTGACTGAAGTTTAATGTTTGTTTGATCAAGAGGGGGGGAAAAAAGGTCAAAATCAATCTTAGAAGAGTACTTAAGGATAATAAGTGCTTAGTCTTATTAGACTTTTATCATGTTATTTCGTAGTCACGTATATAATTTGGAAAATAATGTAAGTAATAAAGTAATATTGTAACAAAAAAATGTAGCTCTTTTTTAATTCTGTAAATAAATAAAAAAACTACAAGATCTCAATGACGCGTCTGATAAGCATTTATTCTTTAATGAAGTTTTATAGGATACATGTTAAAAAAAAAAAAACCAAAACAAAAACAGAAATCAAAGTGAATGGACAAACAAAGCTGCTCCCCTGGCATTAATTAAAAAGAGAGTGAAAATAAAGAAAGTTTATAATAGCGATTAGGGAGCAACCTTCTCACGTGGCACGAAGGGGATCGAACAAAGGTAAGTGGCTCACATACTTCATTATCTTGAATAAATTGAATCCCTAAAAAAATAAAAACTTTTTCCTTTTTTTGTGTTTAGTCAAAGAGATGTGAAAAAACTTTTTCCCAAGAAAAAAAAAAAGAAGACACGATTACTTTGTTATTTTTCCCCATTTCCACTTTCATTGCCGTTTTGGACACTCATCTGTGTAAGAAAACGCGTTTTCTTCTCCCCAGTAAAAACGCGCTTTCTTTCTTATTGGTTCTGTTTGTATGACTCGGAAAAAACAAAAATATTTTGAAAGAAATGGTTTTGGCAATGATGGAACCGCTTCTCTTCTTCTTCTCGATCTTCTTCTTCTTCTTCTTCTTTTAACATAAAAAAAAGTTAATAAAACCAGTCATATACAACTAATGTAATTTGTAATTTATACTTTAAAATTTAAAAATGAAACTAAAACGAAAATCTTATTACTCTATATATTTATTTAAAATTTTAACTGTGAAAAAAAGTATTTGATTAATATCACAAAGCAGAAATTAAACTAAGTTTCTCGAAATTGGACAAAACTTCTATAACTCCTTACAAAATATTGCCAAATTAATCACATAATATTGATATTGTAACGATCTAACCTACTACTTTTTTATGTAAATAATTATAAATTAGTTTTATCCATAATTATTTATGAACATTTAAACTTGGGAACTGCAAATTTCATAATAATTTTTTTATAGCTTAAAAATTTTATTGTACATTACTATTACCATAAATATTTACAACTTTTTTAAAGTAACTTTTCATAAGGCTTTATATTATATAAGAAGTCTTGCATAATTAAAACTATATACTTAAATACATATTTATCTTAATATTCAAAAACATGTATTTGTGGAAATTTCTATGTAGTAATATCCCACACTGCCTTTATTTGTTCCACATTTTCATCCACAATTGTCTTTCATGTGTTATGTTATAGATAACTTTCCTATATTATCAGTTTATCTTATGAGCTTTTCTCAACAAGTATAAATATAGATATCACATGAATGACAATTATAACTACATGATTAAATTATGTTCTCTTATGGAAGTCCTATATTCCATTATGAACTTTATTATCTTGCTTATTTATAAGCCTCTATGCGTAGGTATCGAATGCATGCGTTCCTCAAAAAATTATGGTTTGCAAGGTTTCTATCAATTCTTGGAATTATATTTGATATTCATAAACCTTCACTATCCGAAGGAACGCTGGTACGACACCTTATTTCTCTTTAGTTAGTCTTATCCTTTATTGAAATTTTGAGTATTACATATTCTAAGTTAATGTCTCATTCAGAGACTAGTGAAAATTTGGTCGAGCTACTTGAAACGTATATACACTACATTTTATGTTCATACCTTAATTAAGCTATGGATTTGATCTGATGTTGACTTCAGAGAACCATGATGATTGCATGTCCACGTTGTTATAAATATCTTAATGAAAATAATCTTAACCATTCACATTTTAAAGAACTCCTAGTATGTTTTAAGTTGAATCAAGTACTACCAACTATAGGCGATATGACTCCTGTGTGGCTCCTCCTTAAATTATTATTTTTTTTAAAGCTTTAAACTATCATTTTCAGTACTATTTATTAGATGAAATTTTAAGTGGTTAGGTATCCAAAAGTGTAGGTTGAAAAATGGGTTAATCTACGTTAGTTTCTCACCCACAAGAAATTCGTACGGCTCCCTACAATATATTGATGTTCTCTCTCTCTCTCTCTCTCTCTCTCTCTCTCTCTCTTGTACGTGAGTTTAAATTCGAAATATCCTATTCCAACGAAGAAGCCATCTTGTTTGATACATGAGCTTAAATTAGAAATATCCTGTTAGTGTTTAAAAGAGCCGGGGGAAAAAAACTTGTGTGGTTCAGTTTTTGATTAAAAAAAAAAAAGAAATCTACTTTAACTTGGATTATTCCTAAAAAATGAAAAGAGTTTGCATACATGTGCGCAAAATGTAAGGAGTTAGAATGATGTTAGTTATTAGTTAATAATACGTTGCTAAGTGAAATATTAGGAAAAGTGACGTTTTCCACCAGTAGGTTAGGCACTAACTAAATAAAGTAATGGAATTTAAGCCCTTAAAGAAAATCAATAATGGTTCAGCAAAATGGTGAACCATATCTAGCTGCCTCTTTCTCCGGTGGCTGAGACAGCCGCAAAGTCAAATTCGGCCACTTCGTACGTCGCCCCAAGGAGAACAGTGTAAGTATAAGATATAATTTGTACCGATAAGACAAATGAAAGGAGAAGAAGAAGAAAAGAGAACGTAGGGATTTCCTGTAGTACTATTTTCCAGCTCAAAAAACAGTACAAAGGTTCATATGATTCCTTTGATAGTCTAAGGAATCCGTTGCCCTACACACGTGTCTATACTATGTTAACAGACTAAACAACAGAGGGTCTTTTTGAAAAGAGTTTCGAAGTTGTTATTTTTGAATTGAAAAAAATAAGTTTTAAAAAATATGTTTAAAAAAAATCTATTTAAAGTAAAAAATATATAAAATATTGAAAATTTATTCAAAAAAAAATTTAAAATAAATTTTGTTTCGTTTTTCTTAAAATTTTAATGTAATTTAAAAAAAAATTTTCATTTTATTTAGATTTATATAAATAAAATTATAAATTTTTAAAAGTTAAAATAAATATAAAATTTTAAAAATATAAATAATAAAAATAATAATAAAATAAAAAATATATAAAAAAATTTAATTTTGATCTCCCAAATAGACTCGTACAAACGGCGTCAGAGTATTAAAGCTATATAATACACATAAAAGAAATAATAAACGTGCATTGTCTCCAAGCTGAAAAAATCAGTCAACATTATACAATCATAGAAAGTTTTTGGCTAACATTCTTCGATTAAGACAAAAATGTCAGAAAATCAACTTTAAAAAGAGCATGCGACAAAAAGCGGTATTAGATTTTTATCATTTACCTTTCAAAAAGTAATACATATATATATATATATAAATATATCATTGTCATTTCGTGGGCATCACATAGAATCTGGTTTGAAGAATCAGTACGGGGGTTACTTACTGAAATCTCATGATCAAACAATATTCATCAAATATTATTCTGCATGGCCTAAATTATGATTAAAGATTCCATATTAAACTATAAACACTCATTTGTCCTTTCAACTTTAAATAACATTAATAAAATAACATAAACCCAAACCCATAACTTATATATCATTATTACTGTCGTTGCACATATTTCCATAGTCGAGCTAAAGCAAATAATTGCTGTTTTAAAAGTTACAAACTATGAACCGAAACTGGCGCTATAACAAGGCCATTCGGAAATAACAAACTATAACATATATGTATATATATATATATATTTTGCTCAAATCCAAAAGTTTATACTTAATTTATTTACTTAATTATCAACTATGCGAAATCAGGCTGATCAGAAGTAGAGGCCAAAAATTCATCAAGAAAGCTCGAAAATCCTTCATCATTAACATTATTGAGATGCTCATTAATCTCTTGAACATGGCTGATATTTGGTTGATCCATCACGGTACCTGTTGTTTTTCAAGTGTATAAACACATTATCACTATTGCATGATGTAGTGCATCGGCTTCTGTTCATGGGCTTGAATAAACTGAATTATTGGTATTTAAAGAGAGAAAAGAAAGCATGTTGTATATCTTGAAAAATGTGAAAATTTTGGTCATTTGGATTGGAACCCTTGCTACAAACAAGGGATTGTGGTGCAGTTTTTACGAAAGGGGGAAAAAACACACACGCGATTAACACGCATGATTTGTTAACTTCAATAAATATCACTGCCTAATTTTAGAAATAAAAAGCCAAAAAGTTTTGCGTTGACCGTAAGAACTAAGGAGAGAAGGCGGCGAGAGAAAATTAAATAAAAGTGCCAAGAGAAGGAGTTTTTCTAGTCATGGAATATTACCTTGTGGTAGCAAGGCATTCTTGGTCACAATTCCTTGGTAGACCTTCAAATACAATATAAATATTAGTTTCGGGAGATATATACATGAATATATACATATATAGAATTATTTATAAAATTAAAAAGATTATCAATGTGATTAAACAAAATTTAAGGGCATAATTAGGACTCAACCCCTTCAAAAAAAAGTTAAACAAAATGAAAGATAATATTTGAAGTCTTACCTTATCAACAGAGCTTTCTTCATTATTGGCATCAATTTTGCATGTCCTAGCATGCTTCAACACCGCTTCCCACATTTTATCCGACATTGTAGAACCTAAAATCTGGTTTTTAATTGTAATTAAAAGAAAGTCATGATAGCATTAAAAGAAGGAGTACCTTTTTTTTTAAAAAAAAAAAAAGGGATGTAGAATTATTTGTTAAAATACAAACTAGTATTTAAATCTTTTCCAATTAATAACTATTAAAGTCTTAGGTTGCATTTCATTACAAAACTACACATAATTAAGATGTGCGTGTGTGTGTGTAGTCAACATCGCGCGATTGGTACAGAATAAATTAAACAAAATAAAAATAGGAGAAAGCAATTGTTATTTTATTTTTTATTTTCTGGTGGAAAGCAATTGTTAAATAATAATTTACCCCTCTGAGCCTTTTCTGGTCAGAAGCAGAAGCAGACAGGTTTAGAATGTCCTTGACTGTAGAAATGCCCTCGGAAGCTAGCTTTTTGTGAAAAACTCCATTTCTCCCGATCTTCACCAGCCTCCAAACTTCGTCATCACATGTCGGAGGGTAATGCTTTTTGGATACTTTCATTGACAACAGATATAAACCATATTATGATTTAGAATGTTTGTTTATGAAACTGAGTAAACAGCTCGACTTTTGTGCTTAATATACGTTAGATTTCATGTAGATAATTTTTTATTACTAACTACTGTGTTTTTGTTGTTGTAATTATTTTTGTTATCGTTATTTGATATTGTTGTTATTACTACTACTATTATTATTATACTACTATTATTGATGTTGTTGTTGTTGTTGTTACCCTTAAGAAAGTATTATACGAAGATCATTCTAACGAATTTAATATAAATCATAATTAATATTGAAAAGTATTAGACTAAGTCACTGCGTTGACCTAATAAATTATGGCCGGTGTTCAATTTTCGACCTGTAATAAAGGTGAACAAACTACAAAGGAAGGAGACACAGGTTAAGATCAGGGAGAGGAAATAAAGTCGATGACAAACATTGTAGTAATAAATTAAATTAAATACTTACATTTGAATAAATGCACAGCTGTCTTAATTTGACTAAAAACTCAATTGTACGTATCGTTTCTTCAATAAAGTTTCTGATTATTGGCTTTTGATGTTTGATTTCCAGTGTCGTTGATCAATAAGACTAAATCCCGGTAGTGAGAGAAGTGGAAATTTGCAGTAGTACACAAATTAAGCAAGAAAAAAAAAACGATAAAAGAGAGTTAGCAATTGCTCACACACAGGAGTAAAATTACAGTGTTAAAAATAATCACAGAGACAATAATATATAAGTAGTACTGTTTGGTTTGTTCATATGCACATTAATTATTAGAACCAACAATATTTGTCCCCTTTCCTTTTGTTACCATGAACATGGAATATGATAAGGTTATTGTAACCTGTAATGTTATTGTTATGAACAAAAAACAAGTCACATATATGTATATACATTTGATAATAAAATATACCTAGTAGTTCCGCTAGATTAGGTGATGACAGCCGGTACAAGTAATATAACTTATAAGACATACCAACTTTTTTTTTTTTTGGTACGCTTGTACCAACTTGTTTTGAATTAAAAGCTGGTCAAGATAATACATATGTGTATATTATATTCACGTATATTATAAATTGCAAACTAATAATCAATGTTACTCGTTAGCTTCCGGCTTTTTCCGGGTGATTAGGCATATAACAATCAGATTAATAGGATGTTTATATGTAACTTTAAAACCTACGAGCTTTTATGTGTAAATATATATATATGGAGAGAGAGAACTTACAGCCCATGCGATATTCTCTGACATCAAACGGTGCTTCACTGATGGCTTCAAGGACGCGACCCTGAAAGGCGGCCTTTGTCCCATGAGTCACTACCCTTGCTCCAATCTTGAACATCTTGATCGGAATCCAGCTCGAATTATCGGTAAATTCGATGTCTCCGAACGTGGCCTCACCGTTCTTCAGCGTGACAGTTAAGTCCCCAATAAGTAGGGGTGGCTTGCCTTTTCTCTCCCTGACAATGTTGTTGTCAAATTCTTGACTTGTCCAAGAGACAGAACCCCTCGGAGGGAAGTCCCCATTAAGAACAACGAGCTCTACTTTGGGTGCGGGGTCGAGAGATATCGGCACAATTTCGTCCTTGCCACTGATATAATTGATGTCCAGAAGAAGGATCTTAAGTGGATTGTTGTCATGATCTAGAATTTTGTTTCCGGTGAATATTGGAAGTGAGAGGTTCTTAGGAAAGACTAGTTTACAGCATGGTTTTTCGGGGGCTAGTTGGGGCATTGGGGATGGCCTAGTGAAGTTAACGTTTTGTTTCAGCTTCAGATCAAGCTCTTCAGCCACCTGAAAACATCAAATGATCTTAATAAGTAGAATATATATATATATATAACTTAAATCAGCATCGGTCTGAAAGCATGATCTGTCAAGAAAAAAAAAATTATGAGCTACTAACGGAATTAATTAAGGTGATCTACCTACCTTATCCCTTAATTTAATGATTACTATTAAAAAAAATGAAAGCGTTGTTGAAGACTACCCTACATAAAAATGGCTGTTTTAGGTGAGGGGTTCATACGGTAGACCAAGAATGTTCTCATTATTATTAAAAAAAAAAAACATTGGATAATGTTAAACCTACTAACTAGGTCCTGGAATTTTTTCGAATAAGGGAGAGTGTTTTTTTTTTTTTTTAATTTTTATTAACGACTGTCCATTTGGGAAGCTTAGATCACAGGTGGAAAAAAAAAAAAAGAACTAGAATTCGACCCCATTTTTCAATCAGATTCAATCTAAAATATCCGATTCACCACAAGCTCATAATTTTTAGGCTAGGCCATAAAAGTGAAGATGCAAAGAGTCGAATGTTGATGTTAAGAATGGTTTTACTTCCTCCTTTCTTTAATCCCCAGGAGGTCAAATTCTTGTTCATTATAATCAGACCTAATAAGAACATATCACGCACTTTAGGGTATAAACCCACGGGTCAGATATCTCACTGGTTAATTAAGGAGAAAATTTTTTATTTTCTATTTTTTAAAGGAAAGAAGTTGTGCCGTTCCATTGGACATAGCCTAAACCAGGGAAGAAGTGGGGTAAGAAAGTTAATTAATTTTCCAAGGATTAAATAGGGCATCAATAGGGTAAGAAAATTAATTTCCAAGGATTAGGGCATCATATAATACCACTCTCCTGAACAGAGGCTCCAAGGTTGGGCCAAGGACTTCCATGAGGATGGGTTGTAAGGTTGAGGCAAGGTCGTACTCGCCGGATTCCGGCACCCAAACAGCCTCTGCAAAACAACTGCTGGAAAGCAATATAACACATCCTCAACTAGGACAAATTTAGTTTTCTAGAAGCAAATCAAGAGATCGGTGTGGGTCTTAAAATTAATATACTTACAAAGATGTGGCTTCCTTCTGTCCCTGATCGTTTTCCAAATCTTGGTCCGATATAAATCCTTGATTGAAAACCGGTCCCGCTTCCATTTTCTCAAAGTTAATTCACAAAATCAGAGAGAGAGAGAGAGAGAGAGAAAATTATGTCAGTGATAAGGATTGAACAAATGGAAGTGGGGTTTATATAGAAGAGAGAGGGGAAATTATGTAAGTTTCCAAGAACTTCAAGTGGAAACAGCTTGGTAGGAACGTGGTAAACTTAATGAAAAAGAGTAAGCCAGTAATCTAGGAAAGAGTTTTGCACTTAATAATGGATTCATCTCTACCGATGGTGTAGAATCCACCAATCAGAACATATTTATTTTCCTACTTTAGGGCCAATAAATCCAATATAGCAATTTTGTTTTTCGGCTTATTCTTGGACACTACAATTTTGTTGAAGCCTTTCAAAACCAACTCCATTTGAGCAAATGTCATAAATTTCTCATTTTCCTATAATTTTTAATGTCCCCATCGTTTATGCGTTGTTATTTCAGAAAGTTGGGGCATGCACTGATAGCATTGAAACAATTGGCTAGCCGACTATGGTGTTGCATGGACGGGAACTTTGTAATTTGTTTCTTATAACCTCATTAAAGTAAGAGCTCAAAGTATATTAATTACCTTGATTAGACTTTATCTAGACAATTATCAACATGTAATAATTTTTTTAAACGATGAAATTTATGTTATTAATTCCATGTTAAACCTTTAATTTCCTAAATTATCATTTTTAATATGTTAGTTTATATTTTGAGTTTTTTTTTTTAATTTAATTTGTAGATATAGGGATTTGAATTCTATATTTTATTATGAAATTAAGTATGTGATTATTGTTAGCTATATCAACAATTATGTAATTGAGGGTTGATTATGCCCCTTTTCTAGTTAAACAAGACATTTATGGAGTACCATAGTTTTAAATTTTAGTTTTGTCATTTGATAAAATATTTTTTTACTTGTGATGCAAGTCACCAACGCTATTACGGTGTCAGTCGTCACAAATCAAATAGTTCATAATTTCTTTCTTTACAAAATTAAATGAAAAGTCTTCGCTCATCTTCTTCTACTACATGTTGTAAAGGAAAGTGTATGAAAGTAGTATTAGAATTAGTACTACAACCTCTCAAAATCAACTCTTATAAGTTTGAACAGTTTAGATCATATAAGTATTCAAAAATATATGTATGTATATGTAGAATTGGAAAATAAAGTAGCTTTTTAATTTCTTTTCTTTTATATCCTAAATATAAAAGAACAGACATGCAATCCTATTTTAGCAGTCAAATTTTGGATTGTTGGTCAATTTTTTTTTTCAGTTTTGAAAATTAATTTTGTTCAACTTTCTGTAAATTACTAACATATAAAAATAGTATTATTGATAAGAGACAGTATTTGTATTTTTTTTTAAATTAATTGATTTGAGGGTTATTTTATGATTAAATATATCATCGAAGAGATTTTTTTTTTTAAACATAAGGCTGGAAAGATTCGAACTTTATACCTTTAAGTATAGTATTATTATCAGTAAATTATGTCTACAACCATATATATGAAGTGATTTGTGAATACTGAAATAGTTTACTTAGAAAAATGAAAAAAAAAAAAAAAACTTTTACAAATGTTGAATTGGAGATGCTGTTCCTAACGAGTCTAATTTTACTAACACAATAAATATTTTAAGCATTTGCATGATAAATAAGGGAAAAATGGTATTTTAACTAAATAACAAGAAGTGATTTGGTTATCTAAAAATAAAATAAAATAAAAGTTTATACCGTTGACATTGTTTAGTTCAATTGTAAAGGAACCTTCCCTTCCATGGCGCCTAAGACTGAAACTGCCTGTGATCATTGGTAATTTGGTGGTCCAAGAGATTACGGGAAAAGAAAAGCCATCATGTTCAAGTATAATTACACTGTTGCCACTTTTTTTTTTTTTTTTTAATTCAACGGCTTTTTCATCTTAAAATTAATGAATCTGGGTAATTTGTATTCACTTATCAGTGGATTCGTGTAATGGTTAGCCAGTCCTAATAGCTCGTAAAACGGCGAAGAGAAAATTCATAAAGCATTAAGCTTGTTTTAGCGATCCCTCCCCTGTACCCACACACAACCAAAAAAAAAAAAAAAGCATTAATTAAGCTTTTGCTTGGCAGCTTAGAGTATGTTGAAGAACGCAGAGAACAAAAAATGAAAAAAAAAAAAAACTCAAAATCTGTGTTTATTTTATTCCACCGAATCACAAACAAAAGGGTTTATCAGTATATTGATACATCCATCCAATAAATACTTTTGACATTTAGGTGTTTTGTCCATCATGTCTTTTTTTTAAATGTTTCTGTTTTCTAATACATATTATATTATTTGTTAAATCAAAATCAACATAAGATATCTCATCTTATTCCTTTATCTTAATCAATTAACTTCAAATAAATATCATCTTCTATTGTTTTAAAACTGTTTTGTACATTTAAATTTATATTTTTAGAAGAAAAAAGACAACCTTACTGCACGTAAACTTCACGGTTGACTCCCCATTATAGAATATCAAGTATTCTACAACATATCATATGTGTTTGATTAATGCTATGGTATTTTACCTATTCTAATAATTTTTTATTATTTTGAAAACAATAGGGGCAAAATATGAGTTTAATTCCTGGGTTTGATCAAGCACTGAAAAACAAAAATTATGGCTTAATGAGTTGTGCCGACCGACATTTCCAGAACCTCGTCTTAATTAAGTTGGTATTTTGTCTATTCTAACGTTGCTTCTATCACTTTGTCCTTAATCCACTTCCACTCCCCACACACCCCCCCTCCTCTCTACAAATTTTGACCATCTCCACGATAAGTACAGCATCAATAGCTCCTCTGGCAGTTGGATAAACAACGTGGCGCCTTTTTACAAAATCCCTATCCTGCGGCGTCCATCTACCTATTCATATGCTTAGTGGCCGACTCGGTAGAGCACCAAATATGGTGACGCATATTAGACCCTGCCTCTATATATATATATATCTGCGTATAGAGAGAGAGAAGATTCATCTTTATAATCAAGTTTAATTTAAATTAAATTATATTTTTTCCAAAAAATAATAAAAACTATATATTTTTTAAAAAAAATCAACTAATATTTTCAAATCAAACTAAATTAAATCATTATTTCAAAGGAGATGGTAAATTTCATGAAACATCTTTGGTAAGAAGATAGCAAACGTAATGAAGAATAGAATGACCAAACGCCGTTTACATAGAAATATGAGTACATTTTCCACCCAAGAGCCACACTATGTGATGCCACGTGTATTTGCCAATGCTGTGTATAGCTTTTCTTCATTCATTCAAAAATGCTTATTAGACAGTCTCATGATCTGACGTGTAAGTTTTGGGATACCGATGGTGTTATTTGAGGTGGCTCCCTACGTGGCACCCGAAATTGACTTGTCTATGTTTTCTAACGACAGTGCGTGTGCAGAGCGATGAACGGCTCAGCTTATCAAGGGGCCCCACCCTAAACCGACCTGCCTATTATCTATATCTTGGTTTCCTGACGACCTTTTCGCTCTCTGATAACCTGATAACTTATTAATTTTTATAAGCTTTTTTTCTCTTCCTCCAACGACTTCCCTTCCTCGTTCTTCAGTCTTCACCAAGTAGTAATTCTTCTTCTTCTTCTTTTTTTAATTGATTCTTCTTTTGGCTTTTGAAAGAGATAGAAAAGTAATAGTTTTTTCATTCATCTAACTATTATATTTTATATCCCAAAAAAAAAAGGCTACTCTTGCTTGCGTTATTCTCACATTTTGTGCGTTCTTTCTTTTCTGTATCCAAATCTGATATCTCCGCTTTGGTTATTATCTGCTATATTTCTTGTTTGACAATATTGCTTAGTTGGCTACCTTCCTTGTTCGCGGCCACTGCTGCCTTAATTAAACTCATTGCAGTAATTTGTACATGAACTTTGTCAACACCTGAATCGATGCATCGAGACATGAAAATGAAATCAATTCGATGCAAATGCAAATTTTGTGAGTGTAGACTGCAATCCGATCGAGCTCGTAGCGTTATTTGGCTGAGTCGAAGTGGAAGGTTATGAGTTTGTATACCGCTTTTTAAACCTAATACTAGACAAAGCCCAACAACAAGCCCAAAGACTGGCAGAGGAGTGGAGCAATGACAGCCCTCTTCAGCAAGAGCTGGAAAAAGAACAAAAACCGGAGGAAGGAGCAGAAGCAGGGGGAATACAAACTAGAGCAACTCGCGTGAGGAGAGAACCTGCATGGATGAAGGAGTTTGTTACCAGGTGAGGCTGCGAAAGAATTTTCAGAGCAGAAGTCGTGCGAGAGAGCTGCAGCAAAATCAGGACCACAACTTCTTTGGCATTTAGCCATTTTTTTTTTTTTTAATTACAACAATGCAAACTTTGAAATGTTTATGTAAGGGACTTCTGAGAAATTGGAGGATATGCCAAGAAGAAACTTTTTCTCTTCCGTTGTCTGATTCTCCCTTCTTCTTCTTCTTTCTTGCCTATTCCCTTCTGGAGCAAGCACTAGCTCGAATAGTGCTGAACTTGGTTCTCGAGTATATTGAGTGTGTATCAATTAGTGCTTTCGCGGAACTTCGAACTCAATGAAGCAGTTCGTGGACTACAAACCCAAATAGAAACCTTACATGCCCAACATAACAAAGTTATTCAGGCCTTAACTGACCAATCTGATGCCATGAAGGCCCTCCATCAAAAATATGATGAGAACTTACTTGCCTTCAGACAGGTCTTACAACAATTCCAAAATTATCAGCAGCAAAACGACTCTAAATTGGATTCCCTAAGACAACAATTAATGGATCATCGCTCCACAGCTAGTAACCCATCCGATGCTACCTCCTCCTCTAGTATTTTACCAAACCCACAGGTAACCCCTCAACCTATGACACCACTAATGATAACAGATGCTTCCCCATTTCTGAAATCCATGAAACTTGAAGTTCGCAAATTTGACAGTGATGACCCCTTGAACTGGATCTTCTGTATTGAACATTTCTTCAACGTCCACTCCACTCTAGAGCACTTGCGTCTTTAAATAGCAGCTTTTCATCTTGAAGGCCCAACTATTATTTAGTTTAGCTTAGTGAAGAGTAACGATATTATTCCTAACTCTCCAGCTTTCTTGAAGGAGGTTCGAACCTGTTTTGGACCCACCATCTATGGAGATCCACTTGGGCATTTATCAAAGTTTGTTCAAACGAGCTTTTTTGAAGATTACCATAAATCTTTTGAACAACTGTTAAGTAGAACCGTCGGACTGTAGGAAAGTCTGATAATGAGTCTTTTTCTCTCTGGCATCAAAACGGAGAATCAACATGAGTTACTTGTGGATAAACCCTTTACCCTTTCTGAAGTTGTTGCTAAAGCAAAACTAGTCGAAGCCAAATACCCTAACATCTGGACCAAGTTTAACTGCCCCCACCCAAAGATTTCCCTAACCCTCATTCATTTTACACCTCCACCCAAATGGCCCTTACCCAAAACACTAACCCTAAAACCACAACCAAAACAACATGCCTGTTTCCCTCCTTAACGTTACCTATAAAATGCCTAACACCAGCTGAACTACAAGCCAATAGGGAGCATGGCTTGAGCTACAACTGTGATGAAAAATATCACTCAAGTCATCGTTGTAAAAGCAAATTTTACATGTTGTTAGGAACTGATGATGAAGATGACCATGACGCTTCTGTTGATACCGAGAATGAACCCACCATTAAAGTTATCTATGAAGTGTTGACTTTGAACTCTTTAGCGGGCCTTAATAATCCATGAACCCTGTGTCTTTTCGGTGGCATCGACAATCATAGAGTACACATCTTCATCGATGATGGTGCTACACATAATTTTGTCTAGCCCTATATCGAAAAGTTTGGTTTAACAGTGGTTTCTAAACCTGCTTTCCATGTTTATGTAGGTAATGGAAACAAACTCACCAGTCAACTTTGTTGCCCCAAGGTGGAGATTCACATTCAGCGCTACAAATTCTTGCTGGACTTGTTTGTTTTGTCTTGGGAGTCCAATAGTTACTAGAATTTGGAGAAGTCTGTCACAATTATGTCATTCAAACTCTAGTGTTTGACGGCAATGGTGAAACAGTGACTATCATCGACGACAACACATCGAGGGCCTCGCTGGTCTCTTTCTAAACTTTGTAAGCGATGGTAGCTTCTGACTCTATTGAACAATTTTTTGCAGTGACTCCTGTTGATAATTGCTCTATTTTACCACTGTCTACTGATGATGAAAACCGGTTGTCTGACCTCACATCCACCGTTTCCCCTAACATAGCCATCTTACTTGACCAATAGAAACACCTATTTACGGAACCCACACAACTCCCATCTCCTCACACAATTGACCACCGCATCTTCCTCAAACCAAATTCCAAACCTGCCAATGTCCATCTTTACAGATATCCTCATTCCCAAAAAATCGAAATAAAAAAAATTGGTTCAAGAGATGTCCCAATCTGGCATAATCAAACCTAGCCAATGCCAATTTTCCTCACTAGTCCTTCTTGTTAAAAAGAAAGATGGATCCTGGCACTTTTACGTCGATTACCGTGCTTTCAACGCCATTATAATTAAAGACAAATTTCCCATACCAACCGTTAATGAGCTCCTTGATGAATTAGGTTCAGCCACCCTTTTTGCCAAACTTGACCTCCACTTGGTGTACCACCAAATCCGTTTACATCACCATGATACATACAAAATAGCCTTTCGAACCCATGAGGGTCATTACGAAATCTTAGGGATGCCTCTTGGCCTCAACAATACACTATCTACCTTTCAAGCCACTATGAACATGATATTCAGCCCTTACCTTTACAAATTCGTTATTTTTTTTCTTTTTATGACATCCTCATATATCGCAAGTCCCTTTTCGACCATGCCACTCACTTGAACATTGTTTTTGCTTGTTTTGCAAATAACCACTCCCACCTCAAACTTTCCAAGTGCTCATTCTGGCAAACCTAAATAGGCTATCTTGGTCATATAGTAGCTACCAGTGTGATAAAAGTAGACCCAACAAAACTTGAAGCCATGTAATCTTGGACCCAACCAAAAACCTTGAAACAACTCCGCAGGTTTCTAGACTTGATTGGGTACTATAGGCGATGCATCCAATAATACGCCACCATTGTAACCCCATTAACTGATTTATTGAAGAAAGATGCTTTTCACTGGACTCCATAAAGCCGCTATAGCCTTTGACAAGTCAAAAGAAGCAATGACACAAGCTCCCATACTTGTCTTGCCCAATTTCAACAAAACTTTTGTAGCCGAGACAGATGCTTCAGGCTCGGGAGTAGGGGTCGTGCTACTACAAGATGGCTATCTCATTGCCTATTTCAGCAAAAAAAATTCCTCCCAAACTACAGTGGTCTTCAGCTTACATTCAAGAGTTACATGCAGTGACTGAAGCAATTATGAAGTGGCGACAGTATCTCTTGGGCGTTCCTTCGTGATCCAAACTGGCCACAAAAGTCTCCAGCAACGCTTAACTTAAGCGATTCAAACTCTTGCCAAACAAGCTTATCTTTGTAAGCTACTTGGTTTCCAATTCACTATCTAGCATAAGCCCAAGAGTACTAACACTATAGCTGATGCCCTTTCTCGTGTTCACGACGACAATAACATAAAGCAACAGGAACAGGACCTTATTTTTCCAACTTGGTCACTTAGCCCACATTTGACTTCTTGATCGCCCTTTCACAAGAAAACCAACAAGCACTAAACTTATGCTATCTACATCAACAACTACAAGAGTGTAATCTCTAACCTGATTATACAGTGACAGATGGATTACTTAAATATAAAGGGTGTCTATGTCTCAGTGCCACTTCTATACTAAAGTCCACATTGTTACAAGAATATCGCAATTCACCTATTACAGGTCATGAAGGGGTCAAAAGAACATTAACGAGGTTGGCTGCAAAATTTTGTTGGCCCAATATACGTGCCGATGTGCGTGTTCCTGTCAACAATCGCGAGGTGTGCCAACAAGTCAAATACTCCACCACCCCTTCAGCTAGTCTTTTGCAGCCTCTACCCGTGCCTAACCATATTTGGGAAGAGCTGACAATGGACTTTATTGTCAGCCTTCCACCATCACGAGGCCAAACCACCATTTTTGTAGTAGTGGACCATCTAAGTAAGCATGCTCATTTTGGAGGTTTATCTATTCACTTTACCGCATAACAAGTGGCTCAATTGTTTGTTGAATTGGTTATCAAGCACCATGGCTTTCCACTCACCATCCTATCAGACAAAGACCCAATTTTCTCATCTCCTTTTGGAAGTCCTGGTTCAAATTGAGTGGCACTCAACTCAAACACTCCACCGCTTACCATCCCTAAAACGAATGGGCATTTCGAAGTGCTAAACCATTGTTTGGAATAGTATTAGCACATTTTTTGTCATCAACAACCTTGGACTTGGATGCTCTTCCTCCCTTGTGCTGAATTCAGCTACAACATTGCCTTCCACAACATCATCAGCATGACCCCTTACCAGGCAGTCTACGGGAGGCAGCCGCACACCATTCCCCCTTACACAAGAGGTAATACTAATTTACAAGCTTTGGATGAATTACTTTAACAACAAGACATGATATTACAGGACTTAAAAATCAATTTGAGAAGAACCCGTGATAGAATCAAGCAAACAAAAAACGCTGGGAATCATTTTTTCAGCTTGGAGATCTTGTCATGGTCAAACTCTAGCCTTGCCGCCAAACAGCCTTAGCAGGCTGTCATGCTCAGAAGCTCAACCAACATTTCTATGGCCCTTTTCTTATCATTGAATCGGTCGGATCAGTAGCTTACCACCTCCAATTATTGGAAGCTGTAAACTCCATAATGTCTTCCATGTCTCTGCTTAAAAGCTATACAAACGTCGAGACACCTCATCTTGCCAAGCTTTACTAGCCATAATAATCAACAACTCACCTTTATCCTGGCTCATGGTAATAGTAGCCACATGTGAGATCTTGTGTGGCAATATGAGGAAACACCATGTCTTAGGTTAATGGAGTGGGACATAAATGGAAGAAAGCACTTGGGAGTAGGGGTGAACAAAAAATCCGAAAACCCAAATAACCCACCCAACCCACCCAATGAAAACCCAACGGGTTGGGTCCACGTCAGACCCAAAAAAAAATCGGGTTGACCCACCCAACCCGATGTCAAATTGGGTGGGTTCGGGTTGGAATTCTAAAACCCGACCAAAACCCAACCCACCCAATGAAAAATTTTTTTATATTTAGAAAAAATATAATGACTAACCTAAGCCAATTTTGTTGAGCCGACTGTCATTTCCCATTTATGCCTCCTCCCAAGCCAAAGTTTGTGCCTTGCCCTTACCAAACTTGATGTCCCACCAGCCTCCTCCAATCGTCCCTTTCTTCGACCATCGGCCGTCACCCCTTGACGTATTCATTTTTGCCTCCCCAAGCCCGTGTTCGTCTCGTGCCTTACCCTTGCCCAGCCCTAGCCACTACTTGTCACTAGCCTCCCTTAATCCTCCATTTCGTTAGGATTTAGGAACAAGATTTCAAGTTTATTTCAATTTACCTGGCTTTAGTTCTTGTTACTACACACATTGGAGTTAGAGATTATTCTTGTGAAATAGGTTTGATTGTTTGTGATTGATGTTTCTTAGTATTCATTAAAAGCATGTTTTAATTAGTTCTTATTATCTTTACATGACTTCTTTATTTGAATATTTGAGCTTGTATTTTGATTTGTGATTAAATTTTTAAGTCATGCTTTATTACTTTATTTTTATAAATTGTCAAACCCGACGAACCCGAAAAACCCGCCAAACCCACCCAAACTTTAATTGGGTGGGTCGATTTTGTATATTGGGTTAATTGGGTGGGTGAAAAAATTTTTCAACCCACCCAATCTTCATTGGGTGGGTTGAAAAATGTCAAAAATCCACCCAACCCACCCAACGAACACCCCTACTTGGGAGAATATCGAGGACTTCCAATGGCTTTATCTAGCTTTTCAGCTTGAGGACAAGTTGGTTTTTAAAGTGGCAGGGAATGATACAGGCCCAGTCATTATGCTGAATCCAAGACCAGCCCAACAACAAGCCTAAAGATTAGTAGATGGGTAGAGCAACGAACGCTTTCTAGAGCAACGAACGCTTTCTTTAGCAAGAGGTAGAAAAAGAACAAAAACTAGAGGAAGAAGCAGTGGCGGGTGGAATACCAACTAGAGCAACTCGCGTGAGGAAGAAACCCATGTGGATGAAGGAGTTCGTTACCAAGTAAGGCTATGGAAGAGTTTTCAGAACAGAAGTCCTGCGAGAGAGCTATAGCAAAATCAGGACCACAACTTCTTTGGCATTTAGGTTTTTTTTTTTATTAATTACAACAATGCAAACTTGGAAATGTTTATGGAAAGGACTTTTGAGAAATTCGAGGATATGCCAAGAATAAACTTTTTCTCTTACATTGTCTGATTCTCTCTTCTTCTTTCTTGCCCTTTACCTTCTGAAGTAAGCACTAGCTCGAATTGTGCTGAACTTGGTTCTCGGGTACATCTAGTGTGTCATTATTTGCATCACTTTGATATAAAAACTAGCTTAAACTTTCTATTAAACTAAATGCATGAAAATCTCACTTTTTTTTTTTTTTTAAGATTTTACAATGGTGTTGAAATGCAGGTTGGAGTCCGGGCCTATAATGCCAGATCACAAGTTGAGCTAATTTTATTTATTTATTTATTTATTTATTTATTATTATCATTATTATTTTGATAAACCATACTTTTGATTCAAAATAATAAGTGTTCTCTGGGTTTTGTCTTTAAATTAAATACAAGCTTGGCTCTAATCAGGTTTTAGCTTGGTGCATGTGTGTTTTTAAGCGTCCTAGATGGGGTGTCCATCTTTTAAAAATGAAAATTTTTTATTTTTTAAAAAATAAAAATGTTTTATTTTTGAAAAATAAAAAGTTGTTTTGATTTTTTTTATAAGAGTGATAAATTATTTGGATGAGGAAAAAAATTTTAATTTTTAGAGAAAACTCTTTTTTATTTTAAAAAAATTTTGATATTTAGAAGAGTTTAATTTTTAAAAGTAAAAAAAAAAATTCCTATTTTTAAAATATAAATACACTAACAAAGGTTGAAAAAGACAAAGTTTTTGATGGATGCAAAACATTATGGATAGGTCATGGGCCCAACAGTTGATCCACCATCAGTTTGCCGACTTCAAAGGACTTTGCCCATATTTGAAGGGGGAGAGGAATTTAAAAAATTGGAGGGTTGATTTTAGATGAAAATATATATATATATGAATCTTGATTTGTTTGGTAAAGAGAAATTGTGAAATTAATTGGATGTTGCAAAGACATTACCTTATCAATTTTTAATTGCTTTCTCAGCAGTAGAAATATCTTAATTGACTTCTCAAAAAAGAAATATCTTAATTGATCTCTTTTTTTTTTTTTCTTACTTTTTCATATATTTTTCTCTATCTTTTTTTTCCTTTAAAATAAATTCTTTTACGTGCTTGAAAAGTATCGTAAAGTACACTTTCATATCATTTTCATATCTTAAAGCACTTTTTCGTATCACATTTACGGTACTTCAATTATATACAAAGTTTCATAGTATTACCAAAAAAAAAAAAAAAAAAGTTTCATGGGATATCATCGACACTACTGCTTTTTTTTTTTTTCAATCCTTTTAAAAATATTATAGCAATATCCATTTCCAAAAAATAAATTAGTGTAGGCAATATGAGTAGTTCTTCTTTGATGTTACGTTTGTCACATACGTTTAATTTATATTATATTTAAATATAATATAATTTTTTTCTAAATATAAAAATATTTTATTCAAATATCAATCACATCACATTTAAAATTCAATACAATCACTATTTATTATTTTATTTTATTATTTTATTAATTACATCATATATTCTTTTTTTCTGTACTTTTATCAATCACATCACATATTCATTATTAAAATACAATTCAAATACTTTTCATCTAAATACATATTGTATTTAAAAATAATATTAATATTTTTTTAAATATAAATTATATTTGATATATTATATTTAAATATAATGTAAATATAATATATTTATTAACGGACCCGAATTATTATTAATCATTGCCGTTTAATTAGGTGAGATGAGGATAGATTAGGCAGAGGTTAAGTGCCACTTAACCCCCAAGAGTTGTTGGAAAATGTGTTCAACCAACCTTCAAATCATTGCAGTTGGAATATTGTTTCTCTATTAAAATATAGAATTCATTAAAAGAAAATGGACATCAAAATGTTCTTTCTCTCCGCCTATTTCTCTTCCTAAGGGGGAAGAAAATGAAAATATATTATTTAAAATAAAAGAGAAATATTTTGTTTGTTATTTGGTCCACCTCCCACTAGAATTCAAAAGCTTGAAAATTATGGTCAAGCATAACGAATAGGGCCTTCCCCTGTCTCCTATGGATAGAAGTTTCACCATTATTTAGTGGACTGTGATTGCTAGTGTCTGTCTTACATATATATATATATGTTGTCTAAATTATCTTTTAAACATATATAAAAGGACGAATTATTGGTCCATAATAATTTTGTCTTTTCATCGGATACAAGACAGACGCGTTATTTATTATATGATAAGTTTTAAACTATCATATTTTTTTAATATTTTGCATGTATGAAACTTGTGTTTATCAATTAGTATATTTTGAAAAGTTAAAAAATTCTTCTAGATAAAATATCCTACATGTCACGACATCACTATATGGTATAACAATTAGTACCTTTTCTTGTATTTTTTTTTTCTCTAAGGATTAGAACCCACAAAATCCCAACTTTTTTGAATTAGAAGGTGAGAAATTCAAACTCTATATTTTCTATTAGAATTAGATATGAAATACTTATTAGATTATACCTATAGTCACTTGATTTTTTTTTGGATAATATCACTTAAATTAACCACATATATAATAAATCATGTTACAGATAATAAAAAAAAAAACATAAATACCACCAATAAATGTGAGAATTTATTGGTGAGAACAACACGACCACCCCCGCCCCCCCACAAAAACCAAAAAAAAAAAAAAGGGGAAAACTTTCTGCTTATTGGAATATGTAATATTAAGTTTTTACGGTGAAACATTTTTTATTCAATATTATTAATAAAAATGAATTAAATTTTTTAATTATTTGGTTTAGGAGTGGAACCATTCGCCTTCTATAAAAGTTCTTGGAGGTCCTTCTGTTTGGTCAGTCTCATTAGAATACCATGTGTATACTTGTATCTAAAGAGAGAGAGAGAGTGGGAGAAATTCGAATATTTCGATGTAAACATAATGTCATTTTATCTGAATATATTTGAGTAAGATCGACGGTGGAGAGGTGGCCTTTGCTAAAGGTCAGCGAGATTAGTGGATCCTCGGACTCAATAGCCTTGGTTATAGAAAATGGAATAATGGACGTGTACGCACCCAATTTCAGCCCCTCGGAGTTATCTGTGCTATCCGCGTTGCCGTGTTGCACCTGTCGTTGTATTTTGGTAACACTCATCGTATACTGCTATATTTTCATCTGAACCACGGAACTTTTGGTATTTTAGGCTTAGCACCCAGTTTTGCATTTTTTTCTCTCGCTTACGCCCTGCCAGTCAACATTTTTTGGTGAATATTTTGTCATTGTGATGATTTGCGTGGTTGAGGAAATTCCTAAGGAAGCTTGATGAACCACCTAACTTTATTGTTTATTAACTTGATGCCACCTAACTTTGTCATGCATCCAAAGTAACCCAACCACATAACAAAGATAAATGTTTCTATCTTTATCCTTTTTTGTTAGTTAAAATAGTAGTGTTTTGATATGTTTTCAAGAATAAGAAATTTAACTTTCATTTCACTCTAATTGAAAAGAAGGTGTATAATCAAGACAGAGTGGAAAAACATTTCTTGAGAATTCTAAACCATTAAAAAAATAGTAAATTAATGGTTTGGTGTTGTTTGAAAAATATGTAATTAGACTCTTAATTCACTAGAGTTGAGAAGAAGGTATATAGTTACGAGAAAAACAACAAAATTCTTCCCCACACAAATAAACTTGAAGAATTTTTTATGAATATTGTTATAAATAACAACTATAATCCAGATATTTTAATACTAATTTTATAGTTTATGAGTGATATTTTTTTTCTGTTTAAAAAATTATCACGTTAATTAACATCAAAAAATTAATACATTTAATAGTTATATGATAACAACTTACTATTACATGAGCTAATATCAAAAAATTAAGATTAAAATAAAAATGAAACAAAAGACAATTTTACTCATTGGTACCAATTAGGTGGCATATAGACTTTCATTGCTTTTCACAACTCTTTTAGACTAATATGTTTTATATTACATCGAATTGAACTTGTTTTATCTATTCAATTACGTCCTTGTAAATTATAATATGGCCTGAAACTATTAATATAGTCTTGCCCCCTTTCCGTCCATTCCTTACCCTCTCTAATCTGATCTATATCTTTCATATGTAGACAAGAAATAGAGAGGGGAATTATCACTTGGTATACCCAAGCCTACGTTCATAGCCTTTGTAAAGTCTGCCTTACTTGTAGTGTAAATGGTTGCTTACGGCGTTGGCTAGAGAAACCCTTTATTGATAGGCTAACTTTCAATCTAGAGATCATTAATGAAAGGTGTTAGCAGTTTCAATAGGGGATGGCAGTGAGTGACTAATAAACATACTCAGCATTTTCTACTTCAATTGCTAGTTTTGTTTTTGTTTATCTTTATTTATCCGTTAGATAAATCTAGTTGATAATTTACTTTTATGGGGCATTTTGATAAATGTATTACGTCCGCATTATGTTTGAATATAATGTATTGAACACATTTTGTATTTGGATGAAAAGTATTTGCTTTGCATTTGAATATAATATGTGTTCAAATGAAAAATATTTAAATCGTATTTTAGAGTTGAAAAGTTGATGTAATTGGTAAAAGTAAATACAAAAAGTGAGATAGAAAGAGAATATGATGTGAATGGATTTTAAAAAAATTATTTTTAAAATATTATGAAATAGTAAATATATTTGAGATACTGTAAAAAAGTATTGTATTTGAACGTAAAACTTTTAAATTTGAATAAAATTATATTATATTTAAACGTAATATGAACGCAATACAAACAATAAACGTTCTATTAATTTTTGTTATAGAAGCTATATTTAACCTAGCACAACTCATTCTTCAACAGAGCTAAATAGAATTGACTTATCAACAGTGCATAATTGTAAAACCGCACGCATAATATCGATAGATATACTGCAATCTAGTAGTTATTTGTTCCAACAAAACAAAAACAGGAAACACATTGGGCAAAATGTATAAATACGCGGGAAGAGAGGGATTATGGGGGTGGCGTTTGGAAAATTGGAAAAATAAATAAAACAAAAACGTATAACATACGACGGCTTGTAAGAAAAAAAGAGTTGTATAAGCGCAACTATAATGTAAATAAATAAATAAAATACTAAAAAAATCTGACATAATCTTCTTCGCCAACCACCGAGCCTCAACATTTTTTCATTGTCAAACTTTGCTCCTTCTTTTCAAGACTCCTTCCACTCCTCCACCAACATACTCCTTAACTCTCTCTCTCTCTCTATATATATATATATATATATATCTCATTCCCCTTGGTTGGCGTATCACAGTCTTGTTCTTTTTCGATAATCTGGTGAGCATTCTTCAATTCAATATCTGATCGTACCACAAACTTGATTTTCTTTCTCGATTTCTACTGATTTTCTTATTTGAACTACTTCTTTTGGATCAATTTCCGAGAATCCGATCGCTCTCCATAATTCTCGAGCTTTTCCCTTTCGGTATTAGTTCTTTTTTTTTTTTCCCATCATATCTTGTTTGGACGGAGAGAAAATCGATGACGAGATTGTGACAACAATTATTTATTTATCTAATTAGAACTTTTACTATTTGGATATGAGCATGAATTTCTGATGATTTATTTGTTTATATGCCGATTCCTGTTTCCAAATTATACGGTCTGAGATGGAAATTAGAAAAAAAAAAAAAAAAAGGAATCTAATTTTTTGAAATGATAGAATTTTGTTAATCGTTGAATTGATTTTCTGTTCGCTTGATTCTTTACGGTTTAGCTCGTCGGAGCTTTACTCGCGGGGACTAGAAAATGGGATCAGGAGCGTGGCATGTTGAGAAAAGATCTAGTTTCGGAAACGATTCCTTCTCTAAAGAGTTTGAGAATGTTTTTGAAAATGGCCCGCTCTCAATTATCGTCCTTGGCGCTTCCGGTGATCTTGCCAAGAAGAAGACTTTTCCGGCGCTCTTTAACCTTTTCCGGCAGGTCTGGTTCTATCTTCAGCTTTTGTACTGTTCTCTCAGATCCCCTGGTTTAGCTTGAGAATCTAATCCTCTGTTTGTTGATGATTACTTAGAATAAACATGCTTTTGTAGCTTTTCGGGTATTAACACTATTCGAGATCGGTTGTTACTTAGGGATTCCTTCCACCAAATGAAGTGCACATATTTGGCTATGCAAGGACTAAGATTACAGATGATGAGCTAAGAGACCGCATACGCGGGTGATCTTTTTGTACCATGTGGACCTTTGTTATTTAATTTTTGCGTAACGTGATCAGAATGTTTGGTTCATTTTATTCCTCTGGATTGTTTGCTATTGTTAAAGCAAATAAAATGTGTTTAAATTTGATAATTTATTGCAGATATCTTATCCGTGACAAAGGTGCTTCTTCCAAGGACTCAGAAGCTGTAAATAATTTCTTGCAACTGGTTAGCACAGTCCTGTTCATCATTTTCTATCTGCTTTTTCAGGCCTTGCTTGATATTTAATGGCTCACTATTGCATGCTTGCAGATCAGATATGTAAGTGGTGCTTATGATGCTGCAGAGGGGTTTCAGCTATTGGACAAGGAAATTTCAAAGTATGAAGTCGCAAAAATAAGCACAGAAGGATTGTCTCGAAGACTGTTCTATCTTGCACTTCCTCCATCTGTTTATCCATCTGTCTGCAAGATGATCAGACATTTTTGCATGAATAAAAGTAAGCTTGTCTTGACCTTGAGCTGCTTCTAGTTTTAAGCCTGGAAATAATTGATTGATTTCTGCTATTATCATTATGTTGTCTATTATAAAGTATCTTGCAACCATTCTGCGGTAAACAGAAGCTGTACTAAAATGTTTCTGCCAAAGAAAAGAAAACGGAGTGAGAGGAGTTTTTACTTAAAGAAAATAGTTTTCATACATGAAATAAAAACTTGGAGTTTTTTCTAGTGAAAATAAACAAATGTTACATAGCATGGGGCACTTTTGACTGCACACGAAGATTACCTTATGAATGTTCTCAACTAAAAGTTTTCAATTATTAAAAGGCTAATCATGGATTTTGGCACTATCTGGTTCCTGAGGGAAATATAGATTCTGGGCGATTGAATATTAACATTTGTAGTATGCAGTATGCCTTAATGTAATTATTTGACAGCTGATCTTGGTGGATGGACTCGGATTGTTGTTGAGAAACCTTTTGGCAAGGATTTACAATCTGCTGAGGAACTTAGTTCTCAGATTGGAGAGTTGTTCGAGGAGCCACAAATCTATCGAATTGATCACTATTTGGGAAAGGAGTTGGTTCAGAATTTGGTAATGTCTCTAACTTCACACTTTGGTTATTACTTGTGAACTCTGCTTATTTTCTTTTCTTATGCAAATATGCAGTTGGTTCTTCGTTTTGCAAACCGCTTCTTTTTGCCTCTCTGGAACCGTGACAATATTGACAACGTGCAGGCATGTTCATCTTTCATTGATTATATTCAATTGTTATTTATATATGTACCGGTGGCAACCAGCAACTGCAAAAGCAAATTAGTTTTGACTCTGCTCCAGGGTTAAACGGTTTTTTGTTATATATATGTTGGTGTTTCTATTGTCAGATAATGCGCCTGTAGCATTTCCAGGCATTAATATTCCATGTAAATTGACCTATATTTTGATTTCAAAACTATTTTCAGATTGTATTCAGGGAGGATTTTGGAACTGAAGGTCGTGGTGGATATTTTGATCAGTACGGGTATGATTAGGAAACAATTGTTTCCAAATTTGTTTATTGATTAATAGTTCAAGCGAGATCATGGTTTCAGTTTCAAGTAAACTTGTTACAAAATTTGAAATTTAGATCTCCTAATCGATTTTCGTGCTGGTATTGGGTTTGGAAATTCTATTTTGCCAACTTACCTCGTTGCTCTATTATTTCCAAATGAAATTTGTTCATTGCATTAACCAATGGTCTTTTTTTTGGTCAGAATTATCCGTGATATTATTCAAAATCATCTAATGCAGGTATGTGTTGATTTTCAATTGAGTTAATTGACATGTCATCTCTGCATTAATGATTATCTCTTCACTTGGGTGCAAAATTCCGTACTTTTACAGGACAAATAGTGAATTTTTATTGTTTTCTGATTTGTACTTCCTGCGAGTTCTGGGAGATTTCACCATTTATAGATCTGTTAATCATATTAACTTACTTAGACCCATCTGTCGTGCATGTGTTATGACTCATTTCCAAGTTTTTTGCCCCTTGTTTTTCCCAAACAATACAGGTTCTCTGCCTGGTTGCGATGGAAAAGCCAGTTTCTCTCAAACCTGAGCATATCCGAGATGAGAAAGTCAAGGTGCGTAATTAATTTCTATTTCGATGTGATGATAATGTTGGCACACTTCCGAACGAAGCTGAGAGATAAACTGATTAATTTTGCTTATAAAAGTACATGTATTAGAAACGTGGTGTGCTGCTGTAATAAGCATTACTCTTTTTTTCCACAGAATAATAAGGCTCCTCTAGGGATGTGCACCGAGTTCAAGAAATATTTTTTTGTATTTCTTGCTGATTAATGTGAAAACAGGTTCTTCAATCTGTGCTTCCAATCAAGGACGATGAAGTTATTCTTGGGCAATATGATGGCTACCGAGATGATCCAACGGTTCCTGATAACTCAAATACTCCAACTTTTGCAACTATGGTTCTACGTATTCATAATGAAAGATGGGAAGGTATCTTACTCTAATTTTCACTATAAATTGACACAATGAAACCAATTTCAAGAATGACATGATTTTGTAAAATCCAAACGCAATCATTATTTATTTATGTATTGGGTTCAGGTGTCCCTTTTATTCTAAAGGCGGGGAAAGCATTGAATTCAAGAAAGGCAGAAATTCGAGTTCAGTTTAAAGATGTTCCTGGTGATATATTCAAATGTATGTTAGCAGACCCTTCAAATTTTCACTCATTACTTTTTATGATGAATCTGACTTAATTTGTTTAATTATCTCTCAGAAATTGAACTCATGAGATAGCAACATAGAATCTAATAATTTCCCTTCATGCTAAATAGTATTGCTTTGTCAGAATTTGTTCCACACACTATACGGATTAAATATTTTCTCGTTGTTCAGGTAAAAAGCAAGGGAGAAATGAGTTTGTAATACGTTTACAACCTTCAGAAGCCATGTACATGAAGCTTACGGTATGCGTATTATGCTAACACCGTTACTGATATATCATTATTACTTGCTGCTCCTGTGTTTGTCTTGCACATTTCTTGGGTAATGATTTTGTTAGATTTCACAAATGAAAATCCTGTGTATTTTCTTCTTTTGCTGTGTTATGGGCTAAAGAATCTGGAATCCGGTCTACCACTTTTCTTAACATCCTTGTATAACTTTCTTTTGCCATCACCTTCTCATTTTGTGTTCTCTCTTAATGTCTCTTATGCAGGTTAAGCAGCCTGGACTTGAGATGTCAACGGTTCAAAGTGAATTAGACTTGTCATATGGGCAACGTTATCATGGCATTGCAATTCCAGAAGCATATGAACGTTTAATACTCGACACGTATGCTTACTGCTCTTTGGCATTTAGAATATATTAGCATATGATTGGCCATTTTGCTGCTTTTGCTTCAGTTGTTGAAAGATTTATATAGTTTTCTGCCGAGCTTGACTGGTAGTAAATACTAAAATGTGGATCTGAAAACAGCATTAGCGACATAATACAGGGATGAGTTTTAGTATTTCATCTTTTCTTTGACTACTTATTCATGACGACATCATTTGGATTTGACAGAATAAGAGGCGACCAGCAACACTTCGTTCGAAGAGATGAGTTGAAGGTAATGCCATTCTAGCCTTTTATATCTTAACTCATGCTGTGGATTTCCTAGTTTGATAGTTTTGTCATGTCAATGATCAGGCCGCGTGGGAGATCTTTACACCTCTTCTGCACAGAATCGATGACGGTGAGCTAAATCCTCTTCCATACAAACCAGGCAGTCGAGGCCCTGAGGCAGCAGACGAGTTGCTTTCAAAAGCTGGTTATGTACAAACGCACGGCTACATATGGATTCCTCCAACGTTGTAGAGAGTAATTTCACCTATCCTATGGTCTGAACTAGCACAAACAAAATAATTTGCTTTTAATAATGCAAAGCCTCATAAGCTACCCTTTCACGTGTAAGCATGTGGTGTGGTGTGTGACGATGTCTAATACTTGTTGTATTGTATGCAAGCTCGAAAGTATAATGTTTGGCGATTAAAAAAGAATGAAGTAGTTTCTTATAAAAAAAGCTTTCTCGGTTTTTGCCTTTTTCTTTTCACCAAGTCATCTTAAGGCTAAAATATAATCCAGAATGGGATTGGCATCAAAGTAGCAGCAATCGGGAAGGTTTTTCGTCTCGTAAAAATGAACTTATATTTGCTCCCTTTGCTTTCTTTTCATTCTTATTTTATTACTATTATTTTTTGGTCTTGTTGGGTTGATCTCGTTTTCTTATGTTTAAATTCTTCTTCTTCTTCTTCTCCTTCTCTCTCTCTCTCATTGATCTCTTTTTCCCTCAACAAATAACGTTGATTTATCTCTCAAGCATTCTCTTTTTAGGGGACTCTAACATTGTAGATGTTATCATAAGACCATACAGTTTTTTTTAATTTATTTTTTTAAATTTATCTCTGTATCCCTTAATAATAAAGTTTACTTCTCTCTCGAACTTTTTTTTTTTTTTTTTTGGGACTCTCTAACATTCTAGATGTTAACACAAAACAATACTTTTTTTATTAATTAAAATGAACATATGACCATAATTTATTATTAATTATCTACAACTTTTGTTGTAAAAGCCATTCTTCCAAACATTTGAATATTCTCTATTCATACTCAATAGTTAAGATACTCTGGATGTATTTGATTCATGAGTTAAGTTATAATAAATTAATATTTTATTATTAAAATTGATCGATTTAATTATTGTTTTTATTGATTTTTTAAAAAAAGATAAAATTAAATTCAAAATTTTGAATATAAATCAATAAACAAATCATATTTGAAATTTTACTTGGAAGATTTGACATGAACAAGAAAAATTTTAACATAAGACCATACTATTTTGATTAATTAAAATGAACATATGACTATGCTTAATCATTAATTATCTATGATTTCTCTAATAAAAGTTTTTTTCTAAATGCTTAATATTTTCTATTTGTACTTTAATTTAATATGATTTTGATCAATAATTTATTATATAAAATGTGATTCTGATTTCAATAATTAAACGCTTGAAATTTTACTTTTAAGATTTGATACGAACAAGAAAAATTGTGTGTTTTTTGTTTACGTTCGAGTTAAGAGTACCTTTCAAGTCTACATCATAATATACAATGCCTATCTTATCTCGTCCCCTCTTGTCAAAAGTAACGCTTTAGACCAATCCCCACCAATGCGGAGATCCCATATACCTCACAGTAAATAAAAGGACATAAAATAAATAAATAAATCCCCACCAATGAGGAGATCCCAAATATCTTACGTAAAATCGAAGGACATAAAAGAACTCTTTCCCTTACATAAGAAGGAAGGAAGAAAAAAAAAAATCCCCTGGCACCATAAGAAATCAACATAGCTTTGACGAGTGCTAATCCTATCTGGTATATACTCATAAAACTAATATAGAAGAAAATATATGTATAGTTAAAATTAATTAATTAAATTTAAATAAGTTTTATAATTTTTTAAACTATTTTATCTATAAATTATTATTACTATAATATTAATATAATATACGTTAAATTTTTAATTTATTAATTTAAGACAATCAAAATTAAGAAAAATCCTTTTTGAATAATTATATTAAAAATACAATTATACAAAAAAATACATCAATTTTAGAGCCTATATTTCTGTTGAAAGATCAATTGACAAATATGTACTTAAGTAGTATACATAAATTGAGGCACCTTTGCTTCACCATCTCAAAAACTTTTTTAATTTATTTTTATCTTTTTCTTTTAAGTCAATAGATATTTTAATTAATTTTTAAAAAAATCATACAATTCACACATAAAAGGTTTAGTTTTAATCAGTGAACCAGATGCAAATGCAAGTTAAGTCTTTCCACTTGCTTACCAAGTTCTTCATTCTCTGATGGATTCATCCGAGTTCCAAGGGAAAAAAAAACTTTCAATGATTTATGATATTTTTTTAACAAAAGGAAAAATAAAAGCACTACGTAATCAACATAATATAATTCTGTACTGTAAAATTTACAACAAATGTCATTAAACTATTATATATATTAAATGTGATCAGATAATAAATATTATTTCATAAAAATCTCCATCAACATTTCCTCAAAAAAAAAAAAATCCATATTGATAAAATCGTAAAGGTAAATATTGATATTTGCTAAAAGTAACAAATAAAATTGCAGGAAAAAAAAAAAAAGATAAAGACAGGATTTTCTTTCTTTCTTTCTTTGTTCATTTGTTTTTTTTTTTTTTTAAAGAAAGGCTTTTTATCACAATAAGATATTTTATGATTGAAGAGGAAAATCAGAATTAGATATGAGTAAGGCAATATATACGTACTAAACTGAGTTTTTATTTTGCTGAATTATTAAAATAACTTTTTAACAATCTAATTATGATTATACTTTAAAAAATTAATTTAATGATTAAAATTATAAATAACTAGTACTTAAAGTACAATTTTTAACGTGCTATCATTCAAATTTATCTCCAAAATATTATTTGAAATGCGAAAATTGGCCAAGAAAAAGAGAGACCATAGAATAAAAGAGAAAAAATTTTGTTTTGTACTGTTTTTTTTTTTTTTTTTGGAGAAAAATAGAAGAGAAGTTGATGATGTAGTCAAGGCTGCGAGGGGTTAACGTCACCAAGTAACATGCGAAAGGCGAGTCCTGATTGGTGAAGAACTTCTCTCTCACCCCTCGTCTCCTCCACGTGTCCTCTGTCCTTCCCCTAACTTTCCCCCTCTCTCTCTCTCTCTACAATCTCTCTCTGCTATTTTTAGCGCTAGTACACTCACTCTCTCTCTCTAGTTTCTCTTTTCTGTTACAAACAAGCCCATTCCCTCCTCCTCCTCCTCGTATCTGCTTTTCTCTGTTCCGTTGGTTCCCTTGTTTGGTCAAACTCCCTCTCTCTCTCTCTCTAATGCTTTTTGGGCTTAGGAATCAAATTCCTTTAAGGCCAAGCCTAGCGCCGCTCTTTGTCTTTCCATTCCATTTCCCCAACTTTCTTCTTTCACTTGCCTCCTACACATTCCGGGCTCCCTCTCTCTCTCTAAACGCACACAGCTATCATAGAGAAAAAAAACTGCCCTTTTCTCCTCTCTCTCTCTCTCTCTCTCTCTCTCTCTAGGGTTTCCCTTATTTGATTGGATTCAAAGCTTGAGCTTTAGCTTTGTGTTAGTACTTCCACCCAAATGATTAGAATTGAAAGTTCGGTCTGGTGTATTTTTGTCCAAGAATATCTTTGTTGAAGCAAAAGGGTTTTCTTTTTGTTGATGAAAATTTATTCTAGTTTCCATCTGTTCTAGTTTAGTTCTGCGTTTTTCCTTTCTCTCTCTAAAAATGACTCTGAATCTTTCTGGTGGTTCGATCTTTTCCGCTTATTCTTTGACGGAACAGAGCCTTTCCGATCAACAAAGGGGGAAGAATTTTGAGTCGGCCTTCTTGAGTTTCAATTTCGATTTGGAGGATTCTGATTTCGAATCAATGGAGAAGAAGGCAGAAGAAAAGATTGAGGCCGGTGAGCCTGAGATTGATGACATTCTTGATCAGTTGCCACTTGATCCTTTTGAAATGGGAATCAGAGGTTGGCTTCGCGGTTTCGATACGGGTTCGGAATCGGTTAGCGATTGCTCGTCTTCGATGGATGATCCTGAGGCGGAACTGCATTGGGTTTGGAATAGTTCGTTAATTTATGACAAAACATCAACGCCATGTGATAAGGCTAAGGCTAGTGGGTTTGTGAAGGAGTTTCTGAGTTTTAGCCATGTTGAAAATCGGGTTTTTGATGGCGACGGAGCTGAGGAAGTAATGCCTGTGGATTATTCTTCTCAAGGCGGTGATGCGCATGATGCTATTTCCTATTCTTTGAGATACCTGGGCGTTCAGGACCTTCTATCTGTGGAAAGAGTTTGCAGGTCTTTGCATAGAGCTGTTAGAAATAATCTTCTGTGGAGGAATGTTTCCATTTCTTGGCCATTGAGTCAGAAGATCACCGATGATACTCTTGTAAAGTTGACTAATAGGGCTGAAGGTAATCTCGACTGCCTGAATCTGGTGCAGTGCTCGAAAATTACCGATGCCGGTTTGAAGCGTGTGCTAGATATCAACCCAAAGCTGACAAAGGTGAGAATTTGCCAAACCAATGTACATATATCTATATATTATTTAAGTGTAGCTAATATATACCTTGAGATACTTTAGAGCTTGTTTGGTAGGAAGGAAAAATGGAAGGAGGGAAAGGGATGAGGGGATTAGTGGAAGGATTTTGGGATTTACTGGTTGAGGGGATCTGGGAACGGATTGTTGAGGGATTTTTCTAAAGAACCTCGATTTTGATCTCTTTGAAAATGGAGACATTAGAGTAGGGAATCCCTACCAAACACAAGTAGAGAAATGTTCTGCACTTTCTCTCTATTCCTCACCCAGGTTATGTATCATTTCTATTTTCTTTCCCTCTTACAAAACTTGCCTTAGATTTTTGAGAATCGGCAATGCAAATAGTACTTTCAACTCCCTCATGCAGCTAATACTGATTGTCACTTTGGCTCGTATTTCTCTTGCTCATCTGCATATGCATTATGGGAATGTTGTGTGTAAGCCGTAATCTTCATGCATTTTCCTATGTCATAGCTTATTTGTCTTTTTTAGGACGCAAAAATCTGCCCATGGTGACTAGTTTCTGTTTTATATGTAGTATGAACGAGTTAATGGTCAAGACTGATAGAAGTAGTTTTTAGGAGTTTGCTGTATGAATGTATTCATGTTATTATTATTCTTATTATTTGTAACGACGAAATGAATTAAATTCTCCACGGAATCTTCTCATGCTTTTTGATGATCTGGCTCTTTAGGAGCTCATAAAGCTTGGCGTTCATTAGTTTTTGGTTTACTAGTAGGTACTTACTATTTTCTTTATAGTACTTAACTACTTATCTATCACTGATTTATGGTCACTTGATAGAAACTGAAGCTTTCAAATAAAAAACTTCTGCATGTTTATTAGAGTTTCCTCGTCTCTAGTTGAGTAGCTTTGAATTTGTTCGTTCTTGGTTATTTATAAGTGTCTTCAATTATTTACTTTGGTTTTGTAGCCAACTAACAAAATTTGGCTTTTATTCGAGCAGTTAAGCTTGCCTGGATGTGTTGGGATTAGTGCGGACAGCATTTTGAGTCACTTAAGGGCCACAAAGTCTGCAGGTACTCTTAAACTAAAGCTCCTGAGGCTTCGTGGGGTCTCTGGCCTAACTAACGACAAGTTTAAAGAGTTAAAGTCTTTGTTGTTGGGTGAAGATAACCAAAAGCAGCTCATAGCCAACAAACCGAGGTTTTATCATGGCAAGCAGACAAATCTCACCTCTGACAATGATGATCATGCCATTGATGTCGATCTATGCCCCAAGTGCCAGAGCCTGAGACTAGTTTATGATTGTCCGGCGAAGAGTTGCCAAGAGAAACATCAGCCTGCTCAGTTGTGTAGGGCTTGTATACTCTGCATAGCCCGCTGTAGTCATTGTGGTCGCTGCATTATAGACTCAGAATATATGGAGGCATTTTTTTTAGAATTATTTTGCTCAGATTGTAAACATCACCTGCTCGACTATCATGAGACGCCTGGAGAGAAGGGTGTTTCTTCCACATTCACCTTTTTCATTTTCGGCTGATATAGAAAATGCTGGACCTCAAAAAAAGAAAAGAAAAGAAAGGAAAAGGAAAACAAAAAAAAAAAAAAAAAAAAAAAAGGAATTACACCTTGAAAAGTTGGTACTAAGAAAAGTTCCAAGTTTCGCCCGTGCCAAAGTGGCTTTCTATGCAGGATACCGGGCTTTCGCCAATTGCTACGGAGAAACTACTTGATTATTGATCCCTCTGGAGGTAAGTAGCATGTATTGCTACAGTTGCAAATAAGAGAAGCAAATTGTATTCTTTGCAGAAAAAAGGGAATTAAAAAAAAAAAGAAAGAAAAAAAGATACAGAAAGTTCAGACAAGGCTGGAAAAGAAGGAGATCTCAAATGAATTTCTCTGTCAACTGGGTGATGGCTAGTGCAGACATGCCTTTTGTATTCTTTGATATCATCTTGGAAAGTGTCTGTGCTTTTGTGAAGTTCATTTCAAAATGTTGACAGTGATTAACATAATTATAATTCCAACTCCTTTCATATAACAAAGTAAACTTCCTTATATTGCTGTTGCTTGTTTAAGTATCTTCTGCTGACAGTCATTTTCATTGTGTTTTGCATTGTGGATCGTACTGGCCTAATGGGAGTTTTTGGCAAGTAAATTCTTTTGCCGGAAAAGAAAATGAACACAGTGAGTTTCACTGATATTTTCTTGAGCCGGTCTTTACGTGGCATATTGGACACTTGCAAATGGAGGAGTTCGGCTGTGGTGCTTGAAGGGATTAAGGTGTTAAAAGTGATAGGTGAAGGGTAATCTTTGTTTGGCTGGGTGAGAAAGGGGGAGGAGAGAAAAAAACTATGCATTGTGAATCCTTTTGGTTGGTTAAAAACAATCTTTCTAAAACTGTATCCATTGGACAAAATGACGAAATACTGAAATATGCACATGTAACGAATAATTGTATTGGATTGAATGCATTGAAAATCCAATTAAATTGGATTAGATTTTTTTTTTGTGTCTCTAAAACGTATTTAGTTCAATTCTAACGTAATATATATTAAAATGTATTTTTATTATTTTTATTGTCTAATTTTAACATTTTTTCCTCACTTCTGAGGGTCAACCCACACCCACACTCAGTTTCTCTTATTTATTTATTTATTTTAGGAAACAGTTTATCTTTTCAATTCTTTTTTCTTAGAACTTGATGTGGTTTCTTTTTCTTTTTTAAAATAGCTTTTATGGATTTTTTTGGATTGTTTTTATCTTAAATTGTATTTTTTAAATGGTTTTTATTAGGGACCTTAAATTATAAATAGTGCAAGGGAAACTTCCATTTTAAATTTAAAAAGATATAAAATTGTGAACGTAATCACTTAAATAGACAGGGAAATAGACATATATACATATATATATATATATGTATGTATTTTGTGTTTTTGCTCCGAATAGGTGTGTATTCAAAGACATGTCAAAATTAGAAAATTTTAGGAATTAAAATGGGGAGGGCTGTAATATGAATTGTGATAGGATTTATTTTTAATATTCATATATAATCTAATGAATGAGATTTGTTTGTGTATGATAATAATATATGCCTTATCCCATAATATACACTAAAAAATCAAAAAAATAAGAAAAAAAGAGAGAAATTTAAAAAAAAAAATCTTTCAGCCCCAAGTCCAATGACTCACCCCCTCAACGACGAGCCCTCCTTTTGCTGACAAGCTTCCTTGTCCACTCCCCTATCTACATCGCCTTTTTCTGATGATGTCCTATCCTAGTGTACGTCACCAAATCTCCCAAACCCTAATCTCCTCTCCCTTATCCTCCACCTTTTTTTGACCTCATCCGCGATGTCCCTTACACTGCCATCCCCATCGCCACCTACCTCTCTTTCTCCAACGACATCCCAATAGTCATGCACCACAAGGAGGTTAAGGACTATAGCACCTCCATGGCCATCAAAGGCTATTTCCAACATGACCAGATTAGCCTCATCATCAAGGACCTTATTACCAGCGATGCCTCCTTTTAAAGACGGCCACCCCTCTCCGTGTTGCCAACCTCAAGGTCTAAGATGCCATTGTTTTGATCTACCAGAAGTAGGGCTGGAGGGAGAATTTCCAAGAGAACGGGATTGGAAGGGGATGTTGTCAGCTAGGAGCATTTCGCCAGATCGAAAGGGGACATGACTTCACTAAGTTGGGGGGCCGATTAGGAGGTCGTTTAGGGCCACCAGATTTGGCATCGATGGAGTGAGATTGTGGGTTTTGATTTTTTTTTTCTTGAAATTTCGTTTAATTTTTAAGTTAATATGATATAAGGTGCATTATGATTACAATCCACAAGCAATATCTTCATTGTTTCATTAAATCTAAATGGCTGAAAAATGAGCTCTATCAGTATGGTTTTTAAATAAGACCTTATCATAGTCTCTCCCTTAAAAAAAAAAAGGTTGAAAATATTATTTGTTTAAATTATAGGTTTTTTTTTAGAGAAAAACTATGGTAGAGGGCTCTACCATAAATTATGGTAGGACTAATTTTTTTAATTGTCTAAATGCAATCTAATGGTTAAGATTTGTTCATGTATGATAATTATGGTATACCTTAACTTATAATATACAATAAAAAATTAAAAAACTAAGCAAAAAAAAAAAAAAAACCCCGCTGTCTATCTGTAACTTTCACGATTGATGACCTTAATCTGGTGATCAACCCCCCGGTGACCTTCGTGGTTGCCCCCTACTAGTAGATCCTCTACTGCCCGCGCCCCTCACCCCCCCTTGAAAACCCCAACCCACTTACCTTACCCTAACAATGACCTTTAACTCTCGCAATATCAAATTGGTCATCCCCCTACCTCAATGACAACCCCTAACGCCCATGAGATCAGATCGACCGTCAGGTAATCTCCTCACCCCAATGACAACCCCCAACACTCACGAGATTAGATCGGCCGACCCCCACCCTGACAATGACCCCTAGTCCCTATGAGATCAGATTGGCCATTCCCCCACCCCAATGATGATCCTCATCGCCTGTGAGACTAGATTAGCTCTTTAACTTCAACAGCAACGCCTTGATTATCTCTCCAACTCCACCGAGTTGAATCTCTTCCAGTTACTATCCCAGTCTAACTTCGACGTCATAGTCTGAATGAGCCCACCGATGGGGTGTTCGAAGTTGGAGACCACCAAGCCCGATTACCTCTCTAACTCTGATGATGACTCCTCCCGATATACCTCTGTTGCAGATGGAGAAATTTTGTGTATAGAAAAAAAAAATTTATTAAATTTTGGGGAAGAAGATGTTAAAATTTTTCAAAATTTTAAATTTTTTCTTCAATATTATATATCAGTGCTTACCATTTTTACTATATACCTTCAATATTATAGCCAATCAATAAAAAATAAATAGCTCTAAAGTAGAGCCTCTCAATTTTTCATTTTTTTAAGATAAAAAAACAAAAACAAAATTCGGCTGCAAATACCGCCTAAAATAAATGTCCAATTTCAATTTCAAGCCGCAAAAAGAAAAAGAATAAATAAGATAAAAGAAATTAAAAAAAATGAAAAAGGAAGGAGTCAGAACTCAATTCTACAATCTCTTGCCCTAAAACCCTAGCTCCTATCCTCTTCTAATTTGGTGGATTTTCTCAATCTGAATTCTCCTCCCGTTTCTCGTTCTCGAGGAAAGGGGGAATCTTTACTCAGGAGCAGAGGATTCCGTTACAAATTAGCTCGGAATTGAACTTCAATCAAAGCTTTTTCGCCTCAATCTTCAGTCTTCTGTTGAAAACAGGAAATACCAGTTCTTTTCTCTCCTTGTAAGAATCGAAAGCATAAAACTTTTGCCGATTAATATTTGGTGTTTTACTTGATTTTTCTTATTATTTAGAAGCTTATCTACAACCCCTGCTCATCCTCTTCGCTTCCTGTTTATTTTGTTTGGCTTTAGCTAAAAATTGATTGTCTTTTTTATGTTTTTTTTTTTTATTGTTTTTTATTTTTATTTTTTAATAATTTGTCATGAAAACAGGAAGCAAATCTAGAAGCAAAGACCGCCATGGAGAATGGTGAAATTCCGGAAAACGCCAACGAACGTAAGATTGCCTTCCTTTTCTATTTCAATTTATGTAAAAGTCTTCTCTTCTCTCTTTTTTTTTTTTTCATTTTTAAATTTTTTATAATCCGCAAAGTTTAGTATCAATTTCCAAGAACTGAATTTATTTTGTGGGACTTCCAGATTGCCCAGGTCCACAATCCGAATCAGCTGGGAAATCTGATGCGTGCGAAGGATGTCCTAATCAACAAATTTGTGCTACTGCTCCTAAGGGCCCTGATCCAGGTATTTGGCTAATTTTTTTACTGGTTCTACACACGGTTCAGAATAAATTTTTATTGTGATCCCATCGAAAGAATGGCTTGTTTTTGCTTGAATTTGTTAATGAAATTGCTGTTGGTGGATAAGATTCTGGTGTTCGTAATTCCCTATTTGCTCCGACCTGGCCATGGCTTAAAACTAAGCAAATCTAGTTCGATGGTTGAGTATTCACCGAAGGAGTCATACACACTTTTCCATCACTTTTAGACGAAAAAGCATAATTGGTTTGGCATATAGATTTGAGCTAGTATGGTATTTGATTCTTGAACTATCTTACTTGACATAATAAAGATGCAAGTTCTGTTATATATGATTAGTGGATCTTGTGTATGCAGATCTGGTTGCGATTGCAGAACGAATGGCAACTGTAAAGCATAAGATATTGGTTTTATCAGGGAAAGGTGGAGTTGGCAAGAGCACATTCTCTGCCCAACTTTCGTTTGCCTTAGCAGCAATGGACTTCCAGGTGGGTCTTCTTGACATTGATATTTGTGGCCCAAGCATCCCGAAGATGCTTGGCCTAGAAGGACAGGAAATACACCAGAGCAACCTTGGTTGGTCTCCAGTCTATGTTGAGTCCAATCTAGGGGTTATGTCGATTGGTTTCATGCTTCCTCATCCTGATGAAGCTGTTGTCTGGAGGGGCCCTCGTAAAAATTCGCTCATCAAGCAATTCCTGAAGGATGTGTATTGGGGTGAGCTTGATTTTCTGGTGGTTGATGCTCCTCCTGGAACCTCAGATGAGCACATTTCAATTGTCCAATACCTTGACGCCACGGGAATAGATGGCGCGATCATTGTCACGACTCCACAACAAGTCTCCCTGATAGATGTACGGAAAGAAGTGAGCTTTTGCAAGAAAGTCGGAGTTCAGGTTCTTGGCATTGTTGAGAACATGAGTGGCTTGTCACATCCGCTTATGGACTTGAAATTTTTGAGGATTGCAGAGACAGGTGAGGAAAGAGATGTCACGGACTGGGTTAGGGAGTATGTGAGAGAGAAAGCTCCAGAATTGCTGAATGTGATAGCTCACAGTGAAGTTTTTGATAGTAGCGGTGGCGGTGCCTTAAAAATGTGTAGGGAAATGAGAGTTCCATTTCTGGGGAAGGTACCTTTGGACCCAAAGCTTTGTAAAGCCGCTGAAGAAGGTAGATCCTGTTTTATTGGCGACAACTGCGGGGTGAGTGCGCCTGCATTAAAGAAAATTGTAGAAAAACTGATGGAGAGTCGGGGGATATCAAAAATGTTGGTGGATGATGTTGCATAGTTGGTTTGCTTCATCGAGTGATCTAGATTTCTTTTTCGTCCCAGTAGTTGTGAAATAGTTTTGTTATTTTAGTTTTGAAGTTCTTAATTATTTCAATAATTACGACCCTTTTATTATAGGGGTTACAATACTAATGTTTAAAAACCATGACTCCTTTCAAGTAAAATAATAATAATAATAATAAAAAAAAAACCATGACTCTTTTGTTGTACTTCATCTTAAACTTTTGAGCATAGATTAAAATGTATACACGACATTATCTATATTTCGAATATTTTGAAATTTCAACATGGATAACAAATGAAAGTTATTTCTTGTTAAAGTATCCCTTAAATGTTTATAATATCTAAAAATATCTATGAAAATCTAAGATATTTTCATAAAATGTTCAAAAATTTAGGTAATTTTTTTTGTTATTAATTTTGTAAAAATTTCAATTTTGACAATTATTTCATTTCTTTTTTAAATGCTAATAAAAGGTAACAATATTTTTCAACTTATAATAATAAAAGAATTGTAGTAATAAATTGTAGTGGAATGATGGTAACGATGTTAGGAATTAAAGGAGAAGAGGATGAACAATATCAAGTTAAATATGTTGAGTCCATTCGCTATTAAAGAAAATTTTATGTATTGTACACAAAGTGAATATCATGATTGTAAGATAGCAAGTGAAGGTACTGGGTAATTAGAAAATAATATATAAAAAAACGTAATGTAACTTAAATGAGTCAGATTGATTAAAATTTTATTGGCTTGAGTTTAGACTCCATAAGTTTAGAAGCTTAGACTCCATAAGTTTAGAAGCTAAGTAAAATTCATACGGTTATAATTCTCCTTATGATTCTTAAATTGAGTCAAGTTTAAAAGTACAAAATCCGAACAGTTTTTGAATATATTGGTATATCCTTAACCATAAATTGATTTCTAGATATCATTACATATCTATCTAGATTAATCATCGTCAAATAAATCAACAATATCTAATTTATGTATTAATGATTGGAAGAGACAAAAAAATAAATAAATGTGACACATTAACAATTATCTTTGAAACTATTCCAGGGCAATATCTTAAGGTGTATATTGTTTAGATCAAATTTAGTTACTATCTAATATTTTCCAATATGGTAGAAACTCTTTTTAATACAATAGACAATCGAAACTTATATGTACTCTTTTATGGGTAATATTTACATTTTATGTAATATATTATATTATTACATTTTGTTTATAATGTCTAATAAGTACGTGATATCATATTAAAATTACAATTAATGCATAATCTTTTTGATTTCTTACTAGACTATGTAATACAATTCTCATATTTAATTAGAAAATATTTGTTATAAAATTAGTTTATATTTAATAGCATTGATTGTTTTCATATTTTGTGAAGTTTTAATAAAAAATTATAAGTTTTTTTTTAGTATCTATTTTTTTCTTAGAATATCAATTAATATCAATATTTTTGTTGATTTTAATAGTAAATTAAGAACTCTACAATTTTGTCCATATCGACATTTTCATCTTTTGAGTAAATTTCTCGGCCATGGATTTTAGGGGTGAACAAAAAATCCGAAAACCCAAATAACCCACCCAACCCACCTAAGGAAAACCCGACGGGTTGGGTCCACGTCAGACCCAAAAAAAAGTCGGGTTGACCCACCCAACCCAATGTCAAATTGGGTGGGTTCGGGTTGAAATTCTAAAACCCAATCAAAACCCAACCCACCCAATGAATGTGTGTTTTTTTTTTTTTATATTTAGAAAAAATATAATGATTAAGCTAAGCCAATTTTGTTGATCCGACTGTCATTTCCCATTTATGCTTCCCCCCAAGCCAAAGTTCGTGCCTTGCCCTTACCAAAACCGATATCCCACCAGCTTCCTCCAATCGTCCCTTTCTTTGATCATCGGCCGTCACCCCTCGACGTATTCATTTTTGTCTCCCCAAGCCCGTGTTCGTCTTGTGTCTTGCCCTTGCCCAACCCTAACCGCCACTTGCCACTAGCCTACCCTGATCCTCCCTTTTGTTAGGATTTAGGAACAAGATTTCAAGTTTATTTCAATTTGCCTGACTTTAGTTCTTGTTACTACACACATTGAAGATAGAGATTATTCTTATGAAATATATTTGATTGTTTGTGGTTGATATTTCTTAGTATTCATTAAAAGCATGTTTTAATTAGTTCTTATTGTCTTTATATGACTTCTTTATTTGAATATTTGAGCTTGTTTTTTGATTTGTGATTAAATTTTTAAGTCATGTTTTATTATTTTGTTTTTATAAATTGCCGAACCTGAAAAACCCGCCAAACCCACCCAAACTTTAATTGGGTGGGTCGATTTTATATATTGGGTTAATTGGGTGGGTGAAAAAAATTTTCAACCCACCCAATTTTCATTGGATGGGTTGAAAAATACCAAAAATCCACTCAACCCACCCAACGAACACCCCTAATGGATTTCTGGATTGTGTATACGCTTGACGCAGCAGCATCTTGACGACAAAGGACAAGGTAGACTCCAAACTACATTAAAACGACAACATTATTATGAGGACGAAAAGTACTTAGAAACGACAAATAATCCACTACAACACCACCTTTGGATATAATGACAACAGAAAAATTTGACAATACAGTTAAGACGACCTCAATTTGTGAAATCGACAACGCCATGGACTTGAAAATGACAACATTAAATAAAATTAATTAAAAAAAAAAAGAAAGGAGATATAAACGCTGATGTGGTCGCTCGTAACTCAAAACGACAACATTATCAAGCCAAAAAGGCGTATAGAAAACGACAATATAATAATAACGACAAAAATCAATGAAACGACACCGAACACGGAAACGACAAATGAAAAATCTACAGTACCATAGAAAACGACTTAAATATGAGAAACGACAACGATACCGATCCACATCATTATAAATAAAGAAATAAATAAATAAAACACACATACTAATTTTTATTTTGGATCAAAACTTAGAACACAATCTTTATCAAAATATTAAAAAAATATATAGATATAGACATAATTTAACGAAAATATTATATTTATTTTATTTAAAAATATAGAGTTTAAATTTCAAAATAAAATAAAATAATAATAATAAGATATAAAAGAATTTGAGAGCTTTGATTAGTCAAGCAGGACTACAATTATAATTTGTTTTTTCTTTACAAGTTACGATTATAATATATTTGGATCACTATTTCAAATTAAATTCAAATTTTACTTTAAATTTTCATATTTTAAAATGCAATACACTATTTTTTACTTTTTTTTTAATTTAATGTTGAAGATTTAAATTCTATATTTTTAATAGAGACAGATACTTTATTGTTGTTTAATTATGTTTACAATCATTTTTTAAAACTTTCTCAAGAATATATTTAATTTAAAATTATTTTTATAAATAGATATTGAACTATAAACATTTATTCAAATTAACTTCTATTTGTTTAAAATCAATCAATATGCCTCTCAATATATAGAAAATCATTCAAAGTACTAATTCCATTTATATGTGTTTATGATTTTAATGAAAAACCAGAATTTACAATTTAAAATAAAATTTTTGAAAGGGTATTTTAGTAATTTTAAATATGCTATTTTGTTTTCTTTTGACTCTTTAGTTTTTAGCCAAAAACCTGTGTGTTGCAGCGGAAGATACTGTTGCATTGTACAAAAACCATTTCCATGTTCTTCCAACACTTAAACTAATTAGACTTTTAATTTATATAAATATTTTAAAATTTTTTTATTAATAACAAAAGTGATTTTCAATTTCAAATTGTTAATTTTTGTATTTAGTAAGTATATCTACTATTTATATTTATTTTATTTGAATCATTTAAAAATACAATTATACAAAATTTAAAAATTTGCCCTTGCTTCTAACGATTATAAACAGCTAATTTTTACTTTATAAATTTATTCATCTTCAAGTTTTTACAAACACATTATATTTAGTGGGTTTATCTACTATTTGTATTTATTTTATTTGCATAATTTAAGAATACAATTATATAAAATTCAAAAATTTTTCCTTATTTCCAATGGCTATAAACGACTAGTTTTTACCTTATAAATTCATTAATTCTCAAGTTTTTACAAACACACATCTCATCTATTTAATTCATTCATTTACTTCAGTAATTCTTCTCTTGATTAAAAAAATTTTGTAACATAGTTAGTATATTATTATTGGTTCTTATTATTTAGCTATTGTAAGTTTTAGTTTTATTTTTGTAACAAAGCTTTCTTAAGAAGACTTTTAAATTTTCATTTTACATTATACTCTTATAATGCTCCCTCTTTTAATTATTACCATAATGATTGACTAATAATAAAATAATATTTTATAATACTTTATTTTATTATATTCTTCCAAAAGTATTTTTCTAATAATACTTTATTTAATTATATCCTCTTAACATAAATTATGTTACATAATGATGGAACTTATACGCTTTTTTGGTCATACGTTATATTTTTTAGAAGCAAGATTAAATGTTTAAATATTATTTTGATTCTTTATCTCCACCTACCTTTTATATTTGTACAGTTTCCTATTCATTTTTTAATAATTTATTTTTATTTTCCTTTTCTTTTACTTCTCTCTTCTTTTATCTTTCCTCTTCATAAGTGTTATTTGGTTCTTCTTTTCTTTTTATTTTTTTATTATATTTTTTTCTTACTCTAATTAAAAGATAATAAGGATATTATATACAAAATTAAATAGACTATAAAAATATAATAATGGCACATTTTAAGTGCTCTAGTGGCTCAATTATTTGAAAATAGTGCAAAATCTTCTATCTTATCGTTTTTTGGAGGCCTTGTTGTTTTATAATTTCCAATCTCCACATTTTACTATTTGAAAAACAGGCCTTTACTTTTGTAAACTAAATACTTTGTTTACTTTTTCTTTTCCTTTCTTGGTTTTTGCCGTCGCTTTCTCTCTCTCCTCTTTGACTCTTCTTCTTCTCTTTTCCAGGTCTTACATTTTCATTTGAGATTTTTTTTTTTTATCTTGCCATTCAATTTCCCTATTATTGTTTGTTCTATTTATTTTGATTATGTTTTTGCTGATAATTCTCATCAAATTTTTATTTTAAGTATTTGAATCTTTTATATCTATTTGTTTGTTTGTTTTTTTTCCCCCTCATACTCCTTGCTTTTTATGTTTCTGAAATAAGTAAATCTTCAAAGAACAGTTAACAAAATAACTTTTTTGTTTTAATTTTCCCAAAAACAAAAGGAAAAAAAGGGATGCTTTCTTTGTTTTACAAGAGAGAAGTTTCTTTGTTTCACAGAAGTGAAACTAAAATCACTTCAATATCCCTTTTTTTTTTTGTTAATTCTAGATTTTCAATATAAGATTTCTAATTACTCTTCTTTTCTTTTTTCCATTTTCTCCACCATATAGTTTAAACTTGGTTTGATGTTGTTGTCTGGTCTTTGCTTATTTTTCTTTTTGTCTATAGGTGCTTTTGGTTCTTTCTGATGTTTGGTGAGAAAGAAAATTGAAATCAAGTCCCACGAAAAAATGGAGTATATCAAGGGTGAGTTTTCTATTTTTTGTTCCTCTGTTCCTACATTTTGTTCTTTATTTTTTCATTTTTCAATTTTTTTAATTTTTCTTTTTTTCCTTCTCACAAATTTATATTTATATCGATTTTTCTTTTTTAAGAATGTGGAAGTTACTTTTCTTCAATGTAGGATTTGGAGCATAGAGAGGAAGAATCAAGTTTTTTCCTATTTCATGATATGATTTTTTTTCCATTTGTGGGTAGTGTTTTGTTCATTTTATTTATTTTTCTATATGGTGGTCCACGACTAAGAAGGGACCAACTAATGAAAATAAAGGGCAAAAAATAAAATTCATAAAGGGAAATGTAAAAAGATCAAAAACTTATAACCAATCAAGAGCCATACTAATACACTATTGTCCAAGTAATAGTAAATGAATAGTGATTCATGCATTTACTTTAATATATATAATAATATGCTTTTCATCAAATCTATATTTTTTTTTCTTGGGATAATGGGACCACTTTGAATGTGTTTTTTATTTTTTATTTTTTTAATTTTGAGAATCACTTTGAATCTTATTCCATTTGCACAGTCCTTTGAAGAATTTATGACCAAAAGGTTATGGGATCACTCAGTTGTCTTTTTGCTTTTGAAAAGCAAATAAAAAAACAAGAATGAAATTACCTTATATTTTTCACAATCATAAAACCTTCATATATTTTCACATTCATTATTTACCATTCGAATCACCATTTTAACACCACAAAACACTCTCCAATTGTATTTCCAATCGATTTAATATCGAAAATAATTTCTTATGATCCAAATTTGAAAAAGAGCTACTACCATAATCCTTGATTGAGCTTCTCATGGCTGCCACACTCAAACGAGGGATAAACTTCTCAATTTAAGGTTTCAAATGTTCTCCACCATTTTTTCTTTTTTAAAATCATAGTTTTTGATGATCTTTGAGTGACAAAAGAGTAATTACGCTCATCAACTATATCATATTAGTAACTTCTGTTGAAATCATAAACAAATTTAAATAAAAGGGGCATTCTAAATGATTTGTTATATATCAGGGGTACAATGACTGGTTTCAAGCAAATAGGGCCAACTTGAGTGAATATTTATAATTTGAGGGCTATTTATAAAAATAGTCAAAAAATTTCAAAATTTCTGTAGTTTATTCCTATATCATTTCTCAAAAACTAAAACTAAAGTTGTAAATATAGGTTTAGTTAAGCAGTCCAGCTCATTGCCCGCAATTTTGTACTAGGGTAGGCCCTGCCTAACTTGTCAAATGTTAGGCTAGTTTGAGCCAAATAGGCTGGTTTGGCATCGGTTTGGCCCGTCCTAACTTTCGGGCTACCCGAATCCTGACCTACTAGCCTGTCTAAACATGCAATTTTTTTACAATATATTTGTAATATAAATTATTTTATAATAAAAAATATATAAATTACATATTATATTTCTATTAAAAAAATATTAACTGAAACTTTGAAAGTTTGTATTCTAATGTTAAAGTTTTGATATCAATTTTGATTTTTTTAAAAGTTTGTTTACTTGGCTTGAATTTAAGCCAGTCATGCTTTAATGAAGGGCCAGGCTTAGGTTTTCACACTTTAAGCAAGCCCAAACTGTCTTATCAATTAATTGAGCTAGGCTTGACTCGACTTGATATTCCCAATCCGTCAGTTTGTGTTAGGCTAGGCTGGACTGATCTATCCCAATTTGTAAGTCTACTATATACATAATTATAGTAAGAACCCGAATATAGTTATTAACCATATGGTACAATTAGAAAATAAAAATATCAGTTGTGTGAAAAGTAAAGCAAAAAAGGACATTTTATATTGTCCAAAAATACCATTGAAAATGTCTCCTGATAGAGTCTAGATTGCAAGAACAATTATTGAATTGCATTCAGCTTTCTCTTACTATTAATGCATGGTTTGCACAAGTCCAACAAGGCTAAGAGTCATTCTTTCTTAAAGTAAGGAATATGTGTCAAATGCTTATGGTATTGGACATATTAGTGATGGCATGAATAGTAACAAGACATGATGTGTATTTAGTGTACAAATTATCCCTATTCTTCAGCCAACAAAAACGTCTCTTTTCAGTCCTTTAAGTCAACATTTTGTCCCTTAAAACAAGCTTATGTAGCCCTAAACGAGAAAAAGTAAGTGTAATTAGCATTGTCCATGTGAGCAAACTAAGTCATTTAGTGTTCATTTTCACAACTTTTCCATTACCTTTCTCAGCCAAAAAGACTACCCCTCCCTCTTTCTTACACTTAAATTAAGGGACTTCAAGAATTTTTTGTGTTGAGATGTGTAAACTTATATTCATTGGTAAAATATAGTAAAATTTACATGTGTTTTTAATTTTTGGAGATTAGTTTCAACGTAATTTATATTTATAATAATTCTGTATTCATGATTTTTTTTTTTTGGAATAGGCATAAAAAACTAGTGAAAGATTGTTTTCTCGTATATAAACAGGAAAATTGTGTATAATGAATGACAAGTTAAACCATATGTCATGTGAGATTATATAGGAGTAACCTTGCATGGTCAATTTCTTGGAAAGAAACCACCCTGTACATATAAAGCAATCAAAGTTTGCTCAAAGTTTGCCTGGTCTGTTTCCTCCTAATCTCTCGTTTAGCTTTAATATGAAAAATTATTTTATCATATATAGATGGAAAGTTGTTTATAATTAATGACAAGTTACATCTTACATTATGTGTGATATGAATAAGCTTGCATGGTCGATATTTCCTAGAGGGAGGCCACCACATTGCTTTATATCTATATATAATGCAATCAAAGTTTGCTTGAAGTTTACGTTGTCTGTTTTCTCATAATTTCCCTCTTAAGCGCTGATCAAAGTTTGCTCAAAGCAACGAAATATTGTTATATATATATATATAGATATATACAGAAAACACATTGTTGGTTACAAGTCCTCTTTGCAGCTATCTCATGCAACCATTATCTCTGACGGTATTCTCTATCTTCTTGTTTTTCGTAACGTCTCACCCTAACCTATTCTCAACCTTACTTAGAAATGATAATCATTTGCAAGATATACTACATTTAGTGATTATAACACTTTACCTCATAACCAAAAAGTCATAGTCATAGTTATTATTAGGTTGATTATTGCAAAGACCCTCCTACTTAGACCTGAGTACTGAAAATTTTAGAATTTTATATCATAGAACTTCCATATACATTATCTTTCTTCATAAAAAAAAAACTTATCATATAAATATATGTTGTGGTTTTTCACAAGTGTGTGAATCAAATAAGTAATAAAGTGATGAGTAAAGAATCGTTTCCACTAAGATAGTATTATTAAGTATCGAAATTAGTTAACTTTAATTTTATTTGCGTTACTAAAAAATAATATTACAAGTGAAAATTAAATAAATAAAATAAAATTATAAAAATAAATGAATATTTATTGATAACACACAATCAAACACATAGATACTAAGAATTATGGTTTCATTGTAATTAATCAGATTTAATTTTATTTAAGTATATTATTATGATTTTGTGTTTATATTTGTTGACGGTTAACTATCCATTTTACTTTATATACTCTTTTTTAAATTATATATAAATTTTACATTTTTATAATTAAATTTTTATAAATGATTAGCAAATTAAAATTTACAATAAACAATACCGGATATATGAACTATATGTATATATAAACAATATCGTATATGTGAACAGTTAAAATATGAATCTGAATTCAATTATAAAAAGTGCTTATTGAGAAGTCAGTAATAATTAATAATACGACTATACAAAAACAGATAAATAATATATCCCAGATTTTATGGTATTTATTCTAAAATTATGCCATAAAAATTTTCTCTCAATTTCATGTTGTTCTTCAAATTATTCAAAAGTTGACCAGAAATTTGAAAGCATTAAATTTAAGAATAAATACGTCAACAAATATAACAATCATAATAATGTGCTTAATTTAATTAAACCATTATAATTAGATTATATCATAACTCTAAGTAAAAATTTGTTTAATTCATAATAAAAAATAAAATAAAATAACAAAATAAGAGCCTGTTTGGATCAAGTTTTAGAGATTTAAAAAAAAATAGTTTTGAAAAATATATTTGGGGGAAAAAACTATTTGGAGTGAAAAATATAAAAATTTATTCAAAAAAAAAAATCAATATGGATCTTATTTTATTTTTCTTGAAATTCTATGTAATTTAAAAAAAAATCATTTCATTTAAATTTATATATATATAAAGTTATGAATTTTTAAAGTTTAGAGTTTACGATAGCGTTTTGGAGATATAAATAATAAAAAGTGATGGTGAAGTAAAAAAAGTACCTAAAAGGTGTTTTGGAGACAAAATTTTTGTTGCTCCAAACGACCTCTAAATTAAACATTAAAATAAAAAAAAGAATATTAGAATGGTTACTGATATTTGTATTAACAGAATCTCCATAAACCCTTCATTTTATTAAAACTAAATTAAAGAAATGAAAATAATATTTTTAGTTTCACAAGAAGCTTTATTTTTTTTTACACTACATCTCACTCTCTTCGTTCTCACATATCTTTAGATCTAATTTGCCAATATGCTTTTTCTCTCTGCTCTCTTATCTGCCTTTGCCTTCTCTACCTTTTATAGGTAGTAAAATACATTGTTGCACACAAACAAAATTCAACAATTTTTTTGTGGTAGCTGGCAATGTGGTTTGGGCACAGTTCGGCGCATGAAAAGAAAAAGAAAAAGGAAAGAAGAAAAGAAGAGCAAGGAAAAGAAAAGAAAAGAAAAAACTATGCATAAATCTCAGCAGCCTCCTTATTAATCTGAATATAAAATTTATCATAATTTCTTCATATGAACTTTGATTTGAATGATTCTTTTTTTTTTAAATATTTATATTGATAAGAGGATTAAAATAAGTCAAGTTACAATTTTCCTGCCGTAAATATTGACCCTCATAGGACTTACTTCAAATACATAAATTTTTTTTATCATAATTTTACACTGCAGACAAATAAAATGCTAAAATTAAATATTTTCAAATAAAATGCTATAAATAAACTTATTGAAAATATTTAATTTTAAGTTCATTTAGCGTACTATTATTAAAAGAAAAAATAAAATAAAATAAAGTAAAATTAAATAAAAATATCATGAAATTTATAAAAACTCTAAATTAAAATAAACAAAACAAAATAAATTAAAACAAATAAAACTTTTAAGGATAATCCAAATTTTATATATGAAAAAATGATAAAATAACTTTATTTATTATGCAAGAGTAAATTTTGATAGAATCTTACACATTAGAAACTTATACTATATACAAGAGTTGTAAATATTGGCTGGGTTGCACGACCCAGCCCATTGCGTATAAGTTTGGCCCTAGGATGGACTTGGCTTGGCTTGTCAAATGTCGGGTTGGTTTCTTTGTCACGTCCCAAAATTTTGAGCACGTGATATAGAGGTGAGATTCAAGTAAAACAAGAGAATATCAAATCCTTAAGTTTACCAATTTTACCTTTTAAAACATTTATTGTCATTTTATTTACGTGTTTCGATTATGCTCGAGTGGTTTTAATTTAACTTTGTTATTAGAGTTATGTCATCATGTCCCATAAATGCATACTTTGATAAAATAGAATAAGTAAACAATGGAACATAAAATTTATAATTTATAATTTACAGTTTCGGAGCATTCAAAAATTTAACTACATACATGATTTTAAAAATAAAGGAATCGAAACTCTAACTTCTAGTCTATAGTTTCCAAATTATGATTATGTAACTCAAATAGTAACTTATATCATATAAATCAAAATCCATGTAAGTCTATAGTTCCCAAGTTATGATTACGTAACTCAAATGGTAACTTATATCATATAAACCAAAATCGATATAGTTGAAATCTAGAGTCTTATTATCAAACATATCATATTTGGATATTTCATCCATCATTCCAACACAAATAATTTCAAAATTATTTTTGGTTACTAAACCTCTAAATCAACACCAAGTCAGAATATGGTAAATTCTAAACAAGAAACTAAATTTAATCACTAAACTAGCCCCCAATGTAAACTTTGAGATCCCTAGCACAACACAATCATAAAGGAAGAGCTAGTCTAATTAAACTTTTAGATTGGTTAAATCTCGAACTGTTAACTTATTTAAATATGTAATTTTTTTATAATATATTTGTAATATAAATTATTTTATTATATATAATGAAAATATAAAAAAACAACATATTACTTTTTTTTATTAAAAAATAATAATTGAAACTTTTAAAATTTTTATTTTAATTTTGAAGTTTTGATATCAATTTTAATTTATTTTTTTTCAAAAGCATGTTTGTCCGGTCTGATTTTAAGTCCATCGGATTGGGTTTAGACTCTCACATTTCACACGGACCCTGCCTGGCCCATCAATTAATCGGGCCGGGTCACACACAGCTTGATGTTCCTCTCGCGTCTGCTAGGATCAGGCCAGGCCGAGCCGAGCCGGGCCATCCGAATTTGCTGGTCCAGCCTAACAACTGATTCAACTATTTGAACGGCTAAGATCCTCTAATCACAAACGAAAGAGTATCTATACGTTTAGCGGCTCTCTTCAGTCTTCTCTCTCCTCCAACTTTTCTTCCGTTTTCCTCGGCAATCTCAGGCGGACAGACAGATGAACACAAAATAATCCTGCTGAAACCATCCTCCGACCAATCAGAACTTGCCCATGTACTGCTCGGAGAAGCCGCGTCCGGTGGAATTCGCCGGCGGCGGCGGCGGCGAAGAAGAAGAATCGGAGAGGGAGATGATGATGGAGGTGGTATCCGTCTCCGCCTCCGCCTCCGCCGCCAATGGCGTCCTGCCACCTCACACCCACCACCGTGCCCACACCCACAACCACAACCACCAGAGCCAGATGATAATCCTGGGCGAGAACAACAGCAGCGGAGGAGAAGAGCAGGAGGTGAAGGCCCCGAAGAAGAGGGCGGAGACTTGGGTCCAGGAAGAGACCCGGAGTTTGATCGGGTTCAGGAGAGAGGTGGACGGGCTGTTCAACACCTCCAAGTCGAACAAGCACTTGTGGGACCAGATCTCCGCCAAGATGAGGGACAAGGGGTTCGACCGGTCCCCCACCATGTGTACGGACAAGTGGAGGAACTTGCTCAAGGAGTTCAAGAAGGCCAGGCACCAAGTCAGAGTCGGTAGTCGGTCGGCCAAGATGTCCTACTATGAGGACCTTGAGGAGCTCCTCAGAGACAGGAGCCAGCACAACAGCAATAGTAGCAACAACATTAACAACAACAACAACAACAGCAACAGTTCTGCTGGTGTTGCGGTGGTCGGTTCGGCTTACAAGACTCCTACTCCTCCTAAGGTTGATTCCTTTATCCATTTTTCTGATAAGGGTAAGAATTCCAGACTGACCCTTTTTGGGATTTTCTTGGTTTGGTCAGTGTCAGTGAGTTTTGGACCTAAAGGGATTTTTTTTTTCCTTTTTTTTTTTTTTTGGGACAGGTCTTGAGGATGCTAGTATCCCATTTGGACCAATTGAAGGTATTTTCTTGCCTATGAGAATTTCTCTAGTCATTATAAAAAAAAGAAAAAAGAAAAGAGAGAAAAACTTCATTCTCATTGTGTTTCTACGAGTTGATGACCTGGTTTTTGTGAATTTCTCTTGACTTTTTATTTTAATAATGAAATTTGACTTCTTTTACCTTACAGCTAGTGATCGTTCGGCAGTGAACCTGGAGAGGCGGCTAGAGCATGAAGGTGATCCACTTGCTATTACTGCAGCTGATGCGGTTGTAGCCAGTGGAGTTCCACCCTGGAATTGGAGAGACCCCCCTGGAAACGGTATAACTAGGAGTAGAACCTTTGATTTTAAGGTTTCTTTTACTTCTTGAAATCGTCGGTTTTGAGTACTGTTATGCAACTTCAAGGAAGAAGGTATCTTATTCAATTGCCATTGGAATAAGTTAGTGCTCAGTGACCTGTCCGAAGGAAGCATCATTCAAACAAATCATCATTTTAAAACTGTAATTTTCAGCTTGATACACAGTATTTTGCTTTTAAACTGTTAACTTTTGAATTTAGTTTATCAGATTGGCGAGAATACAGTTCTAAACTTTGATCTTTTTTACCTTTCTTGGTGCTGTTAAATTTACAAAGTTATACTAAAGAATCAACCTCCTTAACGATGGCGCTTTTGCCGTAGTCAATTCTGAACTTTCTCTATTGGGACTTAAATCAGTCCATGGTTTTGAACCTGTTAATGGGGTTGGCAGGGGGAGAGAGCCAACCTTCTTACTGCGGAAGAATCATAACAGTCAAGTTGGGAGAATACAGCAGACGAATTGGTATAGATGGAACCGCAGATGCAATAAAGGAGGTAATCAAATCCGCGTTCAGAATAAGAACAAAGCGGGCGTTTTGGTTGGAGGATGAAGATCAGGTTGTCCGGAGTCTTGACAGGGATATGCCTTTGGGAAACTATACCCTTCACCTTGATGAAGGTTTCTTATCATTTCTTTTTTTTTTTTTTTTTTTTTGTATGGTAGAATCTGTTGAAAAAAATAAGCTGTTTCTTCAACAAATATCAGAGAATTCTTTGGTAAAGCATAAAAGAATAACCTTCCAGTTTCTAGACCGTCAATCTTCATAAAGTTGCATATGTTTTTGGTTTCAATATGCTTCTAACATAATTCAACTGTTCCGTATTGTTTTCAGAATCCTCAACAAAGAAAACCTCACGCTCGGTTTGTTTTTGGCAGGAGTTACAATAAAACTTTGTTTCTATGATGAGTCGGAGCGGGTTGTGATGCGTAATGAAGAGATAACGTTGTACACGGAGGATGATTTCCGTGATTTCCTCACGCGCCGTGGGTTTACCGGTTTAAGAGAACTTAGCGGCTATAGGCGCATTGATACTTTGGATGATCTTCAGTCTGGTGGAATGTACCAAGGTGTCAGACTTCTCGGTGACTAGCCTATATTTCATCGTATAATTCCATCTTTTACATTGTAAAAAGCTTTGTTAATCCTACTAGTTTGGAGACGGAATTTTTTAATGTAAATAGTGTATACTACATACTCTAGTTTATTGGATATATACATATTGACATTGAAAAGATGTATTTGTATATTCTCACGTATGTTTATACATCTATACGACAAGGCCGTTATAGAAACCTATATCTGAGGCGGATCTTGTGGAGTTCCACATCCTAATTGAAAAGTGCGTTATTACTATTTTTTTACCTAAATAAACTTTGGTTTACATTTCTTGTCAATTTATTTGGATCGAGAGAAAATAATGCCTTCATTATCTCAACGACAATCCCATAAAAAAAAAAAAAAAAACTCGTGCTTGTTTACTTTGTCGCACTAGGAATGAAGGATAACGTTATCTACCGATTCCACACCCACACATCTCGTGACGTCATGGATTATGATCAGGCTCTGCTTTCTCGGAATCAACGGTGGAGATGCCACCTCATTGCCAACCCACTATTCTTCGCATCGTCAAATCTACCCCCCACTACTTTTATTTGTTTGTTTGTTTCTTAATTATATGACAACTTCGTCATATATAATATAAACCGTCTCTTGGCTCTCTTTAGTTCATATATACAAAGCTCTCTCGTGAGTCTGTATTACTTTTACTTCCAACAAGTTCATAATGGGGAAGATCAAGATTGGCATCAATGGTATTCTTTCTCCATTACCTGCTATCATTATTATTTATACTAAATTTTCTTTTGTAAATTGTGTATATATTTCTTTCTTTTATATATTGTGTTAAGCATTAGCTTGATTGGATCTTATGATCATGATGTTTTCGTGTGTGATTGTGGTTTTTGGGTGATAATCAATGAATGGTTTGGAAGGATCGGGCGATTGGTGGCCAGGGTTGCTCTGCAAAGAGATGACGTCGAGCTTGTTGCTGTTAATGATCCCTTCATCACCACTGATCACATGGTAACATCTTCCTTCCATTTTCATAGACAACATAAATGCCTCTGTACATACTTATATTTATGTGCGGCTCTATGTTTGCGTGTGTGTGATTCTGTGTGTTCGTCTCTTATTGCGCTGAGTAGAGTGTTTTTATATGTACTTGTTTTGGTTTTGGCTCACAATGAAAGGAAACGCATAAGTTAGCCCTTCAAACGTCTGATAAGTACTTTAGACTCTGATATGGAGTAACTAGCATGATTTCTTTACCACTACTTTAAACTTTTTGTTGTATGATTAGGAAATCTGCGTCTGCTAATTGATCATATGGTTATAATAAAATGAAAATGTGTACAATCTTTTGTTATGTTGGTCTGTTACGAGCGGATATTTTTGATGGATTTTTCCTTCTACCTATCTTAAAAAAGAAAGGATAGTATAGTTCGTTAGAGAGAACCAAAATCTCAAAGACTAAGATAATGTTTTAGACTAAAAGGAAATTACACACACCATTCCATTAATAGATAATCTGCCCATATAGAAAGGCTCACAACGTTTAAAGCCATAAAAATAGGAACGTCATCCTCATGATGGCAGATGAATGGGAAAGTGAAACGGTAGAAAAATAAGGAAAAATTACTTACATACCCTAACCCACTAACAAATGAATCTACATTGACTAATTCAAATATTCTACCCAACAATTAATTAAAATATAAACAAATACACGTAATATGGTCCATAATGAAAAATGTTTATTATTCTGGATTATTCTCTGAAAAAATGCAACCTGGATTTGGAAAAACATTTGACAGTTTAGATAAGTATTGTCAAAACCAATTTTGGATTGTGATGATGCGTATTGAATCTTGCAGACGTATATGTTTAAGTACGATAGTGTGCATGGCCAGTGGAAGCACCATGAGCTCAAGGTGAAGGACTCTAAGACCCTTTTCTTTGGTGACAAGGAAGTTGCTGTTTTCGGTTTCAGGTATTTCTAGTTTTATGCAGACCTATAATTCTGTTGATGAACTAGACTGTGTTTAGCCTATACTTCTATAAGGGTCTTGTTTTCTTTTGCATTTACGTCAATATAATATCATATTTGATGAATTATAGAAACCCGGAGGAGATCCCATGGGGCGAGACTGGTGCTGATTTTGTCGTCGAGTCCACCGGTGTTTTCACTGACAAGGACAAAGCTGCAGCCCACTTGAAGGTCTGTGGTTGTTCTGCCTTGAAAAGGAAAATAATTTAAACAAGAAAGGGGATTATTGTTGTTCGTTGTTGGTGTTAACGAGAAGGAGTACACGGCGGTGCTTGACATTGTTTCCAATGCCAGTTGCACCACCAACTGCCTTGCTCCATTGGCAAAGGTAAGTCTCGAGACTTTCAAAACCATCTACTCACTTAAGTGTCAAAAATCTCACTCTTCTCAAACATTTTATGACCTTAATAGGTTATCCATGACCGATTTGGCATCGTGGAGGGTCTTACGGTCCATTCTATTACTGGTGAGAATTTACACGACTTTTTTGTTTCATTTGTCCTTTTTATATTCCATATTTTCTAAGTGGCTTCTAGAGTGTTGATTAACCTATCAATTTTTTTTTTTTTATATTGATGCAGCCACTCAAAAGACTGTTGATGGCCCATCTTCGAAGGACTGGAGAGGTGGTAGAGCTGCTTCCTTCAACATCATTCCCAGCAATACTAGAGCCGCTAAGGTATTGAATGCTTCGTCTATATTTACGGATTGACACACGTCGTTTGCATCTGTTCTTTGGGTTGGAGGGTTGGATGTGTAATATATTTCTTTAACTACAGTAGAGTTGTGCTCTAACAAGATTAGTGCTGACAACATTAGCCTTGTTCTTTATCTGCAAAATAGAATCTTTATTGAACATGATTGCACTTTCTTTACACAGTAAGAGTGTCTTCTTCTCTCTAGTGCAATGTATGGACATTTATAGTTGTTCTTAATTGTGTAGGCTGTCGGTAAAGTGCTACCGTCGTTGAATGGGAAATTGACAGGAATGGCATTCCGTGTCCCGACTGTTGACGTTTCAGTGGTTGACCTCACTGTGAGGCTTGAGAAAAAGGCTACCTATGATGAGATTAAAGCGGCTATCAAGTAAGAATTAGAATTTAAGACTCTACTTATGAGGGGAGAGAACAGTTGTAGCCTTCCCGATATGATAATATAATTTCGATTGCTATTCAACATTGTGATCTTGTCACTCAATGCAGGGAGGAATCTGAGGGCTCGCTGAAGGGAGTTCTTGGTTACACTGAAGATGATGTGGTGTCAACTGATTTCCTCGGTGACAGCAGGTATGATTGGCAATGCTTATTAAAAATACTTTCCTAAATAACATGTGAAAGAGCTAGTATGGCTCAGATCGGTTACTTGCACACGGCCAACTTGGATGCACACAGTTGATCCTATATATATATATATATATTTCATTTTTCAATAATCTCTGCAGCTCAAGCTATTTTAGAAATGTTGTTAGTTTACATAGATTTTAAAAGATGTTTACAGTAAGAAATGACAGATGACGAGAAACTTTTATAGTTGAATCGTTAAGAAAAGTTGGATGAAATCTTCATATTCGGTACGAAATGAAAGGCATGGTAAGCGAAGGGGCATGAGGATCTGTGCGTCACCCAAAAAAGTTCCCTTCTGACAAACAGATAGAAACTTGTGGGAAGTTGATCATGTCGGACATACTAAATGATTTAAATAATTTAAATCAATCGAAATGCTGAAGAACGAATCAAATTGTTACCTCCGGTTATTGATTTGGTTTGTTTCGGAACCGAAATTCTTCTGCAAAAGCTCAAACGCTTTTGATCTTCTAAGTCTTAACACTCACTTACTAGATGGTGTTCGAGAAATTTTTGAGAGTTTGGCTTAGAGACCAAAGGTTGAAGACGTACAGTTGCCATATACATAGTTTTCCCATCAAAACTGTTTTTCAACGTGCAAACGGTACCGAAAATATCTCAACTGTTTTTTTGAACGTTGAGGACGTGATGTGGATCACATTACCGAGTTTTTAGGAGCAAAACAACATTCTTCCACTTGATCCACATGTACCATTATTTACAACAGCAAGAAACAAAACACATGAATCATGGCGATAGGTCCTCTAAATGGGAGTATTATCTTCCATGCATCACAATATATTATGTTTCTCAATAATAGCCCATATAACTTTATGAATAAACCCTATGTTTATTCTTGGTCCAAAACTTAATGATTTTTCTCATCAAATGTTAAAATATATAAATATGTGTACACAACCATATATGAGAAAACATTACAATTAGAGTTTCTTTAATAACATGGCTCTTACAACGAAAATTACATCGAGGAACCAAGTCCCATTCTATCTACATGATCTTTAAATTTCAATGGTAGCATGCCTTTAGTCAAAGGATCTACAATCATTAAATTAGTACTAATATGCTCAATGATAATTGATTTATCCTTAACACGCTCTCTTATGGCCAGATACTTGATGTCGATATGTTTGTTTCGACTATCACTTTTATTGTTCTTAGCCATGAAGATAGCGGTTGAATTATCGCAATATATCTTCAGCGGCCTAGAAATAGAATCCATAATTCTAAACTCAGAAATGAAATTCTTAATCCATAAACCATACGAAGTAGCCTCAAAATAAGATACGAACTCGGCTTCCATAGTGGAAATAGCAGTCAATGTCTGTTTCGCACTTCTTCACGATACAGCTCCACTAGCTAGTATGAAAACATATCTTGAAGTTGATTTTTGTGAATCAATGCAGTCAACGTATTCTGAATCAGAGTAGCTAATAATTTCCAAATTATCAGTTCGTTTGTACATAAGCATGTAGTCTTTGGTTCCTTAAAGGTATCTCATTACCTTCTTCGCAGCTCTCCAATGTTCCATACCCGGATTACTTTGATATCTACCCAATATTTCAACAGCAAATGCAATGTCAGGTCTAGTGCAAATTTGAGCATACATTAAGCTTCTAATAACTAAAGCATAAGGAATGCTTTTCATTTGTTCCCGCTTAAGATCATTTTTCGGGCACTGGTTCAAATTGAACTTGTCACCCTTTATAATGGGAGTTATACTTGGTGAACAATCTTTCATCCAAAACATCTCTAAAACCTTGTTAATATAGGTCTCTTGAGACATATCTAGAATATCACGTATACTATCTCGATATATCTTAATTCCAATGATATAATATGCATCGCTTATATCTTTCATATCAAAGTTATTAGAGAGAAATTATTTCATCTCATATAACATACCCCTGTCATTGCTTGCAAGTAAAATATCATTTACATACAGAATAAGAAAACAAATTGTGCTCCCACTGACCTTCTGGTATATACATTAATCCTTGATATTCTCTACAAACCCAAATGAAGGGATAACATCATGGTATTTCAAATACAATTGACGTGAGGCTTGTTTCAATCTATATATAGATTTCTTGAGCTTGCAAGCTAAATGCTCACGACCACTAAAGGAAAATCCTTCTAGTTGTTTCATGTAAACCTCTTCCTCTAGTTCTTTATTGAGAAACGCTGTTTTCACATCCATTTGTTGTAATTTCAAGTCAAAATGTGCAACTAAAGTCATGATTATGCGAAGAGAATCCTTTTTAGATATAGGAGAGAAGGTCTCTTTTTAATCGATCTCTTCTTTTTTAGTGAATCCTTTAGCAACGAGTCTAGCCTCGTACCTCTCAACGTTGCCTAATAAGTCCTTTTTTGTCTTATAGACCCATTTACACCTAATGGTCTTCGCATCCTTAGGCAACTCAACAAGGTCTCAGATCCCGTTTGACGACATGGAATTCATCTCATCCTTCATAGATCGTACCATAAGTTTGATTCATTAGAACTCATGGCTTGTGAAAACGTCTCAGGATCATTTTCGGCTCTAACATTAAAGTCTAATTCTTGTAGATACACAATATAATCACTAGGTATCGCTGATCTTCTTATCCTAGTAGATCTTCTTAATGTTGTATCAACGTTCTCTCGAAGATTGTGTTGATCAACTGGTGGTTCATCTATTTGTGGCGCTTCCTGAACAATTGGATGTTCATTCACTTCTGAAACATCCTGAACAACTTGATCTATTGGATCATTATCAGTACTCTGTGGAATTTCAACAACTGGTTGTTCAACACTCGTTTGAACTTCAGGAGTATTAACAATGACAATCATTCGATCTCTTGATGTGGAAGGTTGAGTACCAACATGATCCTTTTCAAGAACGGTGTCCTGAAAACGATCGCTCCCACTAATCATGTCATTTTTAAGAAATTTTGTATTTCTCGATTCCATAATCCTCGTGTTATGTGATGGATAATAGAATCTGTATCCTTTAGACCTTTCGGCATATCGAATAAAATAGCCGTTAATGATCCTCAGGTCCAATTTCCTTTCTTGTGGATTATACACTCTAACTTCAGAAAGGCATCCTCAAACGCGTATATGACGCAAACTCGGTTTCCAACCTTTTAATACCTTAAATGGTGTGTTTGGTACGGCCTTAGTTGGAACTCGGTTCAATATATAAATTGCTGTTTAAACCACAAAGACACAGGGAGTTTGGCATTACTGCGCATACTCCTTACTATCTCCATCAAAGTCCGGTTTCTTTTTTCAGCCACACCATTCTCACTAGGAGATCCGGGATTGATGTATTGAGCAACTATCCCTTGCTCTTGAAGAAACTTAGCAAATAGACCAAGAGCTTGTCCATCCTCAGTGTATCTACCGTATTACTCTCCTCCTTTATCATTTCTCACAATTTTAAGTTGTTTTCCGCATTATTTCTCTACTTCAGCCTTGAAAATTTTAAAGGTATCTAACGCTTCGTTCTTATTCTGAAGCAAGTAGACATATATGTAACGTGAGAAGTCATCAATAAAGAAGATAAAGTATTTTGAATCATTTTGTATGTCCATATCTAGATAACAAATATCCGAATGGATGATTTCTAATAACTCGGAACTTTTGTGCGCACCCTTTTTGGATATCTTGATCAGCTTTCCCTTAATGCAGTCTACACAAATTTCAAAATTAGTAAAATCCAGAATATTAAGTATTCTATCATTTACTAATCTCTTGATCCTATCTTTGGAGATATATTCCAATTTTCGATACCATAACATAGAAGAATCCTTGTTTATAACACATCGTTTAGAATCAATAGGAACATGCATAATATCATTAGTGGCATTATTTTACAAATTAATAGAAAAGAGACTATTACATAAAACACCATTTCCAACAAAAGCAAATTTATAAAATAAACTAAAAGATGCCTGTAAAAAATTAAAGGAATATCACAAAGGTACAAGTCTAGAAACTGAAATCAAATTCTTCAAGTAACTTAGAACATAAAGTGTTTTCTAAATTTAAAACATAGCCACTACTTAAAATCAATTTGCATGTCCCAATGACCTCCACATGTGAGCTCATTTTATTACCTGAGAAAATGTTTCGCTCACTTCCTATTGGCCTCCTTAGGTTTTGCGTACCCTGCTGGGTATTCGAAACATGAATTGTAGAACCGGAATCAATCCACCATGTGTTATAATTAACATCAACCATATTAGATTCATAGCAAACAAGTGAGATTGATTTACCTTTCTTCTCAAGCCATTTCTGGAATTTGGTGCAATCCTTCTTTATACGTCTCTTCTTCTTACAGAAGAAACACTTGGATTCGTTCTTAATTCCACCGTCTGGAGGTATTTTTCCTTTCTTTTTCTTCTTGACTTGCTTGTCATCCTTTTTGTCTATTGCCATCATGACACTCTCACTTTGTTCTATTGTCAGCCTGTCCTCTTCTTGAGCACACATGACCATGAGTTCATTAATTGATCACTTATCTTTATGTGTGTTGTAGGAAATCTTAAAGGGCCCATACTGATGTGGAAGAGTGTCCAAAACATAATGGACAAGAAAAGTCTCAGACATCTCAACTTCAAGTGTTTTTAATTGAGTCGCAATATCCTTTATTTTTATGATGTGCTCTCACACACTTTTCACTGTAGTGAGCCTCATCGATAAAAACTTCATTATCAAGGAAGTTTCAAACTATTCATCTATGGCCTTCAGCAAATCTCGAATCTTTTTATAGCCTTCCAAGGAATCACGAATACCAGTAGAGATGTTAGTTTTTATGAACATAACATTTAGGCGATTTGATCGCTTCCATTTTTCATAAAGAAAAACATCAGCTTGAGTGCTGGTTTCAATTATGGCAGGTGATTCGTCTTTCCTAATGGCATAGTTAATGTCCATCTAGCCTAAATGAAGAAGAATTCTCTCCTTCCAAATCTTGTAATTATCGCCCTTTAATTCGGGAATGTTACACTTAAAATCAGAAAAGCTCATAGGATGCATAGCTGCACAAATTAAATATACATGCTCAATTCACAATATTTGAGACTCAAATAATCACAAATTATGTTTTACCAATGGAAAACATAGATTAAAGCATGAATATAGGAACATAAAACTTGTCTGTGGGCCAAAGTCCTATTCAATTAGATTCATCTCAACTGAATAATAAAACTATCAAAATTACGTTCCTTTTTTTAATTCTTATGGGTAAATTAAGAAATATAATTTTGATATTTTATTCTAATTAATTATACAAAACGAAATAAAATTTCTTGTGGGATAAATTTTATCGCATCATATATAATTAATTACAACTAATGTTATAATATGACATTGACTCTTAAATTATAATTTTAAATAATTAAAGATGCTGTGACCATTCCCTAATCAAATAAAATCATATAAATCACTTAACATTAACAAGCCATATTATTGCATAAAACCTCAAGCAATATAAACGTTAAATTGAATATAAATGCACTAATATTATTTAACACAATATTGCATGTATAAAAGAACAATAATTTATACATACAAAATAAATTAAAATTAACAGTAATATAAGCACATAAATATTTAAAATTAAATTCACAAGGAATTTCAAGAAATTATTTTCCAAATGTGCATAAATTAATTAATTAAAAAATTGCATGTATAATTACAAATATAAATTATACATACAGGACAATTACCACAAAAATTAATTCTGCACAAATAAAATAAATAAATTTTTTTTAAAATTAGATGATGATGTCATCACTGGCATCATGATGACGTCAGCGTCATTTCCCAATGCTTAAGAAAACGACAAAATGGGTTTCTGGAAAACGACATGTCGTTTTAGTCACAAGACAGTGGTTTTTCGCTGTTGACAGCAACCCTTCACCTTATGAAATGATGCATCGTATTTCTCAGCCAAACACAAAATTAATGCATCGTATTTGACATTAAAACTTAAAAATATTATTATGGATAATTAGCAAATTGAATTTTTATCAATTTGGGTTTTTGAAACGCTTAATTTGGTGTCCGGAAGGCCGAGAAACTGTCGGGTTTCTATTAGGGTCGAAACGACCCAACTGGAGGTTGAAGACAACCTAAAACGACATGTCGTGAAGGGCTGCTGTCAACAGCAAAAAACGATATGTCATTTTGGCAGAAGAAAAACGACACGTTGTTTTAATTGTTGGGAAGCGACTGTCTTGTGGTTAAAACATGTCATTTTCCAGAAGCTTATTTTGTCGTTTTCTTAAGCACTGAGAAATGATACTGATGTCATCATGATGTCGATGATGATGTCATCACCTAATTTAAAAAATATATTATTTTTATTTGTGTCGAATTAATTTTTATAGTATTGTTCTGTATGTATAATTTATATTTGTAATTATACATGTAATTTTTTAATTAATTAATTTATGCACATTTAGAGAATAATTTTTTGAAATTCCTTGTGAATTTAATTTTGAATATTTATGTGCTTATATTACTGTTAATTTTAATTTATTTTGTATGTATAAATTATTGTTCTTTTATATATGCAATATTGTGTTAAATAATATTAGTGTATTTATATTCAATTTAACGTTTATATTGCTTCATATGCATGTTCATATTGGTGCTTCATATGCAATATCCCTCAACTTCATATGCATGTTCTAATAAAATAATACCACTAATGATGCTATGCATGTTCATATTGGTTCTAAACAATGTGTTATAAACGAGGATTCTTCTATGTTGTAGCATTGGAGATTGGGACATATCTCCAAGGATTGGATCAAGAGATTAGTAAATGATGGAATATTTAGTATTCTTGATTTTGCTGATTTTGAGATCTGTGTGGATTGCATTAAGGGAAAGCATACCAAGATATCCAAAAAGGGTGCGCACAGAAGTTCAGTATTATTAGAATTCATCCATTCAGATATTTGTTGTCCGGATATGGACATACAAAATGGTCTGAAATACTTTATCTCCTTTATTAATGACTTCTCACGTTACATGTATATCTACTTGCTTCATAATAAGAACGAAGTGTTAGATGCTTTTAAAATTTTCAAGGCTGAAATAGAGAAACAATGTGGAAAATAAATTAGAATTGTGAGAACTGATAAAGGAGGAGAGTACTACGGTAGATACACTGAGGATGGACAAGCTCCTGGTCCATTTGCTAAGTTTGTTCAAGAGTAAGGGGTAGTTGCTTAATACATCAATCCCGGATCTCCTAGTGAAAATGGTGTGGCTGAAAGAAGAAACCGGACTTTGATGGAGATGGTAAGGAGTATGCCCAGTAATGCCAAACTCTCTGTGTCCTTGTGGATTGAAGCTCTTAAAACGGCAATCTATATATTGAACCGAGTTCCAACCAAGGCCGTACCAAAAACATCATTTGAGCTATTAAAAGGTTAGAAACCGAGTTTGCGTCATGTACGCATTTGGGGATGCCCTTCTGAAGTTACAGTGTATAATCCACAAGAAAGGAAACTGGACCCGAGGACCATTAGCGGCTATTTTATTGGATATGTCGAAAAGTCTAAAGGATACAGATTCTATCGTCCATCGCACAACCTGAAAATGACATGATTAGTGGAAGCGATCGTTTTCAGGACACCGTTCTTGAAAAGGATCATGTTGGTACTCAATCTTCCACATCAAGAGATCGAATGATTGTCATTGTCAATGCTCAAATGGGTGTTGAACAACTAGTTGTCAAGATTCCATAGAGTACTGATAATGATCTAATAGATCAAGTTATTCAAGAAGTTCCAGAAGTGAATAAACATCCAATTGTTCAGGAAGCATCACAAATGGATGAACAACCAATTGATTAACACGATCTTTGAGAGAATGTTGATATAATATTAAGAATATCTACTAGGATAAGAAGATCAACGATACCTAGTGATTACATTGTGTATCTACGGGAATCGAACTTTAAGGTTGGAGCCGAAAATGATCCTGAAACGTTTTCACAATGTCGAACAGACTAAATGATTTAAATAATTTAAATCAAACAAAAAGCGGAAGAACGAATCAAATTATTACCTTCGGCCATTGATTCGGTTTGTTTTGGAACCCAAATTCTTCTGTAAAAACTCAAACGTTTTTTATCTTTTAAGCCTTAACACTCACTCACAAGATGGTATTCGAGAAATTTTTGAGAGTTTGGCTTAGGGACCAAAGGTTGAAGATGCACAGTTGCCATATATATAGTTTTCCCATCAAAACTGTTTTTTAACGTGCAAACAGGGCCGAAAATATCTCAACCGTTTTTTTTTTTTTTGAACGTTGAGGACGTGATGTGGATCACATTACCGAGTTTTTAGGAGCAAAACAACATTCTCCCACTTGATCCACATGTACCATTATTCACAACAGCAAGAAACAAAACACATGAATCATAGCGATAGGTCCTCTAAATGCGAATATTTTCTTCCATGCATAACAATGTATTATGTTGCTCAATAATAGCCTATACAACTTTATGAATAAATCCCATATTTATTCTTGGTCTAAAACTTAATGATTTTTCTCATCAAATGTTAAAATATATAAATATGTGTACACAACCATATATGAGAGAACATTATAATTAGAGTTTTTTTAATAACATCGCTCTTACAACGAAAATTATATCGAGGAATCAAGTCTAATTCTATCTACATGATTCTTAAATTTCAATAGTGGCATGCCTTTAGTCAAAGGATATGCAATCATTAAATCAGTGCTAATATGCTCAATGATGATTAATTTATCCTTAACACGCTCCCTTATGGTCAGATACTTGATGTCGATGTGCTTGTTTCGACTACCACTTTTATTGTTCTTAACCATGAAGATAGCGGCTGAATTATCACAATATATCTTCAGCGGCCTAAAAATAGAATCCATGATTCTAAACCCAGAAATGAAACTCTTAATCCATACATCATGCGAAGTAGTCTCAAAACAAGATACGAACTCAGCTTCCACAGTGGAAGTAGCAGTCAATGTCTGTTTCACACTTCTCCACGATACAGCTCCACTAGCTAGCATGAAAACATATCCTGAAGTTGATTTTCGTGAATCAATGCAGCCAACGTATTCTGAATCAGAGTAGCCAATAACTTCCAAATTATCAGTTCGTTTGTACATAAGCATGTAGTCTTTAGTTCCTTAAAGGTATCTTATTACCTTCTTCACAGCTCTCCAATGTTCATTATCCGGATTACTTTGATATCTATCCAACATTCCAACAGCAAATGTAATGTCAGGTCTAGTGCAAACCTAAGCATACATTAAGCTTCCAATAGCTGAAGCATAAGGAATGCTTTTCATTTGTTCCCACTCAAGATCATTTTTCGGGCACTGATCCAAATTGAACTTGTCACCCTTCACAATGGAAGCTATATTTGGCGAACAATCCTTCATCCGGAACCTCTCTAAAACCTTGTTGATATAGGTCTCTTGAGACATACCTAGAATACCACGTATTCTATCTCAATGTATCTTAATTCCAATGACATAAGATGCATCGCCTATATCTTTCATATCAAAGTTATTAAAGAGAAATTGTTTCACCTTATATAGCATACCCTTGTCATTGCTTGCAAGTAAAATATCATCCACATACAGAATAAGGAAACAAATTTTGCTCCCACTGACCTTCTGGTATATACATTAATCCACGATATTTTCTATAAATCCAAATGAAGAGATGACATCATGGAATTTCAAATACCATTGACGTGAGGTTTGTTTCAATCTATACATAGATTTCTTGAGCTTACAAACTAAAAGCTCACGACCACTAGAGGAGAATCCTTCTGGTTGTTTCATGTAAACCTCTTCCAAAAAAGTTCCCTTCTGACAATCAGGTAGAAACTTGTGGGAAGTTGATCACGGGTAGAAAGTTTTCGAAAACTGACAAGTGTAAACAATATTCTCTTTTCAACAGGATCTCATGATTATAACATGTTATATTGGCAGGTCAAGCATTTTTGACGCCAAGGCTGGAATTGCTTTGAATGACAACTTTGTGAAGCTTGTGTCTTGGTATGATAATGAATGGGGTTACAGGTAAATACAAAACGTTTTTCTTTTCCCTCTCATGTGTATTGCTGATCTTTTCTTTTTACCTTTCTTCCTTGCGTTATATAGAAATTATTCAATCATCTTATCTTGATGTGGTTTGATTTTGTTGCAGCTCCCGTGTTATCGACTTGATCCGCCACATTGCCTCGGTTCAATGAGTATCGAGTCCTTCGGCTTACTTGCAGCTAGTTTGGAAGACGTTTATGTCTTTGAATAATCGATTTTCACAGATAGAGTCTTATTATTATTATTTTGATACGATAAAAATCTTATTTTATTTTATTTTATTTTTTAAGGATACGAAGAGTCTTATTTTGCACTTTGATTTCGTTTGGATCTTGTGTTCGACAACCAAATTCAGAAAACAGTTATCTTTATTGTTTATGCATTTCAATAACATAAATCCTTTCTTTTGTTTCCTCTTTTTGTTCGTGAACAAACTAATTCAACAAAATGCCATCTTCATGATATTTTCCCAAGCTAACTTTCTTCGTAGAACGTTCTGAGTCAAATTTTCTTCCCGTTAAATCCGCTTTATTTAGATCCGGAACACATATGTAATAAGATCAGAATAAAGTGTACACCAACCCAAATTGATGACAATAACATAAGACACAATTAACTGGCTATCGGAGAGTATTAACTGTCAACTCAGCAGTTACATAATTGACAGAAAATGAACTCTTTAAAGATAATCAACAATGGAGGTACTTGCTTGCAACTGCAACACAAAAGCTGAGCACAATATCGAAATGCTGATTTGCATGTTGCCGTCGTTGTCTAAGTTCTTGTCGTTGGTTTCCTAAATGTCGTTTATGAATTCATTGTCATTTTCCTACTTAATGTCGTTTTCTGTAGTTAAGGGAGACGTAGTTTCCAGGATTATTGTCGTTTTATCACTTCACTCTCGTCATTTTTGTTCTCTGTTGTTTTCGACATTTATCATCCTATTGTCATTTTCGACATTCATGTTGTTTATGTGGTGTTTATCCTTTTGATGTCTTTTCCGAGATTTAAGTCGTTTTCCATGACTTTCATTTCCCAGATATCTATTTTTTTTATTTTTTATTTTATTTTATTTTATTTTTCTGTTTATCCGTGCGACGTTGTTTGCTGAGCCATTTTCAGTTTTCGCTTTGGCTCTGTGGTCGTTGTTGGTTTATCCAAACATTGTCGTTCATTTATGTTTTGACTTTTTTCCACTTCTTCACTGAGCCTTGACAAGGCCCAAATCATGGGCCAGCAGTGAAAAACTCACCAAGCCCACGCCCAAGCCCATGTAGTTTGGAACTTTCTCTCCGAGTTAGGGTTTAATAAACCAAAGACCCAGATAAACCCTGCTTCTCTCTCTCCCCCCAACCTCTTCCCAAATCTCTCTGAAATTACTCCCCAATCAATTTTGCCGCAACACCGCGAAATGGCAGGCCAAGGAAGCCAAGCTGCCGTCTCATTCCTGACGAACGTGGCTCGTGCCGCTTTCGGTCTCGGCGTCGGTGCCACCGTCCTCAACTCCTCCCTCTACACCGTCGACGGCGGTCAACGCGCCGTCCTCTTCGACCGTTTCCGTGGAATCATCGACGAGACCGTCGGCGAAGGGACCCACTTCCTCGTCCCATGGCTCCAGAAGCCCTTCATCTTCGACATCCGCACCAGGCCCCACTCCTTCACCTCCGTCTCCGGCACCAAGGACCTCCAAATGGTCAACCTCACCCTCCGCGTCCTCGCCCGCCCCGAGGTCAGCCGCCTCCCGGACATCTTTAAAACCCTCGGACTCGAGTACGACGAGAAGGTCCTCCCTTCGATCGGGAACGAGGTTCTCAAGTCCGTCGTCGCGCAGTTCAACGCCGACCAGCTCCTCACGGAACGGCCCCACGTGTCGGCGCTGGTCCGGGAGAGCCTGATCCGGAGGGCCAAGGACTTCAACATTTTGCTCGATGACGTGGCGATCACGCACCTCTCGTACGGTCCGGAGTTCTCGCGGGCGGTGGAGCAGAAGCAGGTGGCGCAGCAGGAGGCGGAGCGGTCCAGGTTCGTCGTGGCGAAGGCGGAACAGGAGAGGAGGGCGGCGATCATTAGGGCTCAAGGCGAGAGTGAGTCGGCCAAACTAATATCCGACGCCACCGCCTCCGCGGGCATGGGCCTAATTGAGCTCAGGAGGATCGAGGCCTCGAGGGAGGTCGCCGCCACCCTGGCCAAGTCGCCGAATGTTGCCTACTTGCCCGGCGGGAAGAACTTGCTCTTGGCTCTTAACCCCGCTCGTTGAATTGGTAATCACTGTTTGGAAATTTTGTTCCTTTATAAGTTCTAAATGAATGTTTATGCCTTTTGCATTGCGAAATTGATGGTTCTGTTTCTTGCAATTCCGCTAATTTGACAATCCGTGGATTTCAATTTCTTGTTAAAAACTAGCTTTGATGAAACTGGGTCAAATTTTAGGTGCAAAGGGACCGTTTTTACATACTTTGAAACACGTCAAAATGTTGTTGTGGACCAATTTTGAATTCGTATTGACATTTGTTTAAAGAGTTATATTTGGAGTCTATTATCAAATCAAAGGGTGGTGATAAATTGATTCTGCTGAATTGGTCATGCTGAAAAATAGCAGTGTTATTTGTGCTACTTCGGTTTATTGCTTTCTGATAAATCGGTTCTCTTTTTATTGAGGGCTGCAATCTGCAGGAATATGCTTCTTGGAAACGCTGTAGTTGTGCTTGCGATTGTTTGTTGATGGAGTATGTGACCCTGTTCTATGGATTGGGAAATTCGAGTTGTGTTAGTGGCTTATTATAGTAAAATCATTTTTTGTCTTACTTAATACTAAGAAAGTTATTCTGGTTTCTTGTTCTGTACGTGGATGCTGGGATTTCATGTTGTGTATGCCTGCTCATGGTCGGTGTAGTTTGCAATTTAGCTCTTCCTGAAGTGATTTCCAGAGATTTTAACTTCTTTGAAGCGTAGTCGAGACTCGGGAATTAAGCTCCATATAGTGGGTTATCGCTTAGATATGATGTCTTCTTGTCGAGCTATTGTTTAGTAAGGGCAGGCTAGGAACTAGATGACGGTCTGAGCGGAGAAAGGCTAATGGTGAGAATTAAGTAAGATAATCTTTTTAGAATGAAGGTTTATTAAAAATTTGTCTTGGAATGTAGAGGATTTAGTTTTAGGCCACATCTTCTTGGAAAAAAAAAGGGTAGGAACTGCTAAAGATTGGAACTTCGGCTGTTTGTTTTGATCTGCAACTCTTTGTTATTACAAACCCAAATGTGCGTTGGATTCACTCTTTGGTTTCATCAGCGCTCGTGATCAACTATCAACGCAATTAGGATTATTTCAGAGTGATTATTCCGTTCCATTCTTTTCCCATTTTATGAAATATTTAATCCTCCTGGCGCTTTAGTTAAGGATTCGAGTTATGGTGAACTTACCACGTCTGTGATTCTGTTATGGATACTAAATTCTGTACTTCATCTTGTGCTACGTTGCAGGGTCTCATTGGATGGCATAGGTGGCAATAATGGTGGTAGATTTGAACTTGAAATTTGTTTTGTTACTAGATTTTTACTTTGCCTTTGGTCATAAGTCGTCTGAAACTTGTGTTGAGTAAAAAGTCGAGGGAGTAATGAAGGGATTCTTCATTTTGTTTCGGCCAAATTAAAACTTTGAAGATGGAATTCTTTAGTTTTGTTAATTATGCGCTGTAAGTTAAATATTTATCTATCTATTAGCGGCCGATAACCCTTTGTTCTTCTTAAACTGCTCTCGTATATACCTTATAGAAATGTTTGTCTCAAGTCCATAATTCAAATCTGGTTAATTTATTTGCCTGAATGCTGCTTTATGGAATTCAAAGACATCGTCCATACTCGTGCCCAACAATGTGTTCCTTTGAAAATTAAGGTGGGGAATTCAAATCATGAATCTTAAGGTTTGAGGTTAATATTAAATTAGAAATGGTGGGTTAGTATGGTAGTAATTTTGCACCCATTTTTAAGGATATTTACTAAATACTATTATTCTTCCTCCCAAAGGTTATTGTGATCTATGCTACTGTTTTCTTAATCGCTTGCCCAAGATTAAACAAGACAAAATCAAAAACCACTTTTGACTCTAGCAATACCTGTTGTCGTATTTGTACTATAAACGACATGTTGTTTGAAACTCTAGTATCTTTTTGAATCAATAACACGCATCACTTATACGTTGGCCATCATTATAGAGTAACTTTCAAACTCAGTTGTCGTTTGAAACTGGAAAACGACATGTCGTTTTATGATTGGAATATCCTGTTGCCAATGCCGACTGTTGTGTAATTGCGAAAAGAGGGGAAATTTGTGCTGTTGCTAATGTTTAGAACGACGTGTCGCTCAACCTGTCACACTTAGCTGTTATTTTGCAAGGACATATAATGTTTATTCCGAATACGTTGTCGTTTATCTTGTGAACACAAACTTGTGTGGTTTCTATTATAAAAAAGACGTGAAATTTATGGTTTGAACCTTAAACGGTAACGTTTAATATGTAGGATGACATATCATTTTTATAATATTTAATATGTAGGTTGATATTTCATTTGCATTTTCTTTTTGTTTTTTACTATGCCTCCGATTTTAATAATTGTTCCTTTTTTTTTTTTTTTTTTAAGAAGGAAAGAAAGTATTCCATCCTTATGGAGAACAGCATGTCGTTTGTATGTTAAAATTTTGTCGTTTATTCAAAAGACAATTATTTTGCATTTTTTGTACTCATTAAACGTACATTTCGTTCATAAGGAAAGAACTATACGCATATGCAGAACATATATAAACGTAGGACATATAGTTTATTATGTAAATTGTTCCTCCCTTGGTTATTTCAAATTTGCTGTCATGAAACGGTATGTCGTTTTTCTGGCTACTTCGTTGTCTTTTCCCAGTAAAATGACCAGTCGTTCTAAATTTTTCGTTCTAAATTTTTGATTTACGTCATTGCGAATCAATAAAATTTTCTATGTTTTACCTTGTGATAGACGTTTAACACAACTTCTTCTTCTTCAAAAGTTCTCTATGTTAGCATGTTTTACCTTGTAATGGACAATTAAAACAACTTCCTCTTCTTCTTCTTCTTCTGGACATTCAAATTCCGTTCTTTTATGAGCCCGGTTCACCCTAGCCTTCAAATTCCCTTCATACTCGGATAAAATACTAATCAAAATATTAATGTTATTCTTTATTGAATTTGGCTCAGGGCTCTCTTTTTATTTTTTTTATTTGTTTTATTTTTTGTGAATAAAAAATTTGAACTCTACACCTAGATTAGAATATGTTATTATGATAAATAATAAATATGTGATCAAGAGACTTTTCAATCTATTAAAAACTTGTTCCCAAAAAGCTATGGTTATTTTCTGCCTTACTACGAGATCCCTTTGCTTTTGGGTCAGGTAGTTTATATATATATATATATATATATGTAGTAAAGTACAAATATATAGAGAAGGAAAACTAGAAGGACGTAAAAAATACCAGGGACACAGTTTATGATCGCCATTAGGAGGCAATTGCGGCGAAATTTGATAATACAGTGGTTTATATCAATGTTAGTCAAAGAAGGCTTTTAAGAAGTGGGAATGAGAATCATTGATGCATAAAAAGCATCAATATATGGGAAAGCAAGTGAAGTCTGCTTTGGTTGCTGTCATTTTCGCTTTTAAGTCTATTATTAGTGTTCGAATTATAAGTCAAATCTTATTTTAGCCAATGAATTTTAATGTTTCATAGGAAAAGTCTTGAATTTATCAAATTATCTTAAAATAGTTATTTTATTCATTTGACTGTTAAAATCACGAAGGGGAAAAAAAAAAAAAAAAACACAAACACGTGAGTACCATTTGCAATTCAATAACATGACGGTCAAAAAGAAGCCGTGCCTTTATCTATAAATCTAGATTTTTAACTGATGAACAAAATAAATATTTTAGAACAACAAAACTGATTAGGGACCTGTTCTGAGCTGTAAAAATAAGGAACAAAAAATTTAGTTAACCTTTAATTCGGAAACTAAAACGTAACAGTGCTATATTCGGAATAAACATATATATATTTCTATATTCGGAGTAAACATATATATATATATATATATTTGAAGGAATCAATCTTCTGGGATTCCTCTAGGATTTATAGTTTTCCATGTGCGGAAATGATTGAGGTTGAGGTGGAGTCTAAGACTAAGAGAAAAAAGTAGTAATGATTTAGCATACACTTGTAGCGCTTAATTTTTGTTTCTCAAAAAAATGCAAAAAAAAAAAAGAAAAGAAAAGAAAGAATGAAAGAAAGAAAGAAAGAAAGAAATTAAGAAATTTTTATGTTCTTTCAGGATTCATCATGCAATGTGGTACGGCTTATCATCTTTAATGATGGAAAAAGATTTGATATGTTGTCGTTCAACATTGTGGCAAAAAATTACCATGGCCTTTCTTTGGCCCCTCACAATCAGGTCAGGTTTTTCAATTACCTTCCTTTTTTTTTTTTTTTTCTTTTTTCTTTTTGCCTTGACAATTTCTATAGTACGTAGGGTTTGATAACACTCTATTTGTAGAAACTTTCAGGTTTTTCAGATTTGTATAGAAACTTTCAGTTTTACTTCTTTTTTTTTTAATATTTTAGATGTAATTTTGATCACGTTAACATCCATAAACATATATTATGGATAATGTATCTTATTGAATGACTTTTTTTTTCCTTTTTTATATCTATTTTTGGGGGCAGACAGTCGTTTTTGTGTGGATGGTGCCCAACAAAGCAAATCTGTCCGATGGAGTTCTATAATAGTTTGCCATTGAGGGCTTTGCCTTGTCCATCAAGCTGAACTTTGGATCTAAAGCATGCATGTCTTTTTGAATTACCATCACCATGCACTATAATTACTTATATCAATACGCATGCTGTGTTGACACTGTAACTCAAAAAGGAAAAGATTTACTGGCTCAACCACGTGCTGCCTTTTATTTAGCAATTAAGTGTCCATCTTCTAAATAAAAATTTGATTAAGTTATTTTTTTTTTTCTATTAATACGCCTTGAGATTTTCAGAGTGATGAAATATATGGAGGTGGGATAGCACTAACTATCTCATTTTTTTTTTAGTAGCAAAAAAAAAAAAAAAATCTATATACTCCTTGACTTCACACATATATTACCTTTTTTCTCATCACGATTGCCTTTTATTTTATTTTATTTTTTTTTAAGCTTTGTTATTCTCGCAATGAGACCAGATATCACGTCAAAATGAGGACAAACAATTTTCACTTTAGGTGACAAAAGATGCTGCATGGAAGAAAAATGAAAGAAGAAAACAAGTCACTGTCTGAAAATCCCTTACTTTTGCCGCGAGAGGCAATAAAAACTTTCTTTCCCATTTGATTATCAGTTCAGACTTTTTTTTATTTGGTAAATTGATTATCAGTTCAGTTACACAGGGTAATATACTTCTTTGCTTCTAAAGTGTGGTTGCATATGGTGGTACTACTAGCCATAGGCCCAAAAATTAGGTGGAAGTCACATTCCCTTGCTCCCCAATAACATGGTGGGCCAAACTCAATCACTATTTCAAGATATATAGAATCTAAAAGTTGTCCATATTTTTACCCTTTTTTCAACTATTATTATTTATTGTTATCAACTTGGTAGGTCAATGCATGTTCTTAACAAGGCCCCATGCAGTTAAAATATAGGGTTACATTTACTTTAAAGAGAGAGAGAGAGAGAGAAATACCCAAGGTTATACTAAGTCGCGGAAAAATCAAATTATATGTACTTATGTAACTAGTTTCACCTTTTTAAGTACACGAATTACGTAAGAAATTAAATTGATACTTATGTACTTATGTAACTAGTTTTCTTTTTCTTTTTGTACACGAATTATGTAAGAAATTATTCTAGTGTTTATCGCATTATATTCGTATTATATTTAAATATAATATAATTTTTATTTAAATACAAAAACGTTATATTCAAATATTACTCATATCATATTTTAAATCTAATATAATCAGTATTTATTATTTCATTATTTTTATTATTTTTATTTATCACATCACGTACTTTCTCTCTTTCTCTCTCTCTTTTCTCTCTATCTTTACTCATCACATCACATATTTATTATTTAAATACAATTCAAATACTTTTCATCTAAACATACATTGCATATAAATGTAATACAAATACTTTTTATCCAAATACAGATTGCATTCAATACATTGTATTTAAACGCAATATAAATACAATTTTAGCAATTGACTAGAGCCAAAGAATTTTTCTCGTTTCACTTATGTACTTATGTGTAGCTATTTCACTTTTTAAGTACACGAATTATGCAAGAAATTACATATTAGTGATTGACTAGGTCCATGGAATTTTTCTCTGAATGAATCTCATGGGAAGAAAGAAGTACTTCTCTTGTAACATATGAATATAAGCACGTAACTAATCATGCCTTTCTTTTAGTTTTGAATTTTCATGGTGCTCGGGTGGTCCAAACTTGTTCCTGTTCTTCTTTTGTTTGTTGTTTGTTTGTTTGTTTTGTTTTGTTTTGTATTGTTTTTGTGGGGAAAATTGTCCTAGCTTTTAATATTAAAGAAGAAGGTATATTTGGTATATTTCGTTGAGCACTAATAATCCATTGTTGTAATACTTAGTGGTTGGACCGGTTCATTTCTCATACCATGTGTATAGGTGGGTTCCAATATAATACTCCTTCCATATGCCATTTTGTATTATTTTGTATTAATCAGGTGGTTTAATTATAATACTTTTGAGTAATATTTATTATTTACACTAATATTTAAATAGTATCATGTTATAATATTTTAAATGAAAAATTAAATGTAAATCAACTAGTTATTATAAATATTTATATAAAAATTACAAGTATCACGAAGAGACATTTATGCTAAAGTCATATCATATTAATTGTTTAAATGAAATAAACATTAATCTCATTGTTGGCATCCATTTAGTGCTCTAATTTAGTTTTGTTTTAACTTTAATTAAGTTAAGTTGGGCACTTGATTTTATTTTAGCTTGATTATAGTTTAACTTAAACTAACTATTTTTTAAACTTCTTTTATTACTTCAGTATAATTTTTAATATAAGTTTAAATTAAAATAAGTTATTTTTTTCGTTTGGTGAACGCATTGCATTTGCATTGCGTTTGAATGCAATATATTGAATGCAATTTGTATTTGGAGGAAAAGCATTAGCATTGCATTTGAATGCAATGTGTGTTTAGGGGAAAAGTATTTGAATTGTATTTTAATAATAAATATGTGATGTGATGGGTAAAAGTAGAGAGAAAAAAAAGAGGGAAAGAGAATATATGATGTAATTAATAAAAGTAATAGAAAAAGTGAAATAATAAATAGTAATTGTGTTTGATTTAAAATGTGATGTGATTGGTATTTGAATGAAATGTTTTTGTATTTAGGGGAAAATTGCATTGCATTTAAATGCAATGTTAAAAAAATTTGTGTCCCAAACACTAGCTTAAACTTCTTTCACTATTTCAGTATGAAATTTTTAATACAAGTTTAAATTAAAATAGGTTATTTTTTAAACTTCTTTCACTATTTTAATATAATATTTAATACAAATTTAAGTTAAAATCATTAATCATTTAATTTAATTTTTAATTTAACTTAATTCAAGTTAAAATAAAGCTATATTGATCACTAACTTACAAGGTGCAAGAACGGCTAATGTAAATGTCTTTCCTATAATTATATTAATGTTACATGTCCACGTAAGCCAAACCTCTCTTGTGGCAGCGAAAAAAGAAGAGAGAGAGAGAGGGAGTAAGGGTGAATATTGGATTGGTTGTGTGGATTTTTATGATTTTTCAAGCTACTCAATTTCATTATGTGGGTTAAAAATATTTTTTACTCACCTAATCAACTCAATGTAAGAAATCAACCTATTAATTTAAGATTGGGTGGGTTGGGTAAGTTCGCGAGTTGTATATTTTATTAAAAGATAAGAATAAATGATATTAAAAATTCAATAACAAATGAAATTTAATGAGGAAGAAATGAATTAAACTCATGATAATTTTCAAATAAATTCTATCACAGACTTTACACAAAAAAATTTCTGATATAATCTCATTAATAGTCGAATATAAAATAAATATAAGTTAAAAGAATAAAAAAAAAGATATTAAAGTAATTAACAGTATTTTTCTTAAAATTATCAAAAATTATATCTATATTAAATATCAAGTAATATATTTTATATATTTAAATAATTTAAAAAACATTTAGAGGTGAATATTATTTAGTAAAAAAGAAAAAAAATATATAGGTGAATATTAAATAAATTTGGTAGATTTTTAAAAATTTTTTAACCCATTCAATAAAAATTGAGTGGATTGATAATTTTTCTTATCCACTTAATTAATTAAATATAATAAATTAATCCATTTAATTAAGATTGAATTGGATAAATTAAGTGGATTCATAGAAGGAGTAGGTTTTTTTGTCCACCTCTAAGAGAAAGAGAGCGAGAGAATGATAGGATTTAGAGGGAAGAATGAGGAGGCAACTGAACTTGACAAGACATGCATTATTGTCGTTTAAAGCGGGCTGGTAAAATGCACCATCCTCCATGATAGCTTTTGAATGTGTTGAGTTATCCAAAAAGTTAAAGCTGGTCCTCACATGGGGGTTTCTTTTTTGCTTTTTAGATCAGTCTCAGTCTGTTTTCCCAAAAACTTTTTCAAGTGGTTGGGTTTTGGGCCTTTGAACGACATCCAATCTACCATTACAGCTCACCAATACCTCCAAAACCTGATCCTGCTATATATTGTATAGCCACCAGTTGATGGAGAGCTTTAACCAACCCAGTAACGTACCACCCTTTAGGCGTTCTTTTCTTCGATTTTTGATCTCTGTGGTAGAATGGCTACTATCTTGGTCCCGTTCGTACGTTAGACTTTTACTTTTTACGTGACATTTCTTTTTTTTTTTTTTTGTTTTGGCAATACTAATGTGGTGATGCATTATTATCAACAATGATCAATTATAATGTTAAGATATTTATAGTGGAGTAACCTCATCATAACATTTGACAGAATTATCGATTATAAATTCGAAGTTTAGAGCAAACAATCCATATTAAATGGGATTTGATCCTATGAGAGAATTTTTTAGGCTGCACCGTTTTCCTCATGTTGATAAGCCATGTCCATTTTAATTTATAAGATTAAAGATTATTTGTTTATATGGTAGGGACATTCAGCAGTGGCAATTTCCCAAAATAAAAGCCATGTATAATTCTTTCTTTCTTTGTATCAAACAAAAAAGTGCGTCAGAATATAGCTAATTAGGTAGGGTTTTAGGAGTGACAAGATAAAAACTTCCACATTTTGATGAATGTCGGATGTATATAAGTCATGTTAATTAGATAAAGACAAGGAGATGAACTGTATTAGGTAATAAGCATAGGATAAGGGTTGAATAAGCCACCGACCCTTTGTAGTACAATATTGAATATCCACAGTCGGTGATTGGTCTTTCATGTCTTAACCCAGAAAAATTTCACTGAGAATAAAAGATTTTTTTTTTTTGTTTGTTTTCTGCTAGTGAAGGGGAAAAAAAAAAAAACTAATGTCATTCCATCCAATGATGAGCCCAATTTTACATAAATTATAATAGGTTCAATTACATAACATATTGATTGGATAAGATGTTTTATATTGAAATTATTGGATATCAAACCTGAAGACATATTAAAAGATAACAATAAAAAAAAAATTTTATTACTACATTAATGTATCGGTGGTATAAAAAAACATTACAATTTCGTAACAAATACTATCTAGACATCAATAAGTTTGATATACTATTCAATAAGAATAAAAAATGACGCATGTGGATTGATGAGGAGTGCCAAAGTATAATCCTTAGCTTGTACATGGAGTCAAGGACTAGGAAAAGATGTAAATTACAATAATATAGTACAATCTGAAAATTATTCCTATCAAAAAAGATAAAAAGAAAAGAAGTAAATCACAATGATATAGTACCACCAGAAACTAAAATTAAAAAAAAAAAAACTGAAAATATTATTATTAGTCCAACATTTTTGCAGTAATTTTATCTTTCTTACACTGATTTTAGCTTTATGGCCTCTAACATTACATCATTCACACCAACTTTAGCACCAAATTAACTTTTTTTTAGACACCTACAAACCAATTATCGCTGTCATTATCTTACAGTTTGTTTAGTTTGTTTGACACAATTTAAGTAATTTATAAGTTAAATTATTTAAATTTATTCTAATTTAATTGAATTTGATTGAATTTATTTTTATTATTTTTTATATTTATTTTTATTATTTTAATAAATTTTTAATATAAATTATTTTATTTTTATAATCTTTAATAGAAATTAAATTAAATTAAATTATTAGATCAATCTTAATTTTTAAATTAGATTAGATTAAATTGATGAACCTTACGTTTAGAATATTTATTTCACTTTCGCCCACTGTAGGATGATACCGAACAATATTCTTTTTTCGCCTCCCTTTCCTTTCTGCTTTATTTCTTCTCCTCCCACATAATGTTTTGCAAACTATCTTCTTGAGTCCATCATTAATTATCTATCTTTTGTTCTCTTTTGAAATTATTATAACCTTTTGTTTACTATATTCTTCTTCTTCTTCTTCTGCAACTTTCCCCTCAAAGGCCTGTTTCTTTTTCTCTGTTCCATTTGTGTATGCAATCATGACTGTCTCCTTTTCCATATCCACCACTTAGAAATATATATATATATATATACACACACACATATGGTTTATTCTTCTTCTACCTCTTGGCGTAATCAACTCTTATAAGGTACTAATATTCAATTCCCACTATGTTTTTTTCTGTCATACTTTCATTTTCTTTATCAGAGTTCTAATGGATTATGATTAAACAGGTAGTTGATCTACTGCTTCCCATTTATATCAAAAGGGTCTTCTTCTTCATCCTTAATTTATTCCTAAATCATCTTGGTTGTTGGCTATCTCCTTTTGTAGGTAAGCTTTACTTTTCTTTTTTCTTTTTCTTTTTACGGAGATATTAGCTGTGATTTTACTGACTCAATAAATTCAGTCTTATTTTGTGCTCATTCATCAACTCAAAAGTGAAGCATGTTTTGGTTAGTATTTTAGGCTGGTGTTTTTTTTTTTTCCCCCTGTTGTCTCAACTTGTTCAATAAATTCAGAAATGGTGAATTTAAGCTGATATTCTTGTTCTTTCTGGGACCTTTTAACTGACTTTAAGGTGGTCATAATAACACCATCTTTATGTTCAACTGTCACAGAAGACTTTGGATCAGGGAGTGCTAAAAGCTTGCATATACATAGCTTCCATTACACCTTCACAATGCCTCCAACATATTTTCCTCTTCGGTGGGAAAGCACCGGGGACCAGTGGTGGTATGCTTCTCCAATTGATTGGGCGGCGGCCAATGGTCACTATGACTTGGTCCGGGAACTCCTCAGGATAGACAGCAACCACCTCATCAAGCTCACTTCTCTGCGCCGAATCCGGCGTCTCGAGACCGTGTGGGACGACGAGGAGCAGTTCCACGACGTGGCGAAATGCCGCTCACAGGTTGCGCGGAAGCTCTTCCTTTATTGTGAGTCCAGGAAAGGAGGGAAGAACTCCCTCATCCGCACAGGCTATGGCGGTTGGCTTATCTACACGGCTGCCTCGGCCGGAGACTTGGGTTTTGTACAGGAACTGCTTGAGAGGAACCCTCTGCTTGTGTTTGGTGAGGGAGAGTATGGTGTGACTGATGTGTTCTATGCTGCTGCTAGGGGGAAGAGCTCCGATGTTTTCAGGCTGCTACTGCACTTTGCATCGTCACCGAGGTTTGTGACGGGGAAAGGCGGGGAGTTGGAGGAGCACATTGGGGATATTCCTTCTGTTTACAAGTGGGAGATGATGAATAGGGCCGTCCATGCTGCAGCTAGAGGTGGGAATTTGGGGATTTTGAAGGGACTTCTTGCTAATTGCTCTGATGTTTTGGCTTATAGGGATGCTCATGGCTCAACTATCCTGCATACGGCGGCCGGGAGAGGCCAAGTTGAGGTCAGCCTTACACTTTCATGAATGAGAACAAGTATTTAACGCTCATTTGGTCCGTGCTGTTTCAAAACGAAGTATATAATAGATTGTTTGGCATTCCGTTTAGAGACTGTTTTTAGCACTATTTAGAAAGTTTTCTAAAATGTTTTCTCTCACAAAAATTTATGTTTACCTTTTGAATTTACTTTTCAAACCTATAATCTAAACAGAGGCAGAGTTTTCAGACTAATATATTCAAATTAGTGATTCAAAAGATCACTTCCAGGAAAAATAAAGAAAATCTAACTCTGCTTTTGTCCCAAATAGCCTTATATCACTTTTAGAATCAACCATTTTCACCAATTTTTTTGATCTAATCATGGTTAGTTTATTGATGCAGATACTGAAATATCTCATCGAGTCTTTTCACATGATAAGCTCCACAGACCACCAAGGCAACACAGCCTTGCATGTGGCTGCTTACCGAGGCCAATTAGCCGCACTTGAAGCTCTAATATCTGCATCTCCTTCGTCTGTTCATCTTAAGAACAATGCCGGTGAAACTTTTCTCCACAAGGCCGTGTCCGGCTTCCAAACTCTTGCTTTCAGGAGACTAGACAGACAGATTGATCTACTAAGGCAGTTAGTGTGTGGGAAAGTTTTCAACATCCAGGACATAATCAATGCCAAGAACAATGAAGAGAGAACCGCGCTTCACATGGCCATCATTGGCAATGTCCATGCAGACCTCGTGCAGCTCCTGATGACTGCTAAATCCATCGATGTCAATGTCACTGACGCCGATGGCATGACCCCACTCGATTACCTCAGGCAAAGGCCTCGTTCTGCTTCATCTGATGTACTTATCAGACAGTTAATCTCAGCTGGAGGGATGTTTGGTTCTCAGGATTACAATGCTAGGAAAGTCATCGTCTCTCGCCTAAAGATGCAAGGCAATGGAAGTAGCAGCCCTGGATCATCGTTTCGGATATCTGATACCGAAATATTCTTGTACACAGGGATTGAGAATGTCTCAGACGCCAGTGCTGATCATGGCAGTGCAGGACTAATGAGCCCGGCTTCGTTGGAACTAACTCCATGCGACTCAGCCATTGAGAACCGGAGCTCATTCACAAGTGCTAAGCCTAGTTCCGTAAATAATGCAGCACAAATATTCAAGCAAGTCCTCAATTGGCCTCGGATCAAAGACAAAAAGCATCAGAAAAACAAAAAATCGGTGGGAGACCAAGAAGCAGCAAATATCGAGTCAAATAAGATGTGCAACAACAGCTCAGACGTTGATCCTCCGACCCCGCTTAGGCAGAGATTCTCCAAGCCCTCGTCACCTTCCAACAACAACAAACGAACACTTGCCGTGAGGAGTAACCAGTCCAGTCCATCTGCCAAGAAGAAACTAGCTTCAGGGATAAGAAATGGGGTCATGCAGGCCGTACCCCAGATAAAAGTCCCACACAGATCATCTCGGTCCAGCTCGTTCTCAAAATCATCGATCTCTTCACCGAGTTCGTTGGATAAACAGAAGGGCATCTGCATCGAAGGTGATGTTGCGGGACCATCTTGCTCAAACAAAGTGGTTGAAGGTCCAAATCCCAATTTGGCTAAACAAAGCAATGTGAATAGTAAGAGGTTGAAGAGCCAGTATTTCTGTTTCGGCACAGCCGGAGTGTCTGTCAAAAGCCCAGTTAGCAGGCAACATCAGAACAGCCAAAGTTACAAGCGGCCTGTTCCTTTAGTGGCTTGACTTGTACTAATCTCCATGTGAGGTCTTATGCAGAAAGTTTGGTAGTTTCCTGGAACTAATAATGCTTGTTAAATTACTAGAATAGTTGTTAAATGACTTGAACTTTTTTTAATTTACTTTTTTCAGAACTGGCATCTTTGTTTGTTTTGTTTATGTAGAGATGTAATCTTATCAAGTACTTGGCATGTATCTTGTGTGAACCTCCTTAATCTTAATAAGTGAAGAAAAGAGCAAAAGCTGTAAATAGTTTGCTCTTGTTTGAAGATTTGGACTTCTGATGAGCAAGATGGTTGGTGTTCGTGGTCACCAGGAAATGAAATCAACATAAGTAGAATTTGGGAACAAAAATATATATGTATATATATACACACACACTGTTCGAATATAACTTCTGTTGGTATATGCTATTGTATAACTTTGTTGTATTGATCTTTAGCCTTGTGATGTGAGATTTTTTTTTTTTTTTTTCCTTCCCTAGATCCTTGGTAAATGAGATTGACGTGGCAAGAAGCTTGTATAGCTGTTACAAACAAACGACAAGCTAACTAAGGCAGCAAGCCTAACGACGCAAACCAAATTAACGCTGTAAACGATAAAAATTGCCAAAATCCTCCCTTGACCTCTTACATCAGAGATGCTTCTTTGGTTCATTCAACCTTACGTGGCCTGCTGTGGTGGTTGCAGAGTTGTGTGTTGGTGGAGTAGGAGATTTTCGTTTTCCACAATGTCTCCCCATAATCTCTCTCTCTCTCTCTCTCTCTCTCTCTCTTTTTTTTCAAAAATTGTCGTTTTCATATCATTTTGTAGACATTATCAGATGATGTCGTTTTGTAGGTCAATGCTGTCTAGTCAATATGATTTATTAAGGCAGTTCTTTTCTCAGAAGGGCTCTGTTTTTCAGGTTTTGTGTGGTCAATATAATAATTTTGTTTGTGAAAAATAACGTAGTTTCCTATGGCATTCTCGTTTTCTTGTTATGATTTTTTTTTTTTTTTTGGCTGGATTTCCGAATGATATGGTTCTTGAAGATCGTTTTAAGCTGTTTCTTTTTCTTTTCTTCCTTTTTTTTTTTTTAAATTATCCTTATGATTCGTCGGATATTAAATTATGTCGTTTTTAAAATACGATTCGTTTTTAGAATTTTAGGTGGTGGATTCATTTGCGAAGATCTTGTCGTTTTATATATATGAAGCCACTTTACATATAGTTGCCAGTTTTCTTTGAGAGCATCCGATCTCATATTCTATACTACTGATCGTTTAGAAATATGATGCCTTTTTAAAAATACTCTTGTTTCTAAATTTTTTTTTTTTTTTAATGTTGTGTGGTTTCGTTTATTTTTATTTTTAATTTTTTGGGTTCTTAGATTCGTCGTTTCTACATAATTTTTTTTTAATGTCGTGTCGTTTCGTTTAATTATTTATTTATTTTTTTGGGTGCTCAGATTCGTCGTTTCCACTTACTGTCATTTTCATGTTTTCTTTTCTTCCAACGTGAAGCTTTTAGGTAATCTTTTCATAATTATCCTTATCAGTTCCTTTTTTGGTCGTTACATAAAATTATGTTCTTTTTGTCTATATTGACGCTTTAGTAAGAACTTGGCGGCTTTGCAAGATAATGTCATCTTCTACTACGTTGTCGTTTTTAAGATGCTGTCCTTTGTTGGAACACTCGTTTCCGAGGATAGTTGTTTTTAACTTTTTTTACATGTCTCCCAATTTCAAAAATTGTCGTTATCAGATAACTTTGTCGTTCTTTTGAGATGATGTCGTTTTGCGTAAAGAGGATAGATTTTGTTATTTAAGTTCCTATTATAATGTCGTTTTACTACGATTTTTCTGTTTTGAAGATCTTTTTTTCAAAAATTCTGCCTTTTTTTTTTTTACTTTTTGAATTTGTAGTTTTCATTTGACTTGTCCTTTTAATATGATGTCTTTATCAGAATTTGTCGTTTTAATCTTTTCTCGAAAGATGTTTTTTAACTAAGAATGAGGTTACTCGCATGGTTCAATGATAATATCATATTTAATTTTGTTATAAATTATTGAGTTTGAATCTCTCGGATTAAAAAAAAAAAAAAAAAGATAATTGCTACTTTATGAAACATTGTTAATTTTGTAAAAGAATGTCGTTTCATATAAAAAAATGTCGTTTTCCTGAGGTTGTGTCCTTTCATCATGTCGAAGATGCTGTCCCTGATAAAATGTTGTCATTTTTTAGCTGTTGCATTTACGAAGAATTTCAGGATTGAGCGTATATTTGATGACGTCCTTGAAAAGGACACATTGGAGTTGTAGGTTAAGAATTAGACGTAAGATATAGAAAATAGCCCTGAAAAATTGATGGAGACATGATATTATTTATATTTTTATTTATAGAATAATCGGCAAATGGTATTCAGCTACTTATATAATACGCAAACACCAGTCCTACAAACTCACATAAACTAATTGTGTACACATAAATATTGCATAATTGCCTTGGGAAGGTTCGACTTCCGTGGAAGTTCTACACCATTCACCCTCATAAAAAATTCCACGTAACTTCATATTACTGAAAAAATAAATAAATAAATAAATAAATAAAGAACTATCGTCTTATTATATTTCATATGTAATGTGGGCCGGTCCTCTAAGTATAGTGACGAGAAATATAATATTGTCCATATATTTATATATGTATCTATATTATGGACTCTGGAATTTTATCTAGTTCAAGCCAAAAATTGACTTTTAAGGTTCCACTAATATTTTAAAAAAATTCAAAGAAAATGTATCAACTTTCCCATTTTTTTAAAAGTAATTGGGAGAATGTTGGGTTTAAAATAGCTCTCATAGTGACAGCTATTGCATATTTAGGAGTCACAATCACACCACCTCAAGAATATATATATATATATGTATATATATATAATGACGAATAATTGAGGGCACGTTGCCTTCCGTTTTAACTCTATTTTAACCTAGTTTAGATTAAAATAAATATTTTAGAGTATTTTTATTTTATTTTAAATTAAATTTTTTTTAAATGTATTCTATTCTTTTAATACATTTTTTTTTACTTTCATTATTTTAATATAATTTTTAATATACTCTTAAATAAAAACTTTCAAGCTAAATTAAAGCACTAAATGCTCAATTTTAACTTGGATTTCTTTTAATTCAGATTAAACTTAAGTTGAAACAGAACACTAAATGAACTATAAGTATTATATTAAGCCGTTATTTTGTTTTTTTTTTATTTTATTGATAAATAGCTGCTATTTTATTTATTTGATATAATCTAACTACAACTAATATTTCAGCAACAAAAATAAATAAAATAATATTTCATTATAAAAATATCTCACAAAAAATTATCAATGAAAACATCGTTCTCACTAAAGTTCAGTTTTTTATTCTTACTCTTACGCGTTTTTGTAACGTCAAGTTGACAATGGCATGCATAAAGTGGGGAAGGGAGTAACAAAATTCAACAAAATGATGTCACTCTATTTGAGATATTTGGATTTTTTTTTTTTTAATAAGAGGGATATTTGGTTTTTACATGAAATTGACTCCATGAAATTTGTAAAACATACCTAATAATCTCGACATTTCGGAAAACAAACGTAACATGTTTGTATGTTTTCAACTATTTATTATACGAAGTTAATTAAGACTCCCATTTATTAAAAAATAATGAAAACACTTTTAAATTTGAAATTTAGGACCTCCTACTTAAATCCATACATTCCATCTGCTTAGTTATTCATAATAGGGTCAAATTAAGATATTAGTGTACTCTTGATAATTTTGGTCCTTGACACACGAAATACATAGAATGTTTTCAATGCTAAAATTTCTACTAATTTTTCTAGGAGAGTGACGTTGAATACAATTTGTCCATTCCCACAAGCGGTTTCGATTATTTCATTTCACTGTTTTTTAAATTAACTTATATATTTGACCGTGAGAACTATATAACAACTCTTGCCTCCAATGTATATTAGCTGAGTTCGACGATTAAGTATGGAGGTTTCGTCGTATTTTCCCGACGTTGATTCGTTGACTTGCAGTTCAAGATATTGGAGTGGTCAGTGAGGCTTGGAAACTGTGGAAGAAAATACGAGGCTTAGAAATTTAGATGGCGTTTGATATTGTTTTTGAAATGTTTTCTGTTTTCAAAAAAATTAAAAATGAAAATGTTTTGAAAACTGTGTTAAGATCATTTCTGAAACTGTGTTTGGTTATGTTTTCTGAGTGTATATTTTGAAAAACATAAAAATGAAATTTTGTTTGGTTATATTTTTTCAAAACCTATTTCATTTTCAAAAAACTCAAAAAACACAATATTTTTTGGAAATGAAAATAAAAAGTGAAAACAACTTTTTTTCATTTTCAAAAAACAAAAAAAAAAACAATATAGTTGAAAACGGTGTTTTTGAAACGGTTTTGAAAATGTTAAATAAACAAATGCTATTTTGAAACCGTTTTCATTTTCTGTGTTTTTGAAAATGGAAAATCATAGATATATATATATATATATTTATAGGATACTTCTAAGGTATAACACGTTATTTTGTCTTATCAATAAATTAAACTTTATTTGTTATTTGATTAAATTCTAAATGTCCAGATTTAAAAAAATACTCTTTTATTTGATTTTAATAGCTAAAAATATGTGTCCTATTATAAAATATTATAAAAGCATATATACATAAGGGTATCAAATCCAACGCGACAGCTATAATATTTTATTTAGAATATAATAATAATTATTTAATTTATATATAAATTTTTATATAGAATATTATAAAATATTATTTAAAATAATAAATGAAAATGATAAATATTATATTGGAATTAAGATAATTTTATATAACTATTGTTTCCGAAAAATTAGAGCCGTTGGCGTAAGAGTAACGAAAAAAAAAATGTGGTACCATCCTTAGCACATGGTGTTGACTAGAGCCTCTAAAGGTCAAAGTCTTTGTGCTAAAATCGATGAATTTTCCACAATTTGTTCCTTATTTTCCATTGCCAATGAGATAGACGGTTTAGAAGTAGACAGCAAAACGAACTAGCCATAGTTGGGGGGTCGTGGGGGTCAAGTGTGCCCAATTGCGTTTCAACAAATTCGGTGGATTTGGATAGAATCTGCAGGAAAAAAATCAGTGTAAATGCAATTATTTATTTTTTATCTTTTTTTTTTTTTTGCGCCGACATTAACTTGCTTCTATTAAAAAAAAAAAAAAAAAAGAAAGTGCCTTTAAGCTTGGCAAATGTTGAACACGAGGATAAAACTTTATGTTAATTACGTACGGCACGTTGAATGCTAGAGTTTTGCCGAGCGAATTATAAGATAATAAAGTGGCCATATCTAAAGTGACACATTGACATATATATATGTATATATATATATTGGATATATTCACACTTGTGTCTTAATAAGAGAAGTCAGCATTTCTCATTGTATATATTGGCTGAGGAATCAAACTTGGATGGCCCCAAAAAGTCTCAACAAGGATTGGCGGCGTTAGCCTCCACTAGTATTTGGACATCACAGAATCAAATAAAGGAATGATTACTACTAGCAAAAAGGGCCAATTGCAAATCTCTGGCATTGGTGGGAAGTTGGGACCAGATTAAGGCCCCAGTTGATTCCATTCAATTCATCCATTGACTTAAAAAATTTAATAAATAATAATTTAAATAAATTTAGATCAATTAAATATTGATATTTGATATTTAGATTTGTATGTAAGCATTTGGTCTACCAAATTTATCGTTTGGGGACGTTTGATAAACGCATTATATTTTAATTGTATTTAAATAAAATTTATTTTTTAAATGTTGTATTTGGTTGAAAAGTATTTGTTTTGTATTTAAATGAAATGTGTGTTTGGATGAAAAGTATTTTAAAATTGAAAAATTGATGTGATTGATAAAAGTAGAGATAAATAGTGAAATTGAAAAATTGATGTGATTGTTTTAAAAATATTTTGAATAATAATTGTTTTTATAAAACTGTTATAAAATTTATATTTGGTGTAAAATTATATTATATTTGAGTAAAATTAAAATTGAATATTTTCTCCAAATGCCCCCTTAGATAGATTATAACGATATGGGATAATGATAAATAAAAGGGAAACGTTAAGGATTTATAAAAATAGAGATTTATTAAAAAGAAAAGAAAAAAGAAAGTGGTGAGGGAGTTAGTTAGGGAAGGTTGGATCCGACGGTGAAGTTTTTGAGAGTTTTATGGTTGAAAAGAAATAGTTTTGAAAAATATGACTGAAAAAAAATAAAATATAAAATTATAAAAATTTATTCAAAAAATATTATCAAAATATATATTATTTTGTTCTTCTTGAAATTCTATATAATTTAAAAAAATGTTATCTCATTTGAACTTATATACGTAAAGTTATAGACTTTTAAAATTTAAAATTTACTGTAGAGTTTTGAATATATAAATAGTAAACTGATGATGAGGTGAAAAAAAGTAAAAAAAAAAAAAATGTTTTGAAGACCAAAACTGGTACCTAAACGCCCCTTAAGGTTTTGGTTGATGTTTATGGATCGTTTGATAAACGCGTTACGTTTTAATTGTGTTTGAATGCAATTCATTTTTTGAGTGTTATACTTGATTGAAAAGTATTTATTTTGTACTTAAATAAAATGTGTGTTTGGATAAAAAATATTTTAGAGTTGAAAAGTTAATATAATTGGTAAAAGTAGAGAAAAAAAAGTTAATGTGATTGTTTTAAAAAACTTTTAAATAATAATTATTTTTGTAATACTGCTGAAAAAGATTATATTTTAATACAAAATTTTTCGTTCAGTGTAAAATTATATTACATTTAAATATGATTACAATATAAAACTTTTGTCAAACGAGGGCTTAGTCCCTAATTTAAAATTTTCATCTCATTTTTTTTCTAAAAAATCAATAAAAATTATAAATAATTTTTGAAAAATCAATCAACTTCAATTTAAAAATTTTATCTCCAATCGACGAATCAAATAGAGGTTAATGTTCATTTTGGATAATTAGTTTATATTGGAAAAAGCTAAATTTAAACTAGATTTAGACATTAGATGTACAAAATTTTAATTTAAACTTTTATTAAAAATTACATTAAATAATAAAAATAAAAATAAAAAGTTATTAAAATAAAATCAACCAAGTTAAAATCAATTTAAAATCAAATTTGAACAAAATGTTTATTTTATTTTAAATCAAACTATATTCAAACTAAAATTCCCAACCGAACGGATACAGTCTTTTTGGACTACAAGACAGTGTGTGTGTGTTCTCCCCAGGAATTATAAAAGTCTTTTTAGTGTACTGAAACCGTATACGTTTGGACACTTCCTGGAACCTTTCCAAGCTAAAAGTCGTACCATTAATGTTTTGACAAGTGTCATTCCTGTAATTATTACTTGTGTGATGTAAGGATATTAAGCCCCTAGCGGTGGGTCATAAAAGTAACTTTGAAACTTAGGTCATACGTTATTATTATTATTATTTTTTTTTCGGGTGAGTATGAAGTTGATAGCTTATTCAAGATCAGTTAGCGTATAACGATTATTTTCTTTCACCTTTTGCTTTTACAATTCGTTTGAGTCTCGATCTAACTTAACTTAATTCATAAGTAAAATTAAATTATCTTAATTTATTCTGATTTAATTTAATTTAATAAAATTTAATTTTTTATTTTATATTTTTATTTTTATTTTTATTATCTCAATATAACTTTCAATACAAATTATTTTTATTTTTAAAATTTTTAATACAAGATAAGTTAAATTAAATTAAAATAAAATATTTGATATAATTTTAATATCAATTTAGATTAAACTAATCCGGCTAGTATAGTTAATAAAAATTCTTTCCTTGACTTTGTCTTCTCACAGATTTAGGTCAAATATTTTAGAGGGGCCCATATGCCTACAGCTAGCCGCTAATAATGCAATAATGCATAATAGAGTTTTTTATGTGTTCGTGTGCTGGAATTCTCTCAGAAATTAACTGGTTTATAAGTACCAGAGGCGATATTGTTACTCTGCCAAGCTGCAAGCTGGTTAAACGTATATTCAACCAAAAAAAAATGTTTTAATTAAACAACTTGTTTAAATGTATATTCAACCAAGTTTTAATTAAACAAATGCATAGTCAACCAAAAAAAAGTTGTTTAAATGTATATAAACAAGTTTCTTCAACGAAATTTTGCCAACATTTTTTTTTAAGTTGGGGGGGTGATATATTCGAATTTAAGACGGCAACATTAAAATATAATTAAGTGTGTAATAACTACCATCAGATTTTGCCACTAATTACTTCTCAGAAAATTTTCAATTAAGTGTATAATAACTACTATTATATTTTGCCTCTAACTACCTACCAGACAATTTTTACCGTGTGAAGAAAAGTCATGACTGATATAGGCATGTGTATCACATAATTCCGTAACCTTTTTGAAAACTTATTCATACACAAATTTTTATTTTCTTTTGAATTTATTGTATAATTAATTCATCGAAATACATGACAACATTAAAATTCAAACCAATGTGCAATTACAGATATAATTTAATGATAATTTCATACTTAATCTTAATATAAGATAAAGAATTCAAATTCTCTCATCCTTCAAACTCAAAAAAAAAAAAAAAAAAAACCAGTTTTTATGAATTTATTATCTGTTACAATAAAAGTAAAGAAAAACTGTCATAGGGAATCATCTGGCAAAATCAGGCACATTGACTACGCAACACCCTGAATTAAACAATACCCAAAAAAAATTAAAAGCTCAAAGAGTAAACGTGAACTTTCCACTTTAAAATTTCTTTCGCTTTCATGTATAGAAATGTTCTCGTTTATGTAGATATGAAAAGGATGCGCTGGAGAAGAAATTAAAGAAGGAAGACAATTATATAAAATTAATGTTTTTGTTTATACATAGACGAGTCAACGAAATTTTCGGCGGTCAAAGTTCCACATATTACTTGACGAGCAGTGGAAAATTTGAAATTCTATCCTTGCACTATTTGATGTTCAATTGATCTTACGATGTGTGTGTGTGTATGTGTATATATATATATATATATATATAAGAATTAATGCATGTTGGCAATTAACCAAGTTCATATGTTTTGAACGCTACTTTATTTGGCGAATATATTATATAATATGTGTGTGTGTATATTTTGTCAATTTAAACGCCACGCAACGCATTACTTACTTTATCATGAAGCAGTAGTTATTTCAAAGTTAAACAGCTAGAAAAACTAAATTAAAGAGTATGAAATTCAGAGCACAAAGAAAAAAATATAGTTGCAACTTAGTCTAACGTTTGACTCTATGCACTACATGGTTTAAAGTTTAAATCTTTTCATCTTACTAGTTGTTGAATGTGCTCCTCAAGTACGAGATAAAAATAGAATCGTGTGTAAAATTACAAAAAATATAAATATAAATATAAAAATGTTACATAACAGTTACAGGGTGGAAACCAAAAAAAAAAAAAAAAAAGAAGTTGTTATGTAACATATTTCACGAGCACGATATGTAAAATAAAAGTGGAATCATGAGTGTAAAACACCAAAAAACTAAAAAAAGAACAAACAAAGAAAGTGGAAAAACACAAACAAAAAAAGGGAAAAAAAAAAGAGAGAGAGAGAATTAAAAGCTCTTTTGAGAAGTCATCATGTGAGAGTCAAAGAAGCTGTCACTTAATAACCTTTCAAGATAAACCTTTGACTCTTTAATATAGTATAGATTAAATTTCAAAAACAAAAAAAGAAAAAAAAAACTTATGAAGATGTTATATTATGTACTTCTACCTAATTCCTAAAATATAGTAATCGGCCGGTTAATATTAACAATTAATACATATGTTTCCAAAGATTCTCGGGAAAACATGTTATTGATATTTTAATGCGTGCCATGTTACAAGGAAACTAGATACGTGTCAATGAGGCACGATTGGGCGTTGAACGAGGTAGTTTTTCTTACATCAGGAAAATAATTATATTAGGTTTCCAATTAATTCAAACTAATGCCTTGCACCTTCACCACTCAAAACAACTTGGCCGAACGAAAACTGCCCGTGATGATGCCCATCTAGCCAGACGGACGGACCACGGAAGAATAATGTGAGAGTGACCATTTGTATTGTGTGCATTGTCCATATAAGCGAGCGTTGAATGTTGAGTTGTTGTCGCACTAAGAACAAAAGAAATTTGTTCGTAGGCATCTATTCGACACGCATGCATGGTTCCTGATGTGGCTAGCTTAATCAACGGTTGAGATGCGAGGGATTTGAATACATTGGACGGACTTTTCGAAATTAAAATTTGGAAGCATGGTTTATTTTTCAATTAATAAGAACTACAGATCTTTTATTTTATTTTTTCATCTTTTTAGGGACACACATGCAAAAGTTTTCAAAAGGATTCACGACCAGTCGACGCAGAAATATCTTGTCTGATAAAAAAAAGGGTCGTTTTTTCCACGAAGTTTGGATTGGGTGGATAATGTGCGTACGGGTAAACAGTAAAGAGTGGAAAGAATTGCACAAAGCTTTTTGGAGGGACTAAGAGGGCCACGATGCCCTGCCGGATTCACATGAAACTTGCCGTATAATTAAGCAATGCAAGTTGCTTTAGTGAATTTGATGAGCTGTACCATTTTTTTTTTCTTTGGGCGTAAAATTTCGATGCAACTTTTTTTTTTTTTTTTAATGAGTAAGAATTCAATTACAATGCAACGCACCTTCTTTAATTTCTACGCACGTGTACTCAAGTTTTTGCCATTACTAGTTTGAAACACGTGTCAAGTACATGCCTATTTAATTTGTTAAATTTTTTAAATATGAGGATCCAAAAATTAAAAAAAATAATTTAATTAAGAAAGATAGGGGGGGAAAAAAGATGAAAGGATGAAAGGAAGGTTTTCTTTTTTTTCTTTTTCTTTTTTTAAATGTTGGGAAATACTATGAAATAGAGCAGATGAGAAAGCGGTATGAAGGGAAACAAAAAAACAAAAAACGAAAAAAAAAACAAAAAAAAAATCTGAATAGAAATCCTTTTCAGATTTTTCTTTATCTCCATTCACATAAGTTTTCTTAAAATTTTTCTTAACAAATTGAGAGGGCTATAGAAAAACAAAAAACAAAAAAGATGGATATGGATATATCTATCTTTTAAGAAAACTTATTTGAACAGAGATATGGAAAATGAAAAGAAAAAAGTGAAAGAAAAAAAGGAGAAAGTGACACGCGGCAATGGAGAGAGATGTATAAAATTAGCTAGATAACGATTTAAAAAAAAAATTAAAAAAAAGGAATCTGAGGTTTTAAAATTTTGTCAATTGCATAATAAAATTAAGTTAGAAAAAACTTCAACAGCTCGTACCATTTTATTATTCAACGCTGAGATTTGGAGTGCAGTGGTTGGCGCATGTGTATTTAAAATAGACGGAGTACGTTGGCATCCCTAGTGGCTACCGTTCGGATTACATTTTGTTTTAGCGTAAAAGTCGCAATACACCAGCGGCTATCTTTGTCTATGGGACTTCTGACTTCTAATGACACCTAAATTAATTATATTTATTTAAATAAATAATTTAAACTCTATTTTTTTATAATAAAATTAAATATAAATTATCATTAGATTACTAGTTTTTATAAGTTTTTATCTGTTAGGGAGGTTTACATTTAAAAATTTGTCATTTTTGAACAAAAATGTTTATTTTTGAAAAAGAAAACTTTCTAAATTTTAGTGTACAAGCATAAAATAATTTTCACTTTTAGATATAAAAAAAGACTTTTTTTTTCTCGAAATACAAATTTTTTTTTATCCATCTAAACAATTTTTTAGTTTTTGATAAAAAAAATTTTCATTCCAAAAATAAATAATTTTTTCATTCCAATAATGAATACTCCATCTAAACAAAGACATACGATTAGAAGAATTATAAATGTTTTTCCACCCAAAAAAAAAAAAAAACGAAAAGCTAATTGGCACCAATAACCCTAAATTATTGTATGTTGCAGCTTAGCCTCTGAGTTGTCTTATAAGACGTTAAAGATATTATTATTATTATTATTAGGCACTAAGGAGTTATGTTATCGTCTGATCTGTTCATTAAAACCATTGTTTATTGGGTTAAAATGCCAATGAGCAATGGTATAAAGTTAGAAGAAAAAGATATTTTTAATTTTTCCTTAACAGATCTATTATATCTGCATTATTCACTGAGAAATAATAATTCTATTTTCAGAAGAGGGAGAAAGCATTTTCTTTAAAAAAAAAAAAAGTCTACATAATTTTAACTTTGTACCAAATTTTAGGCATATTATTAAATTTAATAGATAGGAGGTCTCAAGTTTGAACTCAATGAAAAGCACTTAAGAGTTAAGACTATAAATTCGTTTGATAGAGTTTTTGCTTTTGTTTTTAATCAATCAAAGAAGATAATCAAAAACTGTAGCTTTTTAGTAAATGTTTATGAACTATAATTTTTGAAGGGGCTTTTGATGTTAAAATAATTTAAAGTTTTTAATAAGTATTAAAAATATTAAAATAAAGGTTATAATATCTAACTTAAACTCTCGTGCAAGTTTTGAAGTCTACTTAAAACTGCCTTTTTTATAAGTCATATTTTTTAGTTTTGTTAGGAAGCTTTTTTGGAAACCAAAAGCTCTTCTGATAGATTATCTAAATACTTCTAACAGCAGTTTTTGATCTTAAAAAATCAAAAGTAACTTTTAAGAAGCTCTCCCTAATAAACCCTATTATTAGGATACCTACTACCTAAAACAGAAACTAAGCCGATTGCTCCTTTCCGCACTTTATTCGACTTAAAATGAAATCTGCATATATCCTTCGTTAATTCAATCTATTATTTCTATTTGTTAATCATCACTTAGTTGCCTAAATTTTTAATTTGGATAATTTACATTAAATTACGTCATGAACTTATAATCAGTAATAATTTTGATAATAATACTAATTTTTTAAAGGAAATTAACATGTGATTTGTACATGAGTCACTGATTAATGGTATGAATCTCATTTTTATTTAAAGATCTTTAATTAAATTTTATCAAAATAAATATTTTGAATTAACTCTATTTTATATATTTGGTAATTAATTATTTAAAAAGGACCTTTATACTCTTAATTGATGACTTATGTGCAAGTCAAGTCTCAATATCCTTAAAAAAAAAAAAAATCAACATTGTTCTCAATGAGATTAGATTGCTATATATTTGTAAGTTCAAATATGAATTGTTAAAATTAAAAAGTTTTAGAGTATAAATTATAACTATAAGATAAATTCAGGTAATTCAATTAATAATTAGCCTGTTACTAAACATGCGTGAGCACAAAAATCAAACTTAAACATGGTCTGTTTTTCATCCAATAGCCTTAAATTATTATAACCTAATTATTTAATTTAAGATGCTTTATCTAATTAAAACATTTAGTTTAACATAAATAAGTTAGGACATATATTTAATACGTATTTATGGCTGTCATTATAAAAGGAAAAGCTTTTGCTTCTAGGAAATTTCTCCAGAATGAAACTGATTTTGTGATGAATATGTATACCACGTTGTCATTTTCAGGTTATTTTCTTTTATTTCTTTATTTCTTTAATTTTTTTCCCCCTTCGCACGACTTTACAAGTCAAACAAAAAACCAACGTTATCGTAATCGATCAGCCTATATATATATATATATAAATATAGAATACTAGCAAGCACAAGTGCTGCAAAAGACAGTTCCCCCCATCAAAGTTTCCTCGTTTATAAATAAACATCTCGGATTCCCCGTCGGTTTGTGACTTCTCTGAAAGTCCCTGCAAATTGAAGAAGCCATGGGAACTCAGGCTCATGAGAACGGTCAGAATTATCCCCAGACAGACGTTAGTCTCTCTCTCTCTCTCTCTCTCTCTCTCTCTAAACTTTTGAGAAAAAAATTTCCAAGCATGTTGGAGCTAAAGCTATGCTTGTTTTTGACATGCTTTTGGTCGTTTCATTTGCTTTTTTTTAATGGTGTTTTCTAATGCATGAGTTTTTAGGAACATATAATTCCATTTTTGTTTGTGTGGTGGTTTCGCTTGTTTCATTATTAAGAATACATAAAGGGGGGAAACAGATCAAAACAGGAGCTGAGAAATTGAGAAAATGGACATAGAAACAACCTTTTCTTTTTTTTGGGGTCAAATTAACTTATAGATCGAGATGGTACTACCTATTGATAGTTGCTGAAAAAAGAAATTAGGCTAAATATCATTTCTCTCTCTCTCTCTCTCTTATAGGATTCAAATTGTTGGCTTTCTTTAATTTTTGGTGTAATTTGTAAACCGTATTTCTTCTGTTCATGCCTTTTAAAAAAGAAGGACTTGATTAGTACATAATTCGAGTTTAGAATGAAATGAAATTTTAAATTCAAACTAATTAATTTAATTATAATTTTTATTAATTTTTCAAAAAAATGTAACTAAAAATTTGAGTTTGAGTCAATAAACCAATCCAGTTGAGCCAAAGAGTTTAGCGCATCATAAATTAACTTCTGCACAAGTGGAATTATTTCTTTCTTCCTCATTTTTTTTCCCCTTTTTTGGAACTTTAAACACACACACATATATGTTTTAAGACGCCTAGCTATCTTAATCATCTTTTTTTTTCCCCTTGAGCTTGTATAATAATATTTTTACACTGGACCAAAAATATAGTTTTTTGCCGTTTTTTTCAACGGAACTGTAGTCTTTATTATAACCTATCAATTATGTAGTGTTTGAAGCTCATATTTTTAAATTAAAAAAATATAGTTTTTTTTAATATGGTCGAAGAATTAGTGCAGATATAAAATTCACTTAAGACTACGTGTATGGTTTATGGTCTTTATCTAAATTTTTTATCTTAGTTTTTTATAAATCAATAAAAATTATAATAAAACTAATCAGTGTAAACTTAATTTCAAACTCAACTCATACATCATTTAATTATTTATTTATTTTACATTTCAATAAGTTTAGTTTACATTTCCAACAACTTATTTATTTTTTAATATTTTTTGACTTAAATGATAAAAATATCACGTATGTAGTTGACTAAAGGGAACTGGATAATGTGAAAATCGCCACTTGTGAACTCAACCTTCCTGTTACGGCACCTCTTTTCTCTTCCAATTTGGACTTTTTTGAAATAGCAATTAAGGCCTTGTATGAATACAAATCACAGGATGGGCTGCATATTATATATATTTTTGGAACTACCATCCAATTATTTATATGGTTCACACCCTTAAAAAGATATGTTTGTTACATCCGTTCTCATAAATTGGGCATTTATTTTCCTTTTTTTTTTTCTTTGCTAAAGGTGCCAAAAAAAAAAAAATTTGTGCATACGTTCTCGTAAATTATGCATTTATTTACTTGTTATTTATTTTGGTTTCTATTTTATGCTCCGGGAAATGTGCAATTAAATAACCAATAAAATTTTGCAAACGGAAGTCTTTCCCAGGACTTTTACTCTTTTTTTTTTTTTTTTTTTTTAGGAATCTCGCTCAGGACTTGGTGCCACTAAATTTTCACTTCTAAAAAATAAATTTTTCTAAATTTTTATATTTGATCATTAAAAATTTTTCACTTTTAAAAAATTATAATGAAGTTTTTCTTTAAAAAATGAAAAAAAAATTTTTGTCTATTTAAACAATTTTTCATTTAAAAAAATTCAAACAGCTTTTTATTTTCTAAATTTAAAAATTTTTCATTTTTTAAAATTGGATATCCATTGAAACATAAGCTAAATAAAATTCAAAAAACCGAGAAACCAAAATAATGAATAAATAAATTGCTTATTTGTCGCTGCCTACTTAACCTATTCTGTGGCCATAAGTAGATTAAATAAATTCCCTCAAAAAAATAGATTAGATAAAATTGCTTACTTTTTGCTTACTTTTTGTCTACGTTAGGTGGGCAGTATTTTTACCAAGTAGTCTAGTTGTCTGTACTTACTTTTTTTTTTTTTTTGGGTCAAATTTGGCTTATGATTATTGAGTAACATGCATATATGGACATCATAGTATCCAAATTTGAATTTTATGAACACGTGATCCAGTTGTCACAGGATTCTTTTAATAGACATAGACGTTTATCTTCTTGAACTTATAAAAAAACGATACAGTAACACATTAATTCTTATTTTTGAGAAAATAACTAAAGTTATGATTGATTTAGTAGTTGAGTTTAAAATATATTAATATTTTTTATTGAAGTTGGTTAATTTAATTATAATTTTTATTGATTTTTTAAGAATAAAATAAAATAATATTCAAAATTTTGAATCCGAATTCATAAACCAAAGTTATCAATAAATTATTACACAAATGTTTAGTTATCTTGGTTATCGGATATATAAATAAGTTATTACATAGATGTTTACCTATCATAGTTATAGGATATATGCAATTAAGATTTGTGATTCCATAATCTTCAACGGTTATTGAGTAAGAGTTTTCTAAGAATATTTTTGTTTCCCTTTAATAAACAAAATAATATATTACATATTGAGAACACAAAAATGAAAATAAAAGATTCCTATACATCCTACATCAATGTCAGAATTCTAGGATGCTAATTGAAGTTGTAGGAAAAAGTCGTTTTCCTTTCTTTACAGACATATTTCATAGTGATTGAAAAGGAATTTTTTTATTTTTAAAAAGAAAAATTTGAGGAGATATTTTATTTGAACCAATGAAGCTAAAACAATAAAATGAGGACGAAAAAGATTTGCGTGATGAAAAAGGGGGTTGTTGGCTTCTGGTCCGCGTCTTCTATTATGGGTTGGTTCTGGATTTATAATGGGACATAGATGTTTCACCAGTTGCTCAACAAATCAGGGTCCATTTACCCCACAAGAAAAAAAAAAAAAATCAATTATAGTCCTAGATATATATATATATATATGTGTGTGTGTGTGAGAAAAGGTTGTGATAGAGTTCAGTTTAAAAGCTTATTCAATATGATTTATTTTTAGATTGTTAACTTTTAATCTAATAGTTGAAATATCATAATTCTATGATAATTATAATATGTATTCATTGATATAAATTTTTTTTTGAAAGAATAGAATTATTTACTAAAAAATTTAAAAAAAATTAAAATGTATTTTCAAAATATAATTTCAAAATGTCATCCAAACATTTTCTAAATTTTTTAATTTTATGATTTAAGACACGTCATAATTATAATATATAAATAAATTTTAATTATTATATTATATCCAAATAGTTAAAAATGAACTCTATTATAATTTTTAGTAGATGCACTCGTAAGGATTCTATTACAATCTTTCCATATGTGTGTGTGTATATAAATATATATATATATTTTTTTTTCCTTGCTTGCAAGTAGTGCATACATACGTAGCATTGTTGACAACTCACTAGTTGACAAATTTGATAAGGCACTAGCCTGCTTGGTTCCTCGTATACCGGGATACCAAACATTAAAGATTCTCAATGGTGTACATATCAATGACAAGGGGCGCCCAAGTCTCAACACGGAAGAGATAGGGGTTGAGTTCAGCCTCGCCCCTATCTCTTTTGGAGTTGGGGGCTTAAAAACTTAGGGCCGATTGAATGTCCTCTTGAAGGCCTTTTTTTTTTTTTTTTTTTACTAGAAAAAAATTATTTTAGAAAATATATTTGAAAGAGAAAAATTATTTGGAATGAAAAAATTAAAGAATTTTAAAAATTTTAAAAAAATATATCAATATATTTTTTTTTTGTTTTTTTCGAAATTTGATATAATTTAACAAAAAATCTTATTTAAACTTTTAAAGTTTAGAGTTTACCGTAGCATTTTGGATATATAAGTAGTGAAAAGTAATAGTTTGGTGGAAAAAAGTTGGTTTAGAGACTTTTTTTTCTCCCCAAACGCCTCCTTAGTTAATCCGTCAGCGATGGTATTTTGAAAAGTGTTTAGACCATCGATATTAAGTATTACCACTAATAAAATGTGATTTTATCACATTATAAAACCTATTTTTTATTAATAGATGGAGTTTAGCATTATTAATATCTTATAGTAATATTCGTGAAACCATGTATTATTGATTTGTTTTTTGTTTAAGTGTACGAAAAAGCATTTAATCTTCTTTTGAGCCGGTTATAAAATTAATAACTCAAATAGCTTATAGAAATACTAAATAGAGGGAGAAAATGTAATAAACCACTACGCAATATGAGATCAATCCAAGTGTTCTAAGGTTCATATTAACAAAACTGCAAATTCCGAAATTTCAGCCATGTTTTGGATTCAATTGGAGGCTCATGTACTGTTTTGTTGATGTCGAGAAAACTAACATAGATGGTCAATTTTTTAGATCGATGAAAAACTAGAGAGGCAGAAGGAAATTGATGATTGGCTTCCCATAACATCTGCAAGAAATGCAAAATGGTGGTACTCTGCCTTCCACAATGTCACGGCCATGGTTGGAGCCGGTGTCCTCAGTCTTCCTTATGCCATGTCAGAGCTCGGATGGTGCGTCTAATGCTTTTTTACAATTTTATCTATTTTTAAATATAATTGACAAAATCATAAACAGTTTAGTAATTAACATTTTGAACTATTTTAGGGGTCCGGGGGTGGTAATTCTAGTCCTGTCGTGGATAATTACATTGTACACCCTATGGCAAATGGTTGAGATGCATGAGATGGTTCCGGGGAGACGTTTCGACAGATACCACGAACTCGGTCAGTATGCCTTCGGAGAAAAGCTCGGTCTCTACATTGTTGTACCTCAACAACTTGTGGTTGAAGTAGGAACAGACATTGTGTATATGGTCACCGGTGGAAAATCACTCCAGAAGTTCCACAAGACCGTGTGCAAGGACTGCAAAAATATCAAGTTGACATACTTCATCATGATATTTGCCTCTGCTCACTTTGTACTTTCCCACCTTCCCAACTTCAACTCCATCTCCGGCGTCTCTTTGGCCGCTGCAGTAATGTCCCTGAGGTTAGTCCTAGTTTTAGTACTTAACGTATCTTAAAAACGTTATCAACGAATTATAAGCATAGAGATTTGATATGCATAATTGTTGTGCAGTTACTCTACTATTGCTTGGGCAGCTTCAGTAGACAAGGGCGTTCAAAAAGATGTGGACTACGGCTACAAAGCCAAGTCCACTGCAGGAACTGTCTTCAACTTCTTCAGCGCACTTGGAGACGTAGCTTTTGCCTACGCTGGGCACAACGTAGTCCTTGAGATCCAAGCAACTATTCCATCCACCCCAGAGAAACCCTCAAAAGGACCAATGTGGCAAGGAGTCATCGTCGCCTACATAATCGTGGCTTTGTGCTACTTCCCTGTTGCTCTAATTGGATATTGGATCTTTGGAAACCAAGTCGATGACAACATCCTTATTACGTTAGAGAAACCCGCCTGGCTAATTGCAATGGCTAACATGTTTGTTGTCATACACGTTATTGGAGGCTACCAGGTAATGTTATGTGAAATTCTTAATGTTTTGTTAATTTTTTCTTTCGTAATCGTCTGATTTTGCTCATCTTTTTCTTCACTGCTTTTCAGATTTATGCAATGCCGGTTTTTGACATGTTAGAAACCTTACTGGTGAAGAAGTTGCACTTTAGGCCAAGCTTCATGCTTCGTTTCATAACACGTAACGTATATGTTGGTAAGTGCTATTCTCAAATTATGCATAATTCAATTTCAAAGAGTGAAAAAAAAAAAAAAAAGGAAACATAAAGAGAGAGCATAATTTGTCGTAGAATTTATATTGATAACAAGAATCCTCTTTATTTGTTGCAGCCTTCACAATGTTTGTTGGCATTAGTTTTCCTTTCTTTAGTGGCCTTCTCGGATTCTTTGGAGGATTCGCTTTTGCCCCAACAACATACTTTGTAAGCAAATCCTTTATCACAAACAATAATTTTTTGACTTACTAATCAAATTGTTACACTACAAGAATTTCGAGTTGTTCCTTACTTGGTAATTATATCTCCAGCTTCCCTGCGTCATATGGCTTGCCATCTACAAGCCAAGGAGATTCAGCTTATCTTGGTGTACCAACTGGGTAAGTTCGATCGTCTTAGTTTTATGTGTGCGCGCGTGTGTTTTTCGCCTTTTGTTTCCAGTTAATCTCACAAAAGTTGGTTAAATGATTACAGATTTGCATCATACTTGGTGTATTGTTGATGGTTTTATCACCAATTGGGGGACTTAGACAAATCATACTCCAAGCCAAGACCTACAAGTTTTACTCTTAAGGTATCTCTCCCTCGTAAACGGGCTGTAAATTTGAGGCACCCGTTAGAAATTTCGTCGAAAAATGGGAGAGAAAAGATGACAAGAAGTTAAAATTGGGTAGGACAAAGCTCAAGCGGAGGATACAGTTCTTACCAAGAAGAAGTATACTTGTTGTGAAATATAAATTTGCTTGTCTAGGCAAAGAAAATTATTGTAATGGAGTTTACACAAAGGAAGCTTAGCCAAGGCATTCTTTTGGCTTTCATTTTCCTTTTCTGTTTCTCGGAGTGCTTTTTTGTTTTTATGCTTACACGTGTGAAATATAAACTTTGCCTATCGACACTTGCCAAGTTAAGCAAATTGTTTCAGCTTTACCATTTATCATTTACCATTTTACTATTCTAGAGTAGAGATAGGATATCACAAGACCCAATTTCCAAATCTAATAAACGATGGATCCTATGGCTATTAGAGGGCGCCTCAAACTTAAATAAATTCCCTCTCTTATTAGGTATAGAATTAGGGCTCGCAGAGTTATAAACTCCTCAAAATTTGTGTTTTTCTCTCACAAATTCAATTGTTTATCATGTGTCATGATTTTACATTCTCTTTTTTTCATAAAACTAAATCATAAAAAGCAAAAACATTATCGTGCTCTTGTCATGTCTGTTTTTGTGTCCATGCTCATGCTGGACTTTTAACGTGTTGTGTCCAAAAATCATGTCAAGCACAATTCATATAATAAAACATGTCCAGTTGAAATTTATTCTTGTGCTCAACTTAACATGTCATGCTCATGCCAATCTTTTTAAACTCGGTATATTTTAACATCTCTAATTCACATATTTTATAATTAAATTTTCTTTTTTTCCCCTTATGAATATTGAACAAATTCCGTGTATAACACCTAATTTATTACCGTTATTAGAAATTTACTCATTTCTTTCTTTTTCGAAATGACTACCCTCGCATGCTATTAATCTATACTAATACGTTTTTATTGCTGTCATAAAAATGGAAAAATTTTTTGCTTCCTGGCTGGAAATGAATCATAGCCTATTTTAATGACTAATATGTATCGTTGATTTGCTGTCATTTTCTTTTTTTTTTTTTTTTGTTTTCTTATAAATGACGGGTTTATGTGAAAGCATATAAAGATACAATACTACTCTAAGCACAAGGTGCTAAAAACTCTCTGATTCTCTGTCAATAGAAGCCATGGGGAACAGTCGGAACAATAATGTCGTGACAGATGTTAGTTTCTCTCTCTCTCTCTCTCTCAACTATTGGCAAAACCTCTCGTTGGAGATAGATATGGCCATGCATTTTGGACATGCTTTTGTCGCTTCATATTTGTTTGTTTGTTTGTTTGTGTTTTTTTTTTATTGGTGTTTTCTGTTCTCATGCACGAGTCTTATAGGAGCATAATCTTTTTTTGTTTGGTAATTTCGTTTGCTTCAAAGAGATCAATTCATAATTTGTGATAGGATCTAATCATCTAAAAATTTTGAAACAACAGATTCATTGAGGAATTTTTGAGTTGAGTACGTAGTAATCTAATAATTAATTTTTAATATATATTTGTATCTAAATATAAAAATGCCAAAATGCATCTACAAATTTCGTTGAATGCATAGATTGGAGAGATGTTACTTCTATTTAAAAAAAAAAAAGAGTGAAAATCGTAATTTCCTCCTAGAAAAAAGAAGTACATAGCATTTTTTTTATGATAAATAATTAAAATAAATAGTTGATTTTAAAAAATTTGGCATAAATAATAGTAAATAGAAAGTATATTAGGTAAATAGTAAATTTAATTTGAATACTAATCATCTAGCTTTGTTTAGTTGTTATTTTTTTCCTTGAGGTTTTACAATTGTATATCATCATACATATATATTGCTGAAATATAACTTTCTTTATCATTTTCTTTTGTTCCGGCAAAAGAAAATGAGATCGTGGTTATAAATATAATATAATGATAATTTCACATTTAATTTTAATATAAATATAAAGTTTTAATCTCCCCATTCCAAGTTTAATTTAGAGAAGGAAAAAAAAAAAAAAGGGAATGGAAGGAAATCTTTCCTTGTAAACAAAATATTTTCTTTGACTAGAAAATACCTTTTTTTTTTAAGCTTGTGGTATTGACGATGGTCGAAAGAGTGGGCAGCCCCGTCTATAGAATATTACTATTTTCATAAATTATTCTTTTTTTTAATGATTTGGAATACCATCTAATTGCGGTTATTTTATGCTAATTTAAAAAAATAATAATAAGAAGAAGAAAGGAAAGGAAACTTTGCTTTGTAGGATGGCTGTACCTTTTTCAAATGGCATGTGAACCGACTGTTACAAAATCCTTTCAATAGACATTGATGACTTGAACTATTCATGAACAACACAACAAGCACGTTATATATTCGACAAAAGGAATATTCAAAAATATATGCTCACACAAATGAATGCTTAATTGTTTCCAAACATGCAGCTTTCCTCTGTTTAGACGTTTTTGAATATTTGTGATTCTACCCTATATTTGTGACTCTTTTTCCTTTTATGTTTTTGGTAATTAAGAAAACCAATATGGGTCCTAATTAATTGCCTTATATTATAGAAAAAAACAGTTTTTTGTGAACATATATTATACCATAATTGACCAATTAAGCCTCTAGCTATTTAAGTCCCTTAGCTACCAAACCTGAGATTCTCAAGATAGTTACCTAAATAGCCACCTTTATTCAAAAGGCCTAAAAAAAAAGCCTAAAATAGAGAGATAAGTGTTATACACCACCACATGAATGAGATCAAGCCAAGTGTTCATGAATAATATTAGGGACATAAATTTTTTAATTGGATTAATTTTAGATTTTGATCGAGAAAAATAAAGTGTCTTACTTTGTTCTCTAAATCATAAAATATCATATCATTAACATCCCAGTTAAAAAAAAAAAAAAAATTTCACCATCTATTCCTTTGTGACAAAAACATTAAGAAAATAATAATAACATAATGAATCTCATGAGGCTCAAATGATAAGTGCATGAAGGATAACTTGGTAAAATAAATATTTAGTAGTTGATTGTACTAATAAATTAAAATCGATCTATATTATCTAATTGATCCAAATTTGTGATTTTCATATATTGGCTCAATCTACCATTAAACATTTATTCTACTAAATTATCATTCACCCACCTGTCACCTAGAAATATTAAATAATCACCTCATCGTTTAATAACAAGATATTGTGTCCATGGTCGAAAACAAGACTGCCAACTATGAATTTTCAATCATGTTCTAATTTTATATAAATCAATGGCAAATCTTTTAGGTTGACGAAAAACTAGCAAGGCAGAAAGAAATTGATGATTGGCTTCCAGTTACATCTTCAAGGAATGCAAAATGGTGGTACTCTGCCTTTCACAATGTCACGGCCATGGTTGGAGCCGGTGTCCTCAGTCTTCCTTATGCCATGTCCGAGCTCGGATGGTGCGTCTTCCTTATGCTTATTTAGACATGTCACCTATAAATTTACATTAAGTTTTTTTTGTCTTGAATTTTTAGGGGCCCCGGAGTGGCGGTTCTAGTGCTGTCATGGATCATCACATTGTACACTCTATGGCAAATGGTTGAGATGCATGAGATGGTTCCGGGGAAACGTTTCGACAGATATCACGAACTCGGTCAGCATGCCTTCGGAGAAAAGCTTGGTCTCTACATTGTTGTACCTCAACAACTTGTGGTCGAAGTTAGTACAGACATTGTGTATATGGTCACTGGTGGAAAATCACTGAAGAAGTTCCACGACGCCGTGTGCCCGAACTGCAAAGATATTAAGCTGACTTACTTCATCATGATATTTGCCAGTGCTCAATTTTTACTTTCCCACCTTCCAAACTTCAACTCTATCTCTGTTGTCTCTTTGCTTGCTGCAGTTATGTCGTTGAGGTCAGTCGTTCTAATTTTTACTGTAAAATAGTACAAATATACAGAATCAAACCAACCTACTTTTACCCCTATTTTTGCTTGTTATCTTAAAAGTCTAGCAAGGATATTGTGATAAAAAAGGTTTAGAACTAACATGTTTTGAATTCTATTTGCTTCCAAACTGGAAAACTGATCGAACACAGTAATATGTAGAAGGGGTGTTACATGACAATTATGCTATATAGCCTAAATAACGATGACTTTAAGAAAAAGTTTTGCATTAATATGCAATAGATAAATTTTACGTTGGAGAACAAAATTTTATGAAGAAGAAAAATACACTACTAAAAACACCTAAGCATGGAGATTTGATGCATAACTTTTTGGCAGTTACTCTACCATTGCTTGGGGAGCTTCAGTACACAAGGGTGTTCAAAATGATGTGGACTATGGTCACAAAGCCCAGACCACTGCAGGAAACATCTTCAACTTCTTCAGCGCACTTGGAGACGTTGCTTTTGCCTACGCTGGGCACAACGTGGTCCTCGAGATCCAAGCAACTATTCCGTCCACCCCTGAGAAGCCCTCAAAAGGACCAATGTGGCAAGGAGTCTTCGTCGCCTACATAGTCGTCGCTCTGTGTTACTTCCCCGTTGCTCTAATTGGATATTGGATCTTTGGCAACAAAGTTGAAGACAATATCCTAATTACATTACAGAAACCCGTATGGCTGATCGCAATGGCTAACATGTTTGTTGTTATACACGTTATTGGAGGCTACCAGGTAATGTTATATCAGATTCTTCATGTATTGTTACTGTTATTTTTTTGTACTTTACTCCAATTTCACACACCTTTATCTCTTTGGCTTTTCAGATTTATGCAATGCCGGTGTTTGACATGATAGAAACTGTCCTGGTGAAGAAGATGCACTTCAGGCCCAGCTTCATGCTTCGTTTCGTTACTCGTAACCTATATGTTGGTAAGTATTATCAAATTATGCATGATCCAAGAGTTTTAAATAATTAAAAACCGTCACAGAATTCATACTGTTACAAATAAACCTCTTGGTTGCAGCCTTCACAATGTTTATTGGCATTTCTTTCCCTTTCTTTGGTGGTCTTCTTGGATTCTTCGGAGGATTTGCTCTTTCCCCAACAACATACTTTGTAAGCACATCTTTTATCATAAACACAAATTAATTTTTGACTTAGTAATTAAATTGTTTTTCTGCAAGATGTTTGAATTATCCCTTACTTAGTAATCATATCTTCAGCTCCCCTGCATCATGTGGCTTGCCATCTACAAACCAAGGAAATTCAGCTTATCTTGGTGGACCAACTGGGTAAACTCGATCACCATAGTTTTGTGTTTCATTTCAATTTTTTTTTTTAATTTCTTCATTTGTTTTTCGCCTTCTGATTCCGTTTAATCTCACACAGTGTTGATTGGTTAATTACAGATTTGCATCATACTTGGTGTAGTATTGATGATTATAGCGTCAATTGGAGCACTTAGACAAATCACACTCCAAGCCAAGCACTACAAGTTTTACTCTTAAGTTGTCCATCCTTGATCAACGGGCAGTAAATTTGAGTCAACTACTAGCTATTTGCTGCAATGGAATAGACCCAAGGAAGCTTAGTCCAGGCTTTCTACATGTTTTACTATATCTTTTTGTGAAATATTAGGTAGCGTTTTGTATTGTTTTTGAAATCTGTTATGTTTCAAATTCTCTGAATTTGAGATCGTTTTGAAAATAATTCTGAGAACGTTTCTGAAATTCTGTTTGGTTTTATTTTCTGAGCGTATGTTTTGAGAAACAAAAAAGTGAAACTATGTTTGATTATATTTTTGAAAACCAGTCATTTTATAAGTATTCTATAAAAACATATTTATGTTTGATTTAAAAAAAATTATTATGAATACCAAAAATTAAAAATTAACAAAATTTTTTAATTGAAAAATGAATTAAAAATTAAGGGGATGTTTGGGAAAATATTTCATTTTAATTTTATTCAAATACAATATAATTTTACACAAAACACAAATTTTGTAATAGTGCTATGAAAACAATTACTATTCAAAATATTTTTAAAACAATCACATCAATTTTTCAACTTTATTATTTATCTCTACTTTTACCAATCACATCAACTTTTCAACTTTAAAATACTTTTCATCCAAACACACATTTTATTCAAATATAAAACAAATACTTTTCAACCAAATATAACATTCGAAAAACAAATTTCATTCAAATACAATCAAAATGTAATACGTTTACCAAACGTCCCCTAATAACCATAATATTTAAGTAATTACTATATCAATTAAATCTTAATTAACCATAATAATTAAATCAGAGAAATGGGAGAAATGGGAAAAATGAAATCAGAGAAAATGACTTTTAGTCGTTTTCAATTTTACGTTGGGAGCAAAGAAGATTTTGGATTCGTTTTGAAATCTGTTTTCAAAAACAATACAAACCAAACACAATTTCACACCGATTTTGAAATCGATTTCCTAGGGAATCGTGAAATCTGTTTTGGAAACAAAACCAAACACGCACTTAGTTTTCATATTATCGCTTTGTTTACCTTGTTTGTGAGCTAATTATTTTTACGGTAACAATTATATATTATGTCTATTAACTGGACTTAGAAAATGAAAAATATAGAGTATTAAGATGTTATTTGTCTTACTATATAATGTAAATACGAGAAGTAGAATGTTTATGAGAGTTTTGGCCAGCACAATATTCGAACTTACAAAAACTAAAATACAAGATTTTGCTGTCTCAAGGACGGCAAACATTGTTAATCTTATAATCATACAACTGTCGTGTTTCTAGAGATATTTTTCTGTTTAAAATACTTCAAAATTTTCAACCATCAAATGAATAAGCAAGAAACATGTTCTAATCTTACAAGGGAATCCGGCTAAATTTCCACTGCTAGTGATACTTTTATAAAGTATCCAAAAATTTCGCATCAGTTTCTTGGATGATCCGAGATTTTCCAATCTCTTTTGCCATTTTCTGTTCTCAGGTTATTTATTTTGCTTCTTTCAAAAGCTTTGTCAACAAAAGTTACATATACGTGAAGTTATATATATATATATATATATATATAGTCCTCGTATCACATGAAGGCCGAATGATATATTACCTTAAGGAAGACCATCAAACAGAAGAGACAAGCTCAAGACCTTAAATTTTTTTCTTGATATTTATAGGAGTTTTCGATATTCCCTATCGAACTATTTTCCTTCATATGATTGCAATTCAGGCAGATTGTAAAATTTGCAGTGAACTTCGCATTCATGGAAAGTCAAGATTTTACTGATCAAAAGTCTAATATCCCCATCAAGGGGAATACAGATCTGAATTCCAACAACCACCACATCGTAAGCCTTTTTGAATTCTATTTTAGATTTTCTTAAGTTAATTAGGACTAATAAGGAACATGTTTTAGATGCCTTGAATCACTGAAGTAGTTTTGATGCCTAGAAATCTTTGAGAATCTGATTTGCTTAGAGATAAAGTTACACGTATATTACAGAAAGATGAACAACAACCAGAGCAGCAAAGACTTCGATATTTGGACAGGCAAAAGGACATCGATGATTGGCTTCCAATCACTTCATCGAGGAATGCAAAATGGTGGTACGCAGCTTTCCACAACGTCACTGCCATGGTTGGAGCTGGCGTCTTAAGTCTTCCTTTCGCGATGTCGCAACTAGGGTGGTAAGCTATAACTAGAAGTCAATTTTTTCAACTTTTCTACTTTCAGTGCTCTTACTATTTTACTGTTAAAAAAAGGTTTTTTTTCTCTTTTTTAATCTTAGGGGTCCTGGAGTGGTCATACTGATCCTATCATGGGCGATCACTCTCTTCACTCTATGGCAAATGGTTGAGATGCACGAGATGGTACCGGGGAAACGTTTCGATAGGTACCATGAGCTGGGACAACACGCTTTCGGCGAAAAGCTTGGCCTGTGGATTGTGGTGCCTCAACAGCTAATTTGTGAAGTTGGTGTCGACATTGTCTATATGGTTACTGGAGGAAAATCTCTTCAGAAGGTTTACCACATAGCATGCGAAGGCTGCAACTCAATCAGCCTCACCGAGTTCATTTTGATCTTTGCTTCTGGTCATTTTGTACTCTCCCACCTCCCCAACTTTAACTCCCTCTCCGGCATCTCTTTAGCCGCCGCAGTCATGTCTTTGAGGTACCCAACATATCTGTCAAACAAACTTGTCTTTACACTTTACCTTTTTTGACTTACAAGCTCGAACTTTTACTTCTCTTCTTCTCCAATCAAACTACGAGTCGGACATTGAAACCACTTATGTGCAAATACTAATGTTGTGATTGTGTCTGCAGTTATTCTACCATTGCATGGACAGCTTCTGTCCATAAGGGTGTTCAGCACGATGTTAGTTATGGCAGGAGAGCATCGAGTAACGTAGGAGCAGTATTTAACTTCCTCAGTGCCTTGGGAGATGTAGCTTTTGCCTATGCGGGGCATAACGTGGTGTTGGAGATTCAGGCAACGATTCCGTCAACCCCAGAGAAGCCATCCAAAGGTCCTATGTGGAGAGGAGTGCTCATCGCCTATTTAGTCGTGGCGTCGTGTTATTTCCCAGTCGCTCTCATTGGCTACTACATTTTCGGTGACAAAGTTGACGACAACATCCTGATCTCCTTAGAGAAACCTAAATGGCTTATCATAGCAGCCAACATGTTTGTTGTTGTCCATGTCATTGGAAGCTATCAGGTAAGCCTTTCAGTTCCTTTTTCCAGCTCAAGATTAGACTCTTCAACTTTCGCTTTCTCTGTGTCTGGAAGTTTTAATTGAATGTCTGGTTTGATCTATGTTGTTTTAGCTTTATGCAATGCCAGTGTTCGACATGATCGAAACGGTGCTGGTGAAGAAACTGCATTTTCGGCCCACCTGGTACCTTCGTTTCATTTCAAGGAATTTATACGTTGGTATGTACAAGGACACTTGATATATATATGCATCTATGTATATTTATGTACATTTATATTTATGAAATTTCGCTCAAGTTAGTTTTAACTCATAATCTCGTATCATCTGTATTTGAATATGCAACAAACTTTTGGTTTCAGCGTTCACGTTTTTCATTGCTATTACCTTTCCTTTCTTTGGTGGTCTACTGGGATTCTTCGGAGGATTTGCTTTCTCCCCAACAACGTACTTCGTAAGCCCAAAATCCATTCCTTCTCCAAGTGAAGTTTAACTGATATAAACGCAGGCAGATTCTATGATTGGATTAGAGTATCAATACTGTAGTTTTTGAATATCGAACTATAATAGATCCGAGCAGATTGAAAAGTAGAATAAATGTCTATTGACGAAATTTAATTGAAACCTGACCATTCTGGCTAAGGTATTTTATTATAAATGCCCGACTGGGTTACCGCGGAAATTCTCACAAGTTCATGACAATATTAAATTAAGTCAGAAAGATTGAATACATATTTCGGAGTTTCTTACTGATATTCATTTTTCAGCTTCCTTGCATAATGTGGCTTGCCATCTACAAACCAAAGAGGTTTAGCTTGTCTTGGTGTGTCAACTGGGTAAGTTACACATCAAGAACCTTTGTCTAATGATAATATTGTTTGGTTTGTCTTCAATCTTTGCCTAAGTCGTGACATGTGAAATGCAGCGTTACATTAACAATTTTTATGTTGGAAGTTTCTTACTATTTCACCTTTTCAACGCAACTGTTGTTATATAGAATAAATATCATGCTGCACGTCCCGCTTCCTCATGTTACTCCATAGGCTTACACAAGTAGAAATCAAAACTGTGATCTGTATAACTCCTGGCTCCTCAATTTCAGATTTGCATCATACTGGGGCTTCTGCTGATGGTACTATCGCCTATTGGAGGGCTGAGATCAATCATAATTCAGGCCAAGAACTACCAGTTTTACTCTTAGAGAGATGGATTTCACTATCAAATCTAATTTAACCTCATTTTCTGTCTCCTCCAAGAAAAGAAAAAAAAAATCATGTACCTACAGAATAAGCCTGCTCTCCTGCGCAGGTGCCTTATTGAATGTTGTTGAATATGCATGTAATTGAAAGAGTACCTTGTAATCATAAAATTGTCTTTTCTGCTCACAGTAGACTTTTTATGAACACAAAATATTAAAACCCAAAACAAATTCCGTGTCCTAAATAATAAGGTATATTTTTTTTTGTACGATCAGTTTCTTCAAAAAGGAGCTGATTCGCGTTTGCTTTTTAGCACTCCATAGAACAGTCACACTAGAATATATGTACATAAATAAGAATTAAAATGAAAAAATAAAAGAACAGGAAAATAGAAGTAAATAAATTTAGGAAAGAAAAACGGCTTTCTTTCTGACAAATTATCCAGTTTTCCTCCAGATTGGATTGATACATAAAAATTGAAAAATCTACTCTAATCTAGAAAGCTAAACCCACACCCCCATTATTCTAACCACTAATTAGCAATGGGGATAATAATGATTTGATCAATAGGGAAAAAATTTATAGTATTTTTCAACTAGTTTTCTTCTCCAATTTGCCAGTTCTTTCTCTGTACAACTCAACCCAGAGATTTGTAATCCAAAGAATACTAACCGAAATGGCGGTGAAAACAACGACGATCCAAGAAACCCAGACCCACCGGGGGATGACGGCATCGGCGTCTCCGCTGTGGTAAAACGCCGCCATCTTGTAGAGGAAGTAAGGGCCGGCGAAGCCGCGAACGAGTGAGTAGAGCGCGTAGAAGGGAGGGGAGAGGAGGCGGTAGAGCTTGGCGGCGAAGACGGCGTCGTTTCGGCGGGCGGCGGCCAGGGTCCAGGCGTTCTGGCAGAAGCTGGTGAGCTCGGCGAGGACGAGGAGGGAGAGGACGGCGAAGGCGCCGTGGTAGGTCACGTGGCGGCACGTGAGGAAGACGAAGAGGGTGGCGAGGTGGTGGCCGATGAAGAGGACGTCGGAGGGGAAGAAGACGAGGTAGTGGAGGAGATCGATGAGGAAGTAGGCGATGCTGTAGTCGAGTACGAGGTTCTGCGCCGCCGTGTTCGGGGAGGCGAATCCGATGTTGTCGGCGCTGTTGGAGAGGACCACGGCGCGGACGGCGAGGACCATGGCGGGCGTGCCGTGGGCAAGGGAGATCAGGCAGCTCGATGCCTCGGGTCGGGTCTTAGGGCTCCAGGTCCGGAAAACGACGAATCGGGCCAGGAGGTAGATGGCGGCGAACATGCAGAGGAAGATAGGGAGATGGGATTTCTGGGTTTCCATTGAAACCCAAAAACAGGGAGTTTCACTGTTTTAGAGTGCTTTTTTTTTTTTTTTTGGAGAGAAGCTGAAGCAGGTGAATGGTAGATCTGACAAAAAGTATTGTGGGTACTACAAAAATAGAGTAGTTGTTTTCGAGGAGTTTGAGAGTTTCAAGAGAGTGCTTCTGAAGTTCTGATGATGTTCAATCTGATTATCTGAATTCTGAAAGATACTATATGATTGAAAGAGAGGGCGGAGTCACGGAGGAAGGTCCCTGAATTTGTTAATGGTAATGGGCTCTTTATTTGGTTCACCGACCAAACATAACAGAGTCACCCACTATCCTTGCTTGTCTGAGCTGTTAATTGGGCTCTTTCCACCTACCCGTTAACCCCATATAGACACATAGTGCACCACCACAAGGAACCCGCGAGTGGGGTGGGTATGAAAACCAGTAGATGAAAAATCAATGACCTAATTTAGATGGGATAATTAGGTCATATGCTACAACTTTTTGGTGAAGATTAATTTTTATCATTATTTAAAAATTTTTATAGAAAATATCATAAATCAATTTTTTTTTTTGTCACTATTTTATCTCTCCTTTTAACCTTTTTCACTTTCTCTCTTCCTTTTCTTTCTCCTTCGCGTCTCTCTCTTTCCTTGTTTCTCATTGAAACTACCACCGGTAGTCAAGCTCCACCGACCGATCTCCTCTCCACCGCAATCTCCTTCTGGCGGTCTTTATGGACTCAATTACAATCGAGTCGGCTGCGTGAATCCTGGAACCGACGACACAATCTCAGCCCCATGCTCCACTCACGGTCGATCTCCACCATCTTGGATCTCCTCCTCCGATCGCAATAGAGGGAACTGAGAATGCGAATCGTTTTCCTCGATGACCCGATTCCTCCGATGGAGATTGAACTCGATGGCGAAGATCGCAAGAAATGGAGAGGCATCTGGATCAGTGCTAGTTCGCAAGTTTCCGATGACTGTAGTAGTGAAAAGGTGGAGGCCTAATGTAAAGAGAGAGAGGGGACAGAGATGGAGTGCAGGGAAGCTCGCATACTAGGGGAGGGGAAAGAGAGGGAGAGTGTGTGTATGTGTGTTTATGTGTCTGTGTGTGGAGAAGAGAGAGAAATTTAAAAATAATATTTAATTTAGTTTATGATATTTTAAAATAAATAAAAAATATCGATTATGTTATTTATGGCATTTTTTATTAGGATTTTTTTGTGTATAGTAAAAATCAATTTAATGTGTGATTTTATGGTATTTCTTTAAAGTTCTCGATATGAAATTGACTAGCTTAAGTGGTTGGGTGTGTAATTCAGGATTTCAATCCTTGAATTTTTATATCTTATTAGTAGTAACTTAAAGAAAATGACTAAATTTAAATTATACCCCAACAAAAATTTAAAAAAATATATATTTCTTTTAAAATATGCAAGTTTTATGTTAAAGGTTATTTTGTAATTTTCTTTGTACTATTAAAGCTATAAGAACATGTATGGTTTTATTAAGATATTGTATTAACCTTTAGATCGTACTTGTTAGTGAGAAAAATAGTCATTTCCTAAAATGAGATTTCCCTTTTTCTATGTGGATAGTTTTTTTTTTTTTTTGTAATGTGAATTAATCACATAAAGTTTCCTTAATTTTTATTCCATTGCATCTTTTGCTCCTATAAATTATATAAAATATGAATAATGTCAAATCTCTCTCTCTTTTATTTAGGAATAAGGGGATTTAATTAGTACATCTTTAAATGAACTAAGACGTGATATTACCGACACTCTATATCTATACCCACAAATTATTAGATATTATATCTTTGTTTTGATAATTTTAAATAAATTTCTAAAAATTATAATATATATATTGTCTAGGTATCCAATACATTATTTTGGATAGTAAATGTCTCATGTGTTTTTTTTTTTATTCAATTCAAAGACGGATAAAAGAGGAAACAATTAAAAAAAAAAAAAAGACAAGTTCAAAATATTAAATTATATATAACAAAAAAACTATATAAATAAAAAGAAAAAGAAAAAGAAAATCAAGAACTAATCTTGATGTTGATTGAAGTCCAAGATAAAGTCTGAAACGATGTTGTTCTTTTGATAAATTTGCACACAAGATTAGAGGTAATGAAGGGGCTTCACTCGAATCTGCAGTCTCTAATGATCGCTAGTGCCTTGAAGATGAAGTGTATGTTTAGTTGGAGGAAAAGATGGATGAAAAAACCTAATTTATTATTTGATTGGAGGATGAGAGGTAAAGGGATGTAGCTCCATCATCCTAATGAAAGGATTCAAGTGAATTATCACCTATAAATTTCAAAAAGAATATAGTAATTGGATAAACAATATAGATAAACAATTTCAAAAAGGATTGTTTTATTAACAAATCATATAGATAAATAATATAATAATTAGATAAATAACTATTGCCTAACCTTCTAACTTTACCTCCCTCTCTTATCAAACCATATAAAATATTCTTATATTCCTCTCCATTATTCATATTTTCTATTCCTTCAACTATCCTCATCCGGAATTTTCAATCCTCCCAACCAAATGGAAGCTACCAAACAATGAAAAGTTCCATTGAACTGGCAAAAATGCCTACTTTGAAGATGGGTTTCTGATATAAGCATGTAGAAGAGGACAAAGACAACATAAGTTTACTTCATAGAATACTTCAGGGCATTCACAAATTGGTCCAAAAGGATTTATAGCTCGTTTTCGGCACTTTTCATCATTTGCACGTCGGGGTGTTTGTGTTAGTTTAAGAAAAATAAGGAGAAGGAGGTTGGTAATATTACAGAATAATGAGAAGATCAGTGAGGAATTTATTGTCGGTTACTCTTGGAAACTGAATGGTTACTTTCGGTTTTGAACACAAACGGACGTAACCATTCGTGATTATGATCCATTAATCCTACCATTATTCCTCCATTTATATTGAAAAACTCTCTTGATGAAAGAGAATAAGAGGACGACGGTGACTCTTAGTCTCGAAGCTCAATTCTCAAATTTTTCGTTTTTCATTACACTATCGCTCGTAAGGATTGAGAGCTTCGAAGGCCAAGTTTTCTATGTGTTTTTTTAACGTTTGGTTCAAAGTTTTACGGGTTCGTTGGAGAAATAACAATGGCGAGAGGTATTTTTCGGTCCCGACAATTTTTTCGCATTTTGATCTATATGCTATATTTGGATTTGTTTTGGCATGTTTAGATCATTACAATTTACTTACATTTGGTATTAGAGCACACGTTTATGCCTTTGTCTTGTTTGCTGGAGAACCTGCAAATTTTTTTTCAAAAACTTAGGTTAATGTTTTTTATTTTGGGTTTGAATTTTAGACGTTGTTTTTGAAAAATAAGATTAGAAATCATTAGGAAATTCGATTTCTATGAATTATGGCTTTTGAAACATGAATTTTGATGTCCGAAAGGCCAAGAAACCGTCGGGTTTCATTTCGGATCGAAACCGGGTCGAACGGGTCTGTAAAAACCTGGCTGAAGGTTGAAGACGACGAAAAACGATATATCGTTTTATGTTGATTGAGAAAACGACGTGTTGTTTTGTTAGGTGAAAGGCCGTTGTCAATCGAGAAAAACGACATGTCGTTTTGGCAGAATAAAAACGACACGTCGTTTTGACATTTGGGAAATGACATTCTGATATCAAAAATGAAATGTCGTTTCTAGAAGCTCAATTGTGTCGTTTTCTTGAAGATTGTGTCGTTTTTTATTGAAACGAATTGTATTGTCGTTTTTTGCAGATTTTGTCGTTTTTCTTCTAAAAAATTTTTTTTTAATTATAGTTTTATTTTAATGTGCTTAATTAATTTATTTGGGTTTGTATGTATAAATTTCTTATTTTTATTATACATGCAACATTGAGTTAATTAATAGAGTACATTAATTTTATTAATATTGCTTATCGTTTTTTGCAATATTATTAATTTTTGTTGATATTATTTATGGTATTATGCAATATATATGGTTATCTTATTAATTAAATGTTGTATGATCCATATAATTTGTTTAATTTTTAGAGTAGCCATAGCATCTTTAAATTATACAAATTATATATTAAGAATTTTTTAGGATCATATTATAACATTAGTTGTGATTAATTATATGTAGTATAATAAAATTTATCCTACAGGAATTTTTATTGTATTTGTATAATTAATTATGATGAAATGTCAAATTATATTTCTTAATCTACCCACAGGAATTAAGAAAATGAACGTAATTTGATAGTTTTGTCATTTATTTAAAATTAACCTAATTGAGTAAAACTTTAGCCCACAGACAAGTTTTATGTCACTAGATTCATATTTATGTTTTGTATTGGTAAAACATAACTTAAGTTTTAGCCTTAAAAATTATGAATTAAGCATGTATATTTAATTTGTGCAGCTATGCAACCTGTGAATTTTTCTGATTTTAAGTGTGACATTCCCAAATTAAAAGGCGATAATTACAAGATCTGGAAGGAGAGAATTATTCTTTATTTGGACTGGATGGACATTGATTATGCCATAAGGAAGGACGAACCACCTACCATAATTGAAACCAACACTCAAGCTTATGTTGCTCTTCATGAAAAATGGGAGCGATCTACTTGCCTAAGTGTCATGTTTATAAAGACTAACATCTCTGCTGGTATTCATAGTTCCGTCGAAGGCTATGAAAAGTCCGAGATCTGCTGAAGGTCATAGATGAACAGTTTAAAACTTCTGATAAGGCGCTTGCTAGCACCTTAATAATGAAGTTTTCATCGATGAGGCTCACTACAGTAAAAGGTGTGCGAAAACACATCATGAAGATGAGGGATATTGCAGCTCAATTAAAAACACTTGAGGTTATAATATCTGAAACCTTTCTTATCCATTTCATATTGAACACTCTTTCACAGCAGTATGGGCCCTTTAAAATTTCCTACAACACACATAAAGAAAAGTGGTCAATTAATGAACTCATGACCATGTGTGTTCAAGAAAAGGGCAGGCTGATAATGGAATTAGGTGAGAGTGTCATGATGACAACAGACAAGAAAGATGACAAGCAAGTCAAGAAGAAAGGGAAAGGTAAAATACCTCCACAAGATGGAATAAAGAAAGAATCCAAGTGTTTCTTCTGTAAAAAGAAGGGGCACATGAAGAAGAATTGCACTAAATTTTAGAAATGACTTGAGAAGAAAGGTAAACTAATCTCATTTGTTTGTCATGAATCTAATATGGTTGATGTTGGTTATAACACATGGTGGATTGATTCTGAATCTACAATCCATGTTTCAAATACCTTACAGGGTATGCGAAATCTACGGAAACCAGTGGGAAGTAAGCAATGCATCTTTTCAGGAAATAAGATGGGCTCGCATGTGGAGGCCATTGGGACATGCAGTTTAATTTTAAGTAGTGACTTTATTTTGGATTTAGAAAATACCATTTATGTTCCAAGTTTTTCTAAAAACTTGATTTCTGTTTCAAGACTTGTACCATTGGATTTTTCCTTTAATTTTTCAAAGACATCTTTTTTATTTTATCTTATAAATCTGATGTTGTTGGAAATAGTATTTTGTCTAATGGTCTTTTCTCTATTAATTTACAAAATGATGCCACTAATAATGCTATGCATGTTCACGCTGGTTTAAAACGATGTGTTATAAATGAGGATTCTTCTATGTTGTGGCACTGGAGATTGGGACATATCTCCAAAGATAGGATTAAGAGATTGGTAAATGATGGAGTACTAAGTACTTTGGATTTTACTGATTTCGAGATCTGTGTGGACTGTATTAAGGGAAAGCAGACCAAAATATCTAAGAAGGGTGCGCACAGAAGTTTTGAATTACTTGAAATCATCCATTCAGATATCAGTTGTCCAGATATGAACTTACAAAGTGGTCCAAAATACTTTATCTCTTTTATTGACGATTTCTCACGTTATATGTATATCTACTTGTTTCAGGATAAAAATAAAGTATTAGATACCTTTAAGGTTTTCAAGGCTGAAGTAGAGAAACAATGTGAAAAACAAATTAAGATCGTGAGAACTGATAGAGGAGGAGTGTATTAAGGTAGATACACCGAGGATGGACAAGCTCCTGGTCCGTTTGCTAAGTTTCTTGAAGAGCATGGAATAGTTGCTCAATACACCAATCCTAGTTCTCCAAGTGAGAATGGTGTTGTAGAAAGAAGAAACCGGACTTTAATGGAGATGGTTAGGAATATACGCAGTAATGCTAAACTTCCTATATCATTGTGGACTAAATCTCTTAAAACGGCAGCGTATATATTAAACCGAGTTCCAACCAAGGCTGTCCCAAAAACGCCATTTGAGTTATGGAAAGGTTGGAAATTGAGTTTGCGTCATATACGCATTTGGGGATACCCATCTGAAGTTAGAGTTTACAACCCACAAGAAAAGAAGCTGGATCCAAGGACTATTAGTGGATATTTCATTGGATATGCTGAAAAGTCTAAAGGATACAGATTCTATTGTCCATCTCACAGCACTAGGATTGTGGAATATAGAAATGTGAAGTTTCTTGAGAATTACATGATTAGTGGGAGAGATCGATTTCAAGACATTGTTCCTGAAAGAGATCATATTGATGCTCAACTTTCCACATCAAGTAATAAAATGATTATCATTGTTAATGCTTCTCAAGTTCCAACGGGTGTTCAACAACCAGTTGTTGAGGTTCCACAAACTGCTAATAATCAACCAGTAGATCAAGTTGTTCAAGAAGTACCAGAAATGATTGAACAACCAGTTGATCAACACGATCTTCAAGAAAATGTTGAAACAACTTTAAGAAGATATACTAGATTAAGAAGGTCAGTAGTAGCTAGTGATTACATCGTGTATCTACAAGAGTCAAACTATAACATTGGAGTCAAAATTGATCCTGAAACGTTTTCACAAGCCATGAGTTGTAAAGAATCTAACTTATGACATGATGCTATGAAAGATGAGATGAATTCTATGTCATCTAACGGTGTTTGGGACCTTATTGAGTTGCCTGATGGTGCAAAAGCCATTGGATGCAAGTGGGTCTTTAAGACAAAGAAAGACTTACTGGGCAATATTGAGAGATACAAGGCTAGACTCGTTGCAAAAGAATTCACTCAAAAGGAAGGAATAGATTACATAGAGACATTTTCTCCTGTATCTAAGAAAGATTATCTTCGCATTATCATGGTATTAGTTGCACATTTTGACCTAGATTTGCAATAGATGGATGTGAAAACGGCTTTTCTCAATGGAGATCTAGAGGAAAAGGTTTACATGAAACAACCAGAAGGATTTATCTCTAGTGGTGGTGAGCATTTGGTTTGCAAGCTCAAGAAATCTATATATGGATTAAAACAAGCTTCCCATCAGTGGTATTTAAAATTTCATGATGTCATCTCTTCATTTGGATTTGTATAGAACATTATGGATCAATGTATATACCAGAAGGTCAGTGGAAGCAAGATTTGTTTTTTTATTCTGTATGTGGATGATATTTTACTTGCGACCAATGATAAGGGCATGCTACATGAGATAAAACAATTTCTCTCTAAAAACTTCTATATGAAGGATATGGATGATGCATCTTATATCATTAGGATTAAGATACATAGAGACAGAATACGTGGTATTCTAGGTATGTCTCAAGAAAGCTATATCAACAGGGTTTTAGAGAGATTTTAGATGAAGGATTGTTCATCGAGTATAGCTCCTATTGTGAAGGGTGATAAACTCAGTTTGAATCAATGTCCAAAGAATGATCTTGAAAGAGAACAAATGAAGAACATTCCTTATGCTTCAGTTATAGGAAGCCTTATGTATGCTCAGGTCTGCACAAGACCTGACATAGTTTTTGCAGTCAGCATGTTAGGTAGATATCAGAGTAATCCAAGTATAGACCATTGGAAAGCTGCAAAAAAGGTGCTTAGGTATCTTCAAGGTGCCAAGGATTACATGCTTATGTTTAGATGGACTGATCTTTTGGAAGTGATTAGCTACTCCGATTCAGACTACGCTGGCTGTGTTGATTCTCAGAAGTCAACTTTGGGATACATCTTTATGCTAGCCAATGGAGCTATTTCTTAGAGAAGTGTAAAGCAAACCTTGACTGCTACTTCCACTGTGGAAGCCGAGTTCGTGTCCTGTTTTAAGGCTACTTCACATGGTGTATGGATAAAGAATTTCATTTCTGAGCTTAGAATTATGGATTCGATATCTAGGCCATTGAAGATATATTGTGACAATTTAGCTGCTGTTTTTATGGCTAAGAATAATAAAAGTAGTAGTCGAAACAAGCACATCGACATCAAGTATCTAGCCATAAAAGAATGTGTTAAAGACAAATCAGTGATTATTGAACACATTAGCACTGAATTGATGATTGATGATTGCTGATCCTTTAACTTAAGGCATGCCACCACAAAAATTCAAGGATCATATAATTAGAATGGGAGTTGGTCTCTCTATGTAATTTCGTTATAAGAACGATATTATTATAATAAAATTCCTTTTATGATGTTTTCTCATTTTTGTTGTCTCGTGTACACATATATTAGTCTTGAGAAAATATCTTTATGTTTGGACCATGAATAAACATAGGGTTTATTCATTAAGAAAATATCTTTAAGGATCACATCGACATCAAATATCTAGCCATAAAAGAATGTGTTAAAGACAAATCAGTGATTATTGAACACATTAGCACTGAATTGATGATTGCTGATCCTTTAACTTAAGGCATGCCACCACAAAAATTCAAGGATCATATAATTAGAATGGGAGTTGGTTTCTCTATGTAATTTCGTTATAAGAACGATATTATTATAATAAAATTCCTTTTATGATGTTTTCTCATTTTTGTTATCTCGTGTACACATATATTAGTCTTGAGAAAATATCTTTATGTTTGGACCATGAATAAACATAGGGTTTATTCATTAAGTTATATGAGCTATTAAAAGGATAGATTGCATTGTAATATATGGAAGATAATACTCGTGCTTAAGAGGACTTGTCACCATGATTCATGTAATTTGTTTCTTATTTGGTGAATGTTGGAATTTATGGACCAAGTGGGAGAATGTCGGTTACTCTTGGTAACCGAATGGTTACTTTCGGTTTTGAACACAAACGGACGTAACCGTTCGTGATTATGATCCATTAATCTTATCATTATTCCTCCATTTACATTGAAAAACTCTCTTGATGGAAGAGAATAAGAGGAGGACATTGGCTCTTGGCCTTGATGCTCAATTCTCAAATTTTTCGTTTTTCATTACACCATCGTTCGTGAGGATTGAGAACTTCGAAGGCCAAGCCTTCTGTGTGTTTTTTTAACGTTTGGTTCAAAGTTTTGCAGGTTCGTCAGAGAATAACAATGGTGGGAGGTATTTTTCGGTCCTGACAATTTTTTCGCATTTTGATCTATATGCTATATTTGGATTTGTTTTGGTATGTTTAGATCATTACAATTTACTTACATTTATGTGTTAAGAATTTCACACATGAGTTTACAATTAGGTTTTTTCTTGTCAATACCTTGTTTCTTATGGTTATCAAAGCATCTCATCACTTATTTTTTATTTTGAACTATTGTACAATCACATTTCTAGATTTCCCTCAGTAAAAATAAAAATAAATTAAAATAATTTTTTTAAATAATTTTTTTTGACTTTTGACTGAATTTGGAATTATTGTAGATCATAATTCTAGATTTCTAATTTATGCTCCATTTTTGACTTTTTTTTTTTTACCTTATCAATAATCAATTTTGACAATATAAAAATATCAAAATATCTTTGAAGAATAAATTTTAAATTTTCAAAAAGAGACCTAAAACCCCACTCCATTGTGACAGTGACCCACCTACGCCAACACCCCATAGCGATCGAAAACTACTAACCAAGAAAAGGTTTAAAAAATTAAGCATAAATTTAAAATCTAAAGGTAAATAGGAAGTAGTTCAAAAGACAAGGGTTTATTTTCGTTAAACCTTAAAATATAAGGTACCAATTAATATAAAAGTAAAATCTTGATGGTTCTTTCCCCCTCTCCCCCTCTCTTAGGAGTCCCTATGGTTTAAATGTGTTTGGGGCATAAACTAGCCTCCAAATTCTTGATCCCAAGTGTAAGTTTTGCCTGCACGATATGAAGATTTGTGGTGTGATCGTTTGTAAGGCAAGAGATAGAGCTTGATGAGATCGGGGGGAGTTTTTGGGTTTTTCAGTGATTCCGTAACCTATGGGTCTCACTCTCATCGATGGTCGTCATTCACGAAAGGTTCCGCAGTCATTAGTGTATGGTTAGAGTCCACATGCTGGCGAGGAGTCTCCTTTATGGATCTAGCTCTAGCTCTAATAATTTATGGTTATTCTAGTTACTTGACTTATATTGTCTCCATCATTTCCTCCTATGTGGTTGTGTTTTAGTTTTTGTCTTGTAATAGTTATTGCTATGTAATGAAGGTGTTTTATACGCCAAATAGATATTGGATTTTATTGTTTTATTTTTTTTGTTAAAACCCTTATTAGTGGCAATGACACCTCCATTATCCAGACTTACGGTTTGTCTGCTACACCCGTGTCTTGGCAATTTGTTTGCTACATTAAACTCATGTCTATATAGAGTGGATGGTGGACTTCATGCTACATGGATATGGCTCTTAATTAATTGAAAGCTTCCATCAATAATAAAGGTTTACTCAAAGAGAACCTCATGTGTGCTTGATATTAGTTTACTGAGGTATATTTCCATTTTCAGGTCCCAAATATGCGTTTTTTCCTCTAAATGTCAAGCGATTTTATTTGTGAAATCAATCTCAGTTGAGAGTCATGTCCATATATTATGAGATTGTTGTATTATCTTATTTGGTTTATACTAATTTATTAGTATAAATGACATTCCCTTTTTCCAAAAAAAAATAAATACAGGGTATAAAAAAAATTTGAAAAAAAAAACTAAAGAATTTCTAATTTTTCTCTCTTACTTGAGATTTTTTTTGTTTTTTTTAGGGATATCAAGATGATAATTTCCCTATGTAAAAAAGTAATGTTTTAGTTATATTAGAAAATGGCTCCTATTTGAGGGAATAATCTTACAATTTTTTATTTTTATTTTTTATTTTGGTGGGGATTACAATTTTTTAGTTATTTCAACGTTAAACCACATATAAAGCAGAAAACATGCACGTAAACAATTCTAGCACACACACGCACACATGTTGTATATATTTTTGAGGGAATAAACAACTCCAATGCTTTGAGACACTGTCGGATTTTGTTCCCATTATATAAGAATATCCAAAAGTAATGGATAGAGCACCTATTTTTAAGAGATAATACATCACATAACATATTTCGAAGGTATTGATAAAAATTATCATATATTTTTAAAATAAAGATAAATTATAGTATATTTTTTTAAAATAATATAAAAATTATTTTTATCCCTACTTCACACCTCTTTCTTCTCTCTCTTCCCACTCCTTTTTCTTTCTCTCTCCTCTCTTTCACTCTATTCTATCTTTCTTGCACTCACCGACCATTGAGAAGATGACAGCGATGTGACCACAATGACGACAATGGCCGATTGATCGATGGTGATGATGACAGCAGCTATAACGTCGTGAGCATAAAGGACCACGCATGCAAATCTCAAATGACGTTGCATAGGGGATCTGGTGATCATCTGCAATTTGGAGACAAGGAAACGTGTCGTTGCACGGCTAGATCTGTGCCACCAACATGATCTGGCAACTCAAAATCTCACAATTTCTCTGGTGTCATCTTGAAATCCAGCACGAAAGGCGATTCTTACGAATTGGTCATGGAGGTTGCGATCTCCAGTGTCGTCTTATTTTAGGTTTTGTTTTTATTTTTATAGGTTAGCAAACTCCTTCAATTTTCGGCATTGGAGTTGTTGTCTTCTCTAAGGACGGCAATAATTTAGGGATTTGGGCAATTAGGGTTAGGTTTGAAATGAAGTTCTTTTTTTTTTTTCTTTTAAGGATTTATTGCAAAATAATAAAATAATAGAATGTGTTATTATTTTTGTAATTTATCATGTTTTTACCGTTATATATTCTAACAAATATATAAAATTATTAAAAGAAAAATTATGGATATACTAATAAATTATCATATTATCAATGATATATTTAGATTACCTATAAAATATTCGGATTATCAAAGAAATATTTACTTGTAACCGTCTGTATTTTTTTATATTTTTATTATATTTATAATTTTGTATTAAAAATTTTAAAAAAATTAGATTTATTAATAAATATTCAGATTTAAAAAATATTGTTTATATTATTTATCAAATATAAAATATTGTAAAAACCAAATTTACTAATTAACCAATTACTTATTTAATGGGAATTAGTATACTTACAAATATGTAAATTAATATTTTTATAAAAGTAATATTATTTCTTAGTAATTATTTAAATTTACAGAATATCATCATTTTTTATTACTAGATATAAAACAATGTAAATATTAATATTTACTTATAAATAAATTATTTTGCTAATAAATAGACTTATTTTATTAATTAATAACTCTTTGTGAATTCATATTTACTTGTGAATATTCATATTTACTTGGAAATAAAATTATTTACCGAAGTAAAACAAGAACCTTTGTGTTTGAATTCATTGATTACAATTTTTACTCTTAGTTAAAAAAATTTTAAAAAAAATCCCCAAATCCCAAATTTAGGAGGCAAAAACTCCCTAAACCCTATATCTAAGTCACACCGTTGTTGGAGAAGGTGAGCGGTGGTCAAAGAAGAAGACAAACACGATAATAGGTACATTCGGCATGAGAATATCGTGAGCTTGTCAAATCTCCATCGTGAAGGTGACGCATGGAAAACTATAAATTAAAGAAGAGGGCTTGCTTGATACAAAAAAGATGGCCGGAGATCTCGCTCACTAACGACGAGATCACTTATGGATGGATCACGATTTCACCATCACGAGGCCAAGATACCGAAACACTGTTGAATAAACCACCGAGTGGAGCCGAAGTTTCAATTCGTTTGGTGATGAGGAGAAAATCGCGATTCTCAAATGACTTTTCTTGCAATTTTTTCAATTCTCCATGGCGATATCTATTACATGACCTTGTGATCCGTCGTGACTCTAGCATGATGCTAGTTCATGTCGCCATCATAATCCCGATGCTATTATCGTTGGTGTTGCAATTTCCGATCGATAGAGAGAGGAGAGAGGAAAGAGAAGAGAGAATAAGGTTATTTTTAAATTTTTATTTTGTTATTTATCTTAATTATACTATTTAATAATAATATTTTATAATAATGTTATAATTTTACAATCATATACTGTACTATATTATTTTGTCTTTTCTCTTCACTTTTCAACGGTTTTTGTTTTTGTTTTTATTTTTATTTTTTTTCCCCCAAAAGCAGACGGGAGAATAAATGACATTAATATAATTTAACATAGCTTCGTATATGTTCGTATGCATATTGTTTAATATACATTAGATATTTCTTTTATCCCACAATCATATAGAATCGATAAATATGCTTATATATATATTTTTTTTTTTTCAAACTCATGCAACTATAACTAATTAATATGAATACAAAGTTATGTATCTTTTTGTATATCATGTTATGATTTGAAATTTTTTATTAAGAGTAATAAGTATTACGAAAAAAATGTCAACACATTTACAAATTGATGTTATAAAATCATAATTTTTAGATGTCGTTTGACAAACAAATTACATTTTAATTTCATTCAAATACAATATAATTTTATATCAAACACAAATTTTTCAACAGTGTTAAGAAAACAATTACTATTTAAAAGGTTTTTAAAACAATCACATCAACTTTTTAACTCCACTATTTATTTCTACTTTTACCAATCACATCAACTTTTCAACTCTAAAATACTTTTCATCCAAACACACATTTCATTCAAATACAAAACAAATACTTTTCAACCAAATACAACATTCAAAAAATAAACTTCAAAATAAATACAATCAAAATAAAATACGTTTACCAAACATCCTCTTAGTGTTATGTGTCGAACTATATATATAACAGTCAAATAAAAGACTTTACCTGTATCATATTATTTATCTTATGTACGCATTTTTGTATAAATGTAAACATGTTAGTTTTTAAAAACCATTTCATATAACATGCTTAAGCTCACGTTTGGTACACACTTTAAACTGTATTACATTTAAATACAATATAATTTTCTCTTAAATAGAAACATATTTCATTTAAATACCAATCATATCACATTTTAAATCAAATACAATCACTATTTATTATTTCATTTTTTTTATTACTTTTATTAATTACATTATATATTCTCTTTCTCTCTTTTTTTTCCTCTCTACTTTTACCCATCACATCACATATTTATTATTAAAATACAATTCAAATACTTTTCACCCAAATACATATTAAATTTAAATGTAATGCTAACACTTCTCTTTCAAACATAAATTACATTAAATACATTGCATTTATTGTATTTAAACGAAATATAGATGTAATGCATCTACCAAACAAGAAATAAAACTTGAACAGAGAGAGAGAGTAAAAATAAAAATAAGCTGCACAACATTGATATATACCATATTTCCAATAGGATGTGACATATAACGTAACGGACGGACAACAAGGGTGCGATGATACATTTTATGCCGTCATGAACACGCTGTAACACGTACACAGAGTAACCAACGCTGGTTAGCGTTAAAGATGCACTCGTCTAGTAGTAATGCAGCCAGATTAATGGAAAACTTCAGCTTTGGTAATTGGGCCAGCTTATTGATCTTTTGTTGCACAAACTTGGATAATATTTTCGAAGCCTGATCATTTGATCATATACCGTTTGATCTGGCTGTACGCATGCACCGTGGAGCTAGCTAGCAGCTTTTAAAAACACAAGGCATTACTCATATCATATTATTTATATATGTACACTTACAAGACTACTTTTGATCAAGTTCGATCAATACTTCCTCTTCAAATCCTCGTAACAAAGTCTCCTCTGGTCTTAGAGAAAACCTAAGTAATGAGAGCACAATTACAAGGAATTAGCAAAATTAATCCAATTATAAAATAATGATACCAGCATGGCGTTCTTTTTCAAGAAAACAACTACAAGATATTAGCAAAAATCCAATTATTAAATAATGATACCAGCAAGGTATTCTTTTGAATACTCTATCATACAATTTTTATTAATTAAAGTACTGAAATTTCTAAGGTAGGAACTATATATTTTTTCACCACTGATATATTTTGTTATTTTAACTGTTAAATTTATTTATTTTTAATAATTTAATTCATATATAAGTATCTATGTTATAAATTTGTGATAAAACTTTTTTCAGTCATAAATCATATCATTAAAGACAGTTCCTATACTGTAAAAATTTCCTAATCATATAAGATATTGTCACAAATAGTTCAATAATAAGATGTAAAAAAATCAAAGGTAACATAAGAATAGGAGGCCGTCTAATTTTCAAATCTTTAAACACAAATTAATAACTAATACACAATCTGAAGAACATAACAAAGAGAAAATAATATATTATAACTCCATAGAATAAACGCAGGATAAATTAAAATCAATATACTATGAAGCCGATAATAAGGTAGTTTAATTAGGTTCATAAAAAACTTGGTTTAATTTGGTGGCCCAACGATAACTACATTCGAATAATAATATTATTTCTATAAATGAATCTGCCACGTGTTATAGGCTTTTTCAGTGATGAATGTCGCTTTCCTACGTAATTTTTATTTCCTGCAATGATATTAAGATATCACCAATATATACAGAACTCTACCGTTCCAGAGATTCCCAACAACGCTAACAAATATTCTACTTTATTTTCCCATTTCTATGTGTATTGTTTTTTTGTTAATGTCAATAATTAATGCTACAGTTAACTTGAGAAGATTATGAATTTGCGATCCAAAATAAAGCAAAACCATAAACCAGAAAAGAAAATTCAAATTAAAGTGAAAATTATCAGAAACTTCCAACATCAGCAAATCAAATCACAAAGACAAAACTATAGATATTGAATTTATATCAATTTTAATTATATAAGCATGGTGTCAGATTTAAAAATAATGAGAAAAGATATCAATTCTAATCTCAAATAGAATAATGACAAAATTTTGATGAGCTAGATATTAAAAAAAAAAAAAGGTATTAAATTATTAGCTACCAGCTAAATTTTGGCATGGTCGGATCTAAAAAAGTGGTCAACTTTTCCACGCTTGATACGATCTTCTAAGTCCATCCATGTATAAAAGTAAATCATGTTGCATGCACTAACTGATATTTGTATTCACTACCCAACAAAGTTATGAAACAGGAAATATACCTTGAATTCTCAAATAACTCTAGCAGTAGATTAGATAACTAATATATGCATAGATTCAGTTGTTTATTTTCATTAGTTAAAACAAAAAGACATACATGCAAGAGTAATTCTGTGATCATCTTACACAGGCATTATATATTTCTGTATATATTTGAATAAAAGTAGAATTAAACAGGAAAAAAAAATTAAGTGTTCATGTGAGAGCTCACATACAGGTGTTTCACTTCATCCTGTATGGCCACACATCACAAGTACATATTTTTGTCAACTAGTTACTGTACAAGGCTTTGGTTCAATTGAACTGGTTTAGTATAAGGTAATTTCAACCTATAATTTTAACAAATTATTTTAATTACTTATTTTAACACACAGAATAAAGATGTAAATAACCATAATTCAATTTTACTAGAAACTTCATGATTCTTTATATTTATCAAGACCAAGAAGAAATTCCACTGAATTTTGAATTAGGTTCAACATAACTGCCCAAGCATAAAAGATTTCAACATACAGAAACCTATAAGTTATCTGAGTTCCATTCCAAAGAAAATTATACTTTGAATTAGCCCTGCAAAACCCCAAAAAAAAAAAAGTCTACTTTAAATGTTTCAAGCCTAAAATGTAGATAACAAAGAACTTGTTTAAAAATAACGTAGATAAGATGTAGGAAAGACTGGCAAAATTTTCTCCTTGTGGAAAAAGACATTAGCCAAAATTCAAATAGGAGAACTGACGTCTAATTGAAAAAGATTTTTAAAAATCCATAAATATGTCAATTAATGATAGTCTCGTGATAAGGGTGAGGTGGACTAAAAGAAATCTCAAATTCAAATCCAAAATTAAATAGTAATGTATACTTAAAAGAAGAAAAAAGAAAACTCCACAAAGCTTTTGTTTCCTAGTCACATGCAGTTCTTAACTAGCCACCTGGCAAACGACACTTTTATTTAATTGCTAGTTTGCCACCAGCTACAAGCTCACAGGTCTATGCATGTGCAAATTCAAGATCACTCCCATACTCGACCAACTTTGTCAACAACCTTACCCACTTATCCGACCGGGGTAATTTTCATTCTATAAGAATATTAACTAGATTCCGACAAAGATTTTTATTAAAAATTTTGTCTTCTTATTTACTTAATAGCTTATCTTTTGGTTAATGTGTTAAGACAAGCTTGCTTGTTTATTTATTACTTTAACCAGTTGTCTTAATGTGTGTTTTAATGTCTATATCTATAGATCAAAAAGAAAGAACACCCTCAACACAACACCCCACCCCCCCCCCCCCCCCCCCCTTCTCTCTCTCTCTCTACTATAAATGCCATCGGTTTGGCCAATGGTACGCAATCTCTGTAGATAACATTTTGGACTGATTCACAAAAATGGGCCACTCACATCATCCTCTTAATACATCCAAGATACGTACCTGCCAAGGAAAAATAGAGTGAATTAGTATACTGATATCCCACAGCTAATTTATGCACACTAGCACTATGTTTTATACTAACATAGGAAAGATGATACATTGTAGTAATATTATATACAATCATGATCACCATCTTAAACTAAAAATCCATTTTTTCTTTTGTTAATCTTTCCCTCCTACCAGCTACCAATAAATTGAGGACGTGACAGCTAAAAGCAAATGCTCTTATCCTACAATGATAGAAGAAGTAAGCACGGCTCCTAGCTCTATATATATATTCATATATGAAAACTGCTTAGTCACATTCCCATTGTCTATATTCATAGGCGCATGATTAATATATCGCATAAGATTAATATATCGCATAATATGTTTCAAATCTATCCACAGGACTCCCGAGGAAGAGTACAAAGACCCGATTAGACGGCAACAACTCCGAATTTGTGCCAAGTGTCGTGATCGTTTTACCAACCAAACCAAGCTTACACACACACACATACACATAACGTTAGAGACATATATATATATGTACCTGAAGTCTATAGTTGTAGATGGACTTGCATTCAAGCCATTGAAACTATCAACGGCCCAAAGTAAGGGCGGCTTCAACGTCTAGCCTCCATGCAAATCCTCCACAGTCCATTCTCCACAGATCACACGGCACAATCCGCGAGCACCTCTCCACCCCCAACGCATACTGAAGCTTTACGTGGCCAGCGAAAGCTGAATAAAAGGACGGGAAACTCTCCTTAATTACCAACCCTACCGCTACCTCCGGTGACAGCCCTTCATTATTCCTCTTCGCATTCACCATCCTCTCGAAAGCCCCGTTCACCCACATCACGCAATTCGATCCGTCCGATACAAACCCGGGACACGTGTCCCTCTCCAGATTCATCACCCTCTCCAAATCCGTACTCCCCAACCCCAAGTGTCCGTCAATGCAGGTGCCCGTGACGCTCTCCACAGTCACCCAAGACTGCACTCGATCTGACATTCTAGTACCATCACTCGCTGGTTTCTTGCTGATCAAACACGTGGGTAGGCCCCGATTCTCCTGCAAAACACCACGATCTTTACTACCACTACTACTACTACTACAACCACTACTAAGTTCTATATCGATCCGACGGTTCAGATCACTTCTCTCAGGCAACAGCTGTAGCGTCGTCTTGACCTCATGATCATCATGATGATCAAAAACCTCGTTCCTGGTTTTCACTACTTGATCATCGACATGATCATGTGAGGATGATGTAGGCGATTTCTTCCTCGTGTATTTACGAACCCTGACGTACTTTCTCTTCCTTCTTCCTTTAGGAAGAATATTACTAAGGTCGTTCTTGCTGTCGGAGGTTACACCACCGGGGACATCGGGACTCGCGGCGGGTTTAGGAGCTATCGGCCTGAATCTGAGCATTGTCGGATTGATCACCGAATAATCCGGCCCACCACCGGCGCATGATCTTATCATCCGCCAGTACTCTTGATGATCCGATGAACCTACACCGTTCATTTCTTGATCATCTCCTGCAAAACCGGAAACCCTAAACAGCCTTCAAAGCCATCTCTCTCTCTCTCTCTCTCTCTCTATATATATATATATTCTCTCTCTCTCTCTCTTTCTACCTTCTCTCTATAAGGCGAAGCTAAGAAGTGCCTTTCTTTGGTTAAGGGAGTTTCAAGCGATAATCATAGCAACGACGGCTTTGAGAGGAACACGTTGCCAGGAACAACCCATTAAACAGTGACTGACCCCGATTGGTTTAGCTTTTTCTTTCACTTGCTCTCTCTTTTTTTTTTTTTTTTGGTTTTTGGAGAGATAAAGCGGGGGTTGGAATCCGGCGTAATTGAGACCAGCGGCTGGGCCCACGTGCTGGCCAATGGTAGACGATAAGGTGTCCAGCACTGCCGAAAGGGCAGCGACACGTGGGCTGCCCTCGTAAGTGGCGTAGTGGAAAGCCCCTTTGAAGAGGTTCGAGAAAAACACACACATGCTTTTATTCTATTAGCAGAGAACAACTAAACAGGTTTCCCAACAGTTGACATTGGCAAGTTTACACTCTCCTACTTGGCGCGTGCAAACCACAGTTAAGGAAGACGAAACCCACGTGGAAACGACATCTCAAGAGATCAACCCACGCGCCATTGAACGAAGGTGGGCAAAGTTTTATTCTTGAAATTCCTTTATCCGATTGGTGGGTGTGAAATGTGGACGCGTGGTTGGTCTCTGACTGTGTAGATCTGCGGATAGATTTTTAACGTCATCAGGGAAAAGCGACAATTTTTGCCTCATCTACTCGCTTTCTCAATCGGCTGCTCCCCTACTGACACGAGCCACAGTGCTATCTTTTATGTCTCTCTCCTTTTTTTTTTTTTTTATACGTCTTTTTATTTGTTTTATTTTTTAGAGTAATATTATAATTTAACATTCTATATTACTTACACTATGTTTTATAATTTAAATATTATTTTTGATAACATAATATTTATTCTAATTTAATATTATTTATTTATTTAAATTTATAAAAATAATTAGTATTGTGAAATGTAATCCCACAAAAAACTGTGGAATTATAAGTTTGACCCTTTCTATATTATCCTAATAATATTACATTTTATATTTAACTATATGATTTTTTATTCATAATATGATATGATAGTTTAAATAAAATGATTTAACTTGTCATAGTATATATTATTGAAAGAAAATAGAGAGGCCATGAACAACTATAAAGATACTCAAGGGTATGAATGACTGCCCACCAACCAAGACCAAAGAGCTTTTTCTTTTTTCGTGTTCATGCCAGCTACAGCCAGCACTTTGGAGTAAACAGATTGGGTGAACCGTGACCCTTGGCTATTAAGAGCTTACTTGTCATCATTACACAAAAGGTGAACTTAAATATGTACTAAATTCGTTTGAAGATAGTTTATTAGGAAAATCCGACATAACAATTTATTACATGTATCAAAAAAGATAATAGATTAATACACGCAATACAGACAAAACAAACTACAATACCAACTAGTAGGGATGTTGTAATATACATTATTTAATTTGATAATACTAATTTTGTAAGAAAAACAACGTGTAAATATTCTACGTATATTTAATTCTATATATTAGGGTCAAATCGAGTAGTATATTTCCATACTCAACTACAATGTCAAGAAAGATGAACACAGACTGAAATAGACATTTTCTTTACTTTTATTTTAATTCTATTCTCCTCTGGCTATATTTCCATCAAGATTCTAACCACAACTATTTCAAAGTTAAAAACTTTTCAAACAAACAAAGGGGTGACTTAACCCTCTTTGGTACGTCTACATGGTCATCAAATGCACATAAACAGGCAATTAACAGTCTTATTTTTCCTTTTCTTTACTATTTTTTTTCCCTTTACTATTGTTTTTGTTATCTAAAGGGCAGTGTATATTTATATAGAACAAATTAGCCGAAAGAAAATGCAATTGTATTATACATTCAACTTTTCTCCTCTAAAGTCTCATATGCATTATTGTTATCATCATCGTACTTAAAGTTGAATGTTACGCCTTTTTTTTCTCTTTTTTTATTTATTTATTTATTCATTTTCAATTTATCGCCTATTTTGTCATGTGCCTAAATGAAACCATTTACATCAACATTAGCTATGGATTTCATTCATTTTTCCGTCTTTAAATTGTGTCTAGGAGGAAGTTTCCTCCAAATGCACGGTTACCACACCATCTATCTTTAATTTAATTAATTTAATTTTGTTTTTGCTTTAGACCTAACCATGCGTATCTAGACTAATTACATTTAGGTGCGCAAGCAGCAACATTCAATGCATTAATTATTGACCTCCATGGTCTATATGTTAGATTCTTGGTCAGTATGCACATACACACATGGCAGCATTAGAGCAAGGTGAACCTTTAGTTATAAGTTTTATTAACAACATTAATTCCCAAATTGATGTGGTATTTATTATTTACTGCACTTGGTTAACCTTACCTCTCCCTTCTCTTCTATTATTCCTTCCACAACGCTCAAAACACACAAAACACACATTTCTTTCCCATTTTTGGAAAACTTTGACCTCCATCAAAAATGGAAAAACAAGTTCTGATAAAGCCACGCTACTCATGCTTTCCCTTTATATATATATATATATCAATCTCAAGTCATTTGTATATTCTAGATATTATAAATACCTCTTTACCTTCCAACCACTCAGTATTATGTCCGTTTTGGTCAGAAATTCAGAAAACAGGAGCAATTAAAGGCTGACGTACATATACCTGAGAAAATCGTCGTTTCTGCCTTTATCAGAGCCCCAAACTGAGAGCAGCGTTGACGTCCAGCCTCCATGCAAACCCACCACAGTCCAGTCTCCAGACATCACAAGGCATTATCTTCCAACACTTTTCCTTCATGTTCCTCATAAACTGTACCCTCACACGACACGTGAACCCCGCACCGACCGTACAACCAGACCTGTAATTAATAATACTAGTATTATTTTTGTTATTATTATTATTTTTATTATTATCGTAGGCCTTCGAGACCAGCCACACCGCCACCTCCGGCCACCATCCGCCGCCGTCATCCGGGTGGCTCGCCACCGCTACCATCCTCCTGTAAGCCTCGTTCACCCACTGCACCTTGCTCAGCAAGCCGTCCGTTACGAAACCTGGACACGTGTCCCTCTCTAGGTTCTTGATCCTCTCCACGTCCGTACACCCCAGGCCTCGTACGTCCATGCACATGTCTGTCACGCACTCCACCATCACCCATGACTCCACCAACCCTCTCCCCGACCGCGGGGTCCCCACCTCCGTCGGATCCAGCGACTCGCCGGCTCCGCTGCTCGCCGGAGGCGGATCTCGATTTTCCAGTACCGAGGTTTCTGATACGGTACGGTCGATAACGTACCGGAATCCACTTCCCGATGAACCGTGGCCGTCTGATTTTTCTGGCATCAGTTGAAGCGTCGTTGCTTTACTGGTCGAGTCCGAACCGGACTTCTTGATTTTCACGGAAGATCTATTCCCTCTCCTGGCCCTAGAGCTATTATCGTCCTTTCCAACCCTTACGTACTTTCTCTTCACTCTTTTGCCCGGAGGGTAAGCGGTCTGCTTCTCCGGCGAAATTCCTCCCGGAAAACCTCCTCCAGCGGCCGGTTTCGGCGCGATCGGACGGAATCTGAGCGTCTTAACCCTATCGATTATCATCTTCTGCGAAGTTTGAGGATAGCTCGCCACGTGCCACCCGTCTCTGCCGTCCATAAAGTAACCAACTTCCGTCGTATTTTCCCGACTCGTCCTACGCTCTCCCTCTCCCTCTCTCTCTCTCTCTCTCTCTCTCTCTGTCTATCTTTTTCTCTCGCTATCTCCCTCCCTCTAGTCTCTCCGGAGAGCGATAATCATAGCGGGAGGCGGTGGCTGTGGGAGCGTTCACCACGTGTCTAGGGCAGCATTGGGACAGTATTCCATCCCGATTGGCCAAATTTTCATATTTTGCTGGGTCCCACCAAAAGCTTTTGCGTATCTAGATCATGAATGGAGCTTGTCATCTGGGCTCCCCTCCACCAATCAGAGACTCCACGGTGTCCACCACTCCTGCAAAGGAGGGACACGTGGGCTTGTAGCAGGACGAAGCATAATTTCCATCAGACCGAAGTGGAAATAAAGGCGGTTCCAGAATATGCACACGTGGAACATTACAATTCGCCAGCAACATGAATATTGGGTCTGAAAAGGACTGGATCTGTATTTGTGATGTAGCGCGTGATGTGCACGCGAGAATATTTTGCTTCGCGTTGCGATGTTATTGGTGGCGTGGATGCTACTCGCGTGGGTGAGTGAGGGAGGGAGTTGATCGTCATTTTATAATTTGTTTGAAGGTATCGATGGAAAAAGGGACGCGTGGAGGCTAGAAATGGGGGAAATCGACAGACAAACTGAAATTGCTTTTTTACTTTTTCATTCGACGTTTTATGTCTTTGTGAGTTAAGACTTCATCCAATCACATGGCGACGTACATTTTCTTTTTTAATTTTCTTTTCTCAAATTAAAGTAAAAGCCACCAATGGCCGATGCCCGTGGAGGTTGGTATTTTAGGCCAATCTACAATGAAACATGGTTTTCGTGTCAGTTTAGATTGGACGCTCCATTTTTAAAATATAGAAATTTATTATTTTTAGAATGAAAATTTTTTATTTTTAAATATAAAAAGTTACTGAATAAAATATTTTTAATTTTTTAAAAAAAATTATTTAGTAAAAATTTTTTCTTTCTAAAAAAAATTTGTATGATAAAATATCTAAAAATAAAATTAGTGAGTATTTTTTTAGTTTTTATTTATTTTTTGCTTGTTTATTTTATTTGACTCATATTATTTATTGTTTTTTTGTATTTTTCAATAATGCTCTGACCGTCGGCATATATGTATATATATATTTATTTTGACAGATTAATTATATATATAAACGGGAAATATATAAAAGAGAAATAAAGGGATGTTTTTTAATGAGAATAAATGTCTTTCAATTATAAAAGACTATAAAATTAATTTAAAAATTATGCTAGTCATCCAATACTATTTTGAACATTATTTACTTACATCATCGTAAAAATATGATGATATAAAATTATGTCTATTGCGTCCAACTCCTTCTACTACTTATATTGGAGGTTACTGTTAAAATACTCAATACATATATTTTGTTAACCTGTCTTTAAACTCTTCCATTATCATTCTACTATCATGTTTTACCTTTAGTTTACTAGATATTGTATCATCGACATCGGTGTTGTCATTGCCATTATCACAGTCAGATTTTATTAAAGGCCAGTCTGTATAATAAGCACGTAGAAGGTCATCTTCTTGCTGATTAATTATAATAATAAAATTATGGAGTAATACATGTCATGAAGATCATAGCCTGCTTATCCATATTCTAATGATGCATATGTTGTAATATTCCACACTCTAAGTGTACGTCCTATATAATTTTTAAGTGATAAGTGTGTAATTGAACACCTTTTTTGTACCATTTAATCCATAATGACGCTTCTCATACTCATGAATATGGTACGTGCTCCTGCGACAAAAGTACAAGGAAGCAATCCTTGTTTGCATACTTCGAATATACAAAAAAGAACTTTCCTACCATATTTAACAAACAAAACAATATATATTCGATATGGTTTTTCCCAATATTTTTTGAAAAAGTAAATATGAACTACAAATAACATAGTATTGTCCGGAAGTTGTGAAAATAAGTTGATTGGATTTGACAAGGCAACTTCAAGTACTATAGAATTATGAGCATATCCTTTCAATCCAGATAGCATGTAACTGAATATCATATCGAATAAGCATGCTGCTGATATGTTCAATGACAAAAAAACAATTTTTATTTCGATAACATTCTTGTTCTTCACTTGATGGATTGCAAAGAATGTGTGTAATAAACACGTTTCTCCATATTAACCATGACAAAATAGTATAAACACGTTTTAACTTATAATTCTTATAAAAAAAAAAACCATAAACACATAATGAATATTTATATATTTGTACAATCTACGGGTGTAAATAGCATGGGAAAAAATGAACACTTACATCAAATCATGGTCGGTATTTATGTCTATTAACGATAAAATCTTGTACTATATCATAATCGGGTGGTGTAATAAACACGTCTTTAAAACTGCAAATAGCTCTAAGTACATGATCAAACCAACGGCTTATTATTTCACCTACATGACGCTATTGATCTTGAGTTTCTCAATTTGTACATTTTTAACAAACAATTTCCAAAAATATAAAAAGTTACTCCTTCACACACATTTTAGACATATCTGTCAATATGTTATTATTTCTAAGATATTACGATAAAATCCTTAAGGCCTATTTGTTCATACGAACCTTGTTACTATCTTTGACTTGACCTTTTAATAGCTCTAAAACTTTTTTTCCATTTAACTTACTAATATGGACCGGTTCTGACTTTTTACCAAATTGTGTGTACATGTAGTGCATGGCGGCTCCTACAACAACCTTTTCTTTCTTCTGGTGATCCTGTATTCTTCTCTTGCGTTTATTAATATTATTCTCATCATCATTTAGAGCTCCTGATAAATCACCTCAATACATTTTTGACAACTAATTGTTATACTCATTATTAAAATGGTTGATAAATAAAAATGAAAACAAATCATTTCCACAAATGTTATAAAAACAAATACAATACTTGTTTCTCACATTAGATGGAAGTAAAGAGACAAATACTTATTATATGATACCTTTTGGGGTTAAGCCCAAGAGCAAAATGTATGAATTTCTTTTGAATCAGACAATATTATACCAAATGAATGAATGAGTCATTAGAAATGATATCAGAGCATGTACCCAACTATAAGTGTGGCCAACGAGGACGTTGGGCCCCACAACGAAAGGTGACTATAACAGTCATCAATTCATACAAGAAAAATGATAAGTTATACAGTCTCACATAATTTGATTATAGATATAGATGATGGTTTATAAGTAAAGAGACCACCTCCTAATGTTACGAGGCTTTTTGAGGTTAAGCTTGAAAGAAAAACCTTGTTGGTAGGGCCCAAAACAGATAATATTATACTAAAAGGAGACATGTGTCATTAAATCTACTATTTATTTTAATTATTTATCGAAAACTGTTATTTACTTACTCAAGTATACCTTTAATCTATTGGGTTTTGTGTGATCATTTAGCCTCAAAATGTATAGGGCCAATTAAATAAGAAAGAAAAAGAAGAAAATGTGTGAATATTCCTTTAGCGTGCATATTTAGGATTTTTACTTCATGATTTGGATTTTTATCTGAAATCACTTTTTGTTTAATATTATAAGAAGATAAAAATTTCAAAGTCATTACAAATAAAACAATACCCCATATATGTTTTCTTTTTTTTTTTTTAGGCATTCCATAAAGTTTCCTAAGAAAGGCGTAGCAGCCAAAAAACAAAAAAAAAAAACACCTGCCACAAATTTTTGGATTTATGGAATCTTTACATAAATGCTTTACTTACTCAAGAAAACAAGTTTTTAGGTATGTTAAAAAATATTTTACAAGTAACATTAATTTAGAAATATCTATTTTATTTCTATTTAAAGTAAACACTTCTTATTTGTATTATAAGAAATTATTATTGTGGTTATAGATATAGAATAATGATAATTTGAAAGAAAAAAATTCTTAAAAAATTATAGTTATAATCTAACAATTATTTCATGCTTGACTTTATCATAACATATATATTGAGTTTAAATTTCACAATAACACACATTTAAAGTTGCTCTTACAATGATCCAAATTATAAATAGTATAGAGTGTTAGAAACATCATTTATAATTCTAAATTTTTTATACCAACATATCTGGTGGTGAGTTGTTATTTTCTCACTATTAGATGTAAACTATTGATGTAACAATCATTTAAACACCTACTAATAAAATAAAGGCTACACAATTACCAAATAGATTAATACTCAAAATATGAATTTAAAATGATCCAATATACCTGATGATGAGTAGTCATATTTTTATTACTAGATACAATTAATTAATATAACAATCATTTAAATAAATAATAATAAAATAATGATAATTTGCATTAAATAAATTAATATTCAAAAATCTATAACAGAGTTGGTGGACTGGTACAATCTCTAGATTTCATAAACTTTACCTTTCCTATGAATTGTAAAATTTGGAAAAAAATAAAAAATAAAAAAGAAGTAGAAGAAGAAGAAGGAATGGCAAGAAATGCGATGAAAGAAACAACATCCCATTCAACTATTTGTAAGCTTTATGAGTAGTGGTAAATAACATAAATTTTAATCTTAATTTTTAAATATTAAGTCAAGTCTTATATTTTTATTAACAAATACAATTAATTGATGTGATACTATTTTAATTACTTATCAATAAAATAACAACAATTCATATACTTTATAGCCTAGTACTCAAAAATTAGAATTGATATTGGTATTTCTAAACATTTTCCATTTTCAAAATCTTTGGATGAATAGGCTTTTTTCCCCTGAAGTCGATTGATGCCAATGGTCACGATCGACTTAAATATTTGAAAATATAACCCTTAAGTAAAAAAAAAAAAATGCACGCAAGCTCCTAAAAGCGAAAGGCACAACTTTCTCTACAATCTGGAGAAAATTTATGCTTTATTAGAGAATGAACTCAAAAATAGGATGCTTTGTTTGAAAAACTACTGACTAATTGTATTTCAAAGATAAGATATCAGCACCAATACCAAGTATTTTTGTTTTTGTTTATGTTTTTTTGTTTTTTTGTTTTTTTGGTTTTTTTTTTTTTTCGTGTGCAAGCTGTTGTTGATTCTTGACACAGCTATACTTCATGTTGTCTCAGCCCCTTCAACGATAGAATAGTCACCACAGTTTTTTACACACAACCGTCCGAGAACCCATAGAAATAACGAGCAAAAATACCGTGACATTATAATATATGATGAATAAAATATAAATGTAATGCATGAGAATTGTTTTTTTCTTAAAAAGTTAATTATTTTTATTATTAACGAGTTCTAATTATATTATATTATAATTTATTATAATAAGATATTATTTATTTGAAATATTATATAATATTTATATAATGACAGAAATTAAATTTTTATGTTACAGTTTTTATTTGTTTTTTTGTTATCATTTTTTTTCACTATAATAAAAATTATTATTAATTTAAAAAAAATGGAAAACTATACAATATATATTTTTTAAGTTAGACGAAAACGTATAATTTTTTATGCTACCCAGTGAGGGCAAGAAGAAGAGATTAATAAGGGTAAAGTCGTAAACGCACATCAAACAGCGTCCAAAAAACTCAAAAGCCAAGCCCCAGGCCAGTCCCAACCACAATCAGAAGAGCAGAACGATCAAAACAGCCCCACAACTGCTAAAAGACCAAAAAGCCCAACTCTTAAAGCCAATGCCAAGGGGCAAAGTGGTAACTACACTATTATAAAAATATTTATGAGACAAATCTCTCCAGCAGGGCAGAAATTCTGATCAAAGAATATCAATGGAGATTAAGGGGACATTTGGCAAAAATATTTCATTTTAACTTCACTCAAATACAATATAATTTTACATCAAATATAAATTTTACAACAGTGTTACGAAAACAATTACTATTCAAAACATTTTTAAAACAATCACATCAACTTTTTAATTTCACTATTTATCTCTATTTTTACCAATCACATCAATTTTTCATCTCTAAAATACTTTTCATCCAAACACACATTTCATTCAAATACAAAACAAATACTTTTCAACCAAATACAATATTTAAAAAATAAATTTCATTTAAATACAATCAAAATGCAATGTGTTTATCAAACGTCTCCTAACTTATACGGATAGAGGGAAAAAATATAAAAATAAACAAAAACGACAACTGTTTTAGTATAAATATATGTATTTTAAAAATATACCGTACAAATCGTCGCCAAAGTCAAACCAGAGAGCTCTTGGTAAAATTTACACGACCTACTGCTTTTGATCTCAAAACTTGAAAAGGAAAGAAAAATGTCATCAAACCAAAAATAGATTAAATTAAATGTAAATATAGAAAAGCAAAAAGAAGGACGCATTATATTGTTACAACGAAACAAAAATGTTAGGATTTTGTTGTTTTGACTTGGGATTGTATGATTTTACCATTAGAGGCAACGAGGAAAAAAAAAAAAAACGACGAGATTAATATTTATGTGTTTTTATTTTCTGAAGATTTTGCTCTTCTTTTTTGCCCCACAGGATAAGAAGCAACCACATGACAGAATTGTTCTTTACATGGTTTTTCCTTACACATTATTAATAGAGATCAAGATCAAGGAATAGTCTAAATTAAGATATTATGAGAGATCATAACATTATCAAGCACTTATTCTGATTTAAATATTTTGTATATAATTATTTTTACTAGGAATTAGGAATTTATTTGTATTTATTTTGTTTTAAGAAACATTTTTGTCTTAGGTTATTTTTTAACATTATGCAATTTTCCATTAGAAAAATATTAGTCAACTTAACTAAGGGGACGTTTAGTAAACGCATTGCATTTTGATTGTATTTGAATGAAATTTGTTTTTTTAATATTGTATTTGATTGAAAAGTATTTGTTTTGTATTTAAAATGTGTGTTTTGATTAAAAGTATTTCAGAATTGAAAATTTGATGTGATTGGTAAAAGTAGAGATAAATAATAAAGTTAAAAAGTTGATATAATTATTTTAAAAATATTTTAAATAGTAATTATTTTTGTAACACTGTTATAAAATTTATATTTGATGTAAAATTATATTATATTTAAATAAAATTAAAATGAAATTTTTTATCAAAAGGCGCCTAAATTTATTCGAGGGGGAAAAAAACAATCCATTCAAAAAATGAAAAAGAAAAAAAAAAGAAAAAGAAAAAAGAAACCAATGGAAACCGTTGGCGCCCATATCTTTGGTTTAACCTACTCAAAAATCCCGCTGCACCAAATTTTTTCTCATTAAAAACACTGCTTTCTCTTTCTATAAAAAATGGGTTTTACGCGTTTGATTGGTGCTAATGAAAGATGGGCAGATTCGCTCACAAGCTCAAGCCTTCTTCTCCTTGTTCCGCAACAAAGCTGGTACTTTTGATATCCATCGCTGGCCTGCTCGGAGCTGCTCTCATTGCTGACTTTCTTTATGCTTCCTCATCTTCTCTTTCTTCTTCCTCTTCGTCTGCATATTTGTCTGTTGCTTCAAATTGGGCACTTGAGAAAACTGGGATTATCTTTGTACCAAGCGAAGATCGCACCGATAAAGCTAGTAAGGTGAGCTCTTTTGAGACTCTGATCTGCATCATCTTTGAGTTGTTTTTTTTTTTTGTTTAGGGACATTTTTATTCTGTGCCCAGATAATGATTGCTCTCATTTGGAAGTTGAATGTGGTTTTTTTTTTTTTGTTGCTTTGGTTTATTTTGATTGGTCTTTAGAAACAAGGTGTTGTTGAAGATAAAAAGGAGAGATTTTTATCTGCAACTTTTGCTGATTTGCCTGCACCAGATTTGCCATGGGAGGAAATGCCACCAGCACCTGTGCCTCGTCTCGACGGAGCTGCAGTACAGATTAAGAATCTTTTATATGTGTTTGCAGGATATGGCTCTATTGACTATGTAAGTTCGTTTTATCCAGATCTGAAAGAAGAAAATAAAAAGAAAATTTTGCTTCTTTGACGTTGAGAGAGGAGATAGAATTGAGATAGAAAGAGTGGGAAATCTGAGAGAGTTTTAGAAAGCGACTGATAACTCTAGAAGTAGAAAATCTGAAATCTCGAGTTTCAAAATGAAAATTTGATTCTGCTTGAATCTGAGTTCTAAGTTTTGATGTTTTAGCCCTTCTGGTGTATGTGCTGTAGGTGCATTCTCACGTGGATGTATTCAACTTTACTAATAACAAGTGGGGAGAGAGGTTTGATATGCCAAAAGAGATGGGACATTCACATTTAGGAGTGGCAACTGATGGGAGATACATATATGTCGTGTCAGGACAATATGGACCACAATGTAGAGGCCCTACATCTCGTACATTTGTTCTTGACACTCGGACCAAGAAATGGCGGACCATGCCTCCTCTGCCTTCCCCACGGTAATCCGATTTTTGTTTGCTTAATGTGAAGCACTCGCTTGATTTGTTTTATTTATCTTCATTACATTACTACATGTTGTGTCGGTGTTTGTTTATCTAAATATGATACATCATTGAAGGTATGCTCCAGCAACACAGTTATGGAGAGGGAGACTCCATGTGATGGGAGGAAGCAAAGAGAACCGCCACACGCCAGGGCTGGAGCACTGGAGTATTGCTGTGAAGGATGGCCGAGCATTAGAGAAACAATGGCGGAACGAAATACCAATCCCACGTGGTGGACCTCATAGGTTTGTTTTGTTCGCTTCATTCATTTATGATTATCATTAGGATCACATGTAGATAATTGTAGCATTGAATTTACCAAAATGATCCGGATGTCCTTTGGTTTCTGATTATGATATTCAATGTCTTCTAATAGGGCTTGCGTTGTAGTCAATGATCGCCTCTTTGTCATCGGTGGTCAAGAAGGTGATTTTATGGCCAAACCTGGCTCACCTATCTTCAAGTGTTCTCGCAGGCATGAGGTATCCTTCTCTAGTACTTTAATGCTTGCATCAATTGGTTATGAAAAATGCTTAGGGGCACCCCTGCCTCTTGAGCATTACAATTAATAGAAAGTGAACCTACTTGTGGGTCTGGGGCCTTTTGGCTTAGAGCATTGTTCATTGGTCAGACATCTTTTAGCATATGATAAGCACAACTTATGAGGTGGATTTACACAATCTCTATGTGGTTCATTTAGCCCTTAAAACTGTTTTTCAGGTGGTTTACAGTGACGTGTATATGTTGGATGAGGAAATGAGATGGAAAGTTGTTCCTCCTATGCCAAAGCCCAACTCTCACATAGAGTTTGCTTGGGTGATTGTCAACAATTCAATTATCGTCACCGGAGGCACCACAGAAAAGCACCCAGTGACCAAGAGGATGATCCTGGTTGGAGAGGTCTTCCAATTTCATCTAGATGCACTGGTATTTATCTCGTCCACTTGTGATTAGGGGTTAAGAACAAACTTGTTACTTAATATTCTATTATGTCATCTGTTTATCAAACAAAATCGCAAACGTTTGCTTTTCTCTTGTTACCAAACAGACGTGGTCGGTGATCGGAAAGCTTCCTTTTCGTGTGAAAACCACACTAGCTGGTTTTTGGGATGGTTACTTGTACTTTACATCAGGACAGAGGGATAGAGGACCAGACAATCCGCAACCAAAGAAGGTCATTGGAGATATGTGGAGAACTAAATTGACTTTGTAATCTCATTTGTCAGATTCACAATAGAAAAGGAAGAAAGGAAAGATCTAAACCTGCCCCAATAACCTAAGCTCTGTCCATCTTTTGCATTTTTCGGATCTTAGATTAAGTCTTTTTCCTTCTGTTGAGGTCAATTTTACGTAACCATGTAATTCTTGAACATTTTATTGATTGTTGATTTCATGTAAATATACAGATTCTAGAAGTACTCAGAATTTCTGTTGTGTTTAATGATCTCTGTTTCTTCGTCATGTAATTTCTCTTATGAGAACTGAGATTCGTATCAACAGGTGTATACAAGTAAATGTGAACTGTACATGCCAAGAAGATAAAAAGAACTTCGAAGGGGCAGTTTTATACTATAATACCGAAACAATTGCTGTAAGCGGTAATCTGTAATTCAATCAGGGTAAATGATGAAAATATTGGGATAAATGAACATTAAAATGTTCCCCGTCCAGAATTGCCCAACCTGCGAGAAGACAAATCTAAATTCCCAAGGGCTAGACCAAAAATGTAAATAACAGAGGAATAAAACTGAATTAGCATTGATTATTTGCTTTTAAATTTACAAAAAAAAATAGCAGTACTTTTATTAGCGAACAGAATTATCAACATCCTTGATACACCATTTTGCTCTGGTGAGCTTGTGGACTCACAGAATACAAGCCAAATCTTCCGAATATGTCATCCACACCAAGAAACGAGTGCAAGGAATTCACTTAAACACAAATGATAGTCTCCTCCTAATGCCGGCTAGGGGTGCAGCGAGCCTTCTAATTTTCTTGATTACTTAAATGAGTTGCTGGATCTCATGGGTCTACCTGCAAAATAAATGGAGAGCGCATGTACATATTTAGGACACGAAGAAAGCATATTGATGAAAGTTTAAGCAACACTCGGCATCTGAACGTTTTATAATTTCAAATCAGTAATACGATCAATACTACATCTGAAAATCTCAGTACATGATCACTTTTTTCTCACAATCAAAGTACGGTTAATTCTTCTTTTTATAAACTGATGACTTGTTTATAGCTTACTCTTGTCAAAGTAGGACAACTTCCTAGCATCCCTGACAAGCTCACCTGGTTTTTCTTCTTGCATGTCAACCAATAAACCCAAGTACTTGAAACTCCACAAATCTGCAATAATTGGTAATCTGTGCAACAAGTTGAATTAAATTAAAATGAATGTAAGGGGCAAAATAAAATAAGTTCACATGTAAATTTACACTCATGCACTGGAAAAACACGAGCCCACACAGTAATAAAGTACCTTCTATTTCAATGAAGGGGCATAAGGAGCTGGACATGGAGATACAGTGTGATCTGGTAACTGGTTTATCAAATCCACCGTTGCCTGTAGGCATGCATGAAGCATTTTCTTTTCTAGTCTGACAAGCTGTGTGGCAACTCGTTTCTTTGGATTCAAAGTATGATCACCCAACTGAAGCAAAGAATTATGAATCAGGCAATAGGCCATTAATTTAAATCTAACTTTCGATTTCAACAAGAGTCAAATCTACCAAAGACTCGTCTTCCTCCAAGGTAGAAGGGTAGCAAGCTAGCCGTGCCCTAAAATAATCAGCAAGTTGGTCCAAAACTGCTCGTTCCATGCAAGGGCTTACCTATTAATCCAATACATTTCCCATAATATTGAAATCTTGGCCTCTTAATAAAAGAAGTTTTCTTACTTTAACTTTGACTAGAATATTTTTGTATGGACAACCACATAGAACTTTAAATTGCATAAAACCATAAAGCCAAGGAACTGCAACATATAATCACAGTGAAGAAGGCTGTTACTTTTGTCAATATATAAACAGAAAAAGAAAAGATAAACCACCTTCATATATGATAGCCAAACTGAGTATTTATGTCTGACCAAACATCTGAAACACAAGTTTGTTCATCAAGAAAACAAGGACAGTGGCATTTTGGCATGTTTGATAAAAATTAATCTAATTCCCAAAATCTCTATGGGTTTACTTCTCTTTCAGAGTGATAAAAACAAAAAAAAAAAAAAAAAATCTTTAAAGACTTTATGTGAAAATTATTCAACAGTACCTAAACGGGAATTTAACAAGCTACACTTACTGGACAGACTGGACCTTGAGAAGAAATAACAGATTGCATCTCTGAAGGATCTGAAACATAACCCAATCGTAGATATGGAAGCATGTCCGAGACAGCTTCTTTTTCCTTTCCCACATACGCCTGAGGCGCAGATACATTATAGAATTATGTAAAAGAACCATAAAAAGAATTCGTACGCTAAAAAAGAGTTTCTGTTTCATATTCATACATGAAAAACTTGTACTGATAATTTTCCATTTCTCTGAGCAACCAGTCTTTTATCCTGATATTGAGGATCCTCCCTATTCAAAGCAGCCTGAATCAAATGCAACATGAAACATACTCAGCAGAATAGATATAATAGAGAAACATAAACATTATAAAGAGTTCAAGGTTTCACCTCAACCACCAAACGGTCGTACGAATTATCTTCGTCTACAAATCCATAGTTTAAAAGCAATTTTGAATTAGGTTGTGGCCCACACCTGCAAAAATTAACCAACTTTTCACATCTAAAGGATAGCAACACCCAAAAATTATTAAACAACCAATTTCTAATTGTAGTCAGCTACTTAAATACAGCTAAATAAAATATCATACCAAGCAACAATGGACTCCCCAGCCTTGTATGGGCGATCAACCACCAGTTGAACTGCATCATCAACAGCAGATAACATTGCCTTGCATTTACTACTATAAGCTAATAGTGGGGGTCCAAGAGGGACCAAAGCAAACCTTCGAGCCAAGCTGACTTTCTGAGAGATGAGAACACAAATCATAATGTGGTAAAAACTAATAATTAAGATAGTGCACAGAGACACAATGACTTAGAAATCAATAAAATGTAATGCCAAAATCTCTATACCCTTGATCAGCCAACCTAGAAAACATCCACCAATTGCTGTTAAGGAAAAGCCAGAATTTCTAATCTATCCTGGTATTTGACCTAGTGCTAACAATAAAACTAATATAAAATAGGATTAATTTTATATTTTCTCCCCAGACTATGTACCTTTTTTCACTTTGCACCTTGAACCTTTAAAACCATTTGTTATACTCCTGAACTATATAAAACCATTCACAATAGCCCTTCTGTTAACTTCCATCTATATTAATGATGGAAATGTTACTCTGGGAAATTAAAAAAATTTAAACTATAAATTTTTAACTACTAAAAAATTTTTAAAACTATTAAAGATTAATTAAATTCTCCCCCCTCTCTCTTTTGCAAACACTCTCTCTACACTAAGATCTCCCTAATCTCCCTTTTTCTCTCTTCCCTCTCTCTCACCCTATGATCGATGCAATTGTTACCTATATTTGCTAACGCCGCTCATTGGCATCTCCTCGCGAATGCCAATGCCACCCTCGCCAACAAAAGCTCTACTTTCCCAAATTTTGTGGCCAAATTTGTTTTGTGTCACCGTGATTTTGGATCCTATTTTGGTGTCTAATTTACTCTAAATTTTTGGGGCTTTGGTTCGATTTTGTTATTTTTGATATATGCACCACTATGATTTAATGGTTTTGGTTTGATTTTGTGATTTTTGATTTACCAGTCACTGGGTTTTATGGTTTTGTGTGTTGAAATGAAATCAAACACCAAATCACCCGTATCGATCCACCTAAATCACCAAGTTTGGGTTTAAATGGCCACCATCTCTATGTTTGCAAGACGAAGTGGTTTCAATTGCCCATAATGACCCTATTTTTTTCAAAATTTTTTTCCTTTTTTAGTGATTTTAAACTTCTATTTATTTCTTACTAAGATTAATTTGTTTATTATTAAGATTTTTTCAATAATAGAAAATATTTGATTAATTTTTTAATATTTGCCATGTCAACAATTTTGTTAAGTTTATAGACAGAAGTGGACAAAGAGGGCAAAGTGAGTGATTTTATATAGTTTAGGGAGCATGTCAAACAACTTTGAAAGTCCATGGTGCAAAATGAAAAAGAGTACACAATCCAAGGAGAAAATATAAAATTAATCCTAAAAAGTACTCCCTCAAAATTAAGTAAATAGATCTGAAACATATAAAATGTAGATAATCTCACTGTGGAAAAAGTTATTATTGAAAAAATTGATGAATCCAACCATCATTAATAATTTTGTCTTTCGATCAAAAACATGCATACCGTCAGGAAACATACAATCATGCAAGGAATGAGGAGGCACCAGAACAAATAACAATGAGCTTGTTTATCCAACAACAACAATCTTTAGAAAAAAAAAAATACCTGCAAATGCACAACACAGGACTGCACAGCAACAAAAGCTTGTTTGAAAATTTTGAAAGGGAATGCCTCAGTAGGAATATCGTATGGATATTGCTGAAAAGAAAAATATACACAACTATGTCATACCTTCTAGAAAAAACAAAAAGGTCACTCATTAGCCTGAGCACATAAGAGTATAACCTGAAAAAGAGACCCAGCCATAAACCATACTGTGTCAAGCTCGTTATATTCCCTTTTGATTCCTTCATCCCTTTCAAGCACTTCAGCCTAATAAAACAGAAAGGCAACAGTCTTAAACAAACAAGCTACAAGCATCTTTTCAAGTTACAAAAGTGAAAAATGACAATGTAGAAATTGGTTGAGCAGCATTTATCTTACAATGCTAAAGAGAATGCAAGAATAAGTACCTTAGTAGGGCTGCCAGTCAGGTAATCCAGTTCAGCTTCTGTCCATAAAAGAGGAGATTCGACAGCCAACTGTCCCCTTGCTCGCTGACGATCAAGCTCTTTAATATAAGGGTACCAAAAAGAATTCTTTCCTTGCTTCTTTTCATACATCAGATACAATGCTAAGCATGCCAATTCCGACAACTTATTTGTGGTCAGCAATTCCGCTGCATGAAGAATATAGCAACGGATATTAGTCAGACTCCTGCATTCGATTTGTTAAAGAGAGGCACATGTGCTGACATTCAAATGCATCAAAACCTCCGTTTCACCAGCAGATTCATATGCTATTTAGTACTCTCAAAAATCCATCTATTCCTAAACTATACTTCATATAATCATACTTAAAACTCCAGAACTATAATGTCAAGACTTCATTGCACTCAAGCCCATCCTATCAAGGTTTTTTTGCCCCCCCTAAATTAATCAAACACGCGAAATTCAGAAAATGAAACATCAAGAAAAAAACTCACATTCATTTCTTGGTAAAGAATTAAACATCGAAACATAGCAACAAAATCACCAATGCACCTTACCAACGGTCTCGTTCCCCAGCACTCTCTCAAGCGTTACGACAAGCGAATTCGGCACCGAGAACGCAACGTCTCCAACCTGCAAACCAAGAAACAAAGCCACTAATTCCCATCAAGGATTCACATAGCAACAAAGACAAAAAAAAAATGTAAAGAATCGGAAAAGAATCCAACATTTCACCTGAAGATCTTCGCTGGCAGCAACGTAATGGATGGGCTTGTGCTTCTCGTCATGGGAAGGCCTATCTTTGAGCACGACCTTGCAAGGCGGGAGGCCATTCTTGTGCATCCAAGATTGCAAATCCGCGACCTCCTCCTTCCGCGAGCCAGCAACCAACGTTTCGGAGCTCGACGCCGCGCAAGAGCTTCTCTGGCGCAGCGATCTGGAGTTCTTCCGAGCTGAAATCGAGACCCTGGAACGGACCAGAAGAGGACGGTGAGGAGACGAAGAGCGAATCGGAGACCAAATGCACCTGTCGTGCAGAGAGCCGACTTCCATGGTGAAGTCTCAGGTTGGGGGGGTAGGGTTAGGGTTTGAGCTTTGATTGAGGTTGAGAAGAAGAAGAAGCTGATGATGATGAAGAAGTTTTTTCCAGTGCAGAGGACAAAAACTCAGATATTTTTTGAGGGGCTATTGGATAAGAGGCGCAAAGGGACAGACACAGAAATGGCGGTTCGGTTTTTGCGATTGGATTGGAGGGAAACAAAAATCTCGTGCACTACTCGATTACTTGGACTATTTACTATTACCACAATAAATTTGACTGGCAAATGGAATAAACGTTAATATAATATAAATTTTGAGTATTGTGTTTTGTTGTATGTTTTTGTTTTGAATTTGAATAAAACGTATATTTAGATAAAAATGTATTTTAATTATATTTTAAAAATGAAAAATTGATAAAAAAATGTAAAAAGTGAAAATAAAATTATATTGGTAATTTGTGATAAAAAAATATAACATAATTTTTTTATGTAAAAGAATTGGGTAAATTTTTTTCCCATTCAATATTCGTACATGTAGATAGTCTTTTATCTATTTTATTATCTTCAGTCGTTAATTTTTAATTATTGTTGTTACCTTCAATACCGTTTCATTGCTTTCTCTGATTTGAGTTTGTATTATGATATTTTTAAAACCTGTTTTTTCCTGTGTCCAAATGGAATTTCATTTGGGTTTTTTCAATCTAGAATTATATACATATTATTTTGCCATGTTTTTGATTTTGAAAAAGGTTTTTCTTTTTTCTTTTTGTTTGGTCAGCATATTCAGTCTTTAATCACTATATATATGGGCAACTATGGTGTATGAAAGGTGTGACCAACCATCTTTGCGTGTTGGACGTAAGAAGTTATTAAAAAAAAATAGTTTTACATGTTAAAACAGCATTACTATGTATTATTCCTATGAGTGTTCATGTTGTTGCTTACATAGTCGTAAACTGTGCCTACCAAACAACAACAACAACCACACTACTATTTGGATGCACAAAAATGCAATTCAACCTTAGGCCGTTTTTATTCCAATTCAGTTACACATATCAGTACCGTATGGCATAAATTCAAATCAACTATCTATACCAGAGATTTTGCTGATACCTGTCCCACATTTGCATGATCAAGTAATGCCTATAAAATGATTCATTTGATTTTGATCATTGTTGTCGTCAAGAACTTCTAGCCCCTCTGGCATGCCGTCATCTACTTCATCTTGCATGTCGAACGTCGTTTGATGTATTTCATTAACTGGCACATCATCAACATCGTATCGTCGCAGAAGTCTATCCCTCTTTCGAATTATGATGATGAAGTTATGCACAACTGCACATGCGATAGGTATTAGAACTAGCTTCCGAATTGAATAGTTTGTCATGTTCTTTAAAATTTTAAACTTTGCCTTCCATAAATCAAATGTCCGCTCGATGCAAGTACTTAACGAGCTGCGCATATAGTTGAAAACTTCTCACGGTGAATACAAACCTTGACAACGATGCCTATACTTAGACAAATGGTACATGTCACCCCAATACAGAGTTAAAAACCCGTTTTTATTAGCGACCCAGCATGACCTAAGTAAAATTTTCCTACATATCATATAAAACAAGTATTCTTCGTTATACGAAAATATGTAAGGTCTGTATAACAAATATTGTTGGCCCTAAATGATATGTCTAACCTGCTGATAGCATCAAAAAATTATAACGATCGATTGCCAGATCAAGTACACAAGCGTTATGTATCGACCCCTCACACCCTACATATATGTATGTGAACTTCATATCAAATGAACAAGCTGCTAGGATGTTTTGCGAGAATGTTCTTTTCCTATTTCTCCAAGCTTTTGTGTTACGAGTTAGTGGAACGCATGACACATGAGTTCCATCAATCACCCCTACACAATTCTGTACCATTGGACAGAAAAAAACTCACTAATTTTACATTTATATTTACACAAATATAAAAAAGTTGAACATAACAAATGTGTTACTTACGTCGAACCATGGCCTATATTTGTATTGGTTTTGATTAATCAATGGTTGTACACGTTCATAATCTGGAGGAGTTATTAGCTCGTCCTTTAGATTATATATAGCTATAAGCATAGCGAAAAACTATCAAGATATTGTCTCTCCCGAATGGTTCCAATGATCTGCTACTTCAGTATTTGTTGTCCCTTGACATATGATATACAGAAATATAAACAATTGCTCATCTACATTTAAATAAGATGTTGCTTGCAATAATCCCCGATTTTCCAACAAACTAGATGAAGCCTTAAATGTCCTCCTATCCACCATAATCTTCTGTTTTATTTTGTTTAGATTTCCATTCAGAATTTCATTCATGCACATCAATCTAGACAACATCGAATCATGCAAAGGTTGTTTATATTTCGCATTCATCCTATAACTTACAGTAAGTAGACATGTTGTAATAGCTAAACTCTCTTAGTCATCAGTATCAGTTTCACTACTATTATCAGCACATGGGTTTATGTGTGACAAATCACCTGAGTCAGACATGTCTTCAACGTACATTATCATAAATGTAATATAATCAACAATAATGCTAGAACAATCCGTATAATTGCAACATATTACGAAAATCTATTCCAATCTCCAGATTCTACTAGATCCAGTATTGAGTAGTTACAACTTAAAATATGTCACCACTGTTTGTCCAAATTATGATGCAAATGAAAATACAATTCGCTAAGGAACTGTTATATCCTATAAACACTCTACTCATTAGGCTGATGCAGTGGGATGGACAAGTCATTGGGTGGTTTTGGTTGATGTTGGTGCCGTAAAATATCGTTAACAAATGCCAGTTTTGTATCATCTGCACATCCAAGGAAGGTCAGTATCCAAGCATGATTCTCATAGAAGAAATGCATCATTGTCACTACATCCTCAACTTCAACTCCGAGAGCTTGCATAGCCTTTCCACAATCGGCAATTGCATCCCGCGAACCTCCATAATCGCCAGATTCCGTTTTGAAATGCTTTGATGCACGATTAGTTAAATGGTTCGATATCTGTTTTATTGCCTGTGCCATAATAGTATCGTTGCATAATTTTTGCTTGTGAATTGAAACCGTTATTGATTTCTTGAACTACTAGTAGAGGTGGCAAATTGTGTCAGTGGGTCGTGTTCGTGTCGTATCTGATCCGTTTGTTGACACGAATACATTCGACACGAATATGACCCGTTTAATAATCGTGTCAAAAATCACAACCCGAACACGACTCGTTAATAAACAGGTTGACACGACACGACACGTTTATGACCCGTTTATTAAATGAGTCATAAACGTGTCGTGTCTGCTAAATCCTTAACGGGTCATAAACATGTCGTGTCGTGTCATGTCTGCTAAACCCACTTGCTAAAAGGGTCATAAATGGGTCATTCAATCTATTATTGACCCATTTAACTAACTTGTTATTGATCTATTTAATTAACCTATTATTGATCAATTTAACTAACCTATCATCAATTTTAATATTAAAAAAACTTATTAAACATCTAAATAACAATCAAATTAAGTTCACAATCAAGCTACACTTAAATTTAGATCACAAAAGATAAATACAAAACTAAAAATATACATATAAAAACTAAAATATATATTTTATATTTAAATTTTAAATTTTAAATTTTTAAACTTTAAAAATTTATATAATATATGTTAAAAATTATAAATGGGTAATTCATGGATCGTGTTTGTGTTAACCCATATATAACCCATTTATTAAACGGGTTATTTCGTGTCAATTGTGGGTTGGTGGATTCGTGCGGGTTCAACCCTTTATTTAATCGTGTTTGACGGATTCGGCCCGTTTTGACCCAAACCCATTTAAAAAAAACCCAAACCCTTTAACTTCGTGCGGGTTTCGTGTCGTGTTGTCGTGTCGTGACCCAAATTACCAGCCCTAACTACTAGGTTGATGTGCGTCTGTATCAAACCCTGAGTCTTCATTATAACCACAGCAATTGTCCTGTGACACATTGCCATCAAGGTTAAACGTTGTTCCACTCTCTGTCATGTATTCGGTTGTTGCGACGTGCTCATCGAAGATACTAAAGTACAAATATTCGAACTTAAGACCCTCATACCGAATTTCACGCGCCTCAGATCCATATTTCTGCATAAAAGTGTACATCATTTCAACAAAAGAAAACGTCTTAGAAATACTTTCTAGCAAAAAATTATTACGCAATTTTACTTCACTTATACCATAGTGTTAAAAGGCAAAACAAACATACCACATTGAACACATGATCGATATATGTAATACATCCTTACCTCTATGAAGCTCTGCCACACTTCATTACTACAACTGATGCTCTTTCTCTATGGATTGTAGCCAAGACCAGTATGCGTCTTCAGTGCCTTCCAACATCTGTATGTTTTAGCCATACGGCCTTTTTTATTCTTTAGTTACGCAGATGTGCATGGGAGATTGAATTCGGTGCCCTATTCAGTTAGAACTGATGATGTGAGAAACCTGTCACCGTGCATGTTCTTGTATGTTTGAAGACGGGAAAGTAGTTCAAATTCTTTCTCCTCAGTCCACTTATATCCATCTCTTCTGCATGGCATCTACATAAGGAATGTACAAAAATTTTGATAGGGGTATTCAAATCAATAAAATAATAGGAAATAAACAAATGCATCAACATTCTAACACTTGCAAAAATAAATGCATTGTACCCCCTGAACCAGCGGCCTCATCGTGGAAATAAAATATACGATACAAGCAAATAAAATTATTATAAATATATATCTATATATAGACGAATAGCTGCCGATATACTGCTATGGCCAATAATAAATAAATATGGTTGTAGGTCTTTCCAAACAATATGTACTAGATAAACAAAATGAGCCTATAGACCAAATAATCATGAACAATATATTACTATAACCAAAAAAAAAAAAGGACACGTACACCTAAACCAAATGTACAGTGGTTGTAGCTTCACAAAAAGTAAATATACAATTGATTTTGAAAAAATGCCAAACAAATAATTAAGGAGGCAGTCTACCGTAGTAATGTCTACAAATTTAAGGGGGGAAATAAATTCCGTTAAAAACTCTATTAACGTTCATTTCTTTTTTCTTATTCTTTTCTTTGAATTTCACTGTTACTTAAATTGTTAACCAATGTGTTAAACTGATGCAACAGCAGCAATATGGTTATATTACATGCGTACTTGAAACCAAATTGTAAACTTATTAAATAGGTTGAAAAACCACAAAGTTGGAAGTATAAATTGAGTATCGTGTTTGAATCGGTTGAAGACTCGACTTCGGTATGATCAACTGGAGGGCAAGAAGATGATGCTGACACAAGCGGTTTTCGTGGAGCTTGGAAATGGTGAAGGAAGCCGTAATTTTGTCATTTCAAAATTTGACTAGAACGTCGACACGGCCTGAGACTACATGATTTGCCAATGTGTGAAAGGGCATCTGATTATTTTCCTGTGGTTTTGGTGTAAGTGCACAGAGGCTTAATGAGGTTAGGATCGAGAATGAACTACTGCACAACAAGTTGTGATGGAGACCAATAGAGGCAATGAAACATGTATTTACCAAATCAAGAGTTTATCTATCATGGTGGGGTCGGGTTTAGGCCACAACTAGGGTCCAAACACTATTTCCTAAGATGCATGTTTGCTCCATCAACAATGCAAGTTCAAATATACATAAATAGAGCATTAAAATATATGCACCAATGACCAAAGTTGATTGCAAAACTTACCAATAATCCGCCATAGATTGTGAACGATAGAGGACACTTACACACGCCGACAGGATCGAGACAAACACTTTACGACGTGCTTCCTTCAAACGAACCAAAGAGATGCCGGTGGGGGAAGAAGATACTACCTGCGTCAATTTAAATGGACAGATTTACATGTCTCAGTAGTTGATGTCCTTCTTAAACGAGATGGACAAAGGTTATAAGAACAAATTATACATCGACAGTTCAACTTCAACCACAACCACAACCACAACCATAAATACAGCAATACATTGTATCAACCAAGTACCACTATTGGTCAGCAAACATACCAGCATTGATTAATGAAATGTAACTTAAAAAGGAACTAAAGCTTCTCAATATTTTTAAAACATATTATGTAAGAACCATCAAACATATGCCTGTAAACTATTGACATATAAGCATTTCAAGTCACCCTGACAATGTGTATCCTTCAATTTAACTTCTTTGACCAATACATCTACTTGTACAGACTCGACAATATATTTCACATAATAAACATCGAAAGGAAGGATTGTTCTTCTCACGGATGTCCATAAAAAATATACAGAGAATAGCACAAACCATCACATACTAGCAAAAGAATAAGCAGTTTCTTAGACTGAACAGAACCAAACAACTACCAACGAAAGAAAACGTCCTGTGTAAAACTAATAAATGAAATTTTCAATCATATAATTATGTAATAATAATAATCCTATCTTTTAAGTTTGGACATATACTAAGAAACTTGCCCTTTGATACTTTAACTTGCTAAAAATAACCACCCTACCATCTAAAAGGCCAAAAAGTGTAAATCAATTCGTGCGTCCACATAACAGAGTAAATAATTGAGCAGATCAAAAGAAGTAGATAGGTTGGGTGAGGTTTTGATACTAAATTATTGAACTGTTATATAGTGGTAAAAGCTTTCTAACTCCATTTATAACCAATATCTCTCTTATATTTTATTCATGTTTCATCTAATGTTCAAAGTGCTTTTCACATTTCTTATATACCTAATATTAACATTTATGTCAAATGAATGACTACCGAAATTTTACATATTTAAAGCCAACAAATAAATGAACGAGTATGGCCAAAAAGTTACTGCTTTTCTGAGCAAGTACTAAACTTTGCCCCTGATTTAAGCTATACCGAGGAGAAAAAAATTACATTACATGTTCAATTTCTGGAATTTAGGGATTTTTTTTTTTTGGTGAAATCAGGATAATGAAAGAGAAATGTACACTTGTTGAATTAAAATCAACAAGGAAATGGCAATTCACCTTGGGAAATCTCAGATCACGGCCACTCAAAAGAGAAAAACCAACCTCAAAGTTTCTTCTTGCTCCAATAAGCAGAAATTGGCCTTCTATACTAGTCAGTGGAAAAAGCTCACTATTTCTTGAAGCCAACGACAAGAAACAAGCTTCTGTTGGGGTAGAGAGAAAGGGACAGTGAGAGAGAAGAAATGGGAAAAAATTAAGAGTGAGAGAGAGTTCAGAGGGGGCAAACGTGGGAAAATGGAAATGTAAATATATTATATCTTATCTCAACTTTGCAAAATACACATCAGAACTCACCGAAATAGAGGATCATAGTGAGGCAAAACATTGTCCTTTTAATTTCTTAGGATCATAGTGCCCTTTTAAGTCTCTTTTAAGCTTTACATTGTCCTTTCTCAACATTGAGGGCAATGTTGGTTTTAAGTTTGGGGGAGGGGAAAGGTTTAAGAGTCAATTATTTCTTGTTCAAAAAAAAAAAAAAATTTTACTCCACTGTTTTGAGCTGCTTAGTAACCAGGAGTAACATGAGCCCCATGTGTACTGTTGCGTTAAATGGCAGTTCAAGATATGAGTACATGTCAGTTCATCTCAAATGTGACCTTGTTGAGTAACCGGGTGTCTTCATCACAAATGTTGGCATTCGCGTCAAAAGGCATTGGTGACATAACTGATATATAAAAAAAAAAAAATCAAAAGTGACAATTGAGAGTTGCAAAATATCAAGTTTAGGGGGAAAAGGGAGACACCGAAGTAAAAGAAATAAAAACTCAAGTCTTAAGAGGGTGGTGTGATTCGGGGTGAGCCTAATTGGAATGATATCCTATACCCTACCCCTTAACCCGGCCTTGCATTACAACCTTGAAAAGTCCTAATGATCCTTGGCTAGATGTTAATCTACATTAGTGGAGAGAGTTGTGAAAAGCAGGCTTATGGAATAAGCAGTTGTTTTCAAATTGAAAAGGGTGAACTGTGTGCACTAAACTGTCAAGATTAGTAAGAATGACATAGCATTTGGGAGAGCACACACACTAACCGGGGAGAAGCAATTGGAGAACAAGCAATCTTGTGAATCGAAGAATCAATTTTTGGTGAAACTTGCGTTTGTTTTAACTTAAACTCATGTTCAAACCGCTAAGCAAAGGTCTTGAGAATTCATCCATAGGAGTCTTTATTTTGCTACTTTTGTTAGTTAAGTGTTTGTTTCTGTTTTTTTTTTTTTTTATGACTTTCTTTATGTCTTTACTCAAAGACGAGCAATGATTCAAGTTTGGAGGTGTGATAACTCTAAGAAATTAGAGTTATTCATTGATTTTCTCGTTTAAAAATAGGCTTGTCCAAGAGGGTTTATTATTTTATGTGGTGTTTTTTGTCTTTCATCTTTTAATTTGTGCATGTGCTTCAGTCAAAAATGTCTCTGTGCCTTATTCGATTAAGTAAAGGAATTTTGACTCAAAACTGTGCAAAAAGTTGGTGTTTAGCTTGGTTTTGTTTTCAGTCAGTTTTACAGGGGATGAAAATGAGAGAAGAATGCTGCAGCATTTGTGAACGGAGCTGAGTTGGAAAATTTGAAGTGACGTCAGTACACAACCTGGAGAAAAAGACAAAATATCACATGGACTTTGTGCAGCTGTCATTTTAGACCACTCGAGAGCTCCCAAAGCTAGACAAGTCAGCAAGATTGTTGCCCTAGCAAAGGTTTTCCCCATTTAGAAGAAGGACGCCGCTGAGTATAAAAAGGAGGAGAATAGTACCTTCTGCAGAGATCATCCATCAGAAACCCAATTCATCAGAGACCAAAAATACACAAGAAAAACAAAAAGTAGAGAGTACCATCAGGAGAGAAAAAGAAGAAAGTACCAGAGAAGAAGGAGCAAGGATGTTGAAGAAGAGGAATCAAGCTTCAACAGACCTTCCTTCTCTCCATCTGTTGCTTACCCTTCTTTTTAGTATTGAGCTGTTTTAGACATGATTTATTTATGGATAATGGATTTTGTTAATTACAGTATGAACTAATTTTCTTTAGCTGCGTTTGCTAATGGAACCATGGATGTGAACTGTTACTAGTTGCCGAATTTGTTATGGAAATCAATTGTTTCTTGTTCATTCATGTGTGTTAATGCGTATTTCTATTCTTGACTGGCCATCAATTTATAGAATATCAGATTTGGATTAATTCTGGAAAGGTTGATTTAAATTGGATCTCATGAATGATGCATGTATGGTCTTGAAGGAATTTGTAGATCTATGGATGGTATAGGAATATATTATTCATCATGTACGACCCAAATGAACTTAAGCTTCTGTTTGCATTCTTTTAGCTAATATCACATAAGAATATGCTGAAGTAATTTAGAAGGATCATTCTGCAAAGAGATTTGGAAAAATCCTTGCTCTCACGTGTTCTTGGTTGACAGGGGATATCGATTGCTGTAGCATTTCGATAGCATTTTATTAACAGATTTGCATCCTGGGGAAATTAGTAAACCTAGCTTATCCACATTATTGTTTTACAACCAAAATCTATGTTCCATTGTTTTTCTTCATTCTGATCACCACTTTATTTCTTTGTTAAATATAATTTTTATTTTTCAGTAATTTTACAATCCATTTTCATTAGCACTCTCGTCAAACCTCTTTGATTACAATTCATTTAAATTAAACTTTACAGCTTCTACATCACATTTTTATGATATAGTCCTTGTGGGAACGATATCCGTACTCTCGTACACTGTATTACTTGAACGATCTGTGCACTTGCAGATTTATATTAACCAACACAAAACATAACTCTCCGTGAGCAACATGCAATAGTGGCAAGAATCCTTACCTAATTTGGCCTCTTGCAGTGAGCCATAAAGCAGTTCTATGCACCTAACCATCAAAAACTTCCAACAAACAACTTGCGACCTTGGTTGTATATGGAGATGGAGATGGAGATGGATGTCCACGACCAGTGAGTTGAGATGACTGGATGCAGAGGAGTGTTGCTTTTGGGAGGTTGGATGATGGGGGTGGTATGCAATCCGGTGAAACAATAAAGAAATTGCGCCATGGCCTTGACTATGGAGAGGGTGTACACAATGGCCAACAATTTGTCAAACACAGGCAGAGAATATATTCGTTGAAGCAGTAAATGATGCGTTAAAGAATCGAGAGTTTAAAATGCAAATGTATAGTATTTATATTAATAGTATTGTTTAGGGCAGTGTATTTTGAATGTCAAAATGTTGTGTTTGATATTAATTTGTATTATAATACAATTCTAATGTGTTTGCCAAACACGTTCTAAATCAAATATTTTTTTAAATTTAAATTTAGTTTGAATTTAATTCAATAACATCAATTTTAATAATTTTTTTATTTTTATTTTTATTACTTCAAGATAATTTTTAAAATGAAATATATTCAACAAATAGTTAATTCATTTTACGTAAATGAATAAGGTGGTGTTTACTGTTGTTGCCATTTTGATTGGGAAAGAAAGGGTAATTAACATAATTGGTCCTTGATTTTTTTGGCCCTATTTAGAATCTAGATTTTAGGGAGGAAAAGAAAAAAAGTGCGTTAGATTTTACTTTCTCTTGTTTGAAACCTAAAAAATATGGAGAAAAAAATTAAAGGGAAAATACTAGAGATAATTTTTAAAAAATGGTTGATTCTATTTGGCTAAAAAAAAAAAAGGTGAGGAATATCAAAATTCAATGGCATGTTCGAAACTGAAATCAGATTTCAGAATGTGAATCAACGTCAGGTTTTGGTATCGGATTCATGGTTGGGTTTTAGGATATGGTTGGGGTTGGGTTTCAAGACCGAGGTTGATTTCGAGGTTAAGTTTCGAAACCGAGATTAATATCAAGTTTTGAAACTAGGGCCTAGATCAAAACTGGGATCTGTATCGAGTTTCGGGATCGAGATCGTGGTCCATTTTCAGTATTGAGGGTTAGGATCGGGTTTCAAGACCAAGGTCTGTGTTGGGTTTCGAGATTGGGGTTGGGGTCAGGTTTTGATATTGGGATCAGTGTCCGATTTTGGAGTTAAGGTTTGGTTTTAGTACAGGGGTCAAGTTAGCTTTTGGTTTGAAGATCGGTTTTTAGATTCGGGTTTGGACACTAAGGTTAGGTCAGATTTCAGCATTGGAATAGGGTGGCTTTAGGACTGGGGTTTAGTTTCGGTACTGAGGTTAACATCAGGGTCAAGTTTTAGGACTGAGGTCGAGTTAGATTTCGATGTTGATGTCAGGGCTAGTTTTCGAACTAAGGTACCCCAGTCTTGAAACCTAACCCTAGTATCGAAACTCGACATGACCCCAATACCAAAACTTGACACCGACCTCGATATCAAAACCTAATCTTGACACCTGTCCCAAAACCTCCTCCCAAAAATTGACCATGATTCCATTCTAAAATTTGACCCTAACCCACGTCCTCAAACTTTAGGAAAAAAGGAAAATTATCAAGGCTTAAATTTTTTTTTCCTTGTAATTTTCTTTAGGTTCCAAATACAATAAAACTTTTGACTTTTCTTTCCCCTCTTTTTTTTTTTTGTCTATGCACTTTATTTCAAAAAAAATTTTTTCCATCATAAAATCTAGTTTCCAAACAGGTTCTTTAGTTTCTGGTGAATTGGTCATTGATCTTTTAGTTTGGGAATGAAAAATCTGTGTCACAATCTCTTGACTTACTAGAAGATTTGGTTTAAATTGATAACTTGCATAAAAAATTGATGGTAACGTAAGTTAGTTTGAAGAATTATTTAAGTTATTTTTGATGTGATTGCTCGAGAGGGAAAATTAAAAAGGATTTGGGGTGAAAAATTAGGGTTCATATAATAGAATTGTTAAAAAAATTATCTGTGAGATTTTGAATGAAAGTGACATAAGAAAAGAAAATTAGTATTTTTCATGTCTAGTGTCCCTCTTACATGACCTGTCATAATAGAAAACTAGTAGTTCTAGGCAATGCATTATAGTCAATTTTCGATGCTCACCATCAACTGGATCATATTTGCTAGTAAATTAATAGGTCAAAAATTGATTTGCTAAAATTAAAAGATCAGCGATTAATTTATCATAGACTTAAAAGAATGAGTTACCAATTTGAATTTTGAAAGAAAGATAGTGTCATATATTCACAATTTATATATATATATATATTTTTGGCTAGAATATTGAAAATTTATGTGCCGTTTGCTAAACTTGTCGTTTCTTACTCATTTAAAAATGAAAGCTGTATCTTTCTATATAATCAGAATGTCTTTTTTGATTAGACAACCCGTCATTCTCGTTACATCTTGTTTGTTGCTTACAGACTACTAACTACTTCGTAAAAATACAATAATTGCAAACCTAAGTCCGAATTTTCACTTTTTAAAAATTCATATCACATTCATTTTGTTAACTGTACTTTATTTAAATGTTATATTTAACAAAAACTATCAAAAATACAAACTTTAATTTGAGTACATAATTTAAATTTTACATTGAATATGAATATTCAAACAAAATCTGTAATCCAATCAAACCATTAATTTTAATTCAAATTAGCTTTTCTGTTTGAACCTATTTTCTAAAACAAACACAAAGTATTTTAGATTGTCTACTATTTCAGAATGTTTATTCAACTTAAATGTTTACATTCAAATGTAGAATTTGAATTGTGTAACTAAATAAAATGTGTGTTTGAATAATTTTTGTTAAAAATAACATTTAAATAGTATAAATATGGAAGAATGAGTGTGGTTCGTATTTTGAAAAAATGAAAATTTGAATTTTGCATTTAAGTTGAATAACCGTGAAATACTACAACACTTAAATACTTGTAATTAAATAGTTGTGCAACTTAAAGTATTATAAATAAACATTGCACTTTAATTAAATACAAAATTAACTGAGTCTTTAATAACTCAAGTTATCAAACTCTTATTTTATTTTGTTTGTTTTGTTTTTTAATAGTCAATTCAATTTCCTTATGCATAGCTCCAACTCTAAAATTTAAAAACTTGCGTTTGTTTGATTGACAAATGTTAGTTTAGTTGGTAAATGTAGCTTGAATTTAACTTAATTTAAGGTAAAATATACATTTGGTGAAAGCTTGATTTTTGTTTAAATTTAGCTTGGTAGGTACTATTTTAACAATTCTTATCCGTACTTTCCTATTTTAGCACAATTTCTAATACAAGTTCAAAATAAACTTTTGTATATCAAATGCCTAACTTTTGTTTTAGCTTAGCTTATTTAAAGTTAAACTTAAGCTAAATTGGTCATCTAAATGGATGCTAAATTTCAAAAGTCCATGACTTTGCTATACCAAGTCTTAGGGCTTGTTTGGGGGAACAATTGGAACTTTTATTTTCGAAATCATAGATGAGTTAATTTTTCAAAATGTGTGTTTAGTAAACATAAACTGTTTGAATTGAAAAGTTATAAAAATTTAAAAAGTGAATGGAAAGAAAAAAGGCAATATAAATTTTGTTTTGTTCTTATTGAAATTTTACTCAATTTAAATAATATATATACCTTATTCCAATTTAAATGAGAAAATTATGAACTTCTAAAATTTGAATTTTTTAAAAACATGTGGAAAAATGAATAATAAAATTTGAGGAAAAAGACAAAAAAACATATTAGAAAAGACTATTTAAACATTTGCCCCAAATAAGCCCCTAATGAGATGATTTTTTTTAAAATTTCATATAATTTCAAGGCAGTTAAAATAATATTCATATTGATTTTCTAACGCGTTAAGTTTTTATACTTTTTACTCCAACTAACTAAATATCTAATTCTTAAACTAAATTAAACTCTGATCAAATTAATTCCAATTCTTTAAATCAATCGGATCAATACATGTATGCTTTTCAAAAATTAATTTAAATTTTTTGTTGATTTAAAAAAATAAAATTAAAATAGAAAAGTTTGGTTTGAATTTGGTGTACTAAACATATACTAAATAAATGATACAGACAAATGTTAAACATTGATATACTTTCCTGTGAGTTAATATTTTTGTCTTTAACTATTGCAAGACTTTAAAATAAAAAACAAAAAGGGATGGAACACTAAGATGAAAGTAATGTCAGTTTATGAATTATTAATGATTCGTTTGTTTATCACATTACATTCATAATATATTTGAATACCATACAATTTTTATTCAAACATAAAAGTATCGCGTTTAAATATCAATCGCATTATATTTTAAATCCAATATAATCACTATATATCTTCTACGTTTTTTTTACTAATTTTACCAATTATATCACATATTTTCTTTCTTTCTCCTTTTTTTTTCTCTTTATTTTTATCAATAACATCATATATAATATAATTTAAATACTTTTCTTCCAAATATATTACATTCAAATGCAATATAAATACTATTCATCCAAATGTAAATTTGGGTGCAATGCATTAAAAAATGAAAAATTGTTTGAATAGATAAAAAAATTTTCATTTTTAGAAAGAAACTCCTTTTTTGATGTCCAAAAATGAAAATTTTTTTATGTTTGGATACGAAAATTTAGAAGTGTTTATTTTCAAAAATTGAAATTTTTTTTATTTTTAAAAAATAAGTATGTCAAACGAATAAAACATAAATAATCTTGTCTCTTTAGTTAAAGTAGAGGTAAGATGATGAAGGTGATATTTAATATTATTTTTTAAATGTTTGCTATTTTTTTAAAAATTGAAAATAAAAATATTTTAAAAATGATACTTAGATATTTTTTAAATTGTGTTAGCTTTTGATTTTAATATTAATTCTAAAAATATTTAAAATATAATAAAAAATACAAAAATACAAAAAAAAAAAAAAAAAAAGCCCAATCGTGATCTTCCTTCCCCACCGACCTCCGCCACCCTACCCCTTCCAACCATCCTTGCTACCAAACGCCCCCAACCTCCATCCCTTATGTTGGATAGTCGTTGAGGGCTCTTGGGGAAGTGAGATCTGGCACCGACTCCATCAATGGTCATCGCGAGTTTCAGATCCAAAGCCCAATCGCGAGTTCAAAGCTATTAGAGGGCAACCCAGTCATGATCTTTACTCCCCACCGACCTCACAATGGTCGAAGTTATTGTGGCATTGAAGGGGATCTGCATCACCATCGTCAGAGGTCATCACGAGTTCGAGAGATCAAAGGTTGATGGGTGGCCATCATTGAGGCTGCAAAGGGGGAGAGAGAAAAAGGAGGGAACAAAAATGAAAAAATAAAAATGAGGTTTTTTTTTTTTTTTTTTCGTATTCACTGTTGTGTGTAAAAAATTGGAAAATGTTCTTTCTATTTTATAAGTCTCATTTTTAGAAATGAGTTTTACCAAACAGGTTTTGAAACCATATAGAAAATATTCACCCAGAAAATTGTAAAAACCATCTCGAAAACTTTGCCAAACACCAGGGAAGAGTCTCTATCCGCGATCACACCTGTTTCACCGAAGATTGGCTACTTATGGAGCACCCAAAGAAGACGATTTATCCCAGAAACGGTTTCGACTCCTCAACCAAAACCTTCCACAGCCTCCGACCTCCCCTCCATCTTCCTCTCGAAGACCTCCCTCTTTCCGCCGCCGTTCACGCCTTCTCCCTCCGCCGCACCTTGCCATGGCCCGATTCCGTCGCTCTCATCAACTCCGCCACCGGCGACAAACTTCTCTACTCCGATCTCGCTCGCCGGACAAAAACCCTCGCCGCCAATCTCCGATCACTCTTTGGACTTTCCAGAGGCGACACCGCCTTCGTTCTCTCCCCTAACTCCGTCCGCGTCCCGATCCTCTACTTCGCTCTCCTCTCCCTAGGCGTTGTCATCTCTCCGGCCAACCCGATCAGCTCCGACTCCGAGATCGCCCGTCTGATCGAGCTCTGCAACCCCGTCGTCGCATTCGCCACGTCATCCACCGCTCACAAGCTCCTCCACCGTCCGATCGGCATCAGAACAGTCCTGATCATCGACTCGCTTGAGTTCGAGTCCATGATGACGACAAGGAGCGGCGAAATCGGTTCATCGCGAGATCGATTGGAGCGGGCGGAAGTGAAACAGTCCGATCTGGCTGCGATAATGTACTCGTCGGGGACGACGGGGAAGGTGAAGGGAGTGATGACAACGCACCGGAATCTGATCGCAATAGTGGGCGGATACCACGCGAACAGGGCGGAGAGGGAGTCGCCGGCGGTGGTCCTCTACACGGTGCCGTACTTCCACATCTACGGATTCTTCTACGCTGCGAAGTCGGTGGCGGTGGGAGACGCGGTGGTGGTGATGGATGGGAAGTTTGAGCTGAGGAAGATGCTGCGAGCGGTGGAGGAGTTCAAGGTGACGATGGCGGCGTTGGTGCCGCCGATAGTGGTGGCCATGGCGACGAGTAGTCATGGCTATGACTTGAGCTCGTTGGAGAGCGTTGGATCTGGTGGGTCCGCCCTACGCAAGGAAGTGATCGTGTCTTTCAAAGCCAAGTTTCCTAACGTGATGTTGATACAGGTAATAGGTTGTCTTATATCCCGCCATGTAAAGTGTGTTTGGTGTTTGTTTTCACAAACACCACGTGTATCTCTGATATATTAACCTGCCCTATCATTAGTTTTTGCATTAACCAAGGATTGAATCTTAGATCTATGGCTCTCCAAGCCCCAGTTCCAATGGCTTAAGTATGTTTGGTACTTGGTATTTGATATAACTGTAAATGTGAATTCCAATAATTGAGAACGTAAACTCATAAAAAAAAAAAAGTTATATCCTGTTAATTTTAATTATTCGTACTTATATTTTCTTATATATGAGTTTACATTCTCCATGACTGAAATTGACATTCACCTTGTTGTTTCGAATATCATTCGGTCTCAAATACGAAACTTTGTGAATACTTAACTATTATATATTATATTTAAATACAAATATTTTTAAATTTTTAAGTTTTAAATATAATATAATAATAATTTTTTATTTTTTAATCTATTTTTATCAATCGCATTTTATATATTATCTATTTCATTAAAAAGTCAAACATTGATTGTATTTGAATATAATGTAAAAGAAAAATATTCAAATATAAATTGTGCTCAATTGCATTGTATTTAGATACGATTTCCATAAAATGTATTTCCAAATAACCTATTAGAAAATGAAAATGAAATGAAAAACAACTTTTAAAAATTTTTAACGAAAACCATTTTCCCTTTTTTTTATTTTGTTTTCCTTTATTCTTTCAAGACTTAGGTTAAATAAATATGATTTAGAAAATATCTTCATTTTTATATGTAGAATTTTCTGAAATTTCGTATAAAGTTTTAAGCCATAGTTAGAATTCCATTTTATCTGTGCATTTTCTTTTTTTTAATCGAATTAAAATTAATAGTTCGGATATCACAAATTAATTATTATAATTAATTAGTGCATGTTAAAAAAAAAATAGGGTTATGGGCTGACGGAGTGCACGGGGGCGGCTTTCCGAATGGTTAGTGAAGAAGAAAGCGCGCGGTGGGGGTCATGTGGAAGGCTTTCAGAAGGATTTGAAGCCAAAATTGTGGATCCGGAAACAGGAGATGCTTTGCCTCCGGGCAAACAAGGGGAGCTTTGGATTAGGGGACCCTCAATAATGAAAGGTATCAAAGTACAGATATATATTTTGAATCCTTGGTGGAGGAGTTTGGACCTGCGCACTTTACTGGATAACTAATAGTTGCTTCTAAATAACAATTACCTTTTACCGTGCCCTTTTTTTTTTTTTTTTCAATTTGTTTTATATTTTTATCTATTTAATATTCCCTTGTGTTATTACCTTTTTAAATATTCCAGCTTGGCTAAGTGATAACAGTGCTTTTAAATATTGTAGGTTATATTGGTGACGAGGAAGCAACTTCGACAGCTATTGTAGGAGGTGGATGGTTGAGGACGGGCGACCTGTGTTATATTGACGAGGAGGGCTTCCTTTATGTCGTTGATAGGCTCAAAGAATTAATCAAATACAAGGCATACCAGGTTGCACATTTACTCCAGCTATATTTGTATGTTGATTTAAATAAAAAACATGAAGAAATTCTCATAATTATATTTATATATATTAATTTTTCTTTTATTTTTAATATTAGCAGAACATCATGTGTCATGATCTTAATGACTGAACAAATACCAAAAAGGGTCATTTTCATCTCAAGTTGATGGTTTTGATTTTATGAGTAATTAGCGTTATCAGTTCATAAGTTGATGATTTATCTTTGTTCTTGGCCTTTTAATTTTGACAGATTACCTCATGATCATTTTTTTATTTCCTTGTTTGATAATTTTCATTGTTGACACTAAAATTGACGAAGTAGTTGAACATTTAAATAAATGACATATTAGAACAAGGGTACTCAATATTGCAATTACGTAAAAAAAAAAAAAAAAAGGGTAATTATATGCGATGGTCACCTAAAGGTCTAAACGTCCAGTGAGTTCGATCAAGTTAGAATATTTAGCAATATTCTTAGGGAGTATAAAGTTGGAATATTTAGCAATTTTCATTGGGAGTATATAGCATGACTTATTATTTTTTACAATAGATAAGAATTGCAATTTTAATTGTTAAATTAATTTTTTAACAATCTAATTTATAAATACACATGATAAAGATTTACAAGCTAACACACAACTGCTTAATACTTATCAGAATAACAATTAAACTAAGAAGATGTTTGATAAGCACGTTACGTTTGAATATAATTTATATTTGGATGAAATTTATTTGCATTGTAAATGTAATATGTGTGTGGATGAAAAATATTTGAATTTTATTTTAATAATGAATATATAATGTGATTGATAAAAATAAACAGAAAAAAAGGAGATAAAAATAGAGAATATAATGTGATTAGTAAAAATAATAAAATAATAAATAATGATTGTATTGAATTTAAAATGTGATATAATTGATATTTAAATGTAATATTTTTATATTTAGATGAATATTATATTATATTTAAATATGATACAATCCACTAAACAAACAATATATAAAGCTCACCGATAACGAAATGGAATCATTTATACCGTATAAAATCACCTTTACCGCATACAATTGATTTTCCTTTACTGCCTAATAAGTAATAGTCCTCGCAGGTGGCTTCAGCAGAGCTGGAACAATTACTTCAATCCCATCCAAGGATACTTGATGCTGCCGTGATACCGTACGTACTAGTGCACTACGTACTGCCCTTGTACATTTCTTTTGAATTAGTACTATATATATATATATCTGTCATGCCCGTCATATTCATAGTGGATATCTTATTTAAGAATATATGTCCCAGCATAATGACCAAATACATATTGGCAGATACCCTGATGAAGAAGCTGGTCAGGTACCCATGGCTATCGTGGTAAGGCAGCCTACAAGCAACCTCGGAGAATCAGAAGTTATTGACTTTGTCGCCAAACAGGTGCAAACGTATTTGCATCGTTATATATGGATTTTTGCTTGCTTCACATTTTGTGAAACTTGAACTTTGTATAACATATTTCTTTTTTTTTGTTGATCACTGATACGTAGGTAGCCCCATACAAGAAGATAAGGCGAGTGGCATTTGTAGATTCCATACCCAAAAGTGCAGCTGGGAAAATTTTAAGAATGGAGTTGAAGAAGATTATTATACCAGCGTCCTTGTCGAGGTTATGATGCATTTTGATCTTCTGGAGATCGTGTTTGTCGTAATGATCATTCATTATTAAGACAAAAAAGAGGTATACGTATGATTCGAGTAATCCCTACTTGCTCTTAAGTTAAAATTGCATGCATGCATACATTTTTGTAGTATGCATCACACTGAAAAGAAAAAAAAAAAAAAAGTTGTGAAGATGGTTGGTCAGTAAAATAGCTCAAGGATTGTGAAGCGTCTCTGCAGTAAATGTGAAGCCATATATAATCAGATGCATTTGTAGCAAGGATTTAAAAACTTCTAAGGTTTCTTGCCCGTATTGGAACTAGTTGATGAGGTTTCTTTTGGGGTAAAAGAAAAAAATGGATTCAAACATACTGAGGTTAGACCGTCTACAACTTGTATAATAATGCCAATATTATATTTGTTGTAACAAAAAAGTGTACAGATAACATATATATGCTACATTGTTAATATAAAAAAGTGCAAACACCAAATTTTTTTTTTTTTGGTGAATAAAAACAACATATTTGAGTCTTTGTGTTTAAAGAATAGTATATGTTTGTTAAACGAATTTAACTTAATTTAACTTTTAAATTACATTATATTAATTATTTTGAAACAATCTAATTTAATTTAGTCTAACTTAAAACAAATCTTTTGTCACATCATAAAATCTGAAGGGAATGTTAAAATAAATTAAAAAAAGATCTTAAACCTCTAAGTTTATTGGTTTTATTTTCAAATCATTTACTGTTTTTTTTTAATTTTTTTTTTCAATTATGGTTGGATAAATTAATTAAACATTATCATTTGTATTTTAAAATGTCACAACAGGATCCCTATATCTCATAAATACATACTTGGATAAAATAAAATAAATTACAAACATCATAATAAAATTTAAGATTTATAATCCCGTAGCATTCAAAACTTAATTATATACATGCATTCAAAACAAAAGAAATAATGCTTCTGCTCTTAGTCCTTAATATTTAAGAGTGAGTCCACAACACTCATATCTTTTAATCAGCTTTCTCTCCTAGGGGTTTACCAGTGTTAGAACAATGAGTAAAAGGTCTAGTAGGATATTTTTAAATTATTTTTAAATGTTTTATTTTCAAACTAGCATAGTAATAATATATCGATGTAATATAAAATCTTAAATGTGGAATCGTAATTATGCAAAACTGTGTCCTTAAGTACATTTAAGTCGTGTACAGTTTGTATAAGTCCTCTCACTACAAAATCCATGATGAGTAGTGTTTGATCAAAATGTACACTTTTCGCACTTGTGTGCTGGTGCCTTGTTCTAGATTTTAACAACCAAATCCCATTTCAATTTCCCTTTAAAAATATTATTCATGTAATAAAATATATTGTGTTATTTTATTAAATATTCATAACTGGATTATTTTTCCTTTAATTTCTGAAATCGTGATATTTTCTAAAATCATAGAATTTGTAAAAATTTTATAAACTCATTTTCTTTGATTAATCTTTTGGCCAAACTGCTAAAAAACAAAACTGGCTATAAAGAAATCGTGATATTTTCCTTTAATTTTTGAAATCGTGATATTTTCTAAAATCACAGAATTTATAAAAATTTTATAAACTCATTTTCTTTGATTAATCTTTTGGCCAAACTGCTAAAAAACAAAACTTACTACAAAGAAAGGATAAAATATCCTACATCTTGGCAATATATCTCCTAATAACTTCTAGCATGTATTTTGAGATAGCCATTTTCTTTAAATTCCAATCAACGAGTGTTTAAAATAAAATCATAAATAATTTAATTATTTATCCAAAAATCATATAATCATAATTATATTACATTTAATTAATTCGTGTGCCGTTAATTTTAAATTTTAAAATAATATTTTATTTTAACACTCGTAATTTTAAAACGATATTTTATTTTTAATACTCGTATATATTTTTTTTAAATTTAACATATCTACATTAAAATATTAATTAACCCAAAAACTTCAAAATACTAACCTTCTAGAAAATATTTCAATTCTCAATATAGTTCAAATACAATATGATTTCAAATTTTAAATTTCAAATCTCAAAACAATTTAAATATTCATTTAAAAATTTAATTTACTTTAATTATTATTATTATTATTATTATTATTTTCTTTTATTATTATTATTATTGTTGGCAGACCACCTCACGGCGTCTGCGTCACGGCGACTGGGTGGACTCGAGATTGCTACGCTGCGAGGGGCGAACGGGCGTGGCTTGGGCTGGGTTCGGGCTTGGCACGGCAGAGGCGGCGGCTCGGGTTCGGCTGAAGCGCGAGACGGTGAGGGATGTGTGGCGGCCGGGCTGCGAATCTGCCGGACGAAGGTGGACAACGGAGTGGTCGACGATGGCATGGGTTCAGGCCGCCGTGGGTGAGAGAGAGAGAGAGAGAGAGAGAGAGAGAGAGAGAAGAAAAATGAGGGGAAGAGAAAGAAAGTGAAGTGAGGGAGAGAAAGCGAGGGAGAGGCCGACTGGAAGTAGAGGAAAGATAAAAAAAATCGGATGGGAGGGGGAGAGGTCAGTTGGTTGCCCGTGGTAGTCGCCAGAAATGGAGGAGTGAGAAAAGAGAGGGTGAGTGAGAAAGAGAGGAATCTAGAGAGAGAGAGTGTGTGTGTGTGTGAGATAAGCCATGAAGAGGAAAAAGAAAAGAAGATTTTGAGAGTGCATTACGAGAACAAAAAGCAAATGGAAAAGAGAGAATTGAATCTATTCATTCATCTCCTCTGCCTTACATTCGTGTATGTTTATATACAGAGTAACTCGTTAACTAACTAACTAATCTGACTCCATAAATAAAACGACAGTTAAGCCATCCTAACTATATTAACTAATCAAAACGACATTGCAGTCAGTTGCAACTGAAATTAAACTAATAAAATAACAACCGAAACTAAAATAACAAACTCTGAAATTCCCCCTCAAGATAGACTATAAATGTTTTTGACAGCCATCTTGGATAAGAGTGATGACAACAAAAGATAAGGTAGAGGTTTCGTAAACATGTTTGTTAATTGATTGTGAGAACGAATTGGCATGAGGTTGATGAAGCCATCAACTACTTTATCCCGAACAAAGTGACAATCTATTTCAATATGTTTAGTTCGTTCATGGAAGGTGGGATTAGTAGCAATGTGAATGATAGCTCGATTGTCATAGAAAATAAGAGCTGGTGAAGGCGTCTTCATGCCTAGATCTTTTAATAATTAAGTCAACCGATTTAACTCACTGTTTGTGGCTGCTAAAGCTCTATACTCTGCTTTAGCAGAGGATCTAGAGATAGTGTTTTGCTTCTTGGCTTTCCATGACACCAAAGATTCTCTCAAAAAAATACAAAAACCAGTCACAGATTTTCTTGTATCTGGGCAAGAACCCCAATCTGCATCAGAGAAGGCTTTGAGTTGAACTGAAGAAGAAGTTGAGAAGAGCAGTCCTTGACCAGGTGTAGATTTAAAATACCGAAGGAGATGATGAGCAGCTGCCAGATGTGGAGTTCTAGGTTGGGCTAGAAACTGACAAGCTTGTGGACAGCAAAAGTAATATCTGGTCAGGATAAGGCGAGGTACAAAAGCCAGCCAATAAGATGCCTATATTGAGGAGCATCTGTGAGAAGCTCACCATCAGCTGTATTGGTTTTTGTCTTGGGATCCATCGGTACATTGGCCGGTTTGCTAGCAAGAAAACCAGTATTTCTAATAGTTGTAAAGTATACTGCCGTTGTGAAAGAATAATTCCTGTGTCTGATCTTGCTATCTCAAGGCCAAGAAAGTATTTGAGCTTGCCTAAATCCTTGAGCTTGAACTTAGTCTAGAGAGATGACTTCAAAGAGTTGATGATAGGCATGAAACGCCCTATAATGATGATATCATCTACATAAACCAGTAAAGCCACAAATGAAGATCCTGACCCTTTTGTGAACAAGGAATAGTCAAATTTTGACTGCAAGAAGCCAAGCTGAATTAGTGAGTGTGAGAACTTAGAATACCATTGTCTAGACACCTGTTTAAAGCCATAAATGGATTTGTGCAGTTTGCAAACTAGTTTTCCTGCTTGCTTAAGGTGCTCCCCCTATCCAGTATAACCTAGAGGTAAGTCTATATACACTTCCTCAAATAAATCCCCATTGAGGAAGGCATTGTTAACATCCAATTGATCAAGGTGCTAATTCTGACTAGCAGCAAGTGCCAAAAAGACTTTGACAGTGACTAACTTTGCAACTGGAGAAAAAGTTTCAATGAAATCTACTCCCTTTTGTTGAGTGTAGCCCTTAACCACTAATCTGGCTTTATGTCTATTCACAGAACCATCTAAGTTGTACTTGATTTTGTATATCCATTTGTAGCCAATAGAGTGTTTCCCAAGAGGCAAAGGAACAACTGTCTAAGTGTTATTTGCCTCCATAGCTTCTAATTTGATTCTCATAGCCTTTCTCCAATGCGAGAACTTGACTGCTTGATGATAAAATTAAGGCTCAAATTGGGAGGACACGTTCAATACAAAGTTCTTGTGGGAGGGAGATAAGGACTTGTAGGACAAGTGATCTTCCAGAGGATACCGGCTTATAGGAGGAACAGTATTTCCAAAAGACATGAGGTTACAGTGAAAATCTCTCAAATATGACGGAGGCTTAGTAATCCTAGAGGATTTCCTAACGGGAGTAACTTGTGGTGAGGAGGATGAAGTATGCAATGAAGAAGTTTGTTCCTCAGAAATTGGAGAAGAATCTGCCACAGGAATTATAGGTGAGTAATCTACTATTTCAACGGAAGGATTAGGCAGAACTAGGCTGGAAAAAGAGTCCACCAACTCATCTGCAGTAATCAGAGAGTGAAAGGGGAAGACCTCCTCGTAGAACACAACATCTCTGGACACAAAGACCTACTTTCTTTTAATGTCAAATAGTTTGTATCCTTTCATACCAGGGGGGTATCCCAAGAACACATAAACCCGAGCCCTTGTATGAAATTTTGCTCATTGACTAAGCAGAGTGGAAGCAAAAGCAAGGCAGCCAAATACTCTAAGAAATGAGTACTTGACATTGGTGCCATAGAGAAGCTCATAAGGAGATTTCTGTTGAAGCAAGGGTGAAGGTGTTCTGTTCACCAAAAAAGTAGCTGTTAAACCACAATCACTCCAAAATTGAATAGGAACTCGTGATTGAAAGTATAGGGCTCTAGCCACATTTAATAAGTGCTGATATTTTCTTTCAACTACAGAATTTTGTTCTGGCCTGTCTATACAAGAAAATTGATGTAGAACTCCTTTTTGATTAAAAAATTCTGTAAAAGCTAACTCCTTTGCATTGTCAAATCTAAATTCCTTGATCTTACTAGCAAACTGAGTGTCAACCATATTAAAAAACTTTGGAATAACAGTGGATACATCAGACTTGTTTTTAAGTAAGTATACCTAAGTAAATCGAGTGCAATCATCAACTAAGGTCAAAAAATACTTGTGACCTGAATAAGCTGATACATGGTAAGGCCCCCAAATGTCACAATGGACTAACTGAAATGGAGATTAAGATCTGTGACTGTGAGAAATGAAAGGCAACCTTCTCTGTTTAGCTAAAGGACAAATGTAACAAGGGTCACTTTTATTAAGTCCGGAGAAATCACAATTCAATTGACTTTTCAAGTTGTCCAACCTTTTAATGGATGGATGCCCAAGTCTATTGTACCAAACATATACAGAAATGTTATTGACAACAAAATTTGCATTGAGTTTGTCTATATCAAGAACATATAAATCTTCTAGTTTGTCACCCTTGCCAGTCATCCTCTTGGAGCTAGTTTCCTATATAATAAAATGGTCATGGAAAAAGCTAACTGTAAGCTGCCTATCCACCATAAGTACACTCACAGAAGGTAAATCTGAACTCTAGAATGAACAAGACATCTCTTAATAACAACTTGGAACTTAGTCTGATATCACCACAGAAATTGACAACCACATGTATGTTGTTTGGCAAGATGACAGTCGAACTATTCATAGGCCTCATAGAAACAAAAAGACTTGCATTTAAACAAATGTGCCTAGAAGCTCATAAGTCCGGTATCCAACATTTAGAGGAAGACAGAGATGGAAGTAAAGACACAAATAAACATGAACCTGTGAAGTGTGGAGTATTGAGGGAATCTTGATGCTCACTGACTTTGGCAAAAGAGGCTAAGTGGTTTGTGAACATGGTCATCAATTGATGATACTGAGCTTTATCTAGGCTTTGGAAAAAAATTCTCGGCTTCCCCTTTGGCACCGTAACTGCCTTTAGTCAGATTGACTTGATTAACTACCACTCCTTGGTTTTTGGACTGAGCCTTCTTTTGTTGTTTGTAACTGGGTGGATAGCCATGAAGCTTGTAACACTTCTCAACAGTATGGCCGTGGTAGTTACAATGAGTGCAATAAGGCCTATCCTTCTTTTGAGCTTTGTTACCCCCAGAACTGTTGCCTGAAGACTTTGGAACATCACTCTTTATGACAAATGCCATTCCATTGGCAGAATCAGAGATCGACCCTTGCTGACCAATGGCTCTCTGACATTCTTCTTGTGAGATCAACGAGAAGACCTTGTTTATAGGTAGTAGAAGATCCATCAATAGCAGCTGACCTTTGACTTGAGCAAACGAGTCATTATGCCCTATAAGGAATGACATGATGTATTCCATCTCGTAGTGAGAATTAAGATCTTTAACTCCACCACATGTGCACTTCCTACAGCTACACACTGGTCTGTAATTGGCCAGTTCTTCCCAAAGGGACTTCAATTTTGTGAAGTATACATTGACTGAGTTCTATTCTTGGCTGAGATTGATCAATTCATGACGTAATTGAAAAATCCTCGGTCCATTATTCTGTTGGAACCGATCCCTAAGGTCAAGCCAGATCTCATAAGCAGACTCCAAAAAAATTATACTAGCAGAAATTTCCTTAGATACAGAGTTTAAGGTCTAAGAAATCACCATATTGTTGTTCCTAACCCACGAATTGAGAAGGTTTAGATCAGTACCTTCCGGTTTGGGAATGGAACCATTGATGAACCCTATTTTTTTCTTCACAAAAAGGGCAATCATCATCGCTCTGCTCCAAGAGGTATAGTTATCTCCTGTTAGCACCTGTGAGACAAGAGAAAGGCCTGGACTATCTGAGTGATGGAGATAATAAGGACTGAGAGGATCATCAATGGCGGACTTGCCAATTGAAGTGGTTGAACTGTCAGTACTTAGTGACTCCATGGATTTCGATAACAGAGGATGCAGAGAGAACAAGAAATTCAAAAGAATAGAGAAGCAGTTCAGCAGGATTTCAGTGAGTAGTTCAGCAGGATTCCGGTGATCAATGAAGAACTTTGAGCAGTGGGAGAAGAAAAATGCTCTGATACCATATTACGAGAACAAGAAGGAAATGGAAAAGAGAGAATTGAATGTGTTCATTTATCTCCTCTGCCTTACATTCGTGTATGTTTATATACAAAGTAACTCGTTAACTAACTAACTAATCGACTCCATAAATAAAACGACAGTTAAGCCATCCTAACTACACTAACTAACCAAAACGACATTACAGTTAGTTGCAACTGAAATTAAACTAGCAAACTAACAACCGAAACTAAAATAACAAACTTTGAAAGAGTGTGAGGAAGATTGAGAGATAGAGGCCGAGAAATTAAAAAAAATTTAAAGAAATAGAGAGTGAGAGATAGAACAAAAGGGTTTGGTGAGGGTGGTTGGAGATTGAGTAAGAGCGATTGGAGTTTAAAGAGTGAGTGAGATAAGTTGTGAAGAAGAAAAAGAAAAGAAAAGGAGTGAGTGTGAGCGAGAATGAGAAATAGAGACTTAAAAATTTTAAAAAATAATTTTGAAGAAACGAAAAGTGGGAGGTGAGGGTTGTTAAAGAATAGGTCAGAGCGGTTGGATTTATTATTATAGTTATTATTAATAATAATATTATTATTATAAAAATTGAGGATAAAATTGTAAAATTTTTAAAATTTATCAAAATATTTAAAATATCTTTATATTAATATTTAATATATTAAAAATTTTAAATTAAACTTTCAAAATAAAATTTATTAACACATTAATAATTGAATCTTTTACGCTCACGTGTAAATTTTAAATTCAAATTTCGTATCATAACACCTTTTTTTTAAAAATTAAACAATACCTCATAACTAAAAACAATTTTTTTTTAAAATTACATAGTATTTCATAATAAAACAAACTTTTTTTTGGACCTTTTTTATACCAATATATATTTAGATTCAGAGAATAGAGGTGAAAAAACTAGGGGTAATATTTTTTATGTTTGATCTGTTAGCTAACGAAAGAAAGACAAAATTTATCTCACATTTTCATGGTCTCTCATGTTAGTATTTAACAACTATGACAATAATAACATTGATATATATTTTTTTTTAACGTACAATCTATTAGATGGAAGGAATAAAAAAAGAGTCATGGAGTTAGTTATTTTTTTATTAATATTAAAAAAATTAGATAAGTAAAAATTTAATTTAACTACTCGTTAAAATTTTTCATTTTCCTAGTTAAACACACTTTTCAAGATGAAGTTAAAAAAATTTCAAGTTAAACTATGTATAAAATGAACAATTTAACTTAACTTTTGAGTTAAGATAAATTACAAAATTTCAATCTAATTTTTAAGTTAAATAAAAAAAATCGATCTAACTTAATTTTTAAATTAAAGTAAATCATAAAATATCTGATATAACTTAACTTTTAAATTATATTAAACTATATTATAAATCCAAATAGACTCATAACGATATTTCTAATATTTTAAATACATTTTAGCATCCTTGTTAACATTTGAAATCCATAAGTTATAATAATTAAATGAAATAATCAAGACACCAATAAATAACAATCAAATCAACAAAAGCAAAGACAGGTAAAGTTTCTAAAATTAACATTAATACCTTATTTGTTTACTACATTATATTCACATTGTATTTAAACACAAAATAGTTTTTATCTAAACACAAAAAATATTACCATCAAATATTAATCATATTACATTTTAAATATTACATTTTAAATTCAGTATAATTATTATTCATCATTTCACTTTTTTTCTACTATTTTTACTTATCTTATTACATACTATTATTTTCTCTTTTTTTTTCTTCTTATTTTTATTAATCACATCATATATAATACAATTTAAATTTTTTTTATCTAAATAAACATTATATTTAAATATAATATAAATAATTTGTATTGATATACATTTTATTTAATATATTATATTCAATTCTAATACAATCAAAACACATCACGTGTCCGAAGTTAATGAGCTAACAATGATAGAAACATTAAAAGGAACAAAAACAAAACAGAAAACAAAAACTTATCTCAAAATGGACATCAGTCAATGACTGGCCGTGCAACATATACAAGAAAGGCAAGTCCCTGTTGAAAAAATGGACTCAATAAAAAATACACAAAATCAGAAAATTCCAACACCTACCTTAACCGTACAACAAAAAGAAAAAAATAAAATATAAAAAAAATAATACGAGCAACGCGAAAAATTAAAAAAAGAATTCAAACCTTTTCTATCAATAATCACTAACAAGGAAAAACCTTTAATTAACTTTGGTATCTCTATCTTTACATAGCATGTGCCACTCTTGGAGCACTGCCGCTTGAAGAGAAAGATGCTCGACCTCCTCGGCGGTTAACTTTGACAAGGTTGAAGGACCCTTTTTATCATCTTCCTCACCGTCTTTCTTCTTTTCCTTCTTTTTATTCTCATCTTCTTTGTCTTCATCCTCGTTATCTTCCTCATCATCAGACGTGGGAACCTTGGCTTTTGGTCGAGCTGCCTTTAGCAACGCTATCCGCTCCATCGAAGTTCTAAGCCTCTCAGCAGCAGCCAGCTTCACTTCATCCTCGGGCATGTACTCAACACCGCCGTCAGTGAGGTCATCCAACCAGCCTTGCAGATCCGATCCAATCTCCTTTGTTATTGATGCATCAGAACCTCGAACAACGAATTTACATATCATAGTCGTGGTCTCATCACCAAGATCCACATTCCTGCTAACTTCACTAGCTCCAAATATCATCACACCCAAAAATCCACCGTACCAAGTTTTTGCAGCAAGACAAAGCTGTACAAGGACAGGAAATCAAATAACGATATTGCAGGCTTATAGGACAAAGCCGTAACAGAAAAGGTTGAAATAACTCAACATTCAAACAAGTAAACTAATAAACTAGCTCCAACCATGCTGACGATTCTATTCCTACAAGAAACGTTTTATATTGACCGAGTTTGTTGATGAGATATTAGCCAAAAAACCAAAACCCCATGACGAGTGTTTTTTCAGTTTTAGCCAGGAGGAAATTAGAGCAAATATTTCAAATACACAGCTAGCACATACTGATTCAATTGAGCATATTCAAGATGGATCTAAATAATGCAGAGTAGATAACAAAAGAATGAAACTGAATAAGTTTCCAAAACAAGATTAAACTACGTAAAATCCAAAATGAAGAACTGGTTAAAACTAAGACAGAAAATATAGTTACCTGAAACCCAGCGACTGTTCGTATTATATGTGAACAAACTCTGTGAAATGGCTTGGATGACAGGGATTTAAGCCCACTCAAGAAAGGCGACGCACCATACTGTTGAGCAGCAGTAGCTTTAAAACCACTTCCTTCATACGTATACGTGCCAGTGTACTCAACAATGGCTGGCAAACTGGGCCATAGTCGGAAAAACTCAACAGGTGATATTTTGTGGGGCAGAAGAAGCTCTGTGAGTGGAATTTTGTATGGTTGACACCTCAAGATGACAGGCTCTCCCAATTCTGGCCTTAAACTTCTCTTTTGTCTCATAATCTGTGGATCTTCTTCAGCGTAGTCACCTTCATAATCTCCAGCACCACCACTACCATAGAAAGGGTAGTACAAGACTTGAACCCAAAGCGCAGATCTCTCAAATTGGGAGACACCTACAGTCACACTGCATAGTACTGGATCCTAGAAACAAGGTAAAAAAAGAGGCAGATCAGAAATTCTAATTGGCAACCGCAAGAATCGAAACCTGAAACTGCAAAAACACATCAATAATACTAACACTCTCCTTAGGCAATTAGAGGTAAGATATTCGTCACGTGTGAAAAAGAAGATTATGCATGGGAAAAAAAAAGCAAGCATTTTTTTTTGTGGGATGTCAAACCTGTGAAACAAGATTACGCAACTGCCGCACTGCTTGAGGAGAGCCATCCATAAAATACAGTGCACCTGATAATCCAACCCGGATATCCACCCGGTTTAGTTCAAGCTCGGTTAAATTCAAGACCTGCATGCATAAATTGCGAATAAGAATGTTACCAAGATAACTGGTATCCTTATGTTAAAACAGAACCACTAATTAAGATGGGAGTACCATGCTCTCAGCATGATTTTCTAGCACGACTAACTACAGAAACCTTTTTGTGAAGAAATTGATATTCTCTTTGTTTTAAATGAACTGAAGAGGTGATTTCTCAACTTAGGCACATTAGTTTTTTCAACTGGGTGGATGACAAGTAGTATAGTTTCTGTGATCACCCGAAACAGACTGGTTTCATTAAATCTGAAATAGCAAAACGTAGTGGACTTTAAACCTTCAGATGCAGAGTGATCCTTCCATCAGTAGAGTCTGTTAAATGATATGCTTCGACATAGCAGGGATCACTGCTACCAGTCAAAGTGATTGCAGTTGGAGGGACCTTGAGTAATGCGGAGTCAACTCCCTTTGTCAGCAAAAGAGTTAGTTCACTTGGATCCGGCCTCCAAAGCTCTAAAATAGCATTATGAACCAGTCCTTCCAATTTTCTATCCTGGGCTGCAGATGCTTCATAAAACTGAACGGTTAGTTTGTGGTGGCTAAATGGATAATCACCTCTAGCTTCACTAACCCCTGCCCACCTGAAAAATAAAAATGATAATCAGTTCAATTCAATGTATGCATTGCCCCAGAAAACTTCCATTTCACTTAAATGAAATTTGTGTTCTAGAACTGTAAGTAACATAACTAAATTATGTCTTCTCAAGAAACAAGGATATAATAATCAAGGGAAAAATAAGTCAAAACTTTACAACAATAGCATTTGCATTCTGCAAACAGACATGGCATAATTAACAAGCAAGATGCTATTTTAGTTACAAGTTGAAGATACTTCTGCATCAGAAGCTATATTAAATTAAGATATGCTCACTTGTTTTCTGGATGACTAGAAGCATATTTGATTCTCTGCAGTATCAAACGGCATTGATGCTTGTTGACAGAATCAGCCATGTTACCGCTTCTAAACTCTTCAAGTTCTTTAGTCAGTAATGCTCCAGCCCTTGCATAGCGAGATCCCAACCTCTGAGAGCATAAAAGAAGTGCCTGGACATCTAGAAGCCTATTTGTGGTATCAGCAGATGGATCCATGGTGAACAAAACCTTGTGGACATTTGATATAATAATGTTCAGCGGATCCTCTGGGTCATCAGCCAGAAGCGGATCCAAGCCTTCTAGATCTATGTGTTCTGAAACAGCCCAAATGACGCGGGCACATATTCTTGGGGTGTTAATCTGCCACATGGACAGAAAGTTTAATATTACAAGCCACATTAATGCATTGCCCTTAAGTGCATTACTCATGGTTTAAACATAATAATAGAAAGAAACAGCCATACCTCACGTAAGTCTTTCACAAGTTCACGTTGCAAGTTTTGTAACCTTGTCTCATTTAGAATTTGATCCTGAGAAGCTCCATCCTTAACTCTTTTAACACCTCCCCTTGTATCATATATTTGGCACAACCGAACAAGCAACTTTAAGTAGCAATCAATGGCATATGTGCGTCCATCACAATCCCATTTGACACAAGGCCTACAAACTTCTACTACTTCCAAAGCAGGTTCTGTCCAATTTAATGCACCGTAACCAGTTCCATATGCCAAAGCTCCAATAACCCTGCTTTCCATACCTGTGTTCTTTTGTTCAGGCAAAGGTAGAGACAACTGAAAACAGCTTTCCACCAAAGACGCTACCAGCTCCTCTCTAAATAAGCTTTTACTCGTTACACTATTTAGATCATCTTTTATTCTAACATCCTCAAAAAGAGAAGCAATATCAGTTCCTGTGAGAGGTTTCTGCCCTCGTCGCACACTCTCCTTTGCAAAAAGATCAACACAAAGAGCAGTCCGACAAATGCATGCTAATGCGTGCATGCGGTCTGATTCTGCTCTCAAGTTTCTCACCATCAAAAGCAGCCTCCTAAATAATGAGACCTACAGAAACAAAGTCTACTATATTGGACCATATTTTAAACAAGTAATCACAGATACAAATTATGGAACTTCGCTAGAGCTCGTTAAAGCTATAAACTTAAAATTAATCTCCACTAAAACAATTATCAGCTCAGTTTTTTTTTTTTAATTGACTATTCTAAATGCACTGAATCCCGTGTCTACAATCTTTATCATACAAAAAACTGAAATGCTTCTCCGATTTTAACAGACATAAGTAAAAGAGGAAATGAGCAAGCCTACCTGCATATGAAGATCAAGAAGATGCAGATTCGTAACAACAGCCCTCACAATACTTTCCCTGGCGGAAGAGAATTCTTGCCTATCCCAAAGCGTGAGAATAGCGATAATGGATTGCGAAGCCCACTCTGGCTTCCCTCCAGGCACATCTGCCAAGTACAGCATGTTAATCCCAACTTCAAAAATCAAAGCCGGCTCCAGAGACGACGCCAAGAACGGCACTAAATGCGAAACCACGTCCGAAACTCCCACAAGCTTCTCCGCGTTTGAATCCACAACCGTCCCGCCGGAACCACCAGAAGATTTCGATAGCTTTCGTATCACCTCAACCGAGCCAGACGCAACGGCTTTGACGGCGTAAACAATCGGAAACACCGTGGCTCTGAAGCTCTCGACCGGCAAAACCAACGACCTCGTCATCAAAGCCCTCCGCTTCTTCCATACGAAGTCCACCATCGACGACACCCAATTTGACCTAATCGCGACCGAATTCTCGCTATCCACTAACTTATCCCCCGCCAATCGACTCATCCGCTTGGAATCGAACTCCTGAAACAACCTCCCGACGGACTCGAACGCCACCTTCGCGACGGCGTCCGATCTGTCGAGCATGTTCTGGCCGATTCGCGACCACCAGTTGGAAACCTTATCGAGCAAATTGACATTGTTCTCGCAGAGAGTAACGAGATCATCGCGAGCCAGAATGCATCCCAAGGTCTCGGTGATGGAGAATCGGAGGTTGTCGCTGGGAGAATCGAAGCAACTGCTGATCTCCTTGTTGGAATCAGTGATGAGCTTGGACAAGCGGTAGGAAGGGATGGCGGCGAGGATGGAGAGGGCGGCGGCGGTGACGTCAGGGTCGGGGAACTCGAAGTCGTTGCGGATGCCAGTACAGACAGTGTCCCAGAGATCGGCGGTCAGGCGCGTGGATCGGATAAGGTCGAAGGCGAGCTTCTTGCAGACGGCGGAGGCCGGGGAGGCGACGATCTCCTCGACGGCGGACTTGGCGATGATGGAGATGTCGCGGCCGGCGGCGGACTGCTGGAGAGCCTGGAGGAGAGCGCCGGACTGGCGAAGGGCGTCGTTGGAGCGGAGGTCCGCTTGGATCTGAGCGAAGAGAATGTCCATGGAAGAAGAAGGAGGTCAAAGAAGCTCCAGATCCAAGGATTTCGATAGGTTCTCTCGAGAGAATTCGGTAGAAATAGAATTCAAAATTCGCGAGAACATGAAGAAGAGAGGGAGAAATGAAATGGTTATGCTCTTTTTTTTTTTTTTGTTTCTTTTGCTCTGAAATGGTTATGCTTTGTTAAATGCCCTCGGTGGCTAAACAATTAACTAACTACTCTACTCAGACAACTTGAGGAGCGAAGAAACAAAGACGATGGTGGATCCGGCTCACCGCCCAACAGCTGCCGGGTTTCGCAACGGACTTGTGCTTTTGCCTGCAGGTTTGTGCTCGTGGTGTACGTAGGGCACATTGGGCTCATTACGTTAGCCCACTAAGGGTCCGTTTAGATGGGGGGTTTATTTTTGAAAAATGAAAAATTTTTAGATATAAAAAATAAAAAGTTGTTTGGAATTTTTTTTTAAAAGTGAAAAGTTGTTTGGGTGAGTGAAAACTTTTTATTTCTAAAGAGCTTTTTTTTCATTTTTCAAAAATAAAAAATGTTAGATGTTCAGATACGGAAATTTAGGAATGTTCATTTTTCTTAAAACGAAAAATTTTTCATTTTCAAAATTTGAACGTGTCAAACAGACGAAGGGTAAATCCTCTCAAGGTTTGTGCCCATCGTTTGTGTCCCAATTGTTAAGAGCAACGTGCTAAAATGCATTGTACTCAGAGAACGTTTGTTAAATATAATTTTAGATTCAAATATAACTATTTTTAACAATATTATGAAAATAATTACTATTTAAAATTTTTTTAAAACAATCACATCAACTTTTCAATCCAAACTATTTATCTCCACTTTTACCAATCACATTAACTTTTCAACTTTAAAATATTTTTCATCTAAATACACATTTTATTCAAATATAAAAAAAATACTTTTTAACCAAATACAACATTCAAAAAAAATTATATTTAAATACAATTAAAATACATTACATTTACCAAACACCCCATCAGTAATTGAACTTCAAAAAGCATGGGATGAATATAATAAGTCCAAAGAGTGATATAAGAATTAAAATGTATCTATATTTTTATATTTATGTTTTTGATTAAACATAATACCTTTTTTTTATTTGATTTAATGCAATATAGTTTTTAATTAATATAATATTTATTAAGTATAAGATTTTAGTTACTTGAATATAATTTATTAAGTTATTATTAATTTAATCAAGAATTAATTATTATGAATATGTTTTAAAACTCATATATTAAAAAAAGATATAAAAATATAATTGATAAAATATATTAATTATTTGAAATAAAAAAAGAATATATGGAGAATATTCATTTTAGAGTAACTTTTAAAATAAAAGAGTTGAAAAACAACTATAAAATAGAATTCGAATGACACCATTTTAATGTTAAAATAATTGTAAAATAGAGTTATACCCGACTTCATTCGATCTCCATTTCAAATCCAAAAAATAATAATAACGGGATGAAGAAGGCCTAATACTTCAAAGAACTTTTAACACCAAATTCCAAAACAAGGAACGAACAGATGATTGCAATAAATTGAGGAATCTTTTTTCCAATTTGGTTATAAAACAAAATAGTGAAAACACAAAAATGTTAATCGTCCTTCCAAAAAAAAAAAAAAGAAAAAAGAAAAAACTAAGATTGGTCAAATTCAAGTCGCCAATATACGGAACAACTGATTTACCATTAAACTATGCATGAAATAAAATTTTCGTCCTACTTTCCACTACTTGAGTACACTCAAAATTTTCTCCCAACTTTTCTGGAGATAAACCCGAGCAAAAGTTGGTCGCTAAGCAACAATCTTTTTTCTGCTCTTTCAATAACCAAATATCTCCATCCAAGTTCTCACTGTTTTCTAGCGATAAATTATCTTCAAAATCACTACGCTTAAGACAATTTGTCAATAAACCTTATAAGGATGTAATGAGCCTCAGTACCCAAATTCAGAACTTCAGAACTCACTTAGATATATCCCCTTCCATTCTCTTACTACCATATATAACAAATTATATAAAATGTAGATCACTGTTAAAGAAAGAAAAAAGAGGACATATCTAAATTTAATGGTAAAACAAGAAAGTTTAAAACAAAACATGCCCACAAGTTGTTTTCATAACTAAACCAGACTGGGTCGCATATCTTTTTCTAATATGGGACCAAAAAGACAGAACTTTTCACCATCTCTTTGCACAGTAAGGAGCCAAAAAATCCTATCTCACCGGTTTGGGTCCATATACAGACCAGTCCTTTGCTTAGTTCATATGTTAAATTTCTGCGGAACACTATCATAATCATCAAGGTCAAATCTCGGTCGCTCTCTTCCAGCCTGTGCACATAAGGAAGCTTTATTGGTCATTCTGAAAAGGTTTAGCACACAATCTAAAATGGTGGACTCACCTTTGCAAGGTATAAAGGGTCACATGAGATATTCTCATCCATAGCAGTCAGCTTCCTTGAAAGTGCCATTATCCTGAACAAGATAAGAGAAAAGGTTTTAAAATAATGAAGCCTTAATGTTGTTTCGACAACACTAACACAACTGTTCGTGTCAGAAGATTTACCTTTGAATTGATGAGTCAATATGCTCAATCATGTCGCAGGTTTTATATTGTTCAGGATCCTCGAGAAATCTAACCATTCCATCTTTCTGGTTTATTGTTGCATATATCTCACCGTCTTGGATCTGCAATTCGACAATTAAAGGTCATATAATGCCCCTAATTTTTAACACCCATAGTCGATCTATAGCACATGGGAACTACCATTTGTAGAACATGCATTTCAGCCTCCTTAGCGCTGTTTAATTGAACGGTGTTGGCTATATCTTGGAGAGAGAGAGTCAAGTATGTCTGTGTCAATCTCTGAATGTTTCGCTTATACATGGAAGCTACAACCTGCTTTACCAGTCCAAGATTGTTGTCCTGGAAAAACATATGCAAACCTTATTTAGATAGCTGAAGCACTGCATAAAGGCCATATTAATAAACAAAGCATGTCTCTGCATGTCTCGGCCTTAGAAATTTATTAGAGCTCATGCAAGAAATTGGATGAATAAAATGAACATGTTCAAGAAACCTCACACTTTCAAACTTCTCACTGTTTGTCTGGACGTATGTCTCCAACTCTGTAACCTTTCCAGAACCATAGCTATTTGCCAATTCAATGTAGGGCTGCTCAAAGATGAGGGACCACAAATATCAATGCTGATAGAGAGAATCTTAGAATAAAGAAAAATGCCCAACTTTAGAATTACCTGACAAAAATTCTTTAGGTTCCTCTGGGCTGCTGAGGAAGCGTACTTTGGTAGATTGGTAGAGAACTGCCACCCAATTAAAACATATCGTTAGATTAGTTGTGGTCAAAGTGACAATTCAAGATGAACCGTTCAGGAGACAGACAAAATGAACACTTCCAAGTTGAGCATTCAAACCATGAGTCGATCGGACCACAAAGTAGCATCCCACACATGGAGAATTCAAAGCTCAATAATATCAGTTAACAAGATGAAAAACATACTTGTCCATGGTGAATGAGAGAAACCAGTATGTATTTCTTGTATGCTTCAACTGCTATGGCATTTATAGTAGACATTGGAGCAGTTACAACCTGGAAAATATGTGACAGGCAACTAGAGAGGTCAGCTAACTCAACGATCATATATTTGAAAATCGATAAGCAAAATTTGATACTCACATTGTGTAGAAGCTCCAATGCTTTGCCAAAGTGCTTTTGCCCTACACAGATCATCCCCCTATCATGACAACAAAAGGAAAATGTTATTACCAATTTACTTAAAGATTAACTTAAGGGTGGGGAAATAAAAGCTCCAGAAATACTTGGAAGCACGTCAAGATAGATAAAGTGGAAAAAATTATAACACTACAAAAACATATCGCCCACTTCCTACAATCCGGCCTGAACCTTTGGGTAGGCTCTGCAGGATCATTAACAATAGCTGCACAAAGTACGGTAGAATTTCCAGGTACAGTCATTCAGGAAGTCCCTCCAAAGAAACCCAAAGAGTGGTTCGAACTACAGATTTATATTCTTAAAGCTGAAACTCAAAACTTCTCAATATAATTGAAATCCAACTAGAACATGCACCAACATGGCGCGTTTCTAAAATAAAACATAAAGAAGATCCGTGTGAAGGCTTATGAATACAAATATCCAGGAATGATAAAAACATTTACTCATATAACTTGCAAGAAGAGAACATAGAAAGATCACATTGAACTAAAACATCTAAAAATAACAAAAGCAAACACGTTTGAACTTGTTTTGGACAACAAAAAGGAAGCAACTTACCCGTAATAGCAATAGAGAAAAAGATCCCTCGGCTGATCAACCTCGGAGAAGTCATCATGTAAAACAGACAAGCCAGTTTTATAGCATTTGGCTAACAAACAAAGAAGTAGAAACTCCGGATGCAAGGTCGTCAAATGTTCTGACGAGGTCTGAAGTTTCCTAATAGCCATCAACATCGGTGCCACCCCTCGAATCGGAGCTTCCAGCAGCAAAACTTGATCTTTCAACCGCTTACAAACAGATATAACTGCAGACCAAACAAATCAAAATCACATTGTCACGACAACCATGGCTAAATTAAAAACAAACAAACATTGACAACGTCACAAACTTAAATTTAAGATACATACATTTCTCAGGAGCCAAACGAATCTGCTCCACCGCACAAGAACTGATGAACCTAGAGATGGTTAAAACCTGGGCACCAGCTCGCTCTTTCGAAACCGAACCAGACGAGCATGCTTCTCTGAAACCAAACACACATATAGAATTACAAAACATCCGATACAATATCACAATGTAATACAATTCCCTCAATTTCTTGCCTTAAGACAAAGGAAAAAAAATCCAACAAACATTGATTTTCTCGACCTTAGATACCGACAAAACAAATCTAAATTAACCATATTCTAATCAAAATCTTAAGAGTTCCCAACCTTGTTCATACAAAACCAAAATCAATTAATCACATTTGAGGCAAACAAAATTAGTTTCATCATTGATAAAACTTGATTACAATGACTTGCGTAACAGGCGACAACCTTAAACCCTAAAATACGAAAAAAATTTGCAGAAATCTGAAAAAGAGGTGAAGAGAGAGAGAGTTACAGGATGTAGAGGAAACCGAGAGAGTGCTTGGAGGGGTCAAGCTGGTCGAGAGCAGGGTATAGCCGAGTCGACTCGGCGTGGAGCGACTCGTCGGCTTGCTTCAGAATTACGTGTAGCCGCGAAACGTCGCCGGCACTGCTCGATAGACCCTGGATTTGGGTGACTAGAGCCTCTACCGAGTCCATCTTTCGCCAAATCGGTTTCTGCAGATAAATGAAAACAGGTTCTGGTTTTGCAGAGAAGCTCCGAGTTTTTGTTGCTTCTTCTTCTAGTTCTCGTCCTTATGAAGATTTTGACTCGCCCCTTTGCACTGAGTTCACTTAGGCGGTTCGAGTTTAAAATAAAACTCGGCAGCGATCTACTTCAGTCAAGATTGGGCTAAAATTTCGTGGGCCTCAATTTTAGGCCGAAAATTTGAACTTAATGGGCTCACTCGGGTCCGACAGTAAGTGATTTAATTTGTAATTAAAAAAAAAAACGGGGGAAGGATCCTTTGTTATCCATGTTTAGGATTTTTCTTTTACGATCAGATTTTACTCTAAAATCATTTTTTATTTGGTATTATAGATAAGTAAAAATTATAAAATTATTATAAATAAAATAATATTCTAGTAGAATGTTCTTTTTGGAACATTCCTTGAAACATGTTTAAAAAATTATAATTATTAATAAATAAAAAGATAAAGTATTCTTTATATTATAATTTTGATTGAAAATTAGTCTATAGTTCAATTATAAACCTTTGGATTAAAAAAATCTCAATCAATTATTAATTTATTAACATCTAAATCCAATCCAATGTTGAATGGGATTAGATTAAGTGGATTCACAAATTTAACGAACACCTTAAAAAATACATAAAAATATGTAAGATCCATGCGTGATTGAGTAAGAGCTAATATTTTGATTTTACGTGTTAGGAAAATGATTATTAGGGAAAAAAATAGTACATCTTTTATTTTGAGATTCTAACAATTTAAATGATGTGTGATTAGAGATTTGTTTTTTAATATTTTAAGAGTTAATGACTAAATTATGATTGCAGGTATAATCTAACGGTAATTTCATGTCTGATTTCATCTAAAAATGTAAAGTAGTATTGTAAATATGGACCACGGCAGCCCAACTAGTGCAGGCCAAGTGGAAAATATGGATTGGACTAGCCCTATTAAAATAAATGATAGCCCAACTCAACCCAATAGCCCAATTGAATATGGTTCAGATCGAATCAACCTGTAATATTAAGAGATTTTTTTATTATTTTATATGTTAAAAAAATTTTAAAAAGTTTATATGTGAGTCCAGTTAAACCCACTCGTGAGCTTAAAACCTCAACCCAATCTGGCCTAGATAATATGTTTGGGTTAGGCTAGTCCGCAGGTCAAATAGTTAGACTACGAGCTGACGTGTTTAATTTAGCCTATATTTACAACTTTAGTATAAAATATAAATCCTTAGTATCAAGTTAAAAAAAAAGGGTAAATGACAAAAATAAGATGTTGGTATGTAATTATTAATCATCATCAAGATTTGACCTGTGTTTTTGTTAAATTTCTCTACAAGCCTTAGGTCCTTAATATTTAATTTATATGAGCTTAAGCCCAACAGTATATTTTCAAGCAAAAATTTTATAAAGGATTATTTTTATTTATATTCCTTAAATTCTAAAAGTACTATCTTTTAATTTTACCTTTTTAATTTTGAATTGAACAAACTTTTTTTTTTCTAGAATTGAATTAAACATACTTGATTGTTTATGTAAGAATTTCCAACAATCATGGGTTTTTTTTTATATTTATTTTTAGATTAATTATATGAATTTCTTTCAGATTATATACCTTAATTCACCTTGCCCCTGTAATTATAAAACCGTTCATTATACTTCTTAGTATATATAAAACTGTTCAAAATCCCCCTCCGTCTAGTTTCATCTATAAATCTAATGGATTTACTTATGTAACAAGTCATTAAAGATTTAAAAAATTGTTTTTAAATATAAATCATAGTTTAAAAAACAAATATTAATTTTTAATTAAAAATAATTGTTTTTTTCTCTAACCTCTCTTTCTTTCTCTACACTTATTCTCTCTCTTTCTCCTCTATCTTCAATTGCCATTATCCTAGTCTTTTCCTACCTCCTCTGATCTCATAGCTAGACAAGTAAAAACAAAAATTAAAAAAATCTAGTAAATTAGAAATGAAATGACAATTAGTATTACAATTCAAAATTCAATTTCCTTATATTCCTATAAACCAAACTCCCAAAAAAAAAAAAAACAGAATCCAAATTTGATTAAAAAATCCAAATTTGATTAAAAAATCCGAATGTGATTCTTGCTTTCCAAAATGGAATTGGTGGCCGCATTAAAGCTTGGCTTAAGACCTATCCCTATTATCAGAGATGTTTTTGAGACATATCGAGCACAGGATGGAGCCATCACCACTATAGTAGGAGTTTCCTCCTCCTTCTTCTCCTCTGCCGCTACCACTATCGTTATTGCCATTGCCATCATCGACTACCCCATCATTGTTGTTGCCCTTACAAAGTCAGGAAACCCCAATCATCGTCGTGACTATGTTATTTAGGTTAGAAATTACTGAAAAAAGTAAAGTCACCAGTGACTATGAAGTTATTCTGACAATAAAAGGACATCATAGGCCAATCGTTTTGGCAATTACTTTGGGTTTGGTTGCAAGGTAAACATCCATGGGAGAGAAATGAGAGATAGAAAGGAGAGAAGAGAGAAAAACCAAATTATTATTTATTGTTTTTCAATTAAAAATTAATATTTACTTTTATTATTAAGATTTATATTTTAAATTTTTTATTTAATTTTTAATGTCTTGCCATGTTAACTGAGTTATTAGAGTTATAAATAGAATTGAACAGTGAGGTATTTTAAATAATTTTATATATATCATGTTCTATAATTTTATATATATCAAGGAACATGATAAATAATTTTATAATTGTGAAGGGTAATGTGAATTAGAGTATACAGTTTGAAAGGAATTCGTATAATTAATCATTTATTTTTAACAAAAACTTTAACATAAGAATAAGACTAATTTCATCTCTTTTTGGTATGTGTTTTCAATAAAAATTTAATAAAAGAGTTCGATGAAGCTTATTTAAATTTTAAGGATGAAGTACATTTTTAAAATTTGTAAGGTAAAATAAAAATAATGCTAAAGTTTGTGGAGCACTAGTTAGATTAATTTATTAAAATTTAAAAAAAATATTTAATACTTATATCTTTTAAACTTATTAGATTTTGATATATTACTTTTTCACATTTCTAATTTTAAAGATCATGTTTCGTAAACTAGTTAAGGTGTCATTTGTTTTCACTATTATATTTATATTGCTCTTAAATACAATGTAATTTTCATCCAAATATAAAAATATTATATTTAAATATCAATCCCATCACGTTTAAAATCATATACAATCACTATTTATTATTTTAATTTTTCTATTAATTTTATTAATTATATCATATACTTTCTCTTTTTTCTATTTACTTTAAGTATTACATTATATATTTATTATTTAAATATAATTCAAATATTTTCAACCTAAATACACATTATATTTAAATATCATATAAATATATTTTTTTAAAATATAAATTATATTTAATACAATGTATTATATTTAAATATAAAAGGTGAAACCTATATTATTTCTATAATTTTCCGTTAAATTAAGAAAAAAATTAACTAAATAGGATAAATTTGAGGGGCATGTGGGCAAGGTGACTAATGAGAAATCGAAAGGAAAGCAGAGTCCGATAGCGCAGAAGAACGGACCGAAAGGAAAGTTGGGAAACCGAGAGAGAGAGAGAGAGATCAGAAGAGCAAAAATGGGGGATTATCACTTCGTGTACAAGGACGTAGAAGGAGCATCCACGCAGTGGGACGACATTCAGAGAAAGCTCGGCAATCTTCCCCCCAAGCCACCTGCGTTTAAGCCTCCGCCGTTCACTCCCGCCGACGACGAAGCCTCTCTTCCGAAGGACAAGTCTTGGATCGATCGTAAGACCGAAGACGAGCTCGAAGACCTCGAAGATGACGCCGATTTCGACGACGATCGCTTTCTCGAAGAATACAGGTACCTTTAACTTTTCTCGCTTTTTCTCATCCATTTTTGGCTTCTAAAGAGTACGCGATTCGCAGGGGATGTTGAGTTGAATCGACATGGAAATTTGAGTTTCTTGGATTTTTTGTTTGATGGAATTTCTGTTCCGAAGAATTATCCCTTCCTCGTTCGTTTCCTGGCAACTTTTCAGACAATTGCTGCATATATAGAATATATAGCAGACTCAAAATTTGATTTAGGTATTTGTGAAAAGTTGAAAACTTTGGAAATGGAAAATTGATGTGTGAAATGAAATAATTGAGCAGGGGTTTGCGATTTCTTTTTGGCCAGTTACGTAGTATTTGATTAAGAAATTGTGAAAAAGGAAGGCCCTTTGTATTGGTTTGATTTTGAAGTGGTTGAATGTATTTCTTTTTTTTTCAGGAAGAAGAGATTGGCGGAGCTGAGAGAAGCGGCAAAGGTTGTGAAATTCGGATCAATTATTCCGATTTCGGGATCAGATTTCGTGAGAGAGGTTTCTCAAGCTCCATCTGATGTTTGGGTTGTTGTGCTTCTCTATAAGGACGGGTAATCATTCATCAGCATTGAATTTCCACTTCATTTTGAAACGAATATTGGTAACTTAAAAACTGTATGAAAATTTCTCATAGGATCGCGGAGTGCGGTGTGCTGATGCAATGCTTGGAAGAATTGGCAACAAGATATCCAGCAACCAAATTTTGTAAAATAATATCAACAGACTGCATTCCTAACTACCCAGACCGCAATCTTCCAACTCTTCTAGTGTACAACAGCGGTGCAGTCAAAGCAAATTATGTAGGTTTGCAGCGGTTCGGTCGGAGATGCACGCCAGAAGGTAATTGATATCGATGCATTTTAATCAGCTGCTTTGAAGTTTTTAGTTACTCTGTTGAAAGTCTAAACATTTGTTTTTCCTAATCTACACTGCTGTGTTTTGTGAAATACTAGGTGTTGCATTAGTTCTCTGCCAATCGGACCCTGTACTCAACGACGGCCGGAGTGGAAGTGACCCATCAAGCAAAGCTGTTATTGATGGAGTTCGCAAGAGGTTTTTGGAGAAGATTGTGACAGAGCATGAAGATAATGATGATGGATCTTTAAGTGATTAGGAACTTAGTAATTTATTTCGTTTGTGTAGAGTATTAAGCCTTTTGTTTGTTCCTTAAGAGATGAAATAGTTCGTCTTTTTTCTTTGTGCTTCTATGCACTTTGGCTACTCGTACTACTTTTTTGGTTACCTCAGCGTCCGTGAAACTTAGTTGCTTGATTCTTGTTGTGTTTGTCTCAAAACCCTTGTTTGCACACAAGGTTCTAGTAAACGTGTCTTGCCATACTTTTTGTACCAAGTAACAGTAGCATTTCACTTCAACCCTTTGGAATTTTGGTTGTTTATGTAAGGTGTAACCTTGTGTAGTAGAAAGTTACGGCATTATGAAAAACTTCGTTATGTTTTTAGACAAGTGAACGAAAGAAATTAGGATTCAATGAGTAGCCGAGAGTTTGGAGTGGTAAGAACATGTGTAAAGCTTAGGGATACATGGGCGAATAACCAAGAAATTATTATAGTATTTAACTAGAAACTTATAGCTTCTTAATAAAAAATTGAGTTTATTTGTTTAAAAAAACAAATAAACAGGGAAGAAAAATAAAAAATAAAAAAAATAAGGTCTCCAAGTACCAACGGGTTTGGAGTAATTGTCCCATTCTCTCATAAGCAACAAAGTTCTTCAGATTGGCACGATCTTCATTTAAGCTCAACGGGATCAAAATGTAAACCCTACAAGGGAAAAATTAGTGCAACCCACAAATTGCACTGTATAAGCTAAACATTTGTTATGAAGGATATACAGTTGTTATGAAAATAAATAATATAATTTCAAATATTTAAAAATTTATAACGTAATCAAACTTATAATTATATTATTTTTCATTTTTATCCTCAATTAGTAGTTGCTCTCTTTCTTCCCAAACACACACTCTCTCCACAAATGTATGTGCTCTCTCTCTCCCATCCATCTCTATCTCTCTCTCTCTCTTTGAACTGGTCAGAGTCCAACAAATGTCATCATTACACCATCAACCTCAAAGTCTGATTATGAACCCCGAGCTCCTTCTTCAACAAGTCTATGATGGAGATAGCAAATGGCAAAGACGATGACAAAGATCACGAGCTCCAGAGTCCTGAAGATGACAACGACTGCACAGAACACAAGCACCCATGTATTTGACCTCATAGGTGTCAGTGAGTCTGCTCGTGATTTCCCCATTGACAACGCGTGATGCCTCCTTGACAGTAATCCTTTCGGCAGCAGCGTTGGCTAGGGCGAGATTTGCTAGTTTGCATCTCAAGCATTCTTTTGTGGCGGGGCTGCTCTCCGATGACCAAACGTGGGTGACGGCTGGGACGATTTGTGGGTTTTTGGGATTATAGAGAAGAGCGTCGAGGAGAGAAGAAAATAAGAGAGAAAGAAGAAAAGGAAAAAAAAAAAAAAATCAGGAGAAGGAAAAAAATTCAAATTTACACTTAAATTCACTATTAAATCAAAATTTTTGACCTATTTATTTTTATTCATTCCTTTTTTTTGACTATATTCCTCATTCTCCCAAAGTAACCGTTGCACTCTTTCCTTGCCAAAATAGAATTTATCTTCTTAACAAGGATCTAAAAAGAAAAGATCCGGTTAAAGAGCAAAAAATTTTGAATACTATGCCTTCCAAACTTATTATAGCTCATTCGCTCATTCATTCATGGTGTTATATAGCAAGCTACAACGACTCTTCAAGCGCTCACTTCAGCTCTATTCTTTTTGCTGCCTTTGCTTGTGTCACTAGCTTTTTGTTGTTGCTGTTCAGCCTTCTTCTCAGCTCGTATCAAGGCTCTTCTAGCACGAGGACGCATCTCTCTTACTTTCCTAGGAGGCATGATGAAAGGTTCAAGGGGTCGGTCACCAAAGGGATGCTCACTTCCGGCGAATATCCTCAGTTTTCTCTCTCTATCCTGCATTCACAGAATTTGTTGGTGAAATAAAATCTTGAACACGGGATCAATATAACAAGCAAAATCATAAAATGCAAAAAAGTTGATAAAAATTTGTACGTCTGAATGAAAAGCAGAAAACCATGGAGATGCAAAAGCAATAAGATGGAAACATGAGAAAAATATACAGTTACAATGAAATTTGGATTGATCTCCAGAAATACGTACATCACGTAATTTGTTCCTAGGAAGCATGCGTCGCACAGCTTTGCGGATGACTTCTGTAGGGTCTTTGGCCATCTGGTCTTTTAAGCTTCTTTCCTTGAGATGGCCCACGTACCTACAGGTCATTCATGTTCAATCTCCAGGCAAAAGTGTGTAAAGCGGATAAACTTTATTTACAAACATCACGCAGCAACATGAATGAACAAAACTTCAGGAACAACTCCTATAGTTATCAACAAGTGATACACCATACATTTGGGATTAACACTGCCCATTCAAGTGAAATAATTCCACATTCACACTCGATAACAAACATGGACGTCACAAGACACAATCAGAGTAAATATGCGGCATATGCACTCGATAACAACCGTGAAAAGTGTTCAAACATGTTAAGACTTTAGCACGGGTACTTACCCAGTATGCCAATGGTAAATCTTATCAGTAAGTTTTCTCCCTGTAACACAGACATCCTTCGCATTAAGCACTATGCACATATCCCCATCGTCGCGATATGGTGCATATGTTGGCTTATCCTTGCCTTGAATTACAGTTGATATCTGAGACGCTAATCTCCCAAGAACCTGAGAGAAAAATAAGTAATTGACAAGGGTATGTTATCAAACCCTAAACACCACCAATTCAAGTAAACAACATGGTCATATATTGAAAGAACAATTAAAACCAGCAAAAAATTCAGTTTCATCATCAGAGTAAATCTCCCCTCTTTAGGCTTTGTTTCATGATAATTTAGTAATTTACAAACTCGTCCTGCTATTCCATTCCAAGAACTAATTAAAATGACTCATCCATGTTGAATGTCAGCAACAAAGATTGAGCATTTTAAATCTCATTTTGATAATCAGGAAAAATTAAAAATTAAAAAAAGAACATCCAAACCTGGCCTTTAGCATCAAATACTCTCCACCTAAGACCTTCTAAATTAATCCGTCTCAGGCCAGCAGCTGCTTTCTGCATGATTATTAAAAGCAAATTTCATATTATTTGTCTAGCATCAAACTTGAGTGAAAAAAATCAATCTGATTTCTATTACAAAACCAAAATAGGCACAAAGAGCACAAAATTTAAATCTCACGAATCGCAAAAGAATCCCATATCGTTCAGGCCATTTCATAAACAGTTGGCGTGCGTTAAGTGGCGAAATCTTTTGTGCTTAATAAATTGTTCAAAGAGAAACTTTTAAAGCAAATGTGAAAAATAAAGAAAAAGGAGTAGAAGAAGCAAAGATTGCCTTCAAGTTGCCATTAAAAAAGCTAGCTCCTGCCTTGCTCGCCATGTCTCTCTTCCCCTAAATTTTTCTATCCTCGCGTGCAGATCATCCACCTTTTCAAAAGCCAATCCAACAATAGACCAAATCATGAATATTTTCAAGATTGTTCCTTTACGACAAATTAAAGCTTCGCCCAAAAATTCAAACAAATGAACATGCAAATTGAAAGCAGAAATGGACTACTTCAACTTCAACTTACTTGAAGACTCCCCAAACAACAAATGAAAAGCAAAACCCATTAACAAGAAAGAAAAATAAAAAAGATAGTATAGTTACCTGATAGGCAACACCGACGGCGACTTCGTGGTGGACGACGGCGACGCTGAGGGAAATTTTGGAGTGTTCTTCTCCGGATTGGAGAGGTTTGATACTTCTGTGAATGAGTGATGGGCAGGGGAGAAGACAAATTAGGGTTTTACCGCTTCCTAAAACGACAGTGCGTTTGCTTTTAATCAGCAAAACGACAGTGTTTTGCAAAGAGCTGAATATCTTATTATATTTTATGATACAGAAATATCATTTTTAACCATTCTCCGGTTTTACTTATTTGATTAAAGGGGTGTTTTGTAAACACACTGTGTTTAAATATAAATTTTTTTTGTATTATATTTAATTCAAAAATATTTATTTTGTATTTAAATAAAATGTGTATTTGGATGAAAAGTATTTTAGAGTTAAAAAGTTGATGTGATTGGTAAAAATAGAGATAAATAGTTAGAGTTGAAAAGTTGATATAATTGTTTAAAAACTTTTGAATAGTAATTGTTTTCATAACACTGCTAAAAATGACTGTATTTGAATGTAAAACTTTACGTTTGGTGTAAAATTAGTTTTCGTAACGTCAAAATTTGTTCACCAAACATATTCTAAAGGTACGTTTGACGTTTGTATTATATTTTAATATAATATAATTTTTATTTAAATATAAAAACATTATATTTAAATATTAATCATATTATAATTTAAATATAATACAATTATTATTTATTATTCTCACTTTTTCTAACACTTTTACCAATCACATCATATACTCTCTTTCTCTCTTTACTTTTATTTATCACATCACATATAATATAATTCAAATACTTTTCATTTAAATAAACATTGTATTTAAATGTAATCCGGATACTTTTCATTTAAACGTATATTACATTTAAATATAATACAAATGTAATGCGAAATTTAAAATCAAAAATTTTTAATAATTTAATATATGAGTATTCACAAAATTTGCAATGAAGGACACAAAACTTTTTTATTTGTGGATTGAATGTGAAAGATTAATTTCACATATTCCTAAAACAATAGTGTTTAGAAAACGACATTGTGTTGTAAAGAATTGTCATCGCATCTAATATCTAACTATTGACCCCTTATTTGAATGGAAGATCCATTTTAGAATAAGATGATGTTTGAATATGTAAAAAAATTTTCTTTTTAAAACAAAAAGTTGTTTGAAATGAAAATAAATGATGTTAAAAAATATATATTATGAGAAGATTGAAAAAAAATTCTTTTTCTTTTTCTAAATGTGCATATTTGAAAAAAAAAATTCTCTTTATTTTTATAAAATAAGAAAAATGATGAAAAAAATTTGAAATAAATACTTTTTTATAAAATTTTTTTCACCTTTTAAAAATAAACATTCCATCGAAACGATAGAAGTGAATGCTAATTGAAAAAAACAATATAAGTATTGAAATTATTAAAAATTGTTCTCATTTATAAATTTTAGATTAATTCTAAATATTAAGAGGACAACATTTTAGCTATTTGAATATTTTTTTTAAATGCTAAATGTTTTAATTCAAAAAATTTTATCTTAATATTTAGATGTTTTTCCCAAATGGATCGATAGATATTGAAATAAAATCTATAATTATATATTTTTTGTTTCACAAATCAGTTTTGAATTTATATTATTTAGGGTGCGTTTGAACGTAATGTAATTTTCATCTAAATATAAAACTTTACATTCAAATACTAATTACATTATAATTTAAATCTAATACAATCATTATTAATTATTCAATTTTTTTACTACTTTTATCAATCGCATCACATACTCTCTTTCTCCTTTCCTTTTTTTTTTTCTATACTTTTATTAATCACATCACATATAATATAATTTAAACATTTTTCATCTAAACAAACTTTACATTTGAATGCACTACAAATATTTTTCATTCAATTGCATATTATATTTAATACATTATATTCAAATGCGATATAAACACAATGTGTTTTCCAAACGTCGCTTTAATTTGCACAGACATACTTATTCATTGCTTTATTTATTCATCATGAATATTATTTGTGTCAAGCAAGCACAAGTAGAAACAAACCAAAACAAAAAAAAAATTATAAAACATAACAAGGGCATTTTGTTTTATTTTTTAGAATAATTTTTCATTTTCAAAAGCACAAAAAATGAAAACGGTCCTAAAATAACGCGTGTTTATTTAACGTTTACAAAATTATTTTGAAAATACTATTTTCAATTATTTTTTTAGGTTTTTCGAAAGCAAATTTTTTTTTTCATTTTTTTTGTTTTTATTTTCTCCCTTTCTCTCCTCTCTTTCTCTGCTTGTGCAGCATTAGTGACGAGACCATGTCTGATGATGGCCTCCATCTCCAACAAAGGGCAAAGACAAAGAACTGGTATGGACGGTGATAGCCCTCTCACGATGATGATCACCGACTTGTGACTTGAATCTTGCTATCGTCGCTACTTAGATCTCAAACTACGAATGTCTTCAATCCCTGCTCCTCGTTGCAAAGCCAACCACCGAAGGTTTTTTTTTTTTTTAATTATGACTAATAATTTATTTTTTGTTATTTTTTAAATTAAACATATATATTTTCATAAAATACTCACTTATGAAATGTGGTTTTTAAATATATAACCAAACAGAATTTCATTTTTATATTTCTTATAATATACACTCAAAAAATATAACGAAATACAGTTTCAAAAATGGTTTCAGTACAACTTTTAAAACATTTTCATTTTTAAATTTTTTGAAAATAGAAAACATTTCAAAAATAATACCAAACGCTATCAATATTATTACTTATTTCCCAATCCCAATCATATGGCTCCTGCCTACTCATTCTTGTGCAGCAAGTTCCTGTATATTGTTACAAAGAAATGATCAGTTTCAAAATTAGCAAAAATGTACTCGACGGAAAGAACTGCACTTACATCACTTGGGCTTTGACTAAATTACAAAAACACTCTATCAGTTGAAGCATAATCAGTCAATACCAACGATGCTTCGACAAATTAATAGTTTGAGAGTTAGGAGTGTTGACATAAAATATCACTGAAAAAACTATATTTATAATTTAGATAAAACATAAGAGTGTTTGGTGTAAACAAGCGATTTCAGTTTATCACAGACAAAATGTAGGTTTACCATTGAGCTTTTGCCCAACAAGAGAGCTGATAGAGATGAACAGTCTCATTGGAGACATGTAAAATGTACTTGTGAATGAATTCTATGGTCAAATTAGGCATCAAAAAAATGAATTATAAGAGAAGTGGAGTATGCAAGGGACGAAGCTTACAGCAATAGGAATGCCCCAATTCACAACAGGGCTCCAAAAGTGAGTTGTCTTTAGACTGATAGAACTGTTCCAAAAAGTTAGGAGAATTTACATTGCCAAAAATGGAGAATGATTACAAGAATTACTACATGTGTAAAATGTAAAACATGTTAACTAACTCGGTGTTTAAAAATTGTATGATATGATCTCAAGTATACATGATCAAATAAAGAATTAAGAAGTACGGTAATCTTTTAGGAAAAAAAAAAATATGGTTATCACTGTTATGATTAATTATACATTAATTCTCTATAAAAAAAATGAACTTAACAGATAGATATGAATTTAACTTAATAGTAATTTCATACTTATTTCAAAGTTAAGTTCGACTCTTGTTATCCTAAGTTAAGAGAAAAATGAAACAAATGCAAGTGCCGATAAAATGAAAGCAAGTCAACCTACAAAGGTATTGTGTTTCTAACACTCTCTCTATTATGTTACAACTAGTTGAGATGTTTTGCCTTATAACATCATCCTAGAAGTAGAAGAGGGGAGCAGTCACTTATTTTAAAAAACTTAAGTTGTATAATGTGATATATACACGTATACACACATATATAGTCGTCAGATATGTCCGCTTTTGAACTTGGAAAATCACAAGAGTAATAAGCTTACTAGATTGGGAAGCTGTTAATTAAGGAAAACTCAAGCGGACAAGGGATCTGGAGGGACTTTATCAAGAACCGGACATTGTCATATGTATAAACGGTGGCTGAAAATAGAAAACCATCGGAAGATTCACTTAAGGTGGTAAGTAACTGCCATTTTGGGTTATTATATACCCAATAGTTGATACTGAGCAAAGTTGCAGAGACTTTTTCTTTGGGGATTAAGCAATTTGCTTCTTGAGTATTTTACTCAACTATGACATCGGTAGGTTTATATTGTTTATTTTTTCCTTCTTTGACTTGCACAATAATATAATTATATGGCTGCTAAACCTATTGGCCAGTCTAGTATCATATGGACAAGCATATATAGAGAACGTTACCTATAGAGTGTTTTGGTTTTCTAATATCGGTACGTGTGATATAATCAATGTGGAAGAAAGTTTAGCATTGTTGAAATGGATTAGCATTCTAATATCTTATGATCACAATTGCTATGACATGATCATTTTACAACCCCCGAATACAAAGCCCTATTAAGTTCTCCGTTTTAAACCCACTTTTCAAAGGGAAAAAAAAAAAAAAAAACTATAATGTTTTCTCTCGTCAAAATTTGATCTTTTTGTTTGAAAGGGAAGAAAGTGAAGATGCCAGTTCAAACGAAATTTGGAAAAAATAACATAGAAAAGCTACTCATATTAACATAGAAATTCTCATGTACAAAGAAACTACATGTTAACATTGTGATGTATGAACTTATACAGGTTTTCTGTATCTATGGAATGGCTATCTACTGTATAGTATTTGTCAGTGGGGGTAAGTTATTAACAGTCAAGAAGCTCATTCACAAGTTTGGTTCCATGTCTGGAATTTGGAGTTTCCGGATGGCGATGTCACCATAACCATCATCTTGCTTCACATCCACATACCCTTTACTGCTCAGCACCTGTAAAATTTCCCGTCACCGCTATTGGATTTGCACCATATAAATGGTAGTCCACCAACTCTCCCAAAATCTTACGCTAAAAGGAGGTGGACCAATAATAACAAGGTGATTTCTCAAATGTTTAAAGATGTGTAATTAAAAAGCATCAAATTTGTTTGTTTTGGGGAGGAGACAACTTTTTCCAGTGAAAATTCAAATTCTCAGTCAAATAAACGAAGGCATTGTATAAATCAAAGTTTTTTGACTGCTACTTGAATCATGGGGATCAGTGAAAAGATGATTATAGAACAATTTAACAGAAGACACTTACCAGTATCTCATAAAAAACCCTTGCACTTTCTTTCTTGGTTCTTCCATTCACAATCCACGACAAGTTCACCACCTCCTCCTCTCCTTGTTTCTTTCGATCTAGAAAACTTCTATGCAAGTACCTTGCCACTTTTCTGCAAACCAAATTTATGAAATTGAAATCTAGTTAAGTAAGGAGAAAGAAACCCAATACCTATTGCTGAGATAGAAATTGCAGAGTAGCAAATCAACCATACCTGGTTCTCCCTGTCCATCCATCTAGAATAAAGATAATATTTAGAGTCTCAGACATAAAACCACATTAACCAAACACGCAATCAAAAGTGACAAGGCAAACTTAAATCAAGTAACATAGAAAGCTGAAATGGGATTATTTCTCACCCAATTCGTTGTTGTCTTCTACACTTGAGTTTATCACCTGAAACAATAATAATACATAGAGTAAACCAAATATAAACTGCATATCAGGCATGTTACTTCCAGATTTCCAAGCAAAGACCACTGTGACACTGACGCATGCCATTTTCAGACCATAAATGCAGTAAGTTTTGTACTGCTCATTATAAGAAGATAAATTTAGTGGTTTCATTCATCTAGTCCATGTGTTTTGAGCCGTGCAAAAAAATATAAGGTGGAGTATTAAGCTCATATACCAGAATAGTTGGAGAGCACTGTTGTGGTGTTGTAATTATTACACAAAGCAAACTTTAAACAATCATTACCTCATCTATAAGACTGAGATCAAGCTCCTGGTCCCTGGTTAAAGCTGGTTCCTGATCCCTGATTGGAGCTGGCTCCTGCTCTACAATTTCAAACAGTTCGGGCCTTAATTTAGCATATTTTGGAGTTTGAGGGCTCACTGGGCTCTCAAATGATTTAGTAAGTGTGGAGCGCTGGACAGGTGTCTCCGGAGCAATGCTCATATGCTCTGATATACCAACAGTTGGTGTCTTGGGAATGTTGAGTTCTGTCGGAGGTTCCACGGCTTTAACAGACGTCATGATCTTCAATTTCTTTTCAGAAAAGAGGGATCTTATTTCAGAGGAGACACCTGCAGAAAATATAGTTGGAAAAGAGTGTACAGGTAACGAATCTCAGAATGAACTGAATATCAAACTTACAAGGAAGTAGAGGCTCGAAAAACCCATGATGGAACATTCGAGACGCTCTCCAAACAGAAAGGGCAGTAAGAGCAACTTTTCTTCGTTTAGAAACCAAGTCACTGGCGTCATGAATGCTTTCCTTAAGTACTCTGTGCGCATTTAGCACAAAAAATCATAAAGTATGAGTTCCTTTTATTTCCTGAAATTATTGTTCCACAATTCTGGTCCATCTTAAGCTAATTGAAACGCAAGAAATGACAAAACCCAACACCAAGAGCAGCTCTTAACTCACTCAAAACCATCAAGTTACCACTAATTTTAAATGATTTCTAGGCTAGTTCTATTTAAAAGTAATAGGGAACCATCTCAGGCACAAACAAGTGAAAATGCAATTTTGGATGACCATCACATACTTGTTAGGCAGGACTACGATATCATCATAGACACATTTTCTTTTCCTAGAAATTTTTGCATGCTCTTTGGTAACTGGTGTTGGAATACTAGTACTCTGTGGCGTGGCAGCTCTTTCATTCACAGAGGAACGCTCCTTGGTATCTGGTGTTGGAATACTCGTGAACTGCTGTGTGCAAGCACCTGCATAAGCACAAATTAAAATTGCAACTTTAGTTTTCAGCAACTTTAATGAAACGAAAAAAGGTAGGGATTATAGTGTTTTCCGGTTCTATAGAAACTACATGATTTCCCATGATAAGAAATTTTCACCTAAAACATCTGGAACCTTGATGTTAGGAGTTCTATCAACCTCTATAGATAATGGAATGCCTTCTCCTAGAAGGCGACTTTTTATATTCTCAGGCCTCTCAGGTGGTCTGTCCTCTCCATCATCATGAGTATCTTCAGCAAATGGTTCAACACGTTCTTCGGGCTCCTTGGGCTCAAACATGACGATGTCCAGGGCTTCTACTTGAGAGCATGCATTATCCTGAAGCTTCTCTGTCTCAGCATGTAAATTACTTAGGTTATAGTCTTGCCTACTGACCGGGTACGTTTCACTTTCTGGTAGTTCAGATTCTGTGACCATTATCTGCTGTGGATCAATTGGAATATCCTCACCATCTGGTTGAACAACGTCCACAGCTTCTCTTTGAGAGCATGTATTATCCTGAAGCTGCTCTGTTTCAGCTTGTAAATTACTTAGACTATCATCTTGCCTACTGACCAGGCACGTTTCATTTTCCGGTAGGTCAGATTCTGAGACCATTATCTGCTGTGGATCAATTGGAATATCCTCACCATCTAGTTGAACATGGTCAGCAGGTCCTCCTTCAATCCCAGATGATCTCAGTAGGTTCACACCATTTTCTTCACAGTCCGGAAGCTTCTCTGTGCTTGCAGCTCCTTCTATTCCATCTTTAGACAAGTCCTCTATCTTCTCTCTACTGTCTTGATTATCTTCATCGTATGGTTTATCTGCATTTTGAGGTTCCTTTTCAACTGCAGAAATCATTCTAGGGTCTGCACATACTTCTTGACACCTATTTTCTTGAAGCTTCTCCATGCCCGCTATCAAGCTGTCTATATTAATTGAGTTTCTTAAATGCACATCCATCCAGTAAGATGAGACAACTCTGCAAGAACAATTGATAAAAAATTTTAACATCTAAAAGAAATAAGGGAAAAAAACTAACACACTCCTTTTATGCTTGGAGCTAATTTAAAGTACAACATACCCTTCCACTGGTACGTAATTAGCGGACCAAGTATTATGACTCCCAGAAAATCCATCACAAAAACACTGCATAAACAAATAAACTGACACTTTATATCCATATGGCATATACCTGAAAATTTCATTTGACGAAAATTAGCTCAAAAGTTGTTCCATGACACACAAGGGAAAAAAAAAAAAGAAAAAGAGTTTCATGACACACCATGTCCGACGTGTATTGCGTTGTGATTGCATTTTCTTGCGCATTATCTGCCTCACATGAGACACCAAATCACCAATAACAATGACATAAGGTTTTTAAAAAAAGTGTATTTACAGTGCAAATTTAATACCTTTAAGTGTTATCTCTTCATGGGGCAGCACGTTGCCTCTATGAAATACAAGGAAAAAATTATATGAGAGAATATTTTGGAAAAACAAAGGAAATTCCTTAATCACATGATTTACAAGCTAAATGGCTTACCCAAAATGGTCATCAACATCAAGGACCTCAAGATCAAAAGCATCAAGTTCAAAACTTTCCGGGAGAGTAATCGAGAAATAAGGCACATGCTGTTTATCTAAGGGCAAATCTTCTCTTGTATTAATCACAAAGTTATTGACTCCAATTAGTACCTCTTGGCAGTCATTGAATAGATACTCGACTTTCTTCGAATATATTCGAACAATGCCAAGAAGAAGGTAGCCCAATACTCTATAGGTAAGAACAGGCATTTCATCTCGCAAAATCTTATCTGCATTAGGGAGAAATATCAATTAAGGAACCAAATTCCAAAACAAAACCCTAAAATTTCGGTAAATAAGTCATTCCAAGATATGCTTATAAATACAAAGCTACATGAACAACAAAAAATAAAAAACAACAAAGTATTTTCTTCCCAAATAGCATTGAAGTGTTTCCCACATTGTCTTCCAAAACCATCTAAGAAAACAAAGCAAAAAAAAAAAACACACTTTAACCTTAATGTCAGCTAAATAATCAGTGATGGGCAGATATTACTTGATTAAAAATGGATAGATTTCAGAAACTAAATGAACAAACTTTGAAACATTTATTGGCTTGGAACCTTAGAGTACAAGCTAACAATGGCATAACAACGAACACCCATGCAAAATTACAAAGCCTATACAATAAATTGCTTGTGAAAACCACCATATTCCGCAACAGAATGGCTAAAAATTAATCACCTTGGGAAAAATAAATTGAAAAATGAAAGAGAGAAAGAGTCGGAAAACAAAAAAAAAAAAAAAGGCGATTTTTGCTTCATTATTCTCCAAAAATTTAAAAATTAAAAGAGTAGAAAATGAAGAAAAATACCAACTGAAGAGGGGATATCAGTATCTTGGACATGTGGCTTCTTGAGCCTTTTGAAGAAATAGGCAGCCACTCTAATGGCGCCCAGAGAGCCTTTCTTTGAGAGAAGGGTCTGTGAGTAGAACATGGCCCTTTTCTTTTATCTTTTTTTGTTTTTCTTCTTCTTCAACCTTCTTCTCTGGTAATTCGGAAGGCAAAACGGGTAAAACCTGACTTGTTACATGGGGAAGCTCAGGCAGAAAGATAAAGAAAACGGTCGACCTCTGTTCTGTGCCCAACAAGTCTCGGACCTCAAGCTTCAAACCAACACACAACATGAACTCAAAACACACACACACACACACACACACACACTCACACGCCCACAACAGCGAACACCCAAAAGAAAAAAAACTGCCCCCCAAAAAATAAATAAAATAAAGTATCTTGCCGTGGAAGCATTATTATTATTATTATTCTTAGGATTTGATTATAATTTCATTAATATTTTTTATAAAATATAATTTCACATTATATGATATGAGGAGCAACTTTATAAAAGTTGGTAGATAATTAATATTGAGGGTTTGGTTGGTTCTAATTCTAGCTTAATTAATAAATTAAATTAAATTAATTAAATTATATCTAATTTAAGTTAGTGCGGTGAAATTTTCTTTTATTATTTATTATTTTTATTATTTTAATATAATTTTTAATATAAATTATATTAGATTAAATTGAAACGAAATAATCAATTTAATTTAATTTGTAAGTTAAATTAAGTTAAAATATTAAACTAAAGATATGTTAAATTAGAAGAAAAATTATAATACTAAACTAAATAGACGTAATAATTAAAATGTGAAATGTAATACGGAGATGATGAATTATGAAATTATAAATTTGAGCTTATTATTATTATTTGATTTTAAAAAATAAAATAAAATTACAGTATTTTTGCTTGTTGTTACTACGTTTGATGAGATGCCTTTTAAGTGCGTTAATTTCTGTTCTTTAACGGTAAAACTAGTGAATCTACTTTTGAAAAAAAAAATGGTAGAACTGGTGAAGCAGCATAATAATCATTCATTAATAATAGATCTTATAATTCAAGGATATGCAAAAATGATGAAGAGACTTGAGCGGTTGAATTTTTTATTTTTATTTATTTTAAAAAGAAGGTGAGAGAAAAGATAAGGATTACCGACTACGGCAAAAAACTGTCACCTCTGAATTTTCCCCCTACCCAATAATTGTAACGGCAAAGTCTCCTCTCAACGTTATCCATTTATTTTCTTTTTGTTAAAAAAAAAAAAGCGGTGGTGTGGAGTAACAATTTTTTTGAAATAAAAATATATATATGTGTAATAAATTGGGGTAACAAAGCTGTGTCAAGAAAAAATAAAAAATAAAAACCTTAAAGATTGTTCTGTAAAAACGAACCCATTGTATTTGCAAAATGATTTATATTTTGTAAAATGTCTTCAGTGTGTTAAGATTTTTACACTGCATGTTTTATTTAGGTGTTTAATGTAAAAATTAATATATATATATATATGTTTGACTTATTTTATTTTGCAAGGCTGTCAAGCAAATTCCTCAAGGAAAATGGTGGGAGTCGAAACCGTACGCATAATCTCGCAATCCATTTTGGTGTTCTTTAATGAAAAGATCGGCATGAAACCTCAACAAATTACAAAAAGTGTTTTTTGGCTGAAAAACAAAATGTAACTTACGCACTAAACTACAGCTCAATTAGCTCATAACATTGCAGATGCAGTACTAACAACATATGCAACAAAAAACAGGAATAAGCCATGTTGTTAGGAAGAAAAACGCAGTAGTTTTAGCTTCAGCATTGCCAGTCATACTTCCATATACGAATTCTGATTTGTTGTGGTATCTGCATAAACTTCTCACTGCCCAGCAAACTCAGACTGCTATGAACTCTGAGGCATATTGGGAAGTAGCTTCTTCATTTTTGCCTTCAAAGCCTTATCGAAGTTAGGACCTGAAAGTGATAACAGCTGATTCAGTAGGAGAGTCACCCCGCATTGCTTCATAAGTGCGTATCTTGGCTTAATCCTTTCCTCCAAGCTGTAACTGAAATACCGAGGGAACTTGACAAGCTCCGATTTCAAATAGTCCATGGTCAAGAAAAACTCCCATTTAGGCATCAAGTTTTCTGTCAAGCTGAAAGTGTACAAGGCTCCGTATTTTGAGATCATGATCCCGACTTCCTCCCTGCTGTATCCCCTTTCCAAGAAAAATTGCGTCACTGGCTTCAAATTATCCTCAATGCTAAGACCAAAAGTTTGTGGAGCTTTAAGAATGAGAAAAGAAACATCAACTCCCAACGAATGGAAGTACTCAGCGGTTGGCTGTAACTTGTCCTCCACGTTAAAACTTGTAATGTTTGGCCATCGTGTTAAAACCTTACCAACGTCCTCTGGGGATAGGCCAATGTCGTAAAGAAAATCTGAAGTGTTCTTCATCTTCTGCCGGCTATAAGTGAGAAGAGCCGGAAAACGATATATCACTTTTGCCCATTGTGTCTTGTCCACCCCCAAGTTTTCTAAGAATGTCATGGTGGGGATAATGTTTTCTTCGAGACTGATTCCGCATAACTGAGGCCTTTTGTTTAGGATAATAGGAATCTGTGACTTTAGCACACCAAGATCAAGAAGAAACTCAACCACAGGCTTTATTTTCCCCTCCAAGCTATAGTACGCAAAAGAAGGGAATCTTCGTGTAATTCCTTTAATCTGATCAAGGTCCATGCCAAGCTCTTGGAGGTAGAGAATGTTAGGTCGAAGATTCCCGTCCGGGCCTATCTCACTAACTCGTGATATGGCCTTCTGCTTCTTATCAGTCGGGGGTGAATCCGATGCAGGAACTACTGATGGAGGATCTACTGGTGCAACTGGTTTCTCTTTAATGGGTGCATTTGGAAAGCTTTCAACCACATCTACCAGAAGATTTCCATACTCCTCGTGAAGGGTTTCGAGGTAAGGAATAAGAGCATCCCTTATCTCGAGAGTTGTTAACTCTCGTCCTGCAAGGACAATAGTAATTAAATTAGGAGAGAACTTAATAACGGGACAACAAAAACAGCTTAAGCAATGAGCAAAGGGAAATTAGTAACACTCTAGATACCGAGGTTTTTAAACGAAATGCAAATCAGTGAATGACTAACGAGTTGATATCGAACCTACTAGATAACGAGACTTGTGAACAGAATGAAGCCTCGAGACTAGGTGGTCGATGAAAGAGTCCGACTTGTTGATGGTTCTCGTCGCAACAGTATGGCTTAAACCTTGTTTCTTCAAGAACAAGATTAAGACAGCCTTGGCTTCTTCTTTTTCCGCTGCTAAAAGAGTCAAAGGTATCTCCTTTACGCTTAATGAACCCTCTATCCGAGAATCAGCTGTCAGAGGGAATATTAAAAGATCACGTACATTGGTCATTGATTAACATTCTATTAACAAGTGAATTTGCTATAGTGTTGGAATACCAAGAAAAATAAGTGAACAACAAGAGATGTTTTCTAAAAATGAAATTTCTCACCAAATTTTGCTCGGTAAAAGCAGACTTTCCTTATGAAAGCTATTTGGGTCCTGGGAGAAAATGAAAGAACATAGATTATTCAACTTCACAGACAGAAAATGGGCCATAAACCCAAAACAAAAACAACAACAAGAAACCCCAATTCTTATAATCCTTCAACTAGCATCATATCATACAAATCACTACCAATGCTCATTTGTGGAAAATTTACTAACTTGTACAAAAAACCCATGTTAAAATTTTGACCTTATGTGAACTTAAACATCATAATCTTAAACCAGTGCGTGTTAAGACTGACAAAAAATTTTATATGCATATATATATATATAGAGAGAGAGAGAGAGAGAGAGAGGAAGAGGAGAACTCACCTTGAGGGGCTGAAGAAACTTCCTCTTGGCAGAAGCGCGAAAGTGGGAGAGCGGATTGCACACGGACCCCTCATTTCCAGCTTAGTTCCACATGCCCACAACGAGGGGAAAAATAAAATAAAATAAAACAAAAGACAGTGAATTTCGCAGGAGGACGGCTTTGAAACTGGAGTGAGAAGAGAACTTGAACGGTTCTTGATGTTTAGATATGGCCCAGATATTATGAATTTATGCGGTAAAATCCTCAAATTATCGGCGCCTGAGATATTATTTGTGAGGAGTCAGAGTGGAAATGCAACCACGTGCAAAATCAGCTGTCATTCGGCACCTATTTTTATTCTCTTATTTTGATCTAGATAAAAACGTACATCTAATAAATCATTTAGATATTATTAGTTCACGAATCCGAAATTTTTAGATTTAATTGTATCTTTTATTTCGTTAATAAAAATTATAATAATTCATTTAATTTAAATTTAAAAATTTTATTTTATTTTTAACTTAATTTATAAATCAAACAAATCAGTATTATATATGATTAATCTTATACATATATTTTAAAATATATATTTTAATTTTAAGATCGAAACCTTCATTTTATCCTTTTAAATTTAAAATTTGCAATATTTAACTTTTTTAGTTAGAATTTTAATTAGAAATAAATATGAAAAAGGGAAACATTGCATTCATGTGATATTTTTTATTTGTTTTTAACAAAAATTTTAACTAAAATAATTAAGGCAGACAAAACTTTTTTGATGTGTTTTACCCCAAAAAAAAAAAAGGTTAGACAAAGTGTAGGGAAAGTGAATTAGCTTCTCCATTATAAATTCTAGTGTTTATTTATTTTTATATTTAGAAATTATAATCATAATCGAACAATAATTCAACACTAATATAAAGTTTAAAACCCTATCCCAATCCGAATGAAAAAAAATGTATAAATACAAATTAATACTGAAAATTAAAGTAAATAGCAATTTTTAAATTATTTTTAATAAATAACAGATTTATCGTTTAAAAATTTATTTATAAAAGATTTAATAAATAAATAATATTTTATATTTTTATCAAATAAATAATTTATTTATATCTTATAAATATATTTTTATTTAATAAAATTTGTTTTTATACGACAAACTTATTATTTATTCTAAATATTTTATAACATACAATTTATTTCAATTATTTTTTTTAAGAGTTCACGCAATTCCGATTCAAAAAAAAAATTAATAAACTAATTCCAATTTGTTTGCAAACGGGCCCTAAACGTTAGCGGGAATGAAGAAGAAGAGCCCATTAAAAGAAGGGCCCAATGGGCGAACCTGTCCTTAGCCTCACCTTCCCTCTTCCCATGTGCGCAGGGTTTTTGAAAAAACAGGAAAAACCCTAACAACCACAATTATAACTTCAATGAAAGTATAGCCATGGCGATCTTTCTCAGACGCGCTTTCTCGTACAGAAACGTCCTGCTCGTTCGGAGCTCCACGCTGTGTGGCCACCGAAATCTTTCTCACCAATTAATCAGCTCCAGGAATGGCCTCTTCAGCTCCGACACAAACCGGAGTCTCTCTCATCCGGATCTCGATTTCCTCAGAGACACTCGCAGAGGCTTCGCCAAAGGCCGAAAGTCAAGTAAAATCACTGAAAATTTTGTCCTGGTTTTAGAAATGTTGACAAACTACAATCAGTTATATATATATATTTATACACTTATATTTTAAAATTTTGTAGAGGATGATTCTGCTTCGAGTACGGTTGTGGAATTACCAGACATGGGACCAACGATCAAGTCGAATGCGACGACACAGATGAATTCAGCTATCACCGCATTATCGGGTGAATTAAGCAAGCTACGATCGGGAAGGGCATCAGCAGGTGCATACTTTCAGTAATCATCTTAATTTAATATTTCTTTTTTTTTTTTTTTCTGTATGTATTTTGAGTTTGATTATACATATTTGATATTTGTTTTCGATTTTATTGAATTCGTATGAAGGAATGCTTGACCATATTATAGTGGATCTTGGTGATGTGAAGTTGCCATTGAATCAGATTGCGGTTGTTTCAGTCATAGACTCCAAAACCTTGTCTGTAAATCCTTTTGATCCAAGTGTAAGTACCTACACACTAGGCTCTTGTGGAATGATCAATTATTTATTTTTGCTGAAAATATTTGCATGTTTTTTTATGTGTGTGAGTGTGTATGTATATGTGTATTTTGTTTTCCTTAGCTTATGAAGTTGTTGTTGTACTTAGGTATGAATATGTGATTTTATTGTATATGCTCTCTACGCTGCCGTTAAGTTTTGGATATGGGATTTCGTAGGAAAATTTACAGACCATGAATAAAGAGATCATATGCATAGAACTCACAAATTTTGGTAAACCGTATTTATGGTGTGTGTCATTGTCTAAAATAAGTGTAAATAAGTTGGATTGAAATACAATTTTGTTTATTAAAGCAGTCCAATATTATGAAGGAAAGACGAATCACGAAAACAACCCTATTCTGCTGAAATGAAAGTTTGTGCGGGAATTGCTGACTGACTACTTCCTGCAGGCCCTAAAAGGTTTGGAGAAAGCCATTGTTTCATCTCCCTTGGGGCTTAATCCAAACGTGGATGGTGACCGTTTAATTGCGGTCATTCCTCCGTAAGCACTTTTTCCGTTTTTATTGGTTTAGTTATCTACTTATGTTTAAAGGAATTGCATTGTTTTAGCTACGAATTTGTTTGACTAGCAAAAAAGAACTATAAATTTGGTTAACTGTCTAAATGATTTTTTTTTTCCTTCATTTTGGATGACCAGATTGACCGAAGAGCTTGTTGAGGTAACTTTTCATTTCCCTTTTTCCCCTTTATTTTCGTTATAGTTTTTCCTACTTCTCTGCTTAATAGTTTCAATTCTTCATTACCTTATTGGTTGCAACTTTTGTCAGGCTGTTTGTAAAGTGGTTATGAAGTCTTGTGAAGACGCCAGACAAAGCATAAGAAGGGCTCGCCAAAGGGTAGATTAATTGTATTTTATTTGTTTTGACCTTATCTTTATCAACAAATTCCTATGTGCATGACGTGAGTACGGTGTGTTCTGGGTTTATGGACAATAAATTGAACCTCTAGTTACCAGGTTTTAGTATGACGGTTTTTTCTCCATCATGCGTTTGATGCCCTAAACAGCGCTCGGATGTTGTGCTAAACAGTGCTCGGCATCTTTAAAATGCTTCTCTAGTTCTTTGTTTGTTATGAACTAGACTGTGATCACACACTATTTTTCAGGCAATGGATGCTATAAAGAAGATGAAATCAAGTTATTCTAAAGATGATATAAAAAGATTGGAGAAAGAAGTGAGTAATAAAGCCAAGTTCTCCCTAGATTTTATGGATGTTGACTTCTGCACCCAATGGTTTTCTAACTTTTTGTTGTGTTCCTAGGTTGAAGAGTTGACCAAAAAGTTCATTAAGACAGCAGAGGACCTATGCAAGGCAAAGGAGAAGGAGATCAAAAGCTAATTCTTTTTTTCATTTTATCATCTTTTTTTTTTTTTTTCCAGTGGTTATAATCGTCAACTGAATTACCAAATTGGTAACTGGTGCTTAAAGGCTTTTTAAGAGATCTAAACCCATTTGTTTTGCTGGATATATATAGATAAATAGATAGTTATGGCTCACGCCACCTTTTTATATTGTTTATTCGATGTGTAATTATTAGCTCTATCCATTGTCGGATATGTTGATGTAATTTCCCAAGTTGTTATGCCCATCAAAATCGGTCTCAATTTTTGTTGTTATTGGTTCTTCTTCCATGTGCAACGTTGTTAGTTTTGCCGGTGGATCTACCATTTCATTTTAAGTCTTATGGATCACGGTTTTATGCAGGTAGTTTTTTAAGCTACGAAAGTTGACATTCGACTAGCTTTCCTAAGTGTGAAAAAGAGATTTACAAAACTACTCCGGATCAAGAGCTTTACAATGAAGATAGAAACTTTAGTACTTCAAGACGAAGTACTTCCTCTAAATATCTAACGTCTAAGCGTATATATACATGCTATTTCATTGCAGAATTCTCACCACTAATCTCTCTCTCAACCAAAAATAGCCTCTTTTGTCACAAGCTTTATACCCCTCACCCATAACTTTGCGGTCTCAAGCTCACCTTCACAAACAAAATGCACCTCCTTATTGTTTTTGGTCAATACCCTAAACAATCCAGGCTGGTCTGCATCTCTCTTGTTCTTCCTATTCCTGCGGAATGCCTGGCTAGGTCCCAACTCCGCCTCTTGACATATCACGTTTCTTCGACTTGATTTCCCCCAGCGCAATACACCGGTGTCACTCACCATTCTGATCTCCTTTGTGTGAGGGTTTCCCTTCCCTTCCTTCGTGTGCTTCTGAACATGAGCACCACCAATTACCAAGTTGCGAGCAAGTTCATCTAGCAGTACACATTCTGCTTCATTTTCCACGCCACCATTTTTTCTAGCAAGAAAGAGTGCAGTTTCACCTCTTTCATTCTTTAACTTGATGTTAGCCCCATGCGAAATCAGCAACTGACATATCATACCGTGGCCTTCCCTTGCTGCCAACATGAGTGGAGTGTAACCATCCCCATCGGGAACATTCACATCATAACCCCGACTTGTTAAAAGTTTTACAGCATCCGAATCACCACGGCGAGCTGCACAGTGCAAAGCATAGAAGCCTCCGGCATTCCGGTTCCCCTTTTCAAGTGCAAACTCGAGCATTACTTTCTCAAAAAGGTCTCGATTTTGGTTTGATTCCGAAAGGGTAATTGTCGTGTCACCAAATTTGTTAGCCAACTTAACATCAGCGCCAGCATATACAAGCAAGCGGAACGCTTCAACATGACCCTTCAATGCACTGATCATCACTGCAGAAAACCCCTTATCATCTTGAAAATCCACATTAAATCCTTCCCCACTGATAAGAGCTTTTAAGGCCCCCGTATCACCAGCTTCTGCCACACAGAGTAAAGGAGAGAACACCGAGAGATTGCTTGATCTTGGCAACTTTCCAGCTTTTATTACATCCACCACCGCCTGTTGAAAACCAAGGAACCACATAGTCGACTTAGAAATCAAACTCACAGATTGACCATCGGCATTAACCAATCCAAAATCAGCACCAGCCATGGCCAACACCTTGAGGCACGCTTCTTGCTTATATCTTGCACAAATTATTAAAGCCGTGTCACCATTTTCAGTCTTGGAGTTTATATCACAGCCAAAGTCAATCAGACACTCGAGGATTGCGGAAAACCCAAGACGAGCAGCCATATGTATCGGACGAAACATGGTTCCAGTCGTTTTAACCGGCAATTCTACGTCGGCCCCACAACTTAAGAGCAGGCTTACGGCTCCTACATTGCCACAAAGGATCGCATGGTGCAAAAGGGTTCTTCCACAGTGAGGGGTATGGAGGGAGAGCTGTTGGAGGAGCAATTGCAAAATGGCACCACTGCTTTCGAAATACTCCACGGCACACCAGGTGATGGGATAAGGCTCTGCAAGACCAGCACCTACACGACACTCTTCCCCTGTAGTTGTGTCCCAAGACCACGCTCCAAGCTTCACTCTGATGTCTGTCCTGGCACCAGCCTATTTTTTCCATTTTGGGAGAGAGCCAAAAAGAAGATTTTTCAGTCATGTGGCTTTAAGAGAGCAATAAAAGTAAATTAACTACAAAACAGAGCAATACCGAAACTTTCACGTTCAAAATAAATAGAGAAAACGACACGTTTTCGATTCAGATTTCATGCAATCACAGAACTGCACCACCAAAGGCACACATCCAGCTGTCACAGTTATCGAAATGTTGCATACATCCAAGCCTATCCATCTGTTGTGTGTCAGGTATACGTGTGCACCAAACAGAAGCTAATCAGCCTTATCGATTAAAGAAATAAAAAATACTTAAAATCAGGGTTTTTTTTTTTTTTGGGTTAAATAAGAGGTTAAAATCAGTTATGTTGACTTATCCATAAGCTTGTTTTGGTGCAACTCATAATTTTCTCTATTTTCAGGGCTGTAGACCGTGACTTAAGTACGTTTTCTAAAGCGACAGGACAAGACAATTTCGTAAAAAGCACATTTTAAGTACTCTAATATGTGATGATACATGACTATATATAACTAATTTATTATCAAGGTTTAAAAAGTTACCTGAAGCAGCAAACGAACAACGGAGATCTGCCTACTAACAACTGCGGCAGCAAGTGCAGTACAGTCGACATTAGCGTGCAAGGAAGGTTTGGATGATTGGAGCAATACCCTATCTGTTGCACTTGAATCTACGCCACACTGCAATTAAACAAGATTCAATATAAGTTTCAATTTGACATATCAACGAGTCACCAATACAACGTAGAAGAAAATTATAGGACACAACAAAAGAGTGGTGCAAAAATTACGAATTTACAGTAAGTCAGTACCGTAAATCTCGTGGTCAACTATTACACAGGTTTCTTCTCATTATACGTCCAAAGAAATACAGGAAGCTTTCCAATCAACTGGTTTATGTTCAGTGCAAGATCCGTAAAAGGCGTGAAAAAGTTCCAAGTTCTGAACTAAAATCCTCTTTAATAAAGATGGATACCCAACCAGATATCCAAATACAATTAATGGTAATAACTATCTAGTTTTCTTCTTTAGATTTTCTCTCCAGAGCATTACTCGTCCACAAAAACTAAAAGCATTCACACAATGCTAAACAGTTTACTCAATCCTGTTTTACAGAGGACAGACCTATAGTGGGACCAAAAATAGTAGCTGTAATCAGCCACGCATGGGCAAATTAAATAGGATGTCTTACCTTAATGAGTACGTCCGCCAAATCGACAAACCCCCTGCAGCATGCCGTGACAAGGGCATGCACAGCAACATGGGGCCTGATTAAGTCGGAAGCCATTAGCAGCTCAGCAAACTTAGCACCACGTCCATGAAAGCTTGCCTCCAGCAGAGCTTCCTCACAAGCAGGCTGAGACGCCCCACCTTTTACTAAGATTTCGAGGATCTCATAATGGCCCTCCCTCACTGCTGCCGTTGTCGCGAAGCCCCTGAATAGCTTCTGATTCACATCAGCTCCAATGCTCTGTCATTATTGTTATCATTGTATTCAAAACATGCCAAAACCAAACTCTTAGTATACCCCGTAACAAAAAAATATCACTAAGTAAGCCATCTTGATTTATTCACATATAAGGTAACTTGAATAAGGTAACTTTACCTTGATATGATATGCAGTAATAGAACATCATAAAACAAAGCAAACGAGAGACGTATCGAATACGTGTACTTGGCAGGGAGACAACTCGGTATGGGTTTTCTAGGCATGTAATCAATTGACTAGTCCAATTATAATTTAGAAACAGGTCAGCTGACAACATTTACTAGTGTCAGCTATTCTGGCTGCGTTTGGAATTAATTTTGAGATGGTTTACACGGTTCCTGGGTGTAGGGGTGGCAAATCGTGTCAGCGGGTCGTGTCTGACACGTTTGTTGACACGAATACACTCGACACGAACACGACACGTTTAATAATCGTGTCAAAAATCACAACCCGAACACGACCCGTTAATAAACGGGTTGACACGACACGTTTATGACCCGTTTATTAAATGGGTCATAAACGTGTCGTGTCGTGTCGTAAACGGGTCATAAACGTGTCATGTCTACTAAACCCTTAACGGGTCATAAACGTGTCGTGTCGTGTATGCTAAACCCACTTACTAAAAGGATCATAAACAGGTCATTCAATCTGTTATTGACCCACTTAACTAACTTGTTATTGATCTATTTAATTAACCTATTTAACTAACCTATCATCAATTTTAACATTAAAAAAACTTATTAAACATCTAAATAACAATCAAATTAAGTTCACAATCAAGCCGCACTTAAATTTAGATCACAAAAGATAAATACAAAACTAAAAATATACATATAAAAACTAAAATACATATTTTATATTTAAATTTTGAATTTTAAATTTTTAAACTTTAAAAATTTATATAATATATATTAAAAATTATAAATGGGTAATTCATGGGTCGTGTTCGTGTTAACCCATATATAACCTATTTATTAAACGGGTTATTTCGTGTCAATTGCGGGTTGGTGGGTTCGTGCGGGTTCAACCCTTTATTTAATCGTGTTTGACGGGTTCGACCCGTTTTGACCCAAACCCATTTAAAGAAAACCCAAACCCTCTAATTTCGTGCGGGTTTCGTGTCGTGTTGTCGTGTCGTGACCCAAATTGCCAGCCCTACCTGGGTGAATGATTTTCAAACGATTTTGAAACTTTGTTTGGTTAGTGATAATCTAGAAAAAAACTTGAAAATATTCAAAACAAATCCAATTTTTTACACTTGATTTTGAAAACAACCAAAAGTTGTTTTCTCTCTTATTTTCACTCAGAACCATACCTAGACTCCTCCCTGCCATTACTCCTCTCTACCATGCGATGTGATTTTTGTACTTTTGTATGTATTGGATATTAGATTAGATAAAACAATAACATCAATATGAAAATAATTAATTAATTAATTAATTAAAATTATTATGATTAATTAGAGTTTAATTAATATAGTAATTATTAAAATATTTTGTTGTACTAGTTATTAATTTACAAATTATTTTTTAATTAAATAATTTTATTATTTTTTAATATTTGTTATTCATAATAATTTTTTTTAAATTTAACATAAATATGTTTTCATAAAACATTACTTATGAAATAACAGGTTTTTAAATCCTAAGTTCAATTAAAAAATTATGATATCAATGTTTTAAAAATACAAGATAAATTCTTTATGTGTGTGAGTATATATATTGTCAGTTATGTATAATATCCTTTCAACCAGATAAAAAAGTATATCCTAATTGTTATGGTAGTTAGAATTTGTAATTTTTTTAGTTAAATTCAGTTTCTACTATTAACAACTATTTTGTAATATATTTGTAATTAAATATAATAGTTAATTATGTTTTAATTGATATAGTAAATATTTAAATATTATGGTTATTAATTTTCAATTAATTTTTCAATTATAATTTTTATTGATTTTTAATTTTTGGTATTCATAATAATTTTTTTAAAATTAAACATAAATATGTTTTTATAAAGTACTTATGAAATGACTAATTTTCAAAAATATAACCAAACACAGTTTCATTTTTATTTTTTGAAAACACACACACAGAAAATATAACCAAACATAGTTTCAAAAACAATCTCAGAATAGTTTTCAAAACGATTTCATTTTCAATTTTTTTGAAAACATAACAAATTTTAAAAACAATACCAAACACTACCTCTATGATTGATTTTTTTTTTTTTTATTGAATTTTATTTTTCTATGATTGAACGCTCATAGATATCTTATCATCTCTTTTTAGCATGTCAGATACATAGGATCTAAGAGTGACAAACAACATGCCAATACCAAATGCTACATTTGGTGGCAAAATTACCATTGAATATAGTAAATGTAAAATTTGACATTTGATTGCTATTGGTTGTGTCTTTAATCTTTTCATCTAATAATTACAAAATTTACCATTTCTAAATTATGTAAATACAAACCTTTGCTTTTAGTTTGCGAGTTTCAAAGCTTAATGATAAGATATAAAAAATAACTATAGCATTAAAAATATCATTATACATTGGCGAATACACTTTTTTGTGACAAAATATTACATTGACATTTGCGCATGCGTAGGAAATGGTCTAAAAGCTACAAATTACAAAAATTACATATACCTATCCTGCATTAAAATGAGTAGAAACCTCTAGAACTTATAATTTTGCAACCCTAATAATTCGATTTTATTCTGGCTTTTGAAAGACGTAATGTTGAACGCAGTTAGCAAGTACAGAGGAAAGCCAAGGTAAAAATACACCCATGCTGATCATCATGCGAAAACTATGTTTTCTAATAATTGGAGGGGGTGGGGGGTGTGGTGTGGTGTGGTTTGTGTGGACCTGGATTCGAATTCAAACTGTGAAATAAACCTAATAAAAATGGTGCTGCAGAATGCCTCTAACGGGAGAAAGTGAGCTAATGACTAGAGAAACACTGTCGTACTGTGCCAAACTAAAACAAAAAAACAAAAAGCATCATGAAGATGTTAAATATCTTGAGATTCAAAGCAACAAGGATTTTAAGTCCGAAGAATAATAACAAAATTGGAACTTCTAATTTAAGTTGTGGTATGAAGTTCCTCGGTTGCTTTAGTCTAGGCTTTTTTTTTTTTTAATTTAAAAGCTTAAAATTGAATTCTATAACGAAAACAATACACACACACACACACACACATCTGAAAAGTTTGAAAGTCGCTGATACGAGCAAATCTCCGCAACTAAGCACAAGAAAAAGCTAAAGTGTCGACCAAAAAGCAAAATCAAAGTTCGCAGACAATTACTCTTCAAAAAGTTCAAATTCTCAGTTCCATATTTTAAAAAAGGGGAAAAAAAAAGTCCCTAATTTCCGAGGAACCAAACAGGAAAAAGGAAAGGTATGATATTTAAATAATAAATAATCAAATTAAGACAAGCAAAAAAAAAAAATTCAAATGAAGACTATAAAGTGTAGACTCTTAAATTTCAAAAATCAGTCAACAACCATTGCAGCATTTAATGGCTGAAAAAAAGATACAGAAACGCTCTTGAACCTCTTTTCACAAAAACATAATAATAAATAATAAATAAATAAAGAGGAAAAACGCCACTAAATCAGTAATATCTAAAGTAAGAATTTGAACTAGAAAACAAGCTTATTTTCTGAAAAGCACTATGCCGAGAAAACGACAGCACATTTCAAATTTTGAAAACAAACTGCAAGCCCTACTAAGCGCGCGCAATGAAACAGTTCAAAGATCAGATCAAAAAAGAAAAAAACTAAAATCAAAGGTCAAACTCATTACCAGTAATTTCTTGACCAAAGCGACATTTCCAGAATGAACGGCAACGAAAAGCGCCGTGACATCGGTTTTGAACTCGGCGTAGTCTACTCGAACTTCGCTCGCCGATTCGTCGCGCAGCACCACCTCGGTCTTCCTCGTCTTGAGGCACACCGCGTCGACGAAGTTAACGTCCAAAAACGGATCAGCGAAGCAGTCCAGCGCCGACTTCAGATCTCCGGCGACGGAAGCTTCGAGAAGGCGTTTAGAGACCTCAGCCTCGTAGTCCACTGGAAATACCTGCTTGCCGGAGAACACCACCATTTTTTCCGGCTAAAGCACGGCGGAGTTTGAGCTTCGTTAGTGCCACAAACACACACACACACTCTCTCTCTCTCTCCAACTGCAGCTTCAGTTGGAGGAAAGCATGCGTTTGCGTTCTCTCTCTCTCTCTCTCTCTCTCTCTCTCTCTCTCTAAAACAACTTTCTCTCTGTAAAACAGACGCGAAGCTCGAGAGAAAAGTGAGCGCCAGTGACAAAGTGAGGGAAGGGAGGAGTGCAAATTTATGGGGATGGGTTAACTCGGGTTTACCCGTGGTTAAAACTAATAAAAGAAATGTATTTGACTGGAGATTGGTTTTTTTTTAATATTTATATGTTTTAGGGGCGTGGGGTCCACGAACCAATGTAAGTGTATAGTGCTAGCGGCTGTGGTTTGAGTTTAGCGTGGCTCAAATATTAAATTTCCAGATTTTGAATGCTTTCTTACCAAAAATACGCATATATGTATATATGTATATAATTCCAGGTTTAAAAGCGTTAGGTGGGCCTAGGACTACCAGTTCGGCTTTAATGGCGCAGCAAATGTCGTGCCACAGTTGTGCTATTGGATGGTTTAATTCCTGATCAGGATCGCTAAATCTGACACGTAATTTAAAATCAGAGCCGTCTAAACAAAAGGTCAACTAGGTTAGAGAAGGTTCTATCTTCCAAATAAAAAATAAAAAATAGTTAGAGATGGTTATCGTTTTGAACACACAAGTTGGTGTGATTGAAAATCTTTTTTGATTTATAATTAGGGATTTTTGTAATTAGATAAAGTTTTTTATTTTATTGTTAGAATAATATTTAATTGTTATTATTTAATTTTATTATATATTTTTTTAATATTTCAAATATTAAAAAAATTTAAAGCCAAAAAAATAATTTTTGATAAAAGATCATATACCTTTATATAATTTGCGAGCAAAAAAAAATAAGTTAATCAATTAATTTTGCATTTTTTCCAAAATCAACAGTCTGATAAGCGATCACATACCTTCTTTTTTTTTTTAAGGAGATAACCGATGATATACAATTTGAGCTTAAAAACATGAAAATCTAATTTGAATTAAAATGTAAATTTAAAGATTAATAAAACGTAAATTTAACGAAATAATATTATTCAAATAATTTGAAAAATTAGATTGGATGGCAAATCTTGCCATCCAAGGCTCCCTCGTGTATAAGGAAGGGGTTTAAAAACAAAGGTTTCAATATGTTTTTATTTTTATCCTTTTTCTAAATTCTATGATTTATTTTTTCAAAAAAATATTCAAATTTAATATTTCATAAATTCTTATTTTAAATAAAAATTAGATGATTTTTTCCCCATAATTTCGAGACGAGATCCAACCTAACCTAAGGTCCCAATATGTTTTTTCGTCTTTTTCCCCCAAATTTTACCATTTACTTTTTAAAAAAATTTAAACTTTAAAAGTCTACAACTTTCTAATTTTAAATCGAATTTAGATTTTTTTTAAATTATATAGAATTTTGATAAAAATAAAACAAGATACATATTGTTAATTTTTTCCAAATACGTTTCTAATTATTACACTTTTTTCACTCCAAATAATTTTTTTTATCAAACACATATTTTCATAACTCAACCATCTCCATCTTTCAAAACAAAGGTTATAATTGTCCACCCATACAAACCTTCTATCAATCAGCTTTGAAGCCGTGGTTTGAGATCTAGTTACGACGGGCAAAAATACAATTTGACCTTAAGGAGCAACAACAAAGAAGAAAAATAAGAAGATGACTCGTCTTCTAAAGGATCTCGCAAAGCAAATTTCATGCTTGGCATCAGAGTCAGTCAGGTCTTGTCAGAGATTGGCGCAGCGGACCGTGAGCAATTGGCAAGCAATGACATAATAACTAATTACCAAGGCTGTGAAGGAGATTGCCAACAACAAAATGGGGAGGGATTGCATCTAGCACGGGTGACATGCACGAAGTAAAAAGAGAGGATTAGAACATGATGTTTGATCATGGTTCTTGATGCTGGGCTAAGATCATGTCTCTGGAAAGGAGATTACAACAATGGTTCTAGGAATCTCATGGATGAGCTTCAATGGTGGTCTGGTTCGTTCGTTTGGAAGAGAGATAGTAATTGAGGTGAGGAAAAGTGGTGCATGGTTTGCTCACTGGGAAAAGAAAGAGATAGGGTGTTGAGGAGATAGAATGGGGCCAGGGGAAGAGAGTGAAAGTTGTGTATTTAATTTATTTTTAAATTTTTTATAGTAAATCAATAATTTACCATAATTATGCTTTATTGTACTGGGGGTTTGTTTTTGAAAGGAAAAAAAATTTTTGTTTGAGACTATAAAGTATTTTATGTCAAAAAATGAAAAATTATTTGGATAGGTAAAAAAAATTTTCATTTATAAAAAGAGAAAAGAGGAAAATCTTTTCAGATGTGCAAAAATTTGATGTCTAACATGAAAACAGATACAAGCTAATTTTAGGCAAACAACTTTTTGGTCTATTTTTTGACCATTTCCAAGTTTAGACCCCCCATCCAAACATATGCTTAACGTGTCATTTGAATTTGCCGTTACATTGGCATTGTATTATAATGCAACGCAGTTTTCATTTAGGTGGTGAAGCATTGCATTCAAATGCCTGAAAATTTGGGGTATGTTTGGATAAAACATTGCACTAACATTACATTTGAATGTAATATACATTTAAATGAAAAGTATTTGCATTATATTTAAATATTTAGTATGTGATATAATTGGTTAAAGTAAAAAGAAAAAAAAGAGAGAAAAAAAGAGTATGTAATGTGATTAGTAAAAGTAATAGAAAAAGTGAAATGATGAATAATAATTATATTGGATTTAAATTTTAATGTGATTGGTATTTGAATGGAATACTTTTACATTTGGATGAAAATTGCATTACATTGCATTTGAATACAATGCTAACGCAATACCGCAACCAAACGCCCTATTAAATTTTAAATTTAATATAATCACTATTTATTATTTCACTTTTTATATCTACTTTTAACAATCATGTCACATATTTTATATTTGAATACAATACAAATACAAAATTTTCAAACACGCATTATGTTTGAATGCAAGGCAAATACTAAATATCCAAATATATATTACATTCCAATGCAATGCCAATACAGTAGCAAATCCAAATGACACATAATTATTGATTGATCTGAAAATCAGTGAATTTGTTTATGGTTCATTAGTGATTAAATAATAGTTAATCGATCAATAATATACAAATAATTAATCAGTAATTAACAATACAATATGGTCAATAAATAATTGATCATTTACAATATTGATTGACTATCATAAGAAAAAAAAAACTTTTTAACTAATTTTAAAAAACTTAGATTTTTAAATTAATTTTTAAAAACTTGGGTTATATATTAAAAAAACTTAGTGAAAAATGTCATTTAGTTATAAATCTCAAATAAATTTTTGTTATGTATTGGAGTTTTTTTTTTTCCTTTTACTCCATTTATTTTTATTGTATTAGAGATGAAAAATGGCGCAAACAATTTTTTTGTTCAAAATAGGATAATTAAAAGATTTTTTTTATTCTTTTCAGTCTTTTTTTAATTCTTTTTTTAAGATGGTTTTCCTTTCAATGAGTTTTATCCTTCCATTTTTTTCTTCTTCTTTTTTGAATGGCTCAGAGTACCTCAATAAAAGTTACAATTTTTCTCCTCAATACAACTCCAAACAACATCATAATAGATGTGACAACTGACTTATAAAGGAAAACATAAAAAAAAACATAAAAGCAACATTGATGATATTAAGTACTATTATTAATAAAAAATAAATTTCATCTGTGTATCTTGTATCATAAGACTTATATTTTATTAATAAATAATATTTAGTATTATTTATACTTTATAATAATACTTTAAAAAACAGCTCTTAGGTGGCGTTTGATAAACACATTATATGTTGATTGTATTTGAATGAAATTTGTTTTTTGAATATTATATTTGGTTGAAAATTATTTGTTTTGTATTTAAACGAAATGTGTGTTTGGATGAAAAGTATTTTAGAATTAAAAGTTGATGTGATTGGTAAAAGTAAAGTAAAGATAAATAGTAGAAATGAAAAGTTAACGTGATGGTTTTAAAAAGCTTTTAAATAGTAATTATTTTCGTAATACTGTTAAAAAATTAATATTTAGTGTAAAATTATATTATATTTGAATAAAATTAAAATGTATTTTTTTTTGTCAAACGATATCTTAGGGGGCATTTGAAAAAAGTATTCAATTTTAATTTTACTCAAATACAATACAATTTTACACCAAACATAAATTTTACAACAGTGCTACGAAAACAATTATTATTCAAAACATTTTTAAAACAATCACATCAATTTTTCAATTTCACTATTTATCTCTATTTTTACCAATCACATCAACTTTTCAATTCTAAAATACTTTTCATCCAAATACATATTTCATTCAAATACAAAACAAATACTTTTCAACCAAATACAACATTCAAAAAACAAATTTCATTCAAATACAATCAAAATACAATGCGTTCACCAAACGTCCCTTTAGTAACTCAAATTTAAAAAATAAAAATAAAAATAAAAAAGTAAGAAAGAAAGAAAAGCAGTAGTCTAGCTTGAAGCGCAAGATGGTTGGGACAAAGGACAAGCATGCACCCTTCCAAATCCAATGGTTCAGGTCATGGTCTAGGGCCGTAGATCTTTCTGTCCCTTCTCTGTTTCTCCCCCTCTTTTTCAGAAGAATTGCGTGGAAAAAAAAAAACATAAAATAAATAACTAAACAAACACCAACATAATAAAAAGTTGCTCTGCATGATTCGTAGTCAATACGAGTACTTGACAAGCCAACATTTTGCCCGGCTCCGCGTGTGTGTGTGTGGGTTTTTTTTTTTTTTTTTCTTTTTGCTTGTCAACGTGAGACCTCACTCGTCGCCCACAGTGCACTCAACTTAAGTGCACCGGTCTTGACCTTGCTAATTAATTATCTAAAAAACTTGAGGTCCTCAGGAGCATCCGATCTTGATCAACGACGCAAATTAAAGGCAAAGGCGGGGAAAATGACACGTCGTTCGTAGCTTTTGCACGAGCATTAATCGCGCTACACGTCTTAAATCCTCTGAGACGATCGACAGTGACCAGCCGATCTTTAATGGCATTGGCATTGATAAAATAAGATAATTGAAAATGACCAAACGTTGTCGGTTGCTTCTGAAACCTTCCGACGGACGGTTGCTTTTCTTTTAATTTATTTTTTATATATAAAATTAGTGAAGAAGATCCGTGCATACAGCACCCATTTATGGCCAAAGATCTGGGACCCATAATGAGGTCTGGTAATATAATCACGTGCGTCGGAGGCCTTGTCAACAGTAGAGTAGATGAGTGTTCAGAGTAGACGAGTGAGTGTTTGGATGATACATGCTGTTTATATTATATCTAATATAATATTTATTTAAATAAAAAATATGTATATTATATTTAAATATAATATTTATTTAGATAAAAAATATTTAAATTATATTTAAGTATTGAGTATATAATATGATTGATAAAAGGAAAGAAAAAAAAAAGGTAAAAAGATAATATGTGATGTAATTGATAAAAATAATAAAAAAAAGTTAGGTGATAATTAATATTAGATTTAAATTAATATAATTGATAAAAGTAAATAAAAAAAAGAGAAAAAGATAATATGTTATGTAATTGATAAAAATAATAAAAAAAGTTAGGTGATAATTAATACTAGATTTAAATTATGATATAATTAGGGGGCATTTGGACAAAATTTTTCATTTTAATTTTACTCAAATACAATACAATTTTACACCAAACACAAATTTTACAACAGTGCTACGAAAACAATTACTATTCAAAATGTTTTTAAAACAATCACATCAACTTTTCAACTCTACTATTTATCTCTACTTTTACCAATCACATCAACTTTTCAACTCTAAAATACTTTGCATCCAAACACACATTTCACTCAAATACAAAACAAATACTTTTCTACCAAATACAACATTCAAAAAACAAATTTCATTCAAATACAATCAAAATGCAATACGTTTACCAAACGCCCCCTTAGTATTTAAATATAATACAAATGTATTAGTGTTCTTAAACACTCCCTAAATGGGCACATAAATGTGTTTATCTAATTTTCTCAAAAAGGTATTTAGGGGGTGTTCGAAGGCCAAAAAAAAAATCTCTAAAACAACTTTTGCTACCTTATCATCATTTTTCACTATTTACATATTCAAATCACTACCTGCAAACTCTAAATTTTAAAAGTCCATAACTTTATATATACAAGTCCAAATGAGATGATTTTTCTTTTAAATTACATAGAATTTTAAGAAGAACAAAATAATATTTATATTGATATTTTTTCTATAAAATTTTTTAAAATTTTACATTTTTCACAATAAAATTTTTTTTCTCAAACATATTTTCCAAAATAATTTTTTTCCAACCAAAAAAAATCTCCAAAGCCACAACCAAATGGATCTTTAGAGGGTGTTCGGGGGCAAAAAAAAAATTTATAAAACAATTTTTTTTTCATCTCAACATCACTTTTTACTATTTATATATTCAAAACGCTACGATAAATTCTAAATTTTAAAAGTTCATAACTTTGCGTATACAAGTCCAAATGAAATGATTTTTTTTAAATTGCATTGAATTTCGAGAGGAACAAAACAATATCGATATTGATTTTTTTTTTCTAAAATTTTTTTTATATTTTATATTTTTTCACTTTAAACAGTTTTTTCCCTAAACATATTTTTCAAAACAATTTTTTTTCAACAAAAAAAAAAAAAGTCTCCAAAAGGGCATCTAAACACCCTTTTAATGGCAATTTTTTTTATTCAATTCTTTAGGTTTTAAAAAAATTTTAGATATGTGATTATAAATATAATTTAATGGTAATTGTATATCTAACTTTATTAAAAGGTGAAGAATTTGAATTTTTTACCCTTATTTTAAAAAAATATATATTAGGTATAGTCTAAAAAAAGAAAAAATATATATGAAAGAATTTAGGTGTAGCCTAAAAAATTATGCCTATTCATTTTAAAGAATGTGTTTGACAGAATTTTATAAAATATATATTTTTTATTTTAGGTTTTCACTATTATAAAATATAATTTTTTGGTGATTGCATATATAATCTAACGGTAATTTTATATTTGACTCTATTATAAGATATAGAATTTAATTCTCTTAATTTTAAATTGAAATATACATATATATAAAACATCTAGGAAGAAAAATATATTTTGAGTTGAATTTTAGTGATAAAATATAAACTTTTATCTAACATTTAAATTGCCTATCTTAAAAAAAAAAGGAAAACATTTAAAAATATGGAAAATTTTAATTTATTTATATTTATTAGACTCTTTTGCAAAATGGTTCAAAACAATTGCTAAAAAATACAGCTTCAATTTTTAGAGCAATAGCAAAATCTATTCCAAATAGGTCTAAATTAGATTAAATAAATATAATAGAGTTAGATATACAATTATAAAGTTAGATATAATTGTAATACTTATTATAACTGAAAAACTTATAGGTATATTGTTTAAAGTTTTTTTTTTCAAATTATATTAAATTGTTATTTTTCTTAATTAAATATAAGTTATCTGATATTCAAACTGAAAATTTTCATAAAACTCAAAACCATGTCCTAAGAAGCCTGTACTATAGAATCTCTTATTCTATATATGTGATAAGAATTGTTTCTTAACCTTTATACATTTTATGATTTAATATGTGAGTATGCATAGTAAATATTTGAAGAGCCCAATTTAAAACTACTTTAATTATAAATTAAATCAATAATTTTTAACGATAATATAATTAATAGTTTGGTTGACACTTCATCAAGAAACTATTTTTTGGACACTATATAAATTTTTTTTATTATTTTCTATTATAAAAATTTGAATTTGTTTTTTAAATCTATACAAAACACGAGAAAAGGCTGCCGCAAGCCCTAATTAAGAGACCATACCAGTAGGGTTCAATTTAAATCCATCAATTTATAATCGATTGGTTGAGATATTAAGGGTGCATAATAATTACAATACACCTTATATCATATGATAATGAACTTACAAATTAAAAAAAAAAAACTAACCTTAAAAAAATAAAAATAAAATTTTAAAACCCTTTTCTTCTTCGTCAGCGAAGGGATTTCACTAGGTGGCTGCAGGGGGGTGGGGGACATAAGCAGTGAGGGGTTGAGGGGAGGATCACTAACTTGTTGGCTACGGCGGCGGCAGCTCTAACTTTGACAAAAAAAGGTGATCGAGGATATGTACCAAAAGAAGTCTCAGCTTTAGCACATCTTCCTCTGTCTTGACATTTACATCGGATCCATTGAGAAGCACACCCAAAATCTTTGGGTCTTCAATGACAACGAGTGTGGCAAATAGAGGGTCTACCATTTTGTCTCCTACGTCCCTGGCCTCTACAAGATCTTCGACGAAATCATCATCAACGTCGCTGACAACAAGTAACGTGATCCCTCCATGGAAGCCATCAAGGTCATGATTAATGTTGAATAGAATTGTATCAACATCTAGAACAGTAGTGACGAGGTTTTCATGGAGATTTACCAAAAAAAAAAAAAAAACTGAATCCCCAAATTTTGACACTGACATTGATGGAGGAGCAACACAAACGGTGGCAACTTCACATAAAGAGAGAGAGAAAGGGGATGACAGTAAGAGAATACGCATAGTGGTGGACAAAGTTGGAGGCAATTCCTACGGTGACGATGGCAGTGAGGACGACAGCGAGGGATTTCTTGGTGGTGGCGGAGCAAGAGCGTTGGGGGGAAGGCTTATTTTTGCAGAGGGCTCGTCATGGAATGTTTGTTGTGGGGGGAGGCCGGGGAGGGGAAAGGGCCTCGTCATCGAGGGATGTGGAAGGGGGGGGAATGGGTCACTCACTGAGGTTTTTTTAATAATTTTTAAACTATATTATGAGATAAAATACATCATAACTATTATAAATATACAAATTTCAATTATTAGATTATATTTTAACTATTTAAAAAAATTACTATAAACTGTGATAAAATCTATCTTTTCTTAAAAAAAAAAAAAAAAAACACCCACACACACACACTCACACGTTTCTCTCTCTCTCTCTCTTTAATTTTATTTATTTTTGGGATAAAACGGCTTTATATGGAATTCCTTTTTAGCCGAGTATATTATTTCGCGTTCGCAACTAATTGAGCAATGGCGGGTACCGGGGTAGCCAAGTTTAGCCAGTTAGCCGGCATAAAATGGCTTGGCTTGGCTTGGCTCGTCAACATCAACTCCCACGTGGCAATTCACTGGACTTTTGCACACGTAGGGAGCAAAAGAAATTCGCTTGGCAGGATTATATTATAATTGATACACATGCTATAGGCATGGCCTGCAATATGTTTACCAAAAAATATTAAGGGTTGGTAAAATGACGAAGCTGTCACGTAACATCTCCACAGCTTTACATAGAAACGGAAACGTGTACATCATTCGGAGAAGTCCCTGCGTGACTGTCAATAAGGGACAGTGAGTACGGGACAACCCTACACCCTAAAAGCAAGTAACCAACAAAAACTAAACCGGATTATTGCTTGGAATCTTCAGGTATGGTTAGTCAGCTTTCACTCCAGCATGCTTTATTAGGAAACAATGATTTGATTAGTTTAAGGTTTTGGCTTTAAGACAAAGAGATGCTTCCCACTAATCAAGCCAACAGTGTCCTAGGTATTACTATTGATGACAGTTTTAAAAAGACGAATTTAAACCAAAGATATAAGCTAAGGCCTTACAAATAACATTTCTTTTGCTTTTTTAAGGAATACAATTAACATCTCTCTTTGGTACCTCCGCCATAATCACGTAGAGCAAGCCATTGCCAATGGCCAAGTGAAAGTTTTCCAATTTGACTGTGAGAAGAAGAAGACTTGACTTGTTTTCCATGTGAAGGATGTGTCCACGTTTCATTACCATTACCATTACCATTACCATTACCATAATCATGATTTTGGTCTGTAAGATTTTTGATTATAAAATATTGAATCCTAGAGAAATCCGAAAATATGGTATGGAAAAATGTTATCACTTCCACTTCATTATTGGTAAACTTTGGGTGGGGTGGGGTGGGGGGGTGTTTGATAATAATTTTATATTTTAATCATATTTAAATATAATGTAGGGGGGGGGTGTTTGATAATAATTTTATATTTTAATCATATTTAAATATAATGTAATTTTACACTAAACGTAAAATTTTATATTCAAATACAATTATTTTTAACAGAAAACAATTATTATTAAAATTTTTTTAAAAATAATTACATCAATTTTTCAACTATATTATTTATTTTTACTTTTATTAATCACATCAACTTTTTAATTTTAAAATATTTTTTATTCAAACACACATTTTATTCAAATACAAAATAAGGGGGCGTTTGATAAACGCATTGCATTTTGATTGTATTTGAATGAAATTTGTTTTTTGAATGTTGTATTTGGTTGAAAAGTATTTGTTTTGTATTTGAATGAAATGTGTGTTTGGATGAAAAGTATTTTAGAATTGAAAAGTTGATGTGATTGATAAAAGTAGAGATAAATAGTGGAATTGAAAAGTTGATGTGATTGTTTTAAAAATATTTTAAATAATAATTGTTTTCGTAGCACTGTTACAAAATTTGTGTTTGGTGTAAAATTGTATTGTATTTGAATGAAATTAAAATAAAATATTTATCCAAATGCCCCCTAAATACTTTTCAATCAAATACAATATTCAAAAAATGAATTACATTTAAACGTAATTAAAACGTAATGTATTTACTAAACGTCCCATTAAACAATGTTTGAAAATGAAATTACAGTGCTCATACTGAACTAGCCAGTGCATATTAAAATGTTAAAAAGATGGGGAGCGAGATCGGCGTCTCCAATTGTGCAACACTTGAATCATCCAAAATCCGTAGCATTAAATGGAGTGCAAAGAAATGGATTGTCAGCAGATCCGGCAGACGAGCAAAGAAGATTTACCAAGAACGTGAAAAACGTGAGGCATTTCTTAGTACTACCTCTTTGGAGGGACATTACGAGGCAGACTAGTATGGCCATGCACGTGTTGATGGGATATTTCTTTCTTTTTTGGAATAGTCATGTGAACCTCTTTAATGCAGCACGTATACCATACTATATTACATTATATTATATTGTATGCGACTTAGGAAATTTCGATCCCTAGCATACATTATTCGAATCAAATCAAATCAGCCACTTTTCAGCAAAATATATGGTTGTATCCTGGAAGATTCGTACGGATTTATAATTTCTGCAGCATTAAATTCTTGTAATATTTTTATTGTTGCATGGGCATGGAGTGCCACTCGGTACAGCAGAGAATTGCCGCTTGGGTGGTTGATTTGGTGAATTGTTTCGACAAGCAAATCAATAAAGATATCTACGCAAATACTTTCAGATTGGCATTATGGAAAACTGAACCACCCTTCTTTTTTTCCTTTTTTTTTTTGTTAATGCTTTAGGACTTCTTTGCGGTGAGTTTCAATACACCGCTGTAGGTTATTGTAGTGTCTTTTTTTTTTTCTCCCTTAAATTTTACTATTTTAAATAAATTTGAATTCACTAAATAAAGGTTATAACTCTCCTTTTATACAAGCGCTTAATAACTTGATTGTTTGCTAAGCTCCAAGGAATTAGCACAAGTTGGTCCACCTTAGTGTCTTGAATAATTAACTAAAAGTAAAGCAACAATTTATATGTATGAAGATTGCTACAATATTATATTCTCCCAGCAAAAAAAAAAAAAAAAAAAGATTGCTACAATATTTAGCTCTTATTAGAGCTATAAACCTTTCGAACTCAAGATGTTTAGTTTTACTGTCCATTTTATAGTGAATGCAGGAGCCATGTAAGACTGAGGGGAAGCTACCCTCGTGCCTTAAAAAAAAAAAAAGACTTTTCTATTTTACTTCTATTGAAATTTGGCTTTTACATATACAATCTCACTTGGGTAGTGTTTTTAAACTTTTACGTTGTCAAAAAAAAGTGTGTACCCTCATTAAAGTAAAAAAATTGACTCTGTTGCTATTTAGAATGTCGTGTCTAACGAGTTTAGTGAGCAATTCTCTATTCGCAATGATACTTCCTCCCAGTTTAACCTTTCCTTTTGAATCAAAACCAGGCTTTCCTCTCAAGTCCTAGTACGCATGTGGCGTGTATCAAGGCAAGCTACGAAGATATTGTTTTCCACAAATACCAAATTATTTAGGTGTCAATGTAAGTTTTTCAACTACTAGATAGAAATGTCGATTAATTTATTATTAACCAAAAAAAAAAAAAAGAAAAATTTGATAAAAGTTACTCATATTGAAAAGCATTACTGGTACTAGGTACTCTTATATAGGAAAGCAAAGTTTAAAATTTGAATGGAGACTGTAAAAATGTCGTACAGGTTATTCCAAAATTCTATGCTTTTGGTGCGCCCACTAGAGATACTGGACCACCTCCCACAAAAAAATTGGCCCAGCGTCGTTAGTGGGAAGCTCATTGAAGTTGCCCTCCACTGATGGGGACAATTTTATACCCAAATGTGGCATTCAAAGTTTCAAACTCTTTTGCTTCTTGAGTAATTCAGCGCCCTTGATAGAGCCAAACCACTTCAAAACCTGGACAAAAGTAACAAAACAAAGGCTATCAAAAGCAAACTAAGTGGTCAAAAACCGCCCCACCAAACCATGAATCATTAATCATTGGAATTTAAGTTGCATTGGCGCCGAAGTGATTTCCAATATTTAGGGTCCATTTCTCATTATAAACAATCTTGTTCATTCAATTTTGCCCGCAAACACAAGCAACTCTTAGTTATCTTTTTCTTTATTTGTGGACCTCAACAAATGGGAATTTTTTTTAATATATATATATATATATTTTAGTGTTGACAAGATTCGCATGGGGGCGACCCAATTTAAACTGTATTTGTCCAAATGGAATTCTATGATTGGATGATTCTTCGAGAGTTAATTCCAAAATCTTAAAAGCATGTTTGTCCCCAGGATCTAACTAACTCAATTATAGAATAGTTTGCTTGTGCCTCAATGTTCCCAAATCGAAGCGAATCTGATGTTCTAATCATCTCAACAAGTGGAATAATCAAAGGGGAGCATCTAATTTTCTTGCCTAATATTTGTATTTTACCTTTTTTTAGGCTGTTCCGTTGGAGAAAATTCTAATCACTGAGTCATCATTGTTTCTAATCATGGTCGCTAAACATGTTTTAGCTTTTGTCGTGTATATATATATATATATATACACACTGCTTTTCCAAATTGAGGGGAATAATTTTTTTCCACCTTTGGATTTTATTTTAAAAGTTTAGGTATTAAATAAATATTTAGTAAGTATATTATATTTATATTATTTTTAAATATAATATATTAAACATAATTTATATTTATATGAAAAATATTTATATTAAATTTACATATAAAATGTATTTAGATAAAAAAAATTTAAATTATATTTAAATAATGAATATTTGATATAATTAATATAAATAATAAATATATTTGATTTAAAATATAATATAATTGATATTTAAATAAAAATTATATTATATTTAAATATAATATAATAAACAAATAAATATTATATTATTCAATAGACTAAACCACATATAATTATAGAATAAATATTCAGAGTAAAAAACAAAAAACCTACTCTTGCACAACTTCGGCGGTCACTCCCGAACCGGCAACTCCGGTTGGGCCGCCCCCTTCCCCACCGGCGTCAGCGAGTTCCTCTTTGTCCACTACAGCGACTACGATACCCTCCTCCCCGCCGAGACTAGCGAGAGCGACGACACTGGCCACGACGAGATCCAACACACCGTCGAGATCTGAGCTCCACCCGCATGCCCCACCAACACACCACCGAGATCCGAGCTCCACCTGCGCGAGATCCGAGCCATACCTGCGCGAGATCGAGAGGGAGGCCGTCCAGCGACTTTCCGGTGGTCCTCTGCAACGCCTCCCACCTGATCGCCGACGCCCTCCGGCGGTCGCCAAGTTCAAGAACGCCCTTTTAATGGCCGCCATTCTTAACCGGACTTTGGCTATTCCTCCGATCTTGGACCACCACACCTTTGCGCTCGGAAGCTGCCCCAAGTTTAGAGTTTCGAGTCCCACCGAGATTCGGCTTTCGGTTTGGGATTACACCGTTGAGCTTGTTCGCTGTGGGAGGTATGTCAGTCTCATAGTTTATTTTAGGGATTTCGAAATATGTTTTTGTTGATCATCTCAATGCCGGAACTGGAACCATAATCGACTCTGGCACTGCCACCGGCAGCACCGGGTCAACGTCCTTCGGCGGTGGAATCTTTTGGAGCTGGTAACATCCTTTTTGGTTAAAGATAAATCTGGACAATGTTTCTTTGGTAATTGTGTAATCAGGGTGGTAAAGTGCACATTAACTTCTTTGTGCGTATAAGATCTAAATCATTAGAATTCAATCCGATGGTCAAAATTTGAAAAATATTGTCCTTGGATGGAGAAAAGCAAGGGGCACGTTAAGCAGGTGTTTGGGGATAAAAAGAATTATCTCTAAAATATTTTTTTTTTCACATTATTATTATTTTTTATTATTTATATATCTAAAATATTATAATAAATTTTAAATTTTAAAAATTTATAACTTTATATATATAAATTTAAATAAAATGATTTTATTTTAATTATATAAACCTTTTACAAGAGTGTAATAATATTTATAGAGATACTTTTTTAAAATTTTATTTTTTTATTTTAAATAATTTTTTATTTAAATATATTTTTTTTAAAAAAAAAATTTCTAAAAGAACGTGTAAAGGAGCCTTGAGGGTGAAATAATATTTATATAGATATTTTTTCTAAAATTTTTTTAAATATTTTATATTTTTTTACTTTAAATAATTTTTTATTTAAATATATTTTTTAAAATAATTAAAAAAAATCTCTAAAAAAACATCTAAAGGAGCCTTGAGTATTTAATAAGTTAAAAGATAAATTTGGAAAATGTATTTTGGTAATTGTATAATTAAGTGTGGTGAGGTATATATTAATTTTTTTATATATATAAGGTCTAAACCATTAAAATTCAGTCTGATAAACAAAATTTAAAAAGAAAAAATTGTCCCAATAGATGGAGAAGCAAGGATTCCATTGTAGAATTCATATATATATATATATATATTGAAAACATTTTGACAAAGTTTCCATATATATGGTTCGCTTTGCTTAATTTGGGTTCTTTTGTTCTTTCTTAATAAATGGTCAAATATTAGAGCGCATTCCATCTAAGCAACAAAGTATAATGGAAGTGCAAGTTTTGAAAGTGTAACAAAGGAGAGTTGTATATTTTGAGGGAGTAATATAGTTTTTGGTTTGTAATTAATGTTTTGGTTTTCATTGTAAAATTTTTTTGAGTCAAAAATATCAAAGGAGGTAATTGTTAGAGTTTTTGTATGTTAGCATTTATAAAAACTTTATTAGAAAAACCAAAAACAGTTTATTAGCTAACTTTAGGGGTTTATATGTTTATGTTGCAAAATTTGGAGACTTGGCTAGCTGCACGAATATGGAAAGATGCACGAATATGGAAAGATGCACCAATATAGAATGATGCGGAATCTTATAAAATCTTGGATTAATGACCTGATTTCTTGAAGATCTTGTGAAGATTCGGATTGAAATTTAAAAGAAGAATTCAGTGGAGTTTTAAAAAGATAATCACGTGAATTTTTAGAGTGATTTATGGGATTTGAAATCAAAAAGGGAAATTTTAATTTGGGAAGGATTCTTATCTTACTTAAATTAGAATTTCAAATTATAAATTCTATAAGATATCACATGAATTTATAGAAGGAAACTTTTAACTTGCTAGTGATTTTTAGAGGAATATATGTAGATATTATCTAGCATTTATTGTTGACAAATTGCAATTCATTTTGGGTTTAAAAGAATATCTAAAAGATTTGAATTTCAAAATATCTCAAGAAGTGTTGTAATTGATTGTGAGATAGTTTGAAACTTGAATTAAAATAAATCTGAGATTCATTTGGGTTTTTAACTGCTTGACTGCTGCTTATTTAAAGTCTCATAAATGTTTTTGAAGATTTACAAGCTTAGTGATATGTAAGTCTACTTAAAGACTTTATGGAATTTGTTGCTTTTTACATCTTTCAGTAGAGAGGTTTAATGTCTTCGTGAAAAGGTATTAACAGTTAAAAAGAGTCCGACATAGCTAGCGAGTAAGTTTACAAAATAGGTTCATTAACTAGGTTTAAGATAAGGGGCAAGAACAAAGAAAAAAAAGTCTTCAATTTGTATAAGACTTCGTAGCTAGTGAAGCTTACAAAATACGTTCATTGATTGGGTTCAAGTCAAGCGACAAGAACAAAGAAAAAAGAAGTCTTCAATTTGTATAAGACCTAGTTGCGAGTGAAGCTTACAAAATAAGTTCATTGATTAGGTTCAAGACAAGCGCGAGAATAAAGAAAAAGAAGTCTTCAGTTTGTATAAGACCTAATAGCTTATAATTTTTTAACAGTTAGTGAAGTGTTTCACGTCAAGATGTAGTCCTAAAAAGTAGGGAAATCAAACCTCATAAAAATTGTCTATGTCTTCTTATTTACTTTACCTTTAATAATTTAATTAATTTAATAAATTAATTAAACTCGATAAATAGTTAAAAATAGATCATACAAAAAGGGGAAAAAAAATTAAACCTTTTCCTTTCGCTTACATTGTTAATTTATTTTTAACCTTTTAACCTTTTAATCCAATCCAAACCATCAAATTAGATAAACATCCACTTGAGTCTTTTCATAAAATCGGCATTTTAGAAATTCACTTTAGAAAGTGAAATTTAAAAAATATATATATAATTATCACGTAGAATAGGAAATCATGAAGATGAAGATGAGTTAAAGTATCAAGAATGTGGAAATGCAGAAGAATTCTCAGTCAGTCCAATCAACTCATTAAACATAAAACCAAGAAAGCAAAAACAACTAGTGTTTTCCCAGAAGGGATTCAAGGAATAAGGAGAAAAAGAAATAAAACTAAAATTGCCAGTGATTCAGAGCCTCCCCCACCAGTCTAATGCCGCTGATCCATAACTCCGCTATTTCACGTCGGCCTTGAGCCACAAAATGCAGCTCCTTCCCGTCCTCCGTCACTACTCTGAACAGACCAGCCTCATCGGCATCATGGTTTCCCTTTCTTATCCTACGCGTGCGGAATTTAACCACGCCTCTCGGCAGACGACATTTTTCTTGGCAGACCTTCCCCAACTCATCTTCATTTCTTTCGTGTGAGGACTTCCCTTCCCTCCCTTTGTATACTTCTTCACAGGGGCACCATCTCTAACCAATTTACGAGCAAGTTTATCCAACATCAAACTCTCTTATCAATTCATTTCCGACGCCCCCGATTCCTCTAGCAAGTGAGAGGGCAGTTTCACCTCTCTCATTCTCACACTTGATGTCCGCCCCACGAGAGATCATCGTTCTACACATGTGAACGTGGCTTCCTCTAGCTACAATCATCAATGGTTTTGGAGTTTACATCCCAACCATGTCCATGCTGCATCAGTTTTTCAAAGATACCTGAATGTCCAAGACCAGTAGCCATATATATTGGCCGATCCATACTTCCTCTGGCTGTTTGAACTGGGCATTCTATGCTGGCCCCAAAATTTAAGAGCCTTTGCATTGCCACAAAGAATGGCATGGTGCAAAAGTGTTCTTCCACGACTATTGGCATTGATGTCGATGCAGTGATGAGGCCGGAGTTCTACAAATATAGCACCACTGCTTTCGAAATGCTCAATAGCGCACCAGCCTATGGGATAAGGTTCTGCAAGTCCAGCGCCTACGCGACGCTCTTCCCCTGTGTTTACGTCCCAACTCCATTCTCCTAGCTTTGCTTCGAAGTCTATCTTCACACCAGCCTATTTTTCCCGTTTAAGAGTTGAATCAAAAGTTATATATTTTCATTGATATGTTTGAGATTTAAAAAAAAAAAAAAAAAGGCAGGGTAAATTTAGAAGGCCTTTGGTAAACGTATTGCATTTTGATTGTATTTGAATGAAATTTGTTTTTTAAATGTTGTAATTGGTTGAAAAGTATTTGTTTTGTATTTGAATGAAATGTATGTTTAGATGAAAAGTATTTTAGAGTTGAAAAGTTGATGTGATTGGTAAAAGTAGAGATAAATAGTAAAGTTGAAAAGTTGATGTGATTGTTTTAAAAATGTTTTAAATAGTAATAGTTTTCGTAACACTGTTGTAAAATTTATGTTTGGTGTAAAATTGTATTGTATTTGAGTAAAGTTAAAATGAAATATTTTTACCAAATCTCCCCTTACTATTAAAACAGTGAACTCGTTTAGTACCAAGTCTTCCTAACGAAAGACCCTAAGATAAACAATAAAAAATACCATGTTTTCAACTCACAATTCAGGCAACAGCAGAACTGCAATCCCTTTTGGGTTAGTCAAAGGCAGACACTCATCTGTCACATTCTAATTAGCCTTCCTGCTTTTGAGTGTCCATGTGATTAATACGTACAATAAACAGAAGCTAACTGGATATATATATATATATATATAAAGGAAACAAAAATTTACAAAAACAATTAAAGGATAAAAAATCTACTTAACCCAACGTTCGAAGATCACAAGGGCAAACAGGTCGTATTTTGTTAACGAGGCAGTTATATTGACTAAATGTATAAAATTCCTTTTAATGTCCACGAAAAAATAAAAAACGTACAAAGTTCCTTTTCAATGCTTTGGTAAAAAATTATTTTCGGCAGTTCTTAATTTTCAATGTTTTCAGTGCTGTATATATAACATGATCACTTGCATTCGTACTTCAAAGCTACAATATGAAAATTTCGTTAAACGCACAACAAAGCTTTAAGACTTTAAAAACAAGCAAATACAAATTAATTATGAACTAATTTGAACTAATCGAGACAAAAAGATTACCTTCAGCAGGAAACCAACAACGTATCTCTGCCCATAAGCAACTGCGGCAAATAGTGCATTACAGTCAACATTTGCTTTCAAGAAAGGTACATATGATTGCAGCACCTTATCAACTCCATTTTTATCTGCACCCAACTGCCATTGTAAAAAATTCAAGAACGGTAGTGTCAATTTTACAAATATAACTACCCAATACAAAAGGAAAACACAGTGATACCACTTAAGTTGGGTGCAGATGAGAATTAGAGTAAGTCAGAAAATCTCGTGGACAATTATAATATAGGTCCATATACTTTAATAAACATTCAAAGAAAGACACTAAGCCATGCAATTTAAGAAATAAAAATCTTTTAGATTAGAAAATCAAGGGGAGTAAGTTCAGGTCAAGACCATCAGAAATCGGTAAAAATTTTAGATATAAAGATGATCAAATTTAAAAAAAAAAAAAGAAGCAATCCCATACAAAGTTTTCTAAGGTGACATCCAAATACAAAATTGGATGGTGATAACTATCTAGCTTTCTTTTTTGGATTTTTACCCTACATTGAACATCTACTCTGAAAACAGTAAAAGCAACCACAGTCCACAAAATGCTTAACCCGTAACAGTAGCCTCTTGTGATCTTAATATTTTGCACACTATGCCAAACTTCCCCTGCCTAACTCCTTCGACAAGGGTTGTCGGCAACGGTAATTTCTTCTTTTTCTTCAAGCATATGAGAGAGAGAGAGAGAGAGAGCATTACGCAGCGTGCAATGTAGTCATCTAAAATAAAAATAAGAATAAAAATAAAAACAATAAAAAAAGTACTCGTCCGATTTTTGGGTGCTTGTCAAAAAGAAGCTCCAGTTAATGGAAAAACTACCAGATTATAATTTTATGAACGATATCAAATTGGGTTATTATGACCCTCAATCTGCCTATAACTTTTATTATAACATGTGATAAGAATCCAAAATCCATTTTGACTTTTAAATAATAACAAATTCACACCTAATTTAAGAAAAAAAAATAGTTTCAATGATATATAACAAATAAATGAGTACCACTAAATTCTAGCTATATATCATGATATTACCCCTTGAAAATCCAAAATCATCCTCAAATAATTAATGCTTAAAATGTGTCTTGACCATTTTGTTACAAAGACTAAACATGAAACACTAATGTGACTCATCGCATGGGTGGTATGGGGCATGGGTTGCATCAAATTGTTTCTTGATTGTCTTTTCTTGTGGCAACTGGACTGCTCGGAGGGAGAGACGGGCATATATCTTGGACTAAAATATTTTGTATAAAACTAGACAAAAGTAAAATTAGGTCAAGTCCTTTCCAACTAGCAAAAGAGAAAGTATATTAGTTTCACAGAATAAATAGAGCGTGGAATGAGAACTTCGTTTCAAAAGATAAATACTATTTTCGTCGTAAATTAAACCGATTTGTATATTAAAAATTATCCTATTTGTGCAAGCACAGTTTTTTACAACATACAACCCCCTTTTTTTTTAAAGGAATGTCTACCTCACAATTCTCTATAACTACATATTAAATAAATTACGTACTCAATCCAAGAATATGAGATAAGAATAAAAACTACCTCCTTGTGTTTAGTTGAAATGCAGGAATATCTCCCTAGCTCGTTCAAAAATACGTTCTACCCTCGTGTGTGTGTGTGTGTGTGTGTGTAGTTGAAATGCAGGAATATCTCCCTTACTTTTGGTTGATTCGATGGCGAGGTTATGTTGTGCCTTTATTGATGATGACGTTCACATGGGTGGCACTCTACTATCGTTCGAGGACCTCAATTGCATTTAGGCTAACGATTGTTGTCGGTGGCATTACGAGCATGGCGACTTGTGGTGATGGTCACTCCTAGGGATCCATGATGAAGCACCAAATGGTCATGGCTGCAAAGCCTCTAAGCATGCTTCTCATGAAAGCGTGAGATGCTCAACCTCTATATGCGGTTGCAGTTTTGATCTCCACCACTAGAGATAGCAAAAGACAAAGGCGACAAGGTGCAAATCACAAAATCACAATGATAGCGTGCAGTGCAGCTAAAATTGGAATGATTGCTCAGGCTGTGGTACCTTTTGCCTCGTGAGCCTTGCCTTGGTCATCTCTGGAGATATGCATTCCCCCTTTGTCACGATTCTATGTGGGGGTAAGGTGAGAATGTTAGAAAATTCTTATTACAAAACCATCATTTAAAATCCCAAGAACATTCATGTTAGATCACCAAGAATCAATTAAAGAATAAACGGAAACATACTTGAATCCATATTAATAGATCACTTTCTAGAGCCATACGGTTTGTCTTCCAGATCAACATGTTTCCTAGAAAACCCTTATGTACCTCCTGTGTTCTCTCTCTCTTTAATGATAAGATGTTGGAAAAGAATAATGAAGATGATATGTGCGATCTGGGAACCATAATTACTATATATAGATAACTTTCTTATTATCTTTTTGGTATATCTATTTTAACCTATCATAAAAATAAAAATTACCCTTTTAAGTCTTTACACATTAAAGGCCCATATTTTATTAGATACATTAAAGTCTAAAGGGAGAAAAAGGTAAATAGGCGAAAATTGAATCTCAATAAAAATAAATAGCAGAAAAAATTTAAGCTATTAGTAAATAGTATATTTTTGGTAAATTATGATTTACCACTACCTAAAATTCCAAAAATACTCCTTTATATGTAAATTTTAGTAAATTTGTTTGGTAAATCACTTTTTAATTTGGTAAATCATTGATTTACCGATTTTGATACATTTTGATAAATTTATTTGGTAAATCATTTCATAAATCATTAATTTACCACGTCGACAAAGAACTCTTGATTTGGTAAATCATTAATTTACTTATGTAATTAAGTGTAAATTATTGATTTACCGGTATAAATTCTTAATTTTGTGGATCATAATTTACTATTTGATTGATTTATAATGTAAATCTTAATTTACTGATTTGTAAAAAAATCCTGAATTAAACAATCCCTAACCCTAAATCCTAAATTGGCCCAAGCCCTAGCACTTAACCCTAAAACCATTAACTTACCATGTAAATCATAATTTACTAATTTTGATAAATCATTATTTACGAATTTTGTAAAACAGTCCAAAAAATAGTATAAACCCTAACTTTAGCCCCAAAATTGTCCTAAATTCCAAATCACCCCAAAAATTCACCAAAAAAACTACTGCCACACTTCATCATTATCGTCATACTTGGAGGTGCTGTCGTTCTTGGAGAGGCCGTCATTCTTGGAGACACCATCTTCACCATCGATGTTCTCGGAGATCACCTACCAAGCTAAGGTTCATTTAATTAGAAGTTTCTGAGATCTTGAGTTCGTGAGTTCATCGCGACGATGACTTGAAAACTCTGCCAACTAATGGAATCTAAGGACCATCAGAACGAATCGAGTCGCAATTTGGCCGGAATCACGACTTTCCACTCAGGATCTCTTCCTTTCCAATGAGATCCAGCCGAATTCATGTGGATCTAGTGAAAAGACACGACAATCTCATCACCAGGCTATACCACACATCGTCACATGTCCGTTCAACCTACAAATAAAAAACAAAAAAACAATAATCCTAGATGGTGTTAGATTTAAAGTCTTTAACACTCTCCCGCATGCTCGATGTTAAATCTAATTATTGGACTCAGGCGTGAGTTGAGATTCGCAAAGATCCATTGAGTTTGCGATATCTCGATTTTCTGATGAGTTTATGAAGGTCTGATCATTGCAAGCTTGAGATCTTATGTCGACCAAGCTGTCGGAGATCACGATAGAAAATGATGGAAGCAACAATCGTTGTCAGATATGACAACAGGAACGACGGAAAAAGGAGGCAACAGAGAGAGTGATACTCGGAGCACAAAGAGAGAGAGAGAGAGAAAGAGAGAGAGAGATGAAAGAGAAAGAAGAGAGAGGAATGAGTTGCTTTTGGGGAAATATGAAAAATATAGGTTAAAAACATATTTTAAGGGTAAAATAAGAATATTATTTGTATTAAAATTAGATATGCTATAAATCTTTTAAGGTTTCAAATTCTTCTATTTACTTTTAAAGCACATGAAAAATAACCTATTTTCTATAATTTCTTAAGTCTAAATTACCTAAAATTTAGTAGATCACTTTTAATTAGATTTAATCTTATTCCCACAACACATAATTATTCACATATAAGTCCAATGTTGGATTAAGGATCCAATAGAGAGCTCACTGAGTTGAGCTCTCAATAATGGTAGGGGAAGTGGTGATACCGCTAGTGAATGGTTGTTGGAGACCATAGAGTTTCAACTTTTAAGAAATGTTTTTATTTTTTTATTTTTAATTGTTTTTATTTTTTATAATTTCTACAGGGAGTCTTATGTATGTGTGAGGTTTTATTTTAACTTAGTGGCCTTTATGCCTTTTTAACCTTTGGATTTGAATACATGATTGAAAATTTTTTACTCAACCAATGTATTAAAAAAGGCTTACCATATCGTAGAAACTCCATTTTTTTCTTTTGAAAACTTTTACGTTTAGATATTCTTGATTTACATGGATATTTATTTTAATAATTTTTAGTTTTTATTTTGCCTTTTACTTTTTTTTTTTCAAATATTATTGATTTATGTGAGTATTTTGGTCTTTTCATAATCAATTAAAATTACATGACGCACAAGTGATAGAGATCTGTTTCAAATTGACCGTCCGTTGGAGATTAACAATATTTCACACTTTTTTTTAAATAAGTTTAAGGATACATTTGCAAATATTTTTTAATGTCGTTATATTTAAACGTAATATAATTTTATACTAAATATAAAATTTTGTATTCAAATATAATTCTTTTTAATTATGCAACGAAAACAATTACTATTTAAAAATTTTTAAAACAATCATATCAACTCTAATTTTTTATTTTTATTTTTACCAATCACATTAATTTTTCAACTCTAAAATATTTTTTATTCAAATATATATTTTATTCAAATACAAAATAAATAATTTTTTACTTAAATATAATATTTAAAAAATAAATTATATATAAATTTAGGGGGCGTTTGGTAAACGTATTGCGTTTTGATTGTATTTGAATGAAATTTGTTTTTTGAATGTTGTATTTGGTTGAAAAGTATTTGTTTTGTATTTGAATGAAATGTGTGTTTGGTTGAAAAGTATTTTAGAGTTAAAAAGTTGATGTGATTGGTAAAAGTAGAGATAAATAGTAGAGTTGAAAAGTTGATGTGATTGTTTTAAAAATATTTTAAATAGTAATTGTTTTCGTAGCACTGTTGTAAAATTTATGTTTGGTGTAAAATTGTATTGTATTTGAGTAAAATTAAAATTGAATTTGTTCTCCAAATGCCATCTTAATTAAAACATAATATGTTTATGCACGACCTTTATTTAAAAAAAGAAAAAAAAAAGGGGGTTTAAAGACCAACGGCACGCTTTCAATGAAGAATAGCCAGCGTATCCACAACGGGCACGCTTTCAATGAAAATTAGCCAGCGCATCGTCAGTCTTATCGGTTCGAGCGTGTTTTCGGCTAATCCAGTTTGGTTCAACACCCGCTTAGGCCTGATCGAGAAGCCTGCCCATGGTTTTGCTCTTTCGATGAAGTAATCCGAGTCTCGGACTCAGAGCATCACACAAGAAATCTCAAGTCAACACAAATGGGCACTTCAGCCACCAAACCAGATAACCGAACAAGTAACTCTTTCGTACACCTGATAATCTAAACTCTATCTAAACTATATAAATTCTTGAATTTTTTTTTCTATAATTGAGAATGATAAATGATTAAAGGAAAAGTTTTCAGGTTCTGTCAAAAGCGTAGCTGTTGTTGGTGCTGGTGTCAGGTAATTTTCCTCTATTTTTTTTTAATTTTTAATTTTATTTTTTCATTTTGCGGATAATTACTGGTTTAAGTGAGTGACATTAGTCTAATTATTCTCATTAATTTCTATGAAATTTGTATTTTGGATATGTGGGTAAATGACTTTCTTTTAAGAAAATTTTTAATAAATGTTCGATGCATTGAAAATTTAGTAAAATTTTACTACATTTTGAAAAATGCCAATCAATGATTGACTCAATTGTTGACCAATATTATTACGTAGCAGTTATTTTCTTCAAAAAAAAAAATCTCATATTTTTAAATAAGTTTTCGAAAATTGCTTGTTTATCTAATTTTTCCTTGGCATGTTTTGGCTGATTTTGTGTAATATGATGGGTGTAGTGGGATAGCTGCAGCGTACAAGTTGAAATCACATGGTTTAAATGTGACAGTGTTTGAAGCTGAGGGAAGAGCTGGAGGCAAGTTGAGGAGTATTTCTCATCATGGTCTAATCTGGGATGAAGGTGCCAATACTATGGTAAATTTTTGTTTTTATTTTACTTTGCTATATGGATGGTGGAGTTTTGTTATGGTCTGAAAACAATAGTAGTGATGATTGGCATTTTAAGTTTTTTTTTTTTTTTTCTCAGACCGAGGGCGAAGCCGAGGTTCAAAGTCTGCTTGATGATCTTGGTATTAGAGATAAGCAGCAATTTGTAAGGATTTCTTACTCTTTAATCCTTATAAACTAGAAATGTTATATATTAGAATTGGAAAGCAACATGCTGTTAGTGCACTTTTAGTTTGACTTTTTATTTCTCGAAACTGATCTTGGTTTTGTTGTGGTCTTGTAATTGTTTAACTTTCCTTTTTTCCCTTGCTGTGACAGCCGATTTCACAGAACAAACGGTATATAGTTAGAAATGGGCTGCCAGTACTGGTATGTTCTGCTTGCTGTATCCATCTTTTTTTTTCCCCCTCCTAAAAAATGTTTTTGATTGTGTTATTTTCAAATTACCATGTGGCTTTCTTTGTCTGACTGTGAACGGCACATTTGCTTATGTTATATGTCAGATACCTACAAACCCAATCGCTCTGATCAAGAGCAACATTCTGTCAACACAAACCAAGGTCTGTGAGTATTCGCATTCGCATTCGTCATTGTCAGATATTCCTTTTTCCTTGTCTTTTTCTTTAAATCATGTTGCTAGTTTTTTTTGGTCAATTGGCCTCAAGCATCAAGGATTTTAATGCTCGTGCATGAATGGGGCTTGCAGTTTAAGATATTTTTGGAACCATTTTTGTGGAAGAAAAGTGACTCAAAAGTTTCTGATGATCATACCCAAGAAAGGTGATAATCTGTAATTATGAAGTTTCTATGCTATTAGTGAACTTTTTGTGCTTCCACTTTTCTTGTTCATTATCTCTCGAGGAGGTAATTTGCATATTTTATTTTCTGCAGTGTCAGTGGATTTTTCGAGCGTCACTTTGGGAAAGAGGTATACTGCACTTGCTTGCCATATTACTTATTTTATATGCTTGCTAAAGCTAGGCTGTTGATCTTTCTAATCTTTATTGATATGATTATGCACATAGCTTGGTCAGATAATTGAAATTTGATGGTGCTTATGCTCTTTCCTCACTGCATTTTTGATGCTATATCTATTCTTACTCTCCTGTTTTTGCTTAAGGTTGTTGATTATCTCATTGACCCTTTTGTTGCTGGCACAAGTGGTGGGGGTCCTGAATCTCTTTCTGTGAGTGATCTCTCATCATTGCGTTAGGTGCATGGAATCTATACATAGTCATAAATGCAACTTGTTTCCAATAATTATCTATGTGACAATAATCCTAAAGATGGCATTATCTACAGACATTTACCTATCGTCTTAGTTTGTTAAGGTTCAGATGGGGAAAACTTAACTTCGATTCAGAAAGCTACTACTACGTGTAGTCAACTGCTTTTGTCAAACATCGGGGTGCTAATTTCATGAATTTTTGTTTCTGCATATTTTGGTGTTCAGTAGCTCATTTTTTGAAAGCCTTGCTGTCTTTTGAACAGATGCGGCATTCTTTTCCGGAGCTTTGGAATTTAGAGAACAGGTTTATTTTAGTTTTCATATATATATATATATATGTATTATGTCTTGCCTTGTTGCTTAGGTTGCTTTTATTGGTGATGATGTTACTGTCAATGAGATGCTTGCTAAAAGATTCTCTGTTCTTTCAGGTTTGGTTCCATTATAGCTGGGCTGATTCAATCAAAGTTATTTGCCAGAAAGGAGAAAAGTGGAGAAACAAAGCGTTCTTTGGAAAAAAAGAAGCCCCAGCGTGGTTCATTTTCCTTTCAGGGAGGCATGCAGGTTGTGTTGAATTTTATTTTTTCTGGCTATGTTTGTTCATCATGACAAGTAGTTCTTGCATATTGTGCTTGATGTTAATTCTCCTCCCATACTGGGATGTAGATTCAAGAATATTTTATTCATACTGATCTTTGTTTCACACTCTTACTACTATTCAAACTAAAAATTTTCAATACCTTCTGATCCTTGTCTTGTGCAGACGCTTGTAGACACATTATGCAGAGAGCTTGACAAAGACGAGCTTAAGCTGAACTCGAAGGTTTTATCATTATCTTATGGCTTTGATGCTAAGTCTGACGTAGGAAACTGGACAGTGTCTTCTGCTGCTAAATCTGACAAGCAATCGAAAGGCTTAACTGTTGATGCTGTAATCATGACTGTGAGTTGAATTATAAGTTTCGTTAAGACAGTGTTTAACTTGCATTATTAATTTTCTGGATGCATTTTATTTCTAAATAAGCATGCATGATTTCACATCTAATTAATCGGCTATTATGCAATTGGTCTGTAAGAGTATTTTTGAAGCCTTGTCCCATGGTAATTTTAAATGTTCTGCACGTGCGTCTATGCTTTACACTTGTTCTATTTAGATACTTCAGCACGTTTCTTTAATGGTTACTTTATGAAGAAAAATTTTGTAAATATGAACTTATCTATCACAGGCTCCACTGTGCAATGTCAAAGAAATGACGATCACCAATAGAGGAACTCTCTTCCCACTTACTTTTCTTCCTGAGGTATTCTTTTGCCATTTGATCTAAAAGTTTATGCACATGCTTTATGCTAATATTTCTGCATCATATGGCTTTCTGGTTGCATACTATGAAAACATGTGCATCCTTGCAAAATTGAAAACAAAAAAAATGAAATCTTCTACGAGGTAATGGTATAAGAAATAATAAAAGTTTTCTTAATCATTCAAATGTATTCTTTCATTTCTGGATAAGCGCTAGGTAGTTGCTTTTTCCTTCTAATCGAGCATCTAGGGAACTGATAAATATTGCATGAAGTGTCACTTTGTGACTGTTGTTTAGGTACAATACCTTTATTAACTTTATAATTTTTTTTTCTTTTTTGGTAGTGTGATAGAAGTCTCTCTCCATTTTTTTTTTTTTTTGATAAAAAAGGTACATGATGCGTATAAGTTGACAGTAACATGGTAGTGTTAGTATCATCTCTCATTGATGTTTCAGGTGACTTATGTGCCACTCTCGGTTTTAATAACCACCTTTAAAAAGGAGAATGTTAAGAGGCCCCTTGAGGGATTTGGAGTTCTTGTTCCTTCTGTGGAGCAGCAGAATGGTCTAAAAAGCCTTGGTAATGCTCACTTATTTTTTTTTATTTTTTTTATCGTCCTAAATCTGGTACATTGTGATCAGTATTCATCTTATGCTTTGCCAGGTACTCTCTTTTCCTCTATGATGTTTCCTGATCGTGCACCTAGTGACCTATATCTTTATACAACCTTTGTTGGGGGATGTCGAAACAAGGAATTAGCAAGTGCAACAACGTAAGGAAACTTCAATATGCCTTCTATTTTCTTTACACAATTTAAATGCAATTCACTCTTTTGATTTTTTTTCCTATTGATTTTATCGTCTTACAGAGACGAATTGAAGCAGGTTGTCACCTCTGACCTTAGACAGTTATTAGGAGCAGAAGGAGAGCCCACGTTTGTAAAGTAATGATCTTTGCCTTGTGGTCATTTCAACGAAAGAAAGCTTGTGGTTTATGTTCGTTTTTATGGATAACTGTCTTTTGCTTGATGTATGCTTAATGACAGTCATTTTCACTGGAAGAAAGCATTTCCCTTGTATGGGCGCAATTATGATTCGGTTGTGGAAGCTATTGAAAAGATGGAGAAAAATCTTCCTGGGTTCTTCTATGCAGGTAATCAGTTATCTGACATGCTTACTTTTAATGGTTAAAAAGAGTTGTGATTATCTTGAGTTTAAACTTATGAATTGTCTTTGGAAGAACACCCCATACGAAAATTATTGTGTGAATTTTCGCTAGGCAATCACAAGGGTGGCCTGTCTGTTGGGAAAGCCATAGCCTCCGGATGCCAGGCGGCTGAACTCGTGATATCGTATTTGGAATCTTCTAGAGATGAAAACATTGTATAGAATAGACCCTGGTTGTAGAAATTGTTACTATTCCCTGTATGGTATCTTGTACTTCATATGTTGTTGTTCTTATATTGAGATTGCAACCGTGATCTCGTGATTCTGTCAATTAGAATCGTTTTCGTATACTGGTTCATGCCTTTTACCATGTTTCTCTTTCTGAGATTGTTCTCGTCTCTCTTCTATGCCTTTTTGTTTTATGTTGTTGTTAGGTGTCGTTTTTGCAAGCGGACGTCGTTTTGTAAATTGTTAAAAAAAAAAAAAATTGGGACAAATTGGTTTCTGGACACAAGAAAGTTTCATGGAAATGAAAACTTATAATCCTTCAAACCCCAGGAAAAACCTTGTCGATTTTTCTTCTGTAGTCCCGGTAAAAGACTCTCTCTTTCCTTTCTTTTCTCCCCCAATTTGAAAGTTTTTGGCAGGTTAAGGAAAGAAATTTGAACTTGTCAGGAAATTTTTCCAAACAAAATTATATTTACAATAAATAATATTTTCCACGGGCACAATTTCAAGCAATTACCAATGTAATCAATAAATAGCATTTTTACAAAACTAAAAAATAATATATTTTTAAAATATATATAATAAATAGCAGTAAATAGTAAATTTGCCAAGTAAAAAGTAAAAACCTTCATTTATTTGGTGAGTGGTGCTAGGGATAATATCTCTAATGCTAATTTTTTGAATATTATCTCATATATCTTAGTTTTATTGAAAGATATAATCAATTGATATAATAATATTATAAATGCTTATCATTAAAAGAATATTAACTTAGGTACCATGTAAGTTAGAATTTAAGAATTGGAATTGGTATCTTTTAAACATTTGTCTTGGTAACAAGAAAGTATTAGTTAACACACATGGTTAACACCTGTTATATTAATTAGTCAGTCGTATCAATTTACATATGTCTGTGTTCTTACCATTGGTTGTGCATAACTGAATTAATTGGACTGACTTTGGTATTTAAAGCTGTACCTGAATTCAGTTTCACAATCTGATTCTTCCCGAAACTCTCTCTCTAATTTTCTCTATATAATGTTTCTTCACAACACCAATATTTCCCAAGAAAAAGGGCAGTATAATTATAAGAGTAACAAAATGGGTACCACAAATGTGATCCTCCTCATGCAGAAGTGAAGGCATCCATTTACCTGGCCCTATTCCGCGCAAAGCCCATGTTCATATGACAAACGACTTGGGTCCAGAAACGACACTGACGTTTCATTGCAAGTCCAAAAACGACGATCTTGGTGTCCATTTGGTGCCTCCTCAGGGAAGCTATGGCTTCAGGTTTGGGCCTCGTTTCTTGGGAGGCACGCTTTTCTTCTGCCTCATGGAGTGGCCAGGCAATTCCCATTACTTTGATATTCATGTTCAGAAACGAGACAGGCTTAGATGTGTTAATTACGATTGCCGCTGGAGTATAAAACCCACCGACCTTGTGTCTGCAACACTGAACATGGTAAGTGTTTTCCTTGGAAATCGTGAACCATGGGTGGATCGTGAGTTTCATGTTATGATAATATCATAGAATAAATAACATCGTTGATCTTTCTTTCTTTCTTTCTTTCATTTTTTAATATATTTCTGTTACAATAATACTTTTTTATCACCGAAAAAATAGATGGACGATGTTTTCACACGTTTTATTTATAGTCTATTTGAGAGTGAGAAAGACTTAAAAAAGGCATCCACAATTGATGTTTCATCACTGTCAAAGTACCTCTGTTACGAGGTGTTTGGAGAAAAAATTTCGTTTTAATTTTATTTAAATATAATATAATTTTATATCAAATATAAATTTTATAACAGTGTTACGAAAACAATTATTATTCAAAACATTTTTAAAACAATTACATCAACATTTCAACTCCACTATTTATCTTTATTTTTACCAATCACATCAACTTTTTAACTCTAAAATGATTTTCATCCAAGCACACATTTCATTCAAATACAAAACAAATACTTTTCAAACAAATACAAAATTCAAAAAACAAATTTCATTCAAACACATTCAAAATGTAATGCGTTTACCAAACGCTCAGTGTATATGTTTGTTCACTTGATTAGTGCATGAAAAATTACTGGGTAAGAAATGGGCAAAACTGAAAGGGTGCACTGTGCATCACGCACATTTAAGGGGTGTTTTGGAAAATGGGTCAAAATTGGAAAATCCAATCTAAATTGAGAATCTAAATAGGATGTGGGTGTAAGGAAGGGGAAAAAAAAAAAAGGTCAGACTCTAGATTTCAAAAAAGAAGAAAAGTGAATTCAAATCTATTCATCAAACACCACACACACTATATTTTAATGCAATCTTGACATATGAATATGATATCTTTGAAAAAGAGCTAGCCAGTGAGGCTGCCATGGCAACAGTCATGACCTTGATGCAATGCAGTTAAGCTTATTAGATTGGAGGAAAGAAAAATAAGCTTCTTAGCTAACTTGGGCTTGAATGTTTTCGCTTAGCTACCTAGGTAATTATGAACAACATGATGCGGTCTGGATATGGTCCATCCTTGTCTGTATTAATCCATTTTTGGTTCCAGCAGAGAGAATTTCCCAATGCTGTCAATATATAGGCCATATTTTCTGAAAATGATGTCTCATATATATCTTATATAGATTAGGTTTTTTTAATTTTTTTCATTTTTATTTTTTAACTTTGACATGAATGGAGTGTGTGGTATAATGGGGTTCAGAATAGATGGCTAATATGGATAATATATGGCATATTTATTTATTTTTCCATTTGCTCATAGATTTTAGTGGTTGGTGTCACTCAATTTCCAAAGTACCTAGCCAATTATTGTCCTTTCTTTGATATGTTTTGAAACGCCAACAGGCCGGTTCCTATTGGTTATTATTCTTTCATCTTCTTTTCCACCACCCACCAAAAAAAAAATCAAAAAACAAAAAGTTGTCTCATATGCAGGAGATGCAGAAATTCAGGATATCGATACTTTTTCGATTACTATCACATTTAATTATTGTCTTTGTCTGCCTTTTGTACCTATTTGATGGAGTAGAATCTTTATTAACTTTTGACCAATCGTATCATTTGTTTTTGTTTTTGGTTTTGGCCGGGGTGCTTAATTAGTTATGTCTTTTATATTATCATAATAAAGTTATTAATTTCTAGAAATAAAGTTGCTCCTGTGAAATTCTACCTAGCTAGCTGGCTCGTTCTTGTCCCTCTAGCGGATATATTGGACAAAGGGTGCAGTGTTTGGTTTGGTTTGCAACAGTCCTAATCCTAGTTATGTGAAATTAAAGGTCTTTAACATAAAAAGACTTCTATAACTTTAACTTCTTTGAATGTTTTAATGCGTATTTATTCGTTGTTCATCCAAATCACCAACAACATAACTCGTGCAATTTCACTGATGTCACAAAAGTTAGGGGAAATTTAAAAAAAAGAAAAAGAAAATCTGGAACATAATTGTCTGGGATATAAATCTGGTCGAAAGTGAGAAAGTTGTTTATTGTTCAATGCTAACGATCATTTGATTTTTCTTGCATGGAAATCCTTTGCACATCACGTAATATGTTATAATTGTGGGAATATTTATGAAAATGACCAATGCTAATTTTTGCATCGTAAAAAGCAAACAAATTCAACAGTATTGCGTTATTGCAAATGAGATCAATTTTGTAGTAGTACACATACGTTATATGAGGCTTTGTGGTGTAATATGATTAAACTCGATTGAATTATCTAATATTTATTTAATCTAACATGATTTCTAACGTCAAAAAAATTAGTAATTTTGAATTATAGTTATAATTTTCGAATGTTTATTATAGGTATATTTGATATTTAGCCCTCGTTTGTAGTAAGTTTTTGATATTTCTAAAACTAATTTTTTTTTAATACTCTGTCACTTTTCATTATTCATAATAAACTCCAAATTTTAAAAGTCCATAACTTTATTTATATAAGTCCAAACAAGATTTTTTTTTTTAAAATTACATAAAATTTCAAAATAAATAAAATAATATCTATTTTAATATATTTTTTAAAATTTTAAAATTTTATATTTTTATATTCTAAATAATTTTTTCCCTCAAATATATTTTTTTTAGAAACAATATTTTTTCAACTCAAAAAAAAAATTTCCAAAACCTTCCAAAAGATTCAAGTCCTACGCTGGACATTAACACTCCACAGCCATACGGCAGCAAGGAAAGGCCGTCACATCAAAGATGTTACGTGGGGTCCTACCATGTTACGGTCTGCTGTAAATCAAAAGCAGGTCCATCTTTACATGAAAAATGATTTGTATATGAAACAACGTGCAATGAATTAAAGATTGACCCAGTCGGATGCCATATCCAAAAGACAAGAGAACAAACGCCAAAGTCCAGCTTAAACGGGCCATCTAATATCCAAACCAACATGCTTCCTTTTTATATATTTATTTTTAATATTTTTACTCTTCTAGTCTGAGAACACAATTCCCAATTAATATTTGTTCTCGTTTCCTAAGGAGTCTCCAACTTTCGAGGCTCGTGAGTGGAAAACTACACAGCAGAACACAACACAACACTACGCAGTCCACACTAACAACAAGGTGCCTGTGGATTGGTGGGAGCGACACTTCCTCCCACCCTCCCTCTCTCTCCCTCTCTCTCTCTCTCTCTCTCTCTGAGCATGTGTTTGACACTATACAACCGTCATGTGTTTGACACTATACCAACCGCGACTCATTCAAAAGTTCTCTACTTTCAAAACACTAATTATAGGGGGTGTTTGGATTCCAAAACTTTTTTTTTTTTCAAAATTTTATCATTTTTTATTATTTATATTTTCAAAACATTACAGTAAATTTTAAATTTTAAAAGTTTATAATTTTGTGTATACAAGTCCAAATGAGATAATTTTTTTTAAATTATATAAAATTTCGAGAGGAACAAAATAATATCTATATTGATTTTTTTTATAAAAAATTTATTAAATTTTTTATTTTTTCACCCCAAACTGTATTTTCTCCCAAACATATTTTTCAAAACAACTTTTTTCAACTCAAAAATAATGTCACCAAACATTTCCCTCAAACACTCCTATAATTTTCTTTCAGAAATTTTATTGTAACGTATGAAATGAAGAAGCTTATACTCTACTTTTATTCTATTAATAAAAAATTATTATTTTAGTTGTTAAATTAATTAATTATTTTATAAATAAAATGACAAAGTTTATATATAAATATTCATATTAAAAGTTATAAGGTAAAAACATAGATAAATACTGTTTTAATCAAAGATAAGATTGTTAAAATTTAAAATTAATGACTAAAATGACGATTATTCTTGTTAATAATATAAAATAAAAGGTCTTATCTTATAGTATAAATTCTTTTGTAAAAAAAAAAAAAGAGCTCTATCATATTTATGTTTACCGTTTTTGTCATATCCCTTTAGAATTTTATTTAAATAAAGATTACGTCAATTTAAAATTAATTTAAAGAAAATTTGATGTGTTCTATTTGATTGAGTGTTTTTTTTTTTTTTTGATGTTTGTTAAATTTACAAACTTCCTTTTTTTGTTTTTGAAAATAAGATCACAAACTTCCATCTTATTTATTTTCATATAATAGCCTTTACAAATCAAGACTTTAATGAGATTCCATTATAAAGTCGGCACTAGGAGTCTGAATGGTGTATGAGTCAAGTCCAAAATAAAATTAAAATTTTGAGTTCAAACTGATTAATTTAGTTATAATTTTTATCCACCCTTTAAAAAAAGATAAAACTAAAATTAAAATTTTAACTTTGAAATCTTGTAGCAAACAAACCTTAGTTTTCCACTAACATGGATTTTGCTTTCAGAACAGGCAGCGTGGCTGGCTGTGTAAAGATGACAAATGGGCCCCACCATGGTTATGGCTTCGGCCTTTACACCTTTCACTTCTCCATTTTCCACCGCAGCTCGTGATCCATTCCCCTACTTTTTGCAATAATTAGCTAATCATTTCCCCTTAATCCTGATTTTACATCACCAACAATCTCCTCCTTAAACTTCGTGAACTTACTTGCAATCACAACTTCAGTAGATGAAACCAAACTCTCAATCAACATCAAACCAAAACTATTAAAAAAAATACAACAAAATCATCCTTAAGCAAATCAACTCAATATTCAATGGCCTTAAAATCTCTTATGGTAATCTAAAGTTTTCTATTATTACGCATTTTTAAGATTATCATTTAGTAAAACATACTTATAAAACTTTCACCAAACATTTGAAGCGTTTTTTAGTGACACCTAAAAAGAATGTACTAAATGGATCACTTCTTTTTCTAACCTTTTTCTTTACATCAAAAGAAAAGTATATATAAATATATGTATGAATGTTATATAATATATTCAATGGCTTCGGGCTGTAATCTATAACGGAAAATTTTGAAGTACAACGGTAAGGAAGCACGGCAGGGAACACTGTCAGTTTGGTCAAATACAAAAACGCATCAAAATAATAAAATAACAAAAGAGAGGTGGAAAAGGAAAAGCACGTAGCATGTGATGGCATTGCTGTAATTAACAGAGGAATCCAAGGATAAAGACGAGAGATCAACTGTCCCATAACATGTTGTAGACAAATGGAGGCAAATAAGAACAAAAAAACAAGCTAATATCTGCTCTCACTCACTATAAGCAAAGTCGCAAATTTCACTCTATTTTTTGTCTCTGCAACTTTTCTGCATAATTTGTTCTGGCCAATATAAAAAGAAGAACGAGAGAAAAAAAAAAAAAAAGGAAAAAACAAGAAGAAGAACAATGACCCCATTAATGTCAGAATCAAAAAGTCTGATATAAACCAACCGAGAAGACCAGTACTTAAATGCCTTATTACTCTCTTTTACGGTTCTTCTCCAACTACCGCCATTAAAGCTCACTTTTCTTTGCTCCATATTCATCTATTGGAAGTAGAACAAGGCTTGGAATTTAGGACTCTTCTTCCGAAGGTTCGTCTTCTCTCTGCATTTCCTTTTTTTTTTTTTACCTTTCTTTTCTTCCTGGCTTGTTCTCTGTTTTTCTGGAAATTACAAAGGGAGAGAAAAACATTATTCTCTGAACCAGTAATTCTTTTTGCTTTCTGGGTTTTATTTAGAATCTGTTTGTCTACGTTCAAGCTATTTTAAAAAAAATATTTTTCCATCTTAAAATTTTAAACTTGGGTTGGTTCAGGTTTATTTAATGAAGTTAATGAGTTTGAATGACTTCCATTATTCTCAGGAGCATCTGGGTAGGAGCTAGAATTACTTCAAGTTTTCATTTATGAAGTAAACGACGTTCAAGAGCTTTCTTTTTGGTGATTATTCCATGTGAGAATCTTCAAGTAGATTTCCTTTTCCGTTTTTGAAACTTGGTGGCTGCTAATTAGTTCTGAAAAGCTTCTTCGATGGGATCGTTCTCCTGCTTCATATTGTTTCTACTCATATTCTTTCCTTGTACCCACCAATTGCAAACTTCCCAAACTGGGGTCTTATTACAGCTAAGGAAGCATTTGGAATATCCTTCACTATTGGATTCTTGGGAGAATTTCGATGGAGATTTCTGCAACTTGTCTCCTTCTTCACATTTGAGCATCTCATGCCAGGAAAATTTGGTGACTGTGCTCAAAATCATGGGAGATAAAAAGGGTGTTAAGGAGTTTCATGGATTTGCAATTCCCAACCAGACTCTCTCAGAGAGATTTTCTATTGACTCTTTTGTCACCACATTGGCTAGGCTACCAAGCTTGAGGGTTCTTAGTTTAGTGTCTTTGGGAATTTGGGGACCACTTCCTGATAAGATTCATAGGCTGTCTTCACTTGAGGTCTTGGACTTGAGCTGGAATTTCATGTTTGGTTCCGTCCCACCAAAGATTTCCACAATGGTTAAGCTCAATACTTTGATACTTGATGGCAATTATTTCAATGAGACTGCGCTTGATTGGTTGGACTCGCTGTCAAATCTCACCATTTTGAGCTTGAAGAACAATGGGTTTTATGGGAAGTTTCCTGATTCGGTTACTCGAATTGTAATGCTGACTGATTTTGCCATGTCTGGAAACGAGCTTTCTGGTAAATTGCCTGATTTGAGCTCCTTAGCTAGTCTGCGGATGTTGGACTTAAGAGATAATCAATTGGATTCGGAGTTGCCACTAATGCCTAAAGGATTGGTCACGGTCCTTCTTAGCAAGAACTCATTCTCGGGTGATATTCCCGCACATTTTGGAGATCTTGTTCAGCTTCAGCACCTTGATTTGTCATTCAATTCTCTAAGTGGGATTCCTCCTTCTGCCTTGTTCTCTTTGCCAAACATCAGCTACTTGAATTTAGCATCAAATAAGCTAAGTGGGTCACTTCCGGACCATCTAAGTTGTGGTGTCAAACTCGGGTATGTTGATATCTCAAATAACAGAATGATGGGTGGACTTCCTCCTTGTTTGGCTAGTGACTCAGATAAGAGAGTTGCTAAACTCAATGGAAATTGTCTGTCCATTGATTCCGGGCATCAGCACCATGGCTCATACTGCAGAGAAGGCGGAATAGGGGAGAAATCATCGAGAGGAACAGTAATAGCGGTGCTTGTTGCTGCCATTAGCGCAGGTGTTGTTCTTATAGTGCTTTTGGCAATTGGAGTTCCCTTCTTGTGTAGAAGGTACCGTTCAAGGAAGACACTTAAGCAGCCCAAACAGCAAGAAAATCCACCTTCAGTGGTTTGCTCCGAACTGGTTACAAGTGCCAGTAAGTTGTAGATTGGTTCCTCATTTTGTTTGTGTTTTTGCATATTTCAGCGCATGTGAAATTCACGAAACCGTCCTAGATTATAGGCGTGCACGCCGGCTGTAGTTCCTTTGAAAGATTTAAATAATGTATACAATATGCAGGGCTCATTTCCCAAACTACAAAGCTTGGGACACAAGGTACCCCGGTCTGTCGATTGTTCTCTTACGAAGAGTTGAGGGAGGCCACGGACAACTTTGACAGGTCTAAATTTATGGGTGAAGGCTCCACGGGGAAGGTATCCTCCGAACTCAAATTCAACTTACATGTTTAATTTGTAAGTATATGTGTGTGTGTGTGTGTGTACATTTGTTCATCATTCTTTTGATTGCCGTAGGCTTGTTAAGGAACTAGGGATAATAAGAGACTCAGAACTTGTAGATATTAGCACCTTACAAGCACTTAATGCCCTCCCAAAATGCTATATCTGTATCAATGAGAGAAATACATGATCAAAACTTGGTTTAACTAAGAATGTGAATAACCATGTCTACTTTTGTTTTTCCAGCTTTACAAAGGGAAACTGGAAAATGGGACCTGTGTTGCTATACGATCATTGGCTTTTACAAAGAAATATTCGATGCAGAACCTCAGAGTTCGGCTTGAGTTCTTCTCAAGGCTTCATCATCCAAATTTGGTCAGCCTCTTGGGCTACTGTACTGGAAGTGGTGGACAAGATGATTCTACTGCCAACAAAGTCTTCCTTGTGTATGAGTACGTACCTAATGGGAATTACCGAGCCTATCTATCAGGTACTGAGTCGCTTAACTATTTTAAAACCTGTTGATCATGAGCCGGCCCAGCATTTAGTCTAAACATTGAATTTGATATTTAAACCTCTCAATCCTTTATATTATAGTTTGTCTACTGAAGGCTCTTAATCTTTAACCTTGCTACAATTGCGTGCAGAAAATTGTCTGGAAAAAGCTCTCAAGTGGTCTGATAGATTAGCAATCTTAATTGGAGTTGCCAAGGCTGTGCATTATCTGCACACGGGGGTTATTCCAGGTTGTTTCAACAACCGACTGAAAACAAACAATATATTGCTTGATGAGCATGGAATTGCTAAGTTAAGTGACTACGGGATATCCATAATCAAAGAAGAAAGTGAAAAGCTTGAGGTATGTTTCTTGATCATCTGAAGTTGATTTTAAGTTAATGGTTCAAGTATAAGTGCTCTACTGACACATCCTATTCGGTTTCTGTAGGCCAAGGGAGAAGGCCAAAAATCAAGGTACTGCAAAGTAGTGCTCCGACACAGCATAGCATGATGGATGCATAAGTTTAAACAAGGATTAAAAATGTTTTGCCATGAATTATGAAAAAAAAAAAAAACAAAAAACAAAAATCGACAATCAGTTGAGCATTCTTGACTATTTTTAACAATTAAACAATTAAGACGAGGAATTGTATAGTTTGAACGAATTCTTTTTGGTATGAACAAAATTACTGCTGCCATCTCACACCATCTTTGTACCTAAACTATGGATGTTAATGTTTTAACATGTTTTCACAAGGAAGCATTTTAGTTGTTAACCAAACTAGCATTGTAATATCCATTTTGCAGCCACAGGAAAAACCTTGAAGACGATGTTTACAACTTTGGATTCATATTACTCGAATCACTTGTTGGACCAATAGTAACCGGGAAAGGAGAAACTTTTCTGCTAAATGAAATGGTATGCCTAATGGCCGCCCTGAATTTCACTGCTTTTAAGTCCGGAATTTCAAAGGTTTTCTTCACTGAAGTGTTTTAACTCGGATTGTATTTGATACATGGTAATGTCATGAACCGCAGACATCGTTCGGCAGTCAAGATGGTAGGAAAAAAATAGTGGATCCAATTGTGCTGACCACTTGCTCACAAGAATCACTATCGATTGTGGTGTCCATAACCAAGAAATGCATATCTCCTGAACCATCATGTCGTCCATCTTTTGAAGATGTTCTTTGGAACCTACAGTATGCAGCACAAGTTCAGTCCACGGCTGATGCTGATCAGAAATCTGATTCCCCATCACAGTCTTAAATCTCAAAATTCATAGGTTCCATATTGAACAACACCTCACAGCCGTCCATTTTCCAAAGCTTACATATACCGAAAAGAAAATATAAGAAAAGAAAATGCTCCTCCTGTTGAAATATTCTGGTGGGCTTACCTTCCACTTGTGTGCAAGTACAGACGTATGGTTGTTTGGGGTGTCTTTATCAGATGGTGATATGTAAAGCATTTGTAAAGGTCAAATTTGATTGCGCAACAAAGAAGTGTAGATTTTTTTTTTCCTTGGTGGGATAGTTTTTGCTTGGATAGGTCTGTTTCTAGAATAGGAGTGACGTGAACATTTGTGCAGCAGTGATAATTACATCAGAGAAGAGTGTGATTCAAATTGGTGAGTTCTTTTTGTTTATTATTTTGTTATTTTGTTTTTTTTTTTAGAGATTTCTATTGTATAACATGAAAAATAATTACTACATTAGAATTTATTTGTGCTAGTCATCAAGTTTATATTAGAAATTGTTTGTTCTTTATAAAGGTGTGTTTATATATATATATACACACATATATATAAATAGCTACACACATATAAAGGTGTGTTTATATATATATATACACATATATATAAATATCTACATGTTTTATTTTGACATAATTGTAATCAGATATAATGGTTAAAAATATATATTGTCAATATAAGATCCTAGATAAAAAGGTCTTTTTTTTATTTTATTTTATTTTAACAATGTTTTAGACCAAACTCAGACACTTAACCATAGGTAGTTAACCTTCTATATGTGTTGACTAACTAATATAAGTATAGGAAAGGAACGTATAATTTGGCAAAAGAATAATAAAAAGAGAGTGATCATAACAAGGCTATAATGTAGCTTAAGCTTGCAATAACACCACTACTCTCCAAATATCTTCATAACTTTCACCAAACAACTTCAACCAATTTCATCGTACCGGAACCATTACTAAAACAATGTCATGGCACATCGATGATGTTAAGTACAATTTTATAATAACAATGTCTCATAAGATAATAATTAATACCGGTAGTGTCCCGAATCATTTTCCTGCTTAGGGTTGAAGCTTCTGCTCCATTTTGATTTGATAATGGATACAACTTTCAAGACCACCTTGGCGTTTTACCAAAGTGCAGGTCAGGTTGGTGATCAAGTCATACCCCAATAATTGTGCCCTTTAGCAGTTCTGCTAATGATATTAATCTTACATTAGGTGAGACGAGATCTGAGAAAGACTTCAGTTCCAAACTTTACCAGAATGGGCCATGGACGCACCAAAAGGGTGAGTTGGAGTTTCTTTAGACCGTACATCATCTCATTTGCAGTATTCAAGCATACCTAACTTTATAATGGTAGAATATGGTGAAGTAAATATATTAATAGCACTTTCATTATTTTTAAAAAAATATTTATAGCTCTTTATCTTTTTGTTTTGGGTTGTGGGTTGTGGGGTTGGTCTTTTAACTGGTGGCATGTTGATTCTTTAATTTTCTTTCAAGTCATTGTTTCATGTCTAATTACGGTTGCACTATCTGGTTTGGTATGGTGTGGATTCTGGATGGGTACAGACAACATTTATATACACATACACACACACAAATCTCTGTTTTTGTACGCCAGCTTGAATCTCCAACAACGTCCTACTTCATGAATATTAATTAAACAAAATGAAGAAGGAAAAAGATCACTTTCTTTTTTCTTTTTTTGCTTGTTAAAAAAAGTCACTTTCTTACCAATCGATACTTGTCATTTATCTCTAAACTTACCTGTAAAAGCACCTCATTGTCTATCAAAAAGGTGTATGTAGATATTTGAACCAACAAAAATAATTATGAAATTATTCAATCAAAAAAATAATTATGAAATTAAATTTTATAACTGTGGAATTAAAAAACAATTATGAAAAATAGATATTTTTAAAAATAATTATGAAAAATAGACATTTTATGAAAAAATAGACATTTTGTAACTGTGTATATAGATATCTGAACCAACAAAAATAATTATGAAATTGTTCAATCAAAAAAATAATTATGAAATTACATTTTATAATTGTGGAATTAAAATATAATAAATAAAAAAAAAAGATCATTAGATGGTACTCATTGTAGGGAATAGTTTAACATAATATTATATTATTATTAGATTTAAAAATAAAATATTTATGAGCGAATGAATGGGCCAACATAGCCCACTTTCAAATAGTGGGCTACGAGCCCAAAAATTTGGTGAGAGTGGCGTGGGAGCCACTACTTTGGGGGCTGTGCGTTGACTACTGCCTAAAAATTTGTGTCGGTGAATGGATCATATGTAAGCACTGAACAAACAAATACACTCTTCAAATACCCACGCGCCGTTTAAGACCGTTAAGTTGGTCATAATTTATCATGACTGACATGATTAATTATGATTATTGTGTCGCTTTATTACCCAAAATTTTTTTTATATGGACCTAAAATTTTATTTTGACAGATTGCTTAACGAATTTTTGATTCTAATATTAGCAGTATTAATTCTTAATACTTAATTGATTTAAGATAATCAAAATTAGAAAAATAAATCATCTTTTTAATGCATAAAAATTAAAAATTTAATAAAAAGTCATGTTAAATATAAAATAATGATTTCATGCATAATCTAATTATAATTACATATTTAATTCCATTATAAAACGCAAAGTTCAAATTATCTTATTATTGAGTTAAAAAAAATAAAATGTTTTATTTTTAAATGATCTTAACACTAATAAATAGAGCATTTATATTTACTGTAATTGTGAAATTTCGTAGTAATTTTATGATAGATACACAATAACCTCTGTTAATTCAACAAAAAAAATATTTTTTGTCAACTTTTATGTCGAGGAATAAACTTGTTAAAAAATAAAAAAAACTTTAAGGAATAATTATGGCATAATGCTCGGAAGCTAGTTAGTCTACACGCTCTTCACTTGCGCGTGAGGAACGTGTAATGTCCTTAAAATGTGAAAAAAAATATACGTAGGCGGAAACGTTTCTGATGAGGCGTCACTATCTAGACAACTTGGGAAAATAAAAAAATCCAACTCAAAACTACGTCGTTTCTACCGTGCCGAGTTTAATCATTGGCCTAGGCCTTTTTTATTATTAATATTATTTTTTCTTAAATGAAAATGTTAATAAAAAAATGAAAAAAGTTTAATTTATTTCTGGAAATTCTCCCGTGTCAGCTTCACCTTATTATATTTCAAAGCCAATATTTTAATGGTGACATTCTGGTTCCTCTCCTTCACTAAAAACCACCATTTCAGGCTCGCCACAATATCTAAGTTCTCAACAACAACAATAAAAGATTCCCATTTCATCTTTTCTGCATTTCTACCATTTTTGGGCTACTTCTAATTTTCATGGTAATAAAATATCTCATTTTTTGCTTTTTTTTTTTTTTTGGGTGGGCTGGTTCAAGCGTCATTTTCAGTGTAGAAATAATTCCATCATTTCTCTCACTGACCTGGGTTGCTTTGATCTTAATTCTTGCAGCTTGCATTGTCACAAATTTACTTGCTTGTTGCTGCTTTTAGTTAGAAAAATCGGTTAGTGTTTGGTTGCTTTTTGTTCAGTGTTTATTTGGATCTGACTGGTGTGTAAGGAATCTCTGAGTATTATATATATACAGTAGTTACTTCATTTCTGCATTTTTTCCAGCTTACCCATATAGTCATTTTTGTATTCAAGCTTGAATATCGGTCTAACCAGTTAGACCAAGGTCAGTTTGTGATTACAGCAATATGTATATACATATAACATATTTAAATTATTCTTGAGTGAGCAGAAAACTAGTAGCTATTTGTCTCTTGATTTCTTTCTTTCTTTCTTTTTTTTTTTCATTGTCTTTATATATATTGGCTTTTTGTCTTCCATGATTTTAGCTAATGAAAAACCTCCTTACTGAATCACATTCTGATGGGTTTTGGCTTATGACCTTGTTGGACTTTTAGGGTGATTTGTGATCGGAATTATTGAATCCACATTGGAGAAAAGGAGTCATTAGAGGAACTCTGTTGTTTCTGCAACCATGGTTTTAGGCTTGAGGGCGAAGAACCGGAGGAGCCCCACGGTTCATGTTAATTATCTGGTCCATATTCAGGAGATTAAGCCTTGGCCACCATCGCAGTCGCTTAGATCGCTTCGAGCCGTGTTGATTCAATGGGAAAATGGTGACCGATGTTCTGGCTCAACAAACTCCATCGTTCCCTCACTTGGGTCCATTGTTGGCGAGGGGAAGATCGAATTCAATGAATCTTTTAGGCTTCCCGTAACGCTATTAAGGGACATGTCTGTCAAGGGAGGAGATGGTGATGCGTTCCAAAAGAATTGTTTAGAGTTGAACTTGTATGAGTCTCGGAGGGATAAGACTGTCAAAGGCCAGTCATTGGCTACTGCCATTATAGATTTAGCGGATTATGGTGTTTTGAAAGAAGCTGTTAGCATTAGCGCTCCAATGAGCTGTAAGAGGAGCTTTAGAAACACGGACCAACCTGTTTTGTATGTTACTCTTCAGACTGTTGAGAAGGCTCGTAGCACCAGCTCCTTGTCCAGGGAGAGTCTGTCAAGAGTGATGTCGATGGATAATGCTGGTGGTGAATCTGTTTCTGCTTTGATGAACGGAGAATACGCGGAAGAAGCTGAAATTGCATCTTTTACTGATGATGATGTATCCTCCCACTCATCTGTTACGGCTTCCTCTACTGCTTTAGAGTCGAGTGGGGGATTACATCCTCGAAATCAAGAGGTACTCATTAAGTTTTTTCTTTCTTTTATATTCATGATATAAATGTATTTATGCTGCTACCATTTATTATATTATTACCAACATCGTTCTTGCTTCCTATAGTTGGTCAGTGTAATTGTATCGTTCTCTGCGTGTAGTCTGTAACCTAGATTTCTCATCGAATTGCAGAATGCAATAGACACGTTGACTGATACTACTGAAGGGAGTAACATGAAAAGTGCTGCAGTGTCGAAACTACAGCTTGAGAAGTCAAATTTGGTACGTCAGAGTCCACCACACGAAAGTGGGAAGGGAAGTTCACCACACTCCTCGTCAGAAGACTTATCTTCTGATTTGGGAAGTCCACTAAATAATTGTGCTTCAATATCCCCCTCCCCCAGCTCTAGTTCAACAAAAATCCTGAAAGACATTGAGCCCCATGGTGTTCATTTATCTCCTTCCTCCTTAAAGAATGAGAATTCGGAAGAAGGTTCAAACATGAGAGTAAGAGGTAATGACAGTGAAAATTTAGTTGAGCAGATTAACAAAAATGTTGCCAATGGAAGAACTGAAGTTACGGAAGGTGCTCAGCAATGTGGCCAAGAATACAGATCTGTTTCTCTTCCGGCCAAAGCAGCATTCCAAGATAGGAATTCTCAGGCTGGTGAGAAGCTGGGTTCTAATGGCGATTCTCATTCTAATGGAAAGAATGATGCACGAACTAAAGAAATTAGTAGAGATTTATCTGAGGAGGCTGCAACTAGTGAGGACAGCTATGATAGCTCTATGGAGGACAAAGAAAGAAAGAGAGAAGATGAAAAGGTAATGGAAGATTTATACTTTGAGCAAGACGTGACCAGAAAGCAGTCATTTGGTAGTGATACATTGTCTTCAATTAGGGGAAATCTTGGAATGAATGAAAATGTCCTGAAAAATGAAAGATTGAAGCATGTGAAATCTGTTAGAGCAGACTCAGCTAGGAATGGATTGGTTGGTAGTAATCAACATGCTGATATTAAGGAAAGTGGTTTCCAGGGTGATGTGCAGAGCAGCATCAGTAGTCTCCGACTTAAGGAAAGAAAAGATGCCAAGGTGTATCCAAGAGATACTAGAAGTGCCATTTTAGAAAGCAAGATGCAGCAATTGGAGCATAGAATAAAAATGCTTGAAGGAGAGTTGAGGGAAGCTGCAGCTGTTGAGGCTTCGCTTTACTCAGTAGTTGCTGAGCATGGAAGTTCTGGAAGTAAGGTACACGCTCCAGCTCGGCGCCTTTCTCGGCTCTACCTTCATGCTTGCAGAGAAATTTCCCAGTCTAGAAGGGCCCACGCTGCTAGAAGTGCTGTTTCAGGACTAGTTTTGGTTGCAAAAGCATGTGGAAATGACGTCCCCAGGTATCGACAAATGATAAAAGTTATTTCTTCTGCTTTTCCTTTACATGTTCTGCCATCTGTCGATGCTTTCATTTACATATTTTGGCACTAGCATCTATAGCGTGACATATCTTCTTGGAAAGAAGTTGGTACCATATCTTTTACTTGATATATATTCACATGTTTCTTTTCTGCTTTTCTCTGCTTATTTCTTTATTTTATATTATTATTATTTTCATGATACTGGTTCCAGGTTAACATTTTGGCTGTCAAATTCTGTTGTGTTGAGAACGATAATAAGCCAAACTGCTGGGAAACCAGAAATTCACCAGTCTGATGGACCGTCTGTCAATAAGAATAGCACCCAAAAGGTAAAAGACAAGGTACCATCTCCATTGAAATGGAAGATGTCCTCTCCTAGCAAAAGGGAAGCACCAGAACTTTTGTCCAGCAAATCCAGCGACTGGCATAACCCACATGCATTTACATGTGCCCTTGAAAAGATTGAAGCTTGGATTTTTTCCAGAATTGTTGAATCTATCTGGTGGCAGGTCAGGATTAATTATCTTTCCCTTGCTGATTTTTCAATGTATGAAGTTCTTTGAACTGTAAACTTTATGAACTTTTTTTTTTTTTTTCCTGATTTTTACTTCCAGACTTTGGCGCCACATATGCAGTCTGTCACTGCAAAGAACATTGATGAAACTAATGGTTCTGGGTCAACTAAAAGATACAGTAGGACGTTGTCTAGTTCAGGTGATCAAGAGCAAGGGAGCTTTTCATTAGACCTCTGGAAGCAGGCTTTCAGAGATTCTTTTGAAAGACTTTGTCCTGTACGTGCTGGAGGGCATGAATGTGGCTGCTTGCCCGCACTGGCTAGACTGGTAAACTCATGTACTCTGATATTTTCTCCACCTTTTTGTACTAGGGAAGTAGAAGCTGGCAGCAACTATTATATTTCCTACAAAGAAACATGTTATCTTGGTTTTCCTGTAATGTTTTTCTGAAAAATATGATAATGTAACCATTTTTTTTTCTCCGTTTGTAAATGCAACCAGGTGATGGAGCAATGTGTGACTAGATTAGATGTGGCAATGTTCAATGCCATTCTTCGAGAATCTGGTGATGAGATTCCAACTGATCCTGTTTGTGATCCAATCAGTGATTCCAAGGTCCTTCCTATTCCAGCAGGGAAATCAAGCTTCGGGGCTGGTGCACAACTGAAAAATGCAGTAAGCGATGATAGTTGTAGTTCTCAAACTAATTTTAATGTCAAATAATCAGTCTTTTATCCTTTTGTGCTTGTCAACTCAATTTGCTTCTTTAGTTCATCTAAATCCTTTATTCTTCTGCTGTAATTGCCTATCACGTAACGAACTGATGAGAGTTATATGGAGTTTTTGCTTGCAGCTTTATAAAACAGTGCTTTGAATTGCTTCTATTGTGGTTTACAGATAATCTAAATCTTTAGCTGCTTTAGTTCTAAGTTCTCTCCATTTTTGTTCTGCGGATATTAGATTGGAAACTGGTCTAGGTGGCTGACCGACCTATTTGGTATGGACGAAGTTGACTCAGTCGAAGAGGTGAATGGCTACGATGACAGTGATGAAAGACAAGATACATCCTTCAAGTCCTTCCATCTTCTTAATGCATTGAGTGACTTGATGATGCTTCCAAAGGACATGCTCCTGAGTGAATCCATTAGAAAAGAGGTTCAACTGTTGATCTCAATTAGTCTTGAATGCTATGCATATGCAATTTACTCACACCACTAGATTTTTACTTCTGAAGGTATGCCCCACATTTGGTGCACCACTGATAAAGAGAATTCTCGAAAACTTTGTCCCGGATGAATTTTGCCCTGATCCAATCCCAGATGTTGTTTTTGAAGCTCTTGAATCTGAGGTTAGTCGATTATACTATGATTAGTAATCTGAATATATATTTTTGTTCTTTCTTATGAATTCAAGGAGAAGATTTCACTTGAACTTAACGGTTAAAAGAAAAACAACCATCCTGGTTTTGTTTTTATATATACAGGATTCTAGTGAGGCAGGAGAGGAGGCTGCCACAAACTTCCCATGCAGTGCATCTAGAATCGTGTATTCTCCACCTTCCACAGCTTCGATTGTTAGTGTTATCGGAGAGATTGGAGGTCATGCACATCTGAAACGAAGTGGGTCCTCGGTGCTCAGAAAATCCTACACAAGCGATGATGAGCTTGATGAACTCAACTCACCATTGGCCGTGGTCCTCAACGATGGTCCCCGTTCTTCACTGGCTCCGACAACGTCCAGCTGGATTTCCAAGGAAAACAACAGCCAAAATGCTGTCAGATACGAGCTACTTCGCGATGTATGGATGGAAAGCGAGTGAAGAACTAGTTAACTACTGGTATATACGTGTTTATATAGTTTTTTTCTTATTATAATTTTTGGGTGGTCTCTTTTGAGTTTGTAAATCTTTACTTCATTAGAAGTCTCAGATTTCATTGTTAACAAAAAAAAATATATATATATATAAGGATGAATCGAACCTATCATACGGGGTTGTGTGGAATAATCAAAGAGAAAATAAAATGTAGTTATTCGTTATTAATCTGTAGGAAACTAACCCTGTAGTTTGTGATAGCGCGTTGGTGATTTTAATTGCCGTAATATTTTTCTAGCTGGAACGCCACAACTTATAGCCAGAAATCAAACCCGAGGTGATAGTCCCACATCCACCACAAGTCATATTTTATGGCCTCTATAACTCAATCACGACGACCTATTTAATCTTTTTTTTTTTTTTGGGGTAAAAAGAGGACCTGTTTAATTGAATGAAGTAAAACCGAGCAAATAAACAACTTCCAATGAACAATAAAAAAAAAATATTGTGATAATGATAAATAGGTAACTGGACGGTGGGTAAGCCTTTTTACCGGGTAAGATATGGGGTTAGTAGTTGGTAGATTAGGATCAGGGCCCATTAAATGGGAAGTAGAGAATAGGACCATGAGCAGGGGATTACTTCCCAAACAGGAAAAGTTGAAGACACCCATTAACTTCGTTACTCCTGCCGAGAGGGAATTTTAGGATTTTTTTTTTTTTTTTGGTGTGTGGTTTGGTTTCTCTTCTCTTTGTCATTGTCTATGTCACAAGTGTCGCAAGTTCTAATTGGATGAACAAAGGGAAAGTGGAAATCGTGCCCAACATAGCCAAACGCTTCAACAACATTTAATTAAGGAGAAGATGACTTGCTTCATAAATATTAGCTGAAAACAAAAATGGGGAAGAGAGATTGGCCGAAAACAAAATAGAGAGAGAGATCCTCACGGCCGGTCGATCCTCCTCTCGAACAGAGAGAGAGAGAAAGTAGAGATCCGAGCGGCCGATCCTCCTCCCCAACGGCGGAAAACAGAATCGACCTTAGAAGGAAAACGACACCTAAAGGGTTAACGGCAACGGAAAAATCAAACATAAACGACTACGACAAAAAAAACCACAAACGACAGCTAAAGTTACAAAAGAACAAAGGAAAACGACATAGGAAGCACACAAGGAAAGGACAAAGGAAAAAAAAAAGAGAGAGAGAGAGAGAGAGAGAGAGAGAGAGAAGAAACAAATAGAGAACGACAATTGTGCAGTCAATAAAAGGATTAAACGACAGTAAACCGTTCGACACAAGGATAAATTAAGAAAACAACATACGATCGCATGGTTTTGTTAACATTCGAACAATAGGTAAGTAACCGATACACGACACTCGTATAATAACGAGAAGAACAATAACAGAGGACTAGAAAGAAGAAAAAGGACATACCGAACAGGAAACAACAGTACAACACCTGCAATAGAACGACAACAAACCTACAAACGGCAAGAAAATGAAAATGCCACAACCAAAAAAATGACATTTGAAGTGGAAAACGACAACAGATTAAACCAGACCGATTGTTTTTTTTTTTGGGGGGGGGGGGGGTGGTGGTGGGGCGCGGCGGCGAACACACAACAACGACGACGACGACAAAAGACTACTGAAGACTGAAAAAAGACTAACGGCAGTAAATTGAAAAAGACATTGAAATTACAATTGACAAGAAAGTAGAGAAGGACGTTAGATTAGAAAACAGCAGTCACCGTAGAAACGACAAGAAAGTGAAAAACAACAAACCACGAAAGTAAAATGACACCAATTAAAAAACGACGCTAAGGGGGCGTTTGGTAAACGCATTGCATTTTGAAGACTGAAAAAAGACTAACGGCAGTAAATTGAAAAAGACATTGAAATTACAATTGACAAGAAAGTAGAGAAGGACGCTAGATTAGAAAACAGCAGTCACCGTAGAAACGACAAGAAAGTGAAAAACAACAAACCACGAAGGTAAAACGACACCAATTAAAAAACGACGCTAAGGGGGCGTTTGGTAAACGCATTGCATTTTGAAGACTGAAAAAAGACTAACGGCAGTAAATTGAAAAAGACATTGAAATTACAATTGACAAGAAAGTAGAGAAGGACGCTAGATTAGAAAACAGCAGTCACCGTAGAAACGACAAGAAAGTAAAAAACAACAAACCACGAAGGTAAAACGACACCAATTAAAAAACGACGCTAAGGGGACGTTTGGTAAACGCATTGCATTTTGATTGTATTTGAATGAAATTTGTTTTTTAAATGTTGTATTTGGTTGAAAAGTATTTGTTTTGTATTTGAATGAAATGTGTGTTTGGATGAAAAGTATTTTAGAGTTGAAAAGTTGATGTGATTGGTAAAAGTAGAGATAAATAGTAAAGTTAAAAAGTTGATGTGATTGTTTTAAAAATGTTTTGAATAGTAATTGTTTTCGTAGCACTGTTGTAAAATTTGTGTTTGGTGTAAAATTGTATTGTATTTGAGTGAAGTTAAAATGAAATTTTTTGCCAAATGCCCCCTAAATCAGAGCAAAAAAAAAAAAGCATAAAAACAACGATCCATGTGAAATAATTCTATAAAAGCAATGTTTCAGGACCTATTTCACATGGATTGTTTTAAAATAATACTTGAAAGGCAAGAAAGAAAGAGAGAAAATAACAAAAAAAAAACTTGAAAGGTAGCATGAAATTAAAAATAGGGGAACAATTTTTTTTTGAAGAACCGGGAATAATAAAACACGAGGAGTAATAGTATACTACTGATATAAGAGCAACCGTAGTTCAGATCAAATATTATTTCTTCTTTCCTCTTCTTCAATCTCATTACTACATTACAAACTCGAACGTTCAATTTGTACGTCTCAATATAGCATAACACGTTTGAGAAACAAAAAAGGTAGGAAGATGGGCGACCAAAATTGCAAAAGAAAAAAGGTTGGCATTTTCATCATGGAAAACTCCAACAAATTCTAAGATACATCATTCATACATACTATAATGCCGGACAAAAATGTTAAAAAGAGCACCCGTACGAACCCCAATCATGCTGTTAGCTTCTGCGAAACATGCTGGAGATTTAACGCAGCCAAGAGCCCTTGCCAGGTTTCTCCAGGTGCACCAGTCGCTTGAATATCAACAATTTTCCTCTGTTTTCTGTAGTAATCTTCCACTGCCTTACTCTGGACCAAAAGGACAAGGAAACGACAATCAGTCCCGTAGGAAAAGTCTCAACTTCATGTCAAATGTTAGGAATACAGTCTCAGTTGGATGTATGTTGAAAAGTTAGAATACCTGCTCTTTGTAGATATCAAACTTCTCCTTCATGATTCCTTCAGACTCAGTTGTGGATGATGCTTGCTGCCGATCATTTGAGTAGAGGTTCGTACTAGAACCTGCCACACTCCTACCAATGTATTCTTGACGAGGAGAGAAATTTCCGTTTCCTAGATTCTTCTTTTCCAAGGGATCTGCCGTGCTTCTGAAATTCACAACCAAATCAACATCGGCAATCTGATCAAGGATCTCCTGTATGGAAAAATGAAAACATGAATGCCAATGGATAACGGGTCAAAATCCAACATGAACACCAGGAAAAAATGCAATGTTAGGAAGATAATTTAAATCTATCCTCGAGTCGGTTTCTGTAGCAAATTTAAAAATTGGGAAACCACTAAATTTCAAGCACTTGCACATGCTAACAATAAAAAGCTCATTAAGACGAGAATTTCACTCCTTGGAATGCTTATTAGTTAATCCCCCAGACCAAAAAAAAGCCATATTCTTGGAACTTACAGCTTGAATTCTTGTTCTAGGGAGTCCATCCAAAATGAACCCAGTTTCACCTCTGTAGCCCCCTTCTTCAAGTCTCTTGGATAAGAGTGCAAATATTACTTCCTCGGGCACAAGCTTTCTCTCGTTCACCGCATCTACAATCTAAATCGCCGAAAAAGAAGAAAGATAAGGCAAAGAATGCTTTACCAGAATAATAAAAAAGGAAAGAGATTGAAATTTTCCTCAAAAGTAAAATAATTTGGTGGAAAACAACTTTCTTTATCCAATAAGCACGGAATATTAAAAAAAAAAAAAAAACCGAAATAAAAACATTTCCCACATTTTTGCGAACCCCCCTATTTTCTACTGGTAATGCAAAACATAGCAGATTTCACGCTTATAGATAATAACACTTAAAAAACGAATAAAAAAAAAAAGGTTCAGAGTTTGTAGCAGGCACGTTTGAACTCAACTAGAATATCAAATTTCAGAATATCTTTATGCATTTTAAGCAAAAGTACCAGAAAAGAAAGAAAAAGAAAAAGAAAAGTTCTTCTTTAAAAGAAATGGCAGCAGAATCAAAACAATTTTCAAAGATTAAATTCGCTAAATTAAAGATCAAAACTTTCCTGGTTAAGTTCCGAATTACCAGAAACAAATGGTAAAGAAACGAAATTCTGAACAGAAATCGAAGGGAAAAAAAAGAAATATTTTTCTGGAATTGGACCTGCTTGTAGAGAGAGGATCGAGGATTGAGCTCCTGGCGAACAAGAGTCCCCATGGAAATGTGAGGAACTTCTAGAAGCTTCGAGAGCCTATCAGCGTAGACGTGTTTCTTCGCGCCGCGGTCTCCGATCACCACCCACTGCACTCCTCTCCGCAGAAGCCATCCATTGGAGTCCACCATCGGCTTCGGCTCGCGCCGATTCCATTCCTCCTCTTCTTCGGTGTCGTAGTACTGGAGCTGAGCAGCGCATCCGTAGGCTCGACGGGACACGAGCCCTGGGAGACAGCGCGTCAGAGGAGCCGCAACAGCACCGAAGCGGCTGAGTCTGGTCATGGCGGCTGTGGGAGTTTGCGAAGGGTTTTAGGGAGAAAACTTCGACAGCGAGCAAATGGGAGAGGGGGGTGCTTTTTAGGTGAGGGAAGCAATGACCCAAGAGAGAAAAAAATAAATAAATAAATAAATAATTCAGACAAAAATAGACAGAGACATAGTATGTATCACTTCAAATTTAAAAAATAAAAAATTTTTTATTTTAAAGAAATAAATTTTTTTAAATTTTTATTTTTGATAAACTTTCTTAAATTTTTATATTTAAATATTTAAAATTTTTTAATTTTAAAAACTAAAAAAAATTCTTTAAATTTTTTTATTTATATAAACAATTTTCATATTTTAAAAAAAATTTCAAATCACTCTTTATTTTTCATATCTAAAAATTTTATATTTTTCAAAAATAAAACGCACACGTAAATAATTTCACCTTTGGGAGAGGAGAGATCTTTGGGATGAAAATACCCTTGAGAGTGAAGAGAATTTTGAGACGAAAGTACCCTTGTTTGGTTGAGTAAATTATAGGAATGCCGCTCGCTTGGTCGTGGTTCGGAGCGCGCCAAACTGGTGGTCCAGGCTAGTTCCGAGTGAGGGGTAAAGAAAAGGTTGGAATCGGGGGCTGCTGTGAACGCGTGTAATTCTTTGACAGCATGCATTTACTTGTGAGCCGTGACCTTGGTTCCAAAAAAAACATTTCTGTGTAGTTTGGATTAATTATTCATGTTACTTTATATTACAATGCGAAGAAATTTTTATATTATATTTAAATTTTAAATTTAATATAATTATTATTTATTATTTTATTTATTTATCAATTATATACATTTTTTAATTTATTTTTATCAATCACATTATGTATTATATTCAAAAATAATATAAACACAAATTATTTAAATGTATATTACATTTAATGAATTGCATTCCTATGTCATGCCAATTGAAACGTAATGTTAATTAAATGATAAATCCAAATGACACCAATCTTAAAATTCTCCATTTTTCTATATTTTTATCAAATTTAATGTGGTGTAATAATGTATAGTTATAGTTATTATTTAATTGTAATTTTTTATTGAGTAGAGATTGAAATATCAATTTTCTAAATATTAATATCACGTTTGGATTTGTTATTGTATTGATATTATAGTTGAATGCAGTATATATTCAGATATTTTGTATTTATATTTCATTCAAATGTAAAATATGTGATGTGATTGATAAAAGTATATAGAAAAATAGAGGAGAAGAGTATATGATATAATTAATAAAAGTATAGACGTAATTAGTAAAAGTATATAGAAAAAATAGAAAGAGCGAGTATGTGACATGATTGATAAAAGTAAATAGAAAAAATGAAATGATAAATAATAATTATATTAAACTTAAAATTTAAATATTTTGTTATTTAAATGCAATGTTTTACCATCCAAATTAAAATTACATTATATTTTAATACAGGACCAATGTAACGGTGAATTCAAATGATACGAAAGTATCAATTTATATCATAATGAATTGTATCCTTTCACTGATAGAACAAGCTTTCAATTTTAAAAACTTATAGTAAAAGAATAATAACTCATAAATCATATTTGTCGGTATTTAGAAATTAAGAGAGTTGATACTTTCCACATTTTTCATTCATATTTAATTTCATAATAGCATATCCAGGTCAAATCTTTTTGTTTCATTTTATTTTTTTCCAAAGATCTCTAGTGGTAATGGCACAGTAGTTTAACAAAATCTAGTTAAGGCTTTTCATGCTTACAACTTGTTGAGTTCGATTCTTAACCGTCTCACTAATGAAAGTGAAGCTTTTAAAATATGAGCAAAAAAAGGTTAAAAAATTGATGTAATAGTTATAACATATCAATATAGTATTTATTTTTAATATCTGCCCCAATTTTTTATTCTCTTTTATTTGTAAGGTGTTGGAAGGAATCTTCTATTTCGCTCAAATGGAGATACCATTGTTAAGACTTCCAGCGCACCAGAAAATTAATTAAAAAGTTTTTGTCCCCCCTCTTTCATGTTCACTATGGTCATGGTTCCATGCTTCCATCGAAGGCTAGAGGCTAACCAAGCCGTCATCACAAGAAGAAACAAAAGGCTAAGGGGGCATTTGGAGAAAATATTCAATTTTAATTTTACTTAAATACAATATAATTTTACACCAAATACAAATTTTACAACAGTGTTACGAAAATAATTACTGTTCAAAATATTTTTAAAACAATCACATCAACTTTTCAATTTTACTATTTATCTCTACTTTTACTAATCATATCAACTTTTCAATTCTAAAATACTTTTCATCTAAACACACATTTCATTCAAAAACAAAACAAATACTTTTTAACTAAATACAACATTCAAAAAATAAATTTCATTCAAATACAATTAAAACACAATGCGTTTACCCAACGTCCCCTAATTGATGGAATGAACAAATCACGTGCCAAACATTGAATCGGCAGATGAAGAATGAGGAATCACAGGAACATGAAAAGTCAACGGTTGGTAGATTGCTACGTGGATTAAAGAAGGCTGATCCACGTGGCGATATCTATCAATCAATGTCATTTTTTTTTATTTCAACAAGACATCACTGGCTACCCGTTGATGAATGAATGTGCTGGTTTGCATTTTATGATTCTAACGTAAACATTTTGGGCATTTTTGGACCATAATACCATTATTATTTTCTTTAATTACTCGTCCTTTGGTTTAAAAAATTTTTACTTACAGATATTGCAATTATATATGTCTTTTGTTTCGCCATCTAGTGTGGAATTGCACCTTGTATGGCAAATAGAAGACAAACAAGGGCCAAAATTGGAGAGCCTATAACAAATGGAATTGGCATTTTGACAGAGGTCAGGAGTTTTGCTTTAGTTCAAGGCAATTACATCTTTGGTACAAGGGAAAGTTAAAAAATATCTACGGTCATCAAGCAACAAAATAGTTGGAGAGGTTGTGGTAAAGCCTCACAATTTGCTATAGGGTTATTTTTTAACCGTTTAGATATAATTTAACAGTTGAGATTTATATACACATAATAATTATGAAAATATAGATTTAGAAATTAAAAACAAAATTCAAGAATTTTTTTTTGAAAAGTTAATCTTAACTTAGATGAGTGACCCACCTCCACCCGTCGATGACGAGCTCCCCTTCTCTTGACAACCTTCTCTGGCTGCCCCATGCCAATAGACCCTCCACCCAATGCCTCGCTATCGTCCTTATTGCTGTCGTCACCTTAGGAACTACCTCTGACTGCATCTTCCACCACAAGCAGTCTCTTGCAATCATCCTTTCTCTCGATCTCTCTCTCCTACATGGTGTGGAAGGTGATTGGGTGAAGATCCAATTGTATTCAAACCAATAGTGGAGGAGGTCTGCGTTCTAGCCGATGTCGAGTCACCTCTTGGCAATGTCCAGAGGGTCTGACTTGGCGAAATCGCTTCTCCCCTGACGAAGAAAAAGAAGAAAAAGGAGTTTATTTTAAAATATATTTTTTTGCAATCCCATATATAAATTATTGGTTATTATAATTACTATAGGTTAGTGATATTTTAATCAGTAGATTAAATCTAGGTAATCTAAAAAAGAACTAGTAAACCCTCTCAATTGAGTTTTATCACAATCTTTTTTTATTTTATTTTATTGGGCATTCTTTCCATTTTTTTTTATTGCAAAGCAGTCCTTCCATTTAACATTTATGTTATTGTCGTGTCATGCTTATTTGCATTATTTCTATGTGAACATACATTCTCTCTTTAATTATGGGTTTATTTGCCATGCCCCTAATCTGTTAGGAGAAGACCAAAATGGTGCCGGAAAACGACACTCCGCCGGCGACGACACATCCATGGGGTGAAAGCAGCCTTAGAAATCGCAGATCTGGGACTCCGCAGCCGTAGATCTCAACGCTGCTCCGTCTGCCGCCTTCACGACGTCCACTGGCGAGGCCTGACGCTGATTGGGGCGACGAGAGCCGCCGTTGCTACGTCCACCGACGGGCATGCTTAGTTCGCGCGAGAGATACAGTGGGAAAGAGAAAAAGGAAGAGGTTATGTGTGGATGTGGAGAGAGAATAACTATCTTTTTTCAATGAAAGAGTTATTAAAAATAACTATCTTATCTTAATGAGAAAATTTTAAATATTTATAATTTTCCATGTTTTAAAACACCTGCTATATATTTTCTGTACAACTTATGGTATATGCTACAATTTCTCTTGTTGTACCAATGAAAACAAGAAACTATTATAGGTTTCAAAATAATGAGTAAGAATACGTTAAATATGGGGAAGAGAAGATAAAAAAATATCTTTGAATTGCTCTTTTATAATAATGTATAATAAAAATTTAGTTATTCACCAAATAAAAATTATAATTTAGTCTAGAATAGTTATTATTTTTTGTAGTTCTTTTTGTAGTAGGAAATTTTAATTTAAAGGGGTATTCTAAAAATTAAATACGGTGAATGAATGAAATCATATATACTCTGATACTCATCTCTTAATAGTTCTGATTATAGGTAATCTCAACCACTTTCTAACTCAACTATATCTCATTCTCAAATCTCTTGTGTACTTTAACTCTCTCTGAAGGCAACTTTCAATTTCCAACTTGTTAAACCTTTTTCTTTTATTACTTAACCCATGTTTGTACATAGTTTGAACCCATGTTTGTACTACTTTTTAAAAAGATTTTTATTCAACTTTAATTTTTAGCTATTTCAAAATCTATGACATGCTTATTTTTTCTCTAACCCAAACACCAATAAAAAAAACATATTTTAAAATGAAAATATTTGTAAATAAGCATTTCAAAATTATGTGCCAAATAAAAATGTAGATTATGGTAGCTTTTATGGCTTAAAGTTTTGATAGTTAATTTACAGGTTGGCCATCGTTCGCTTTAGTCTTTATACCGTGGTGAAGTAAAGTATAGATTCTCCTAAGCTCATTCCAGGTCTTTGTTCATAAAACATAGGACACAAGGGACACTAGTTATCATATCCCCCGAACAAAGATAGAGGGAGCTCTTTGATATTGAGAACAAAATGCGGAAAAAGAATTCTAAAACCCATTTTAGAAGCAAAAAAAAAAAAAAAAGTAATAGTTTATTATTAGGTAATTACACACTTGTACGTCATAGTTTTGGCTATTTTTCAATTTGTTTTAAAAAAGTTTAAATATATCAAATTTGAGAAAAATATTTCTATTTCATTCTCACACATTCTATGGATGAAAGAAAAAACAGGGGTAATAATTTGCCCGAAATTATTTTTGAAAATTTTTTTTCTTGAAAAAATACTTGAAAATATTTTAATATTTAATTTAAAGAAATTTTTTTTGAAATTTGTTATCTTGTTTTAGGGGTTTTGGTGTTTTTTTTTTTAAAATGTATAAAAATCTTTAACAAACTATTAAAGAGTATTTATATTGTTTTGTTCAATTTGTTTCCATTTACAATGTACGTGAGGGATGGAATTGAAATAAGCTTTTTTTTTTTTTTTCAAAGAATACGTTTTTATATTTCCAAAAGAAAAAAAAAAACATAGGGATAATTTGAGAAATAATTAAAACTAGACGGTATATATATGTTTTTTAGAAAATACATTTTTTAGAAAGTACTTTTTTCATTTTCGAAAATGAAAATTTTTAGATGTTCAGATACAGAAATTTAGAAAGGTCTAGAATGAAAATTTTTTTATTTTTCAATTTTGGAGGTGCCAAACAAACAGAGCAATAATATGTTAGCACTTATAAAGTGAAGCCGACCGTTCGCTCTGCAATGATTAATAATTTGTAGTCCTTTTCTTAGATAATAATTGGAAGTCCTTGAACTTTATTCTATGAGTATACACATCGGATTCTTCAAGTATTCCTATTGCTAGATGTATAAATTGGCCGTGCCCATCCTTGTACAGCCATACACTAGGAAACTGAGCTTTGATCAAGAGAGCTGTTTTCCAGAAGATAAGGGTGCATGGTGCCATTTGAAGGTATTATTAATTTTCTCATTATGTGTTACTAATTTAAGTACACGTTTGGTACTAGCATTTTTTTAGCATTGTATTTAAATGCAATGCAATTTTCCCCCAAATACAAAAACATTTCATTCAAATACCAATCACATCACATTTTAAATCTAACACAATCACTATTTATTATTTCACTTTTTCTATTATTTTTATTAATTACATCATATATTCCTTCTCTCTCCTTTTTTTCTTTCTACTTTTATCCATCACATCACATATTTATTATTAAAATACAATTCAAATACTTTTCCTCCAAACACACATTGCATTCAAATGCAATGCTAATGCTTTTTCTCCAAATACAAATTGCATTCAATGTATTACATTCAAACGCAATGCAAATACAATGCGTTCACCAAACGAACCCTAAGTTAGATTTTTGGAGGAAGGCAAGTAGCACGTAAGAGTACTTAATCTGGAATAGGAAACTATAAACAAACAAAGTCCACTTTAAATCTCTTTAAGTAATTAGTAATACAATTTTTAAATAAGTAATAACTAGTTATTTCTGGATCTAGTTATAAAATTTAAAAACATGTTATTTACTTCAATCATTAACTAAAAACTGTTATTTACTATAATTTTCATCATGTATCTAGGCACATGTATCATACTAATGCCGTATTTTTATTTTTAAAAGAAAATCATGAGATTGCATTTCTTACGCTGGATTTGGTATACTGCTAGATATATATATTTTTGTATTACAATAGTATATTTTTGTCCCATTTCCAAATCATATTCTCTGTTTCTTCATTTCCTTTCTAAAGTTCGGTTATATATCTTTCGCTGCAGTGATCATCAGGCTAAAATATTTAAGAATATATTACAATTAGATACATAACATAATATGGCTGCCGCTAAAGGAAAGATCGATGTGGACGCGCTGACAAGGAAAATAGAAGGAAAGCTGTCAGTTAAGAAGTCCTTGTCACCTCAGTGCAGCATCTTCAAAATCCCAGCCATACTCTTGAGGCACAACCAAAAAGCTTATGAACCCAATGCATTTTCCTTTGGTCCCTTCCACCACCAGAAAGAAAACCTCAAGCCCACAGAAACCGTCAAGGCCAAATATTTGCACGACCTTATTTCTCGCCTCTCTCCTCCAAATGATCCAAATCCTGCTCAAACGACGACTTTAATGATCAAGAAATTCACGGAAGCCATCAGCAAAAAGTCGGAGGAGGCCCGCCAGTGCTATGCTGGACCCATTGGCATGGAGGAAGATCAATTAGTAGAGGTTTTGGCGGTTGACGGTTGCTTCATCATCGAGCTTTTCCGCAAGAACGCGCACGGAGATCTCAGAGAAGAAAACGACCCAATATTCTCCATGTCTTGTCTGCTTCAATTTCTTATGCATGATCTAATATTGCTAGAGAACCAAGTACCCTGGATGGTCCTTGAAATTTTGTTTGAATTGACGTCTACATCCATAGACAAGAATAACCTTGTTCACCTAGCCATCGATTTCTTTGGTAACATTTTCTCAACCCAACCAACTCCGTATTATACTCTACTTTCACATCCACACAAACACATTCTTGATTTGTTGAGAAATTCATTGGTTTTGAATTCTCGAATATTCGAAAACAAATTTACTGGTCCGGGAATTATCCCGCAGCCTATAAGTCCTGCTACAATTCTGGAGGCATCCGGAATCAAATTCAAGTCGGAAACCTCAAATTCAAATTCCATCTTGGAAATTGAATTCAACGAGAAGGATGGTGTTTTGAAAATTCCGACTCTGTTCGTCCAAGAAACGACAGAGATCGTATTTCGAAATCTCATCAGCTTAGAACAGTGTTGTCCTAATTATAAACCGATAATCATTTCCTACGTTATTTTGTTGGACCAACTCATCCGTTCCAGAGAGGACATGGAGATACTTTGCAGAAGTGGGGCAATCTATAACTGGGTGAACGACGATGATACAAGATCCTTCAACAAGTTTTACATCGACACTTTTGTCAAGGAATTCTTTTATGTCAAACTTACAAATGATGTCAATAAATATTGCCAAAAACCTTGGCATAGATATCGAGTGCTTACGAGTGACTATCTCAAGCATCCATGGACTTTTATTACTGTCAATGCTGCCACTTTCGGACTGATTCTTACCCTCATGCAGACAGTGTTTGCCATCATTAACAAAGGATAGCTTATATTAATGATCTTGCACTGTTGATCGGCCGTAAATTTTTCTTTTCTTCTTCTACTACTTCTTCTTCTATTTTTTGTTTTTTTAATTATCAAAGACGAGCAAGTAATATTGTACACTTTATACTTGTCGTTAATTTGTTTTGTGATGTTATAATATAAACTTTGTATCTGTAATTTTTTTTTTTTTTGGTTTTTAAACTATTCCTATGTCATTTTTCTTCTTTGGGGTTCGTGTATTTCATCTATATTATAAATAATAGATAAGTTGTTACATGTAGTTGCGATTGATATTTACGTCTTTCACCAAAACCGCTCGTTTATATTCATCTTTTCTTTTATTCTTGGATTGCTTTTCTATTTTTTTTTCTTACTTTATATTTCTTTTCTTTTTTGTTTTAGGCTGTAAGGACTTTTTTTTTTCCCTGCTTATGTAATAATTTTTTTACTTATTATATATATACACACACACACACACACAATGTCTGTTTTCTGTTTAGTCTATTTCCACACACCCTAAAAAAAAAAAATGAAATTTTAAATTGCCCTTATTATTCCAAAAAATTCCGAAACTATAATCTTTATCATTTTTTTCACCCACCAAGGAATAGGTGATTCTTTTTTAAGTAATCCCACCCAAAATAGGTTGCAATTTCCAACCACTCACTAACTCAACGAGATCTCAACTTCCATTCTAGCCCAAAAAAATAAAATAAAAAATAAAAAACAAACACTAAACTTCTAATTTACCCAATGTCTCATGAAACTTTTCCTGCTAGGTAGACTACTGTATTTTTTTCTTCTTCTTCTTCGATGAAATTACAGGTTACAATCTCTGAGACTCTGATCACTTTCTAACTCAACTAGATCTCATTCTCATTCTTTAAGTTGCTTCAGCTTTGAGGGTGTGACACCCCCCGCCTCGCACAGGAGATGTCACTGAAACTTTACTACTTTACTTCTTCTTTTTCAAAACATAACATAATAGATTGCGGAAATATTTTTTTTTTAAACCATCAATACACATAGTACTACAATTTCCTCAAAACTAAATTATCATAGTTGGAAACTATTTTATATTACTTGCATATAATAATATCATATTGTATTAGAAATAGTTAAAATCAAATATAGCAGTGTATTTTATACAATATCATACAATTGTACTTTTCTTTTTCCTTTTTCTTTTTCTTTGCAGAATTAGCCTGGCAAGTCCATAACCTTGTAGCATGACACCGGCACTTCATCCCTGCAGTCCAATCCTTACACTGTGGCTCAGGTTACAGGTTGTTTACCTCGATTACCTGAACACGAACAAACTGGTGAGCTATATGCCCAGTAAGTTCAGACATAACATTTAAAACAATAAACATCATAATGCAACTCAACAAATATGGATGGAGTTCATTATGCTTAATTTACATTTACATTTTTCATTTACTATGTCTATGGACCCGTTTTGGTCGTACCTTAAGCGCGCTGTAAGAGAGGCCTGGGAGCAACCCTGACTCTCCCTCATCTATGGTATGTCTTTTGCTTCGACATAAGGTAACCTCCCCTTGCGAGAAGCCGGTACGCCAAAACATTAGGTTTTCATTACCCTATTGTTTATTGTGTAATGCTACTTACTATGACATCTTAACTGTTCCAGTGTATATATTTAAGATTCATGTACTCAATGTTATGCCCATTCAGTCCAAAAATACTGTTTAAAACTCATCATCCACGCACTTAAATATTGGGGCGTGATTGGGACTGGAAATGAGGTACAAAACTTTAAGTATACATTTTTGGAACAGTTGGAGCACCTGGCATTCATCCTCGAGCGCCTGGCCCTTCAGCTTATTTTTCTGCAAAATTTTGGACAGAAACCTCAGCGCCCTAGCGCTCCCCTTGTAGCGCCTGGCGCTTTTGAAAATCCGGTGTAAGCGCCTGATGCTCATACCCTAGCGCCTAGCGCTTTCGTCAATTTTTACACTAGCGCCTGGCGCTCCTACTGGATTTTTGACACCAATTTCGGCTGAGAGCTCAGCGCTGGGGCACTCCTTAGCCAGCGCCGGGGCACTTCTTAGCCAGCGCCTAGCGCTTGGCTCCGGCTAAAATAGGCTTTTAAACACATTTTGACACAAAAACCATTTCATACACATACAAGTAACCCTAAGACATGTCTAATGCATTTTATGGTCAAAAATCCATAAAACATCATCATGTACACATAACACATTAATACATACTCGTACACTCACCAATTTAGGAGTTTTAACGAGTTCATAACAACATATAACTTTTCTAGTCAAAGAAATTAGGCTATACATGAATTGAAGTTTCAAAAACAATATAGGGTTCCAGTTGTTCATGTCCAGACATTTAAATACCAGAACTTACCAAAAATCTGCTAATGTTTCCTTAGATTGATCTCTTGGTTTCCTTTCCTTGGTTTCCAATCGTTGTCCTATAATGAAACAGTTCGACTTTCAGTGAAATGTTTATAGGTCAACACTAGAGTATTTAAACATTTCTTATATACATTATCATCTTTAAACCCTTAGCCTTAGTTATAAGTCCGAAAATTTCAGCATTATAACGGCTTAAATCCTTATTTTCCCATTGTGCCAAAACGACTTAAATTACGTTATTGGACACAATTTTCATTATAAACCTGCTCAAAATCCCAGTACACAATAACAATCTATTTCCATGTATTCTATATAACATAACCTTCACATCTTTTTCAAACTTAGGGTTTTTGTTCACAACCCTAAATTTTGTTTGTCTTTCTTTCTTTCAACACCTATATACAACACTATTTCATTTCCTAATTCACAATACCAATCCATTATCTTTTCATAAGGGTTTTCAACCCTCTTTTTCATTTCAAATCCCCCCGTATGCAACACATTTGTTTTCAAAAACTAATCCCACAAACACTTCAAAAACAAGTTTAAAACATGTTTTTCCATATGAATTTCATCAAAACACTCAAAACCATTCTAACCCCATTTTATTCCACTATTCCCATAAGCATAAAAACACTTAAAAACAAGCATTAAGACAGGATTTTGAAAGACTTACTTGAGTTTTAGGGTGAAGACTCCTCAAGATGAAGTTTCCTCACACCTTTTCTTTAAAATTTGTAACTTTTGAAAATTTAGAAATTTTGGTGGCTTTGGGAATGTGGAGAAAGTGAAGAGCAGGGGAAAATGGTGGTTTTCTACTGTGGGGGACGTGGGAAATCAGAGAAAAAGTTTATAAAAATCCTTAGGGATCATTTTACAATTTTTAAAAATTTTGGGATCAAAATGAAAATTTTTTGGGGGTATTTTTGCAAATTTTTGGGACTTTTTCAGTTTTGAAATACAGCTGTTTCTCCCCCCCCTCTTCCACGTGCATGGTCAGCCATGCTTTGCATTAAATGAAAAATTCTTTCCTTAATAGAAATTTAAGGAAAATGATAAAAATTCCCTTAATTTTCTTAACCTTTGGATCAAAATGAATCTTTGATCTCAACCATTGATTTTTATATTAATAAGAAAATATTATTTGTTTATACAGTATAGGTTTTTCTTTAATTACAGTATAATTTTCATCTGTCGAAATTTTGACCGAAAAGCTATATTGGCCAAATTTCGCTGTTTACCTCCTGAAATGCTATCCAAGCATTTCGATTCATTTATATCATTTAAAACACTCCATAAACCCTAGATATTTCATTATTTTCTATCTAGGGTCTATGGTTGCCACATTTTAAATCTCAGTAAAATTCTGTTTTTCGATATCGAAAATGCACTATTTGAGACGTTTCGATTCGAAAATCGTTACATTTATAACCATAAAACATTTATCAACTCTAATAAATCATCATTAGAGTAAAATATATATATTTACATCACACTAATATAAATAAATTTCTACTATACAGTGACCCTGAGAACAGTTAGAAAATCTCGGTTGTCATAGAGGGCAACTTCAGACTTTATCCAATGTCCCGTGAAACTGTCTGTTTGGTAGACTGCTTTACTTTTTGGCGGCCCTTGAATTTTAGTAGCTAATTTACAGGCTAGCCATTTAACATAACGACTGATAATTTCTGAAATGACGTGATAACATGAGGACTGGAAAATGACAAGGGTTTGGGCGATCTGTTTAACTTTTGGATCATTTTCTAGTTGAAAAATATAACATCATTGTTAGGTTTTTAATATTGAAATTTATGGTAAGTTAGGAAAAAGTAAAAACGTTTATGAATTTAAATGTAGGTTGTATTGCAAAATGTTGCAACAACTTTTGCAACAATCATGTTACAGGTTTGAAACAGATCATTTCTTGAAGATTTTTTGGAATTTGACTTGGATTAGGATTGACTTGGCAAATTAAGTTAGAATGTGATCCGAAGAGATATTTAAAGATTGAATAAAGTTGTAAAAGGAAAATCGAATTTAAACAAGATTTCTTAATCCTATTTAAATTAGAATTTTAAAAATCTAAGATTTGTTTTTAAATAATTACGATTTTAATCGAGAAAATCATGCAGATAATTTTGGTAATTGATTCGAATAATTTTGATAAAAATTTGTTTCCTAAAGAAAACAGGTTTTAAATTTGAATTTTGAGATTATTATAAAATATGTTGTAATATTATTTGTAACAAGTTCAAATTTTTGAATAAAATCTGAATTTTGAAGACAAAATCTAATATGACATTAGAGTTCTATATATAGTATCAAAATGGTCGTACTTGGTGTAGAGAGCACATATTACAAACGTGATATTTTGAGTTTTTGAAGATTTTGAAACTTTTTACGTTTTTTACGTCTTTTGGGAGAAAGATTTGACGTCTTCGAGAAGAGACAAAAGCAGTTGAATATATGCTAGCAAGAGGATTTTGTTGAACGAGTTCATTGATTGGATTTTAAGACGACTGGCGGCAACAATAAAGAGGGAGTTTTTAGATTGCATAAGATCATTAGTATTTGTAATCATTTTTATAGTTAATGAAAAGTTCATCGTCCAGGCTTGGCCTCAAGGAGTAGGTAAATTAAACCTTGTAAACATTACATGTCTCCTTTATTTAATTTCTTTTAATAATTAATTAATTGAGGAAATTAATTAAACTTGATAAATAAATTAAAATTAGATCTTACAATCAACCTGCTTTTTTGTTTAGATGTGTATATATGTGTATGTTAATTATTTATGCTTGGAAAGAGGAAAGAAAAGTGAAAGGAAGAAATGGTACATTATTTAGATGAGGGAGATTAGGAAGGAATGAGAGGTTCTTTTTTTCATGATGTTTGGTATAGTAAGAGGGAAATAAAGTAAAAATCATTTCTCTTATTTGGTATAGAGATGCAATAGAAACGAAAGAATAAATTTTATTTGTAAAATAATAACTTTATCCTTTATTAATTAGTTTATTATTCTTTCAACCAATAAAATAATCTTTGTCATTAATATTGTTGTCATTTTAGTCCATAATCAATAAGACAAATAGATTCTCTTTAAAATCTCCTCAATTTTAAGAGATTAAAATCGTGATTTTTTGAGGGGTTAAGAGTCCCTCCTCTAATCCCTTTTTTCTTTCTTTTTCTCCTATCAAACAATCATAATTATCATAAAATTTTCACAAATCTCTCCATCTCTATTCTTCCTTCCTTCCATTTTTCTCTCTTAGCAAACATAGCCTTAAGAGATTTGGAAAATGGTCTAAATCAGTAGAATTAATTGAATATGTTTCAATGTTATTGAAACGCTTTTTGGTCAATACATACAGTAGAATTACGTAGGTTGTACATCCAAGTTCTAAAGAAAAACTGTTGGGTTTTACCATTTAATTTTCTTCTTTCGTAAGTAACACCTCTATCAGTTATAAAGTAAAATATTTTACCAAACACCAGTCCATCTTATAGTAAATAAATGATTGAAAAGGAGAAGAAGGAAAAAAAAAAAAAAAGAAACTCTGATTTTGAGTAAACTATTAAAAGAAGAAAAAATATTATGAAATACTCATTCTCACCGCTAAATTATCCGTTGTTAAATTGGCCTTATCAACACAGCCATGAACTAGGGAACTGAGCTTTGATCCATAAAGCCTAGAGGAAAAGGATCTCATTTGGAGGCATTGGTTATTTTTCTCATCATTACATACTAACTTAGTTAGACGTTTCAAGGAAGACAATCAGTACTTAAAAATTAATTGCCGGAGTAGAAAACTTCATATAAACACAGTCGACTTTAAATCTTTCTTATTAATAAGTAATGCCAGACAAAATTCCTGATTTGGTTATGATTTCTAAAAATTTTTATTGGAAAATAGAGTACTGTTACTCATATTCACCTCTTACACTAGATTTGTAAGCATTTTTGATTGAGGATCCGAGCATACCTATTGAAAAGATGGTCAAACTTTTATTTATTTTTTTTAAATTGAAGAATAGTCGGTAAACCATTAATATGGTTATGCTTTCAATCAATGATCAATTGAACAAGATTTGAGACAGTTATATAATATTATACTTATATATAAGTTTTTTTTTGTTCAGTTCTTTTCACGAGAAGATGTTTTTTTTTTTTTTTTGAATTTCAGAAGAAAGAATTTAAACTTTATACCTTATGATGGAGTTATGTATAGAATTATCATTAAAATATGTCTGTAGCTATCATAATAAAAAATTTTAATTTAAAAGGATGTTTTTAAAGCAAATAAAGTATGCGAGCAGAACCATAATATTTACCTTTTAGGAGGTATTTGGATAACGCATTGTATTCACATTATATTTGAATGTAATGCATTAAATACAATATGTATTTGGATGACAAGAATTTGTATTACATTTAAATGTAATGTTTGTTTACATGAAAAGTATTTAAATTGTGTTGTATGTAATATGATTAATAAAAATAGAGAGTAAAAAGGGAGAGAGAAAGAGAATATATGATGTGATTGGTAAAAGTAGTAAAAAAAATAAAAGATGAATAATAATTGTATTGGATTTAAATTTTGATATAATTGATATTTAAATATAATACTTTTATATTTAGATAAAAATTATATTACTTTTAAGTACAATACGAATACAGTACTTTTACTAAACACTCATTTAATAGTACAAATGCTAATCTTACTTTTTAAACTCTCATTCTCTAATTTACTTCAACTCTGAGGGCAACTTCAAATTTCCAACTTGTAAAACCTTTTCTCCATTTTCTTCTTTTTTCTTTTATACTAAAGTTTTAATTACTTAGCTCCCATTTGATATTTCGGCTGTTTTAAATCCAGTTTTTAAACTTTTTTAATGGTATTTTTTCTACATTGATTGAATTGTGAATTTGAATATATGATATCCAAACAGACTCTTAAAATGCGGTAGCTTTTGATGGTTTAAAGCCATAAATTGTAGTAGTTAATTTACAGGTTGGCCGTTTAGCACAATACGCTTTAGTCTTTACACTGTGGTGAAGTTAAGTATAGATTCTCCCAAACATATTCGAGGTCTTTGTTCATAAAACAAAAGACATTCGATTCCGAAATACATATTCTCCCGCTTTGTTTCCGTTTCCAATATGGGTATTTATATACGGTTTTGTTCATTTTTTTATCATTCACAAAGTACGTGAAGGATGACGTTGAAACAAAAATTAGTATTGTTACGTAAGTAATCCTATATTATTTTATATTACATAATATATTAGCACTTTTGTAAAGTGAAGCTGACCATTCACGCTTCAATGATTAATAACTGGATTCTTCAAATATGCCTATGGCTAGATATATAAATAGGTGCTAATCCTTAATGTACAGCCATAATTTAGGAAACAAACTGAGCTTTGATCCAGAGAGCTGTATTCCGGAAGATAAGGATGGAGCCATTTGAAGTTATGATTAATTTTCTTATACCTGCTACTAATTTAAGTTAGCTTTTTGAAGGAATAAAGACAAGAACCAGTTAATTAACCCGGAATAGAACACTATAAGTAATAAGTAATACTAGCCATACTTTCTAAAAAATATATCTAGCTATCTTTGGATTGCTTATATATGGTTCAAAAATTTTATTACTAACTAGAAGTAAAAGAATTTGCTATTTACTTCAAATATTTTAAAACATGTTATTTATTTTAATTATTTACCAAAAACTGCTATAATTTATCACAATTTCTAAACATAATTTCAGTCTGTATATAGCAACTTTTATATGACAACTTTTCTCATAACAAATATAATAATTATCATCTCTGGAAAAATATGTAGCATTGTTCTTCTGAGAAAATTATTCAAATAGATCTCTGTATAGTATGTCTTGACACATTTATTATGCTTAAGCTGTAATTTGTTTGTTTGTTTTTTTTTACCGGAAAATCATGAGATTTCATTTCTTGCTCTGGATTTGGTACTGCTACATATATAGGTAACTAATAAGAATTAGGATATTGTAGTACACTTTTGTCCCGTTTCCAAATCAAGTTCTCCGTTTCTTCATTTCCTTTCTAAAGTTCAGTTATATATCTTTTACTGCAGTGATCATCATACTAAAATATTGAAGAATATATTACAAATTAGATACATAATATAATATGGCTGCCGCTAAAGGAAAGATCGATGTGGACGCGCTGACAAGGAAAATAGACCTTACTCTTGAGGCACAACCAAAAAGCTTATGTACCCAATGCATTTTCCTTTGGTCCCTTCCACCACCAGGAAGAAAACCTCAAGCCAAATATTTGCACGACCTTATTTCTAGCCTCTCTCCTCCAAATGATCCAAATCCTGCTCAAACGACGACTTTAATGATCAAGAAATTCACCGAAGCCATCAGCAAAAATTCGGAGGAGGCTCAACAGTACTATGCTGGACCTATTGGCATGGGGGAAGATCAATTAGTAGAGGTTTTGGTGCTTGATGGTTGCTTCATCATCGAGCTTTTCCGCAAGAAAGCGTATGAGGATCTCAGAGAAGAAAACGACCCGATATTCTCCATGTCTTGTCTGCTTCAATTTCTTATGCATGATCTGATATTGCTAGAGAACCAAGTACCTTGGATGGTCCTTGAAATTTTGTTTGAATTGACGTCTACATCCGTAGACAAGAATAACCTTGTCCACCTAGCCATCGAGTTCTTTGGTAACATTTTCTCAACCCAACCACCTCCGTATTATACTCTACTTTCACATCCACACAAACACATTCTTGATTTGTTGAGAAATTCATTGGTTTTGACTTCTACTATACAAAAGCATGAAACTGATTTCAAGGACAACATTGAGCATATGCCTTCAGCCACAACTCTTGACGATTTTGGAATCAAATTCAAGATGGATGGCGCCTCAAAATCAATACTGGATATTCAATTTAATGAGAAGAAAGGTGAAATGACAGTTCCACCGCTATTAATTCAGGAGACAACGGAAACTGTATTTCGAAACCTTATCGGTCTGGAGCAGTGTTGTCCTAATTATGCGTCTATAATCACTTCGTATGCTGTTCTGTTGGACAACCTCATCAACACTCATAAAGACATGGAAATTCTTTGCAAGAATAGGGCCATTACCTCCTGGCTGAACATTGACAAGGCTACCAAATCGTTCGATAATCTCTATGTTGACACTTACGTCAAGGAATCCTTTTATCGCCACCTTACTCGTGAAGCGGATAAATATTGCCAGCGAGGTTGGAACAGAAATCGAAGATCGCTTGTGCGTGACTATATCAAGCCCCCATGGGTACTTGTTTCGATCATCGATGCGTCTATTAATGCATTGATTCTTTCCTTCCTGCAGACCTTGTTCACCATCATGGATAAAAAATAGATATCATTGTATGTCGTTCACTAGTACTATTTCATGTTGATCAAGAATGTACCAAATCGGCGAGAAGAAAATTATCATCGTGGGTTTTTTTTTTCTTTTTCTTTTTCATCTTGTATTTGCAATGTTTCTATTGATGAATTATTTTGCAAATATGATCTTGTTTTGCATCAAACATTCTAACTTAACCAAAAAAAAAAAAAAAGAAAAAAGAAAAAAGAAAAAATATATGAAAAAAAAAAATCTTTCTGTGCATGAAGAGGCAAGGAATTTAAGCAGCAAAGAGACTAAAGTAATCATAATGGTAATTCCTTTAATTTTAGGTGTTTTGAAAAACCTCATCTAACTGCATTTGCTATTAACTGTTTCCATTTATGTAACGTACTTTTCTTACATGAATCTCGTCTATTTTGGAATCTACGGAAAAGTATTCACACCGAGGCGCTGAAACAATAATTATTATTTTCCACTTTATTCTATGAGTGAACAAGTTGAAATCCTCAAGATATTCCTATATACTATAATCAAGAATATATTATTATATATAAATATGTCGTAATATGCATGAAGATATATATAAAAGAGAAAAATATAAGGATATAATATATAAGAGAGCTATCTCATGCCTTGCTCAGCCATATTCAGAAGATCAGGTTGCCATTAATCCAGGCATGATTTTTGTTGAGATTGAAAATGGCTTCTTGTTAAACTAATTAAGTAATAAAGAATTATTAAACTAGATCAAGAATTAATTAAATAATCACAAAAAAAAAAAAAAAAAGATCAAGAATCAACACGAGATTTTGTAGTATTTCGGACAATATGTCAAACGTTTACTTTGTGCCTTCTATGATATACATCCAATAAACCGATACAAATTCTCTGTACTATTATTTTATTCGCCATCCTAATGGCTTTTATCTTAGGTTTGATTTATTTACTTACTTTTTTTTTTCATTCTCTCTCTCTCTCTTTTTACTTTTAATCTCTTTTTTTACTTTTAATCAAAATTTCGCTTAATTTTAAGTCCTTCTTTTTCTTGTTAATAATAATAATAAGTTTGAAGCGCATGTATATATATATATATATATTTTAAGGTGTTGTCACGTACTCAAAGATTTGGTAATAGCTAGTACGCCGAAACATACAACAGAATCACATGAAATTTGTTTGTAGCAACATTAAAGATTTTTAAGGCTCATTTGGGGAGTATCTCTAGACATTTTTGGCCATATATTCAATATTTTTTCCCATCTTACCACCATCTTTTACTATTTATATCTTTAGAATTTTATAATAAACTTAAACTTTAAAAGTTCATAAATTTGTATATACAAATCCAACTGAGATTTTTTTTAATTATATAAAATTTTGAAAGAAATAAAATAAGATTTATATTGATATTTTTTACAAATAAATTTTTAAAATTTTATATTTTTCACTTCAAATAGTTTTTTTTTCCTCTTAAATACATTTTCCAAAACTTAATTGATTCCAACAAAAAAAAAAATTTGCCTCCACACTTCCCAAACGGGCCTTAGAAATAGTATATAATATGAAACTCAGTTTTGGTGGTTTTGGATTTTGCTTAGAATTGAAAACCGTACTGATATAAATAATTGAAACATTCTAACTTGCCAAAAAGGGAAAAAAATATTTGAAAAATCTTTTCAACATTTAAAAAAAGAAATTCTTTTGGGCAAGGGCAGGAGGTCCTCAGTTTTCTCCTTTAGTGTTGAGACTTTTATATATTTTAGATTTCATATTGTTGATAATTTTACACACGCAAGTGTACGTATCGCACAAGTAATAAAGATGTGAGTAAGTATCGTTCCCATGGAGACTAAATTACCCTCAATTGCTAATTACCAATCTAATTTATCCTAATTCTATCCAAACAAACAAAAGATGATTTTTCAATACTTGAATAAAAATACGAATGAAAATAAAAATAAATTTAATTAAAGCAAAATTGAAATTAAACTGAATTAATATGGAAGAACTATTAAAGATTGAATAACCTAGATTTGTGATTTCTCCCTAACAATCCCTTTAGATGCAAATCCCTTCTTTTTCTTATTTAATTTTCCTAAATGATTACCAATCAAGAACACGCATGTCTTTATAGTCTCTGTCGATGGCCATGCAAAAATACCTCTTTTATCCAACCCACTATATGTCTATGTGAATTGAATTCAAGAAATTCATTAAGATCAAGTTCTCATATGATTGCACATGAACATAGGTATATGTCTATCCTACAATTACATATGTCATTCTATCTATGGTATAAACACAAATAACTCTGTCGATATTATAAGCATTCACATATCATTCTCAAAGGTAGCCAATCTAAGAAAAAGCATTAAACACAAGATAGAATGAATAATCATGAATAGGCATTAATAAAGAATAAAGAAATTTAACATCTAAAATTCATATTAGGGTTCCATCCCAAACCTAGGAAAGAAAATTTAGTTCATCCTAAACAAAATAAAAATAATCATAGTTGATATAAACACAATCAAAGAAGAAGAAAGAAGAAAACTGGATTGTTGAATCAGGATTCCGTTGTCGGTAGCCGTCTTCTTCTTCACACTTTGTTCTCTCTCCCTCTAGGTTTAGAGCCACCAAAAGAATGCCTCAATTTGACTTAGAATGTCTTATTTATAGCCTTGGGTGATTTGAGGTCGAATGAATCAATTTTGTGCTGTTTTGGGCCTTAAAATTGCAATTTCACTGACTCGCAGCACCAGGCGCTGCCCTTGGAGTGCCGAGCACTATATTTTTTCCTGACCGAGCACCAGGCGCTTGACGCGTTTTGACGAAGTGTCAGGCGCTTCCTGCTGAGTGCCGCAGCGCTGCACTCTTGGCCTCTCCTGCGCATTGTGTAACTTGCATGAGCGCCAGGCGCTGGATTTCGAGCTCCTGGCGCTGGTGCGCACCAACAAATTCCATGCGTGTCTTTTTGCCTTGATTTCCAACTCCAACCAAGCCCGATTGCTTCCTTTTTTCTTTTACACCATCGAGCATCCATTTTAGCATCAAGATTCACTATGAAACTGACAAAAAACACCAAAACACAAAACACACAAAAACACATATCAAACCCACAAAACACCTCGAAAACTAACAAATATTAAGCTTGAACGGCATCTAATGAGTGAGTATAAAACTCACTTATCACATATTTATGATGAAGTTTCTAATTAATATTTGTTTGTACATTTGTCCATTATTTAACCTGCAAACGAGGTAGAGTGTTATAACATAAAACTATTGTTGGTTCGGCTTCTAACAACTTAAGCAACAAAAATAGTTAAGTAATTATTAATGGCAATTGCTTAATTTGGAATTTCATTAGAATTTAGGTGTTTTGAAACCTGTCTTTCTTTTCTTATGCTCTTTGATCCTTGTTGGATATATTACTATTTTCTCTGCAGAAGTCATCTCCAGAGATCCCATGGTTGCCAAAGTTACCGAGGTGATGAAGTAAAGCATCTTAAACAAAGCTTGTTTTAAAAAAAAAAAATTAAATTCCTTTAAAAAAAATAAAAATTGTTCCAACAAGTCGAGCTAGCTCTATGATTTACCCAAAAAAAAAAAAAAAAAGAAAAGAAAAGTTGGAAGAAAAATTTATAAAATAGCATCCGGCTTAGCTGATTCTTGCTTCAATGATTAACAACAATAAATTATAATTTCCACTTTTCCCTAATTTGTTGTAAAAATGGATAGGATTGCTTTTTTTTTTCTTCCCTATTTTAATATGACATACCGGGAGCTGCACGTCATTCTATGAGTGAACAAGTAGAACTCTTAAAAATATTCCTATAAATATACGATTAGTAAATCTATATTTATGTCGTAATATGTAACGTGTATACACACACAGGATAAGGATATATAACAGTGCTATCTCATGCTTGCATGCCTATATATATATATGTAAAACAGTTTATGCTAGCTCGGAGAGCAGGGTGAAATTCGATCCAAGTTAGTAGAGCCGTTTTCCAGAAGATCAGGGTTGCCATATCAGGTATAATTTGCTTACCTCGACTGTCTCTAGTTATAAGTTTTGGTTTTGCTAATTATATAATGTATTTGTTTTCCAACTTCTCACATTAATTTCATGGCATGAAATAGTACGATGATCATTTTCACGTCATACTGCTTATGGAAGATTAATACACTTGGTAATTGGAATAGATGCAGACGTCTTTAAATCTCAATTTTCCTTAAAAGAAAAAAAATTACAAAAAGTTCTTAATATCTCCGAGCAAATTTAAATGCTACCAGCATTTAGGTTATCATCTGTGAAAAATAAACAATGCTTTTTGAGAAAAAATCTTCAGTAGATCCCTGTGTAGTATCTAGATATGTCTTAATTTTTTTTAAAGGAAAATTATTAGATCTCATTTCTTATGCTGGATTTGGTAGTGCTATATATATAGTGTTAATATATATATATATATTTGTAAACGTGTGTGTGTGCTACACTTCCAAATCAAATTCTCAGAATCTTCATTTCCTTAATAAGTTAACTTACATGTTTTTCAATGATTATCCTCATACCATATGTCGTTTTCGAACTTGTTTGATAGTGAATATTACGAAGATACATAATATGGCTGCGGAACGAGGCAACCATGTCATTGATGTAGGCTTCTTGACAAGGAGAATAGAAGAAAAGATGTCTGGTGAGATGATCTTGTCACCTCTGTGCAGCATCTTCAAAATCCCAACCATACTCTTGAGGCACAACCAAAATGCTTATACACCCAACGCATTTTCCTTCGGTCCCTTCAACCACGACAAAGCAACCCTCAAACCCACCGAAAAGATTAAAGCCAAATATTTGCACGACCTTATTTCTCGCCTCTCTCCTCCAAATGATCCAAATCCTGCTCAAACAAGGACCTTGATGATCGAGAAATTCACTACAGCCATTTGCGAAAAGTGCGAGGAAGCGCGCAAGTACTATGCCGGACCTATTGCCATGAACCAAGATAAGTTTGTCGAAGCTTTGGTCCTCGACGGTTGCTTCATCATTGAGCTTTTCCGCAAGAAAGCATATGAGGGTCTCAGAGAAGAAGAAGACCCGATATTCACCACGTCTTGTCTGCTTCAGTTTCTTTGGCATGACTTGATATTGCTAGAGAACCAAATACCCTGGATGGTCCTGGAAATTTTGTTTAACTTAACCTATACAATATCCGTAGAAGAGAAGTCCCTCGTTCAGCTAGCGATTGAGTTCTTTGGTAACATTTTCTCAACCGAACCAACTCCAATCGCACCTCTACTTTCTCATTCACATCCAAGCAAACACATTCTTGATTTGTTGAGGAATTCATTGGTTTTGAATTCTAGTATATTTTGGCATAGATACATTCCAGAAATGTTCTCATGTGAGCTGCAGCCTATGCGTTCAGCTACAAGTCTCGAGGACTCCGGAATCAAATTCAAGATGGGTACCTCAAAATCCATCTTGGATATTAAATTCCACAAGAAAGAAGGTGTTTTGGAAATTCCAACTCTGCTCATCCAAGAGAATATAACTGAAACATTGTTTGCGAACCTCGTATGTTTGGAGAAGCTCTGCCAGAACTACGATGGTATAATCATTTCTTATGCTGTTCTCTTAAACAATCTTATGCAGACTACGACGGACGTCAAAATATTGCATGAAAGTGAGGTAATTAATAACCGCTTGAAACATCTTGAGCGTGTGATCAAAATCTTCGAAGATACTCATGGGGAGTACTATGGTGATATCACAAATTACTACGCGGGTCTTACGTTTGAGGTGGAAAAGTATAGTCGGCAGAGAATTGATTATTACATACGCCGGTGGGGAGCGTACAAGAGAGAGCTTAAGAATACTTATTTTAGTCATCCATGGGCAGCAATTTCCACAATCGGTGCATCTGTTCTTCTCGTTCTTACCTTCTTGCAGACAATTTTTACCATAATTCAAAAGTAGATTTGTTTCTTTTTTCTACTGTCTTGCACTTTAGTGAGTACATGTTCGATAGACGGGTTTTTTTTTTTTTTTTTTTTAATATAATGTACATGAGGGTTTTCTTGCACTTAGTGTTAAAAAAAAAAATCAAGAGAAAAGGCAATGTATTTAATTGGTTTCATGTAATCTATGTCCTTAAGTTATTTGGTTTCTTGTAATCTATGTCCTTAAGTTATAGTCTGGTTTTTAGCGACCACAAATGTCTTTTTGCTAATAAAAGATTATTTATGACGACATATCGTTATAAATAATAATCTTTTTTTACATTAGATATGTCATCGTATTGAATAATTGTAACGATATATCATCGCATGAACTTAGTTATTTATACTGACATATCGTCACAATTAATTACTAATCTGTTTATATAAATTTACAATAATATGTCATCATAAATATTATTTTGCCGTTAAAAAGAATATGACTCAAAGTTGATTTGTGTCAATTAAGAGTTATTTGTGACAATAATTTGTCATAAATATAGGTTAATTATAGCTGACATTATTAGTTAAATATATTTAAAATTTAAATTTTGAGAAAATCTAAATGTGGTTGTAAATAGAGATAGATTACAACTGGCTGAACATTGACAAGGCGACCAAATCGTTCAATAATCTCTATATTGACACTTACGTCAAGGAATCCTTTTAGCGCCACCTAACTCGTGAAGTGGATAAATATTGCCAGCGAGGTTGGAACAGAAATCGAAGATCGCTTGTGCGTGACTATATCAAGCCCCCATGGGTACTTGTTTCGATCACCGCTGCGTCTATTGCATTGGTTCTTTCCTTCCTGCAGACCTTGTTCACCATCATAAATGAAAAATAGATATCATTGTATGTCATATCACTAGTACTATTTCATGTTGATCAAGAATGTACCTAATGGGTGAGAAGAAAATTATCATCGTGTTTTTTTTTTTCATCTTGTATTTGTAATGTTTCTATTGATGAATTATTTTGCAAATATAATCTTGTTTTGCATCACACATTCTAACTTCCAAAAAAGAAAATATATGAAAGATTCTTTCATTTAAAAAAAAAAAAAAGGTCTTTCCGGGCAAGAAGAGGCAAGGAATTTAAGCAGCAAAAACAGTAAAGTAATCATAATGGTGGTTCCTCTGGAGATTCCTTTGATTTTAGGCGTTTTGAAAAACCTCATCTAACTGCATTTGCTATTAACAGTTTCCATTTATGTAACGTACTTTTCTTACGTGAATCTTGTCCATTTTGGAATCTACAGAAAAGTATTCACACCGAGGTGCTGAAACACTAATTATTATTTTCCACTTTATTCTATGAGTGAACAAGTTGAACTCCTCAGAAAATTCCTATATACTATAATCAAGAATAAATTATTATATATAAATATGTCGTAATATGCATGAAGATATACACAAAAGAGAAAAATACGAGGATATAATATATAAGAGAGCTATCTCATGCCTTGCTCAGCCATATTCAGAAGATCAGGTTGCCATTAATTCAGGCATGATTTTTGTTGAGATTGAGAATGATTTCCTGTTAAACTAATTAATTAATAAAGAACTATTAAACTAGATCAAGAATTAATTAAATAATCACAAAAAAAAATAAATAAATAAAGAATCAACACAAGAGATTTTGTAGTATTTCGGACAATATGTCAAACGTTTACTTCGTGCCTTCAATGATATACATCCAACAAACCGATGAAAGATAAAGTACAAATTCTCTGTAGTTTTTTTTTTTTTTTTGCCATCCTAATGGTTTTTCTCTTAGGTTTGATTTATTTACTGACTTTTATTTTATTTTTTCCATTCTCCCTCTCTCTCTCTCTTTTTACTTTTAATAAAAATTTCGCTTATTTTTTCCTTCTTTTACTTTTTAATAATAATAATAAGTTTGAAGCGTATACTTTTTTTTAAGGTGTTGTCACATACTTAAAGATTTGGTAATAGCTAATACGCTGAAACATACAACAAAATCACATAAAATTTGTTTGCAGCAACATTAAAGATTTCTTAAGGCTCATTTGGGGAGTATCTCTAAACATTTTTGGACATATATTCGGTATTTTTTCCCATCTCATCGCCATCTTTTACTATTTATATCGTTAGAACTCTATAATAAACTTAAATTTTAAAAGTTCATAAGTTTGTATATACAAGTCCAACTGCGTTTTTTTTTAATTGTATAGAAATTCGAGAGGAATAAAATAAGATCTATATTGATATTTTTTTATGAATAAATTTTTAAAATTTTATATTTTTCACTCTAAACATTTTTTTTTTCCTCTCAAACACATTTTCCAAAACTTGATTCCAACAAAAAAAAATTGTTTCCACACACCCCAAACGGGCCTTAGAAATAGTATATAATATGAAACTCAATTTTGGTAGTTTTGGTTTTTGCTTAGAATTGGAAACCCGACTGATATAAATAATTGAAACATTCTAACTTGCCAAAAAGGGAAAAAAAATATTTGAAAGATCTTTTAAACATTTAAAAAAAGATATTCTTTTGGGCAGGAGCAGCAGGTCCTGAGTTTTCTCCATTAGTGTTGAGACTTTCATATATTTTAGATTTCATATTTATGATGAACTTTCTAATTAATATTTGTTTGTACATTTGTCCATTATTTAACCTGAGAACGAGGAAGAGTGTTATAGCATAAAACTATTGTTGGTTCGCTTCTAACAACTTAAGCAACGAAAATAGTTAAGTAATTATTAATGGCAATTCCTTAATTTGGAATTTCGTTAGAATTAGGTGTTTTGAAACCTGTCTTTCTTTTTTTATGCTCATTGATCCTTGTTGGATATATTATTATTTTCTCTGCAGAAGTCATCTCCAGAGATCCCATGGTTGCCAAAGTTACCGAGATGATGAAGTAAAGCATCTTAATCAAAGCTGGTACTTTTTTTAAAAAATTAAATTCCTTTAAAAAAAATAAAAAATTGTTCCAAAAAGTCAGAGCTAGCTCTATGATTTACCCAAAAAAAAAAAAAAAAAGAAAAGAAAAGAAAAGAAAGTTGGAAGAAAAATTTATAAAATAGCATCGGCTTAGTTGATTCTTGCTTCAGTGATTAACAGCAATAAATTATAATTTCCACTTTTCCCCAATTTGTCGTAAAAATGGATAGGATTGCCTTTTTTTTTTCCTCTTTTAATATGATATACCTGGAGCTGCATGTCATTCTATGAGTGAACAAGTAGAACTCTTAAAAATATTCCTATAAATATATGATTAGTAAATATATAATTATGTCGTAATATGTAACGTGTATACACACACAGAGGATAACGATAAATAACAGTGCTATCTCATGCTTGCACAGCTCTCTTTCTATATATATATATATATGTAAAACAGTTTATGCTAGCTCCGAGAGCAGGGTGAAATTCGATCCAAGTTAGTAGAGCCGTTTTCCAGAAGATCAGGGTTGCCATATCTGGTATAATTTGCTTACCGCGACTGTCTCTAGTTATAAGTTTTGGTTTGCTAATTATATAATGTATTTGTTTTCCAACTTCTCACATTAATTACATGGCATAAAATAGTACGATGATCATTTTCACGTCATACTGCTTATGGAAGATTAATACACCTGATAATTGGAATAGATGCAGACGTCTTTAAATCTCAATTTTCCTTAAAAGAAAAAAAATTACAAAAAGTTCTTAATATCTCCGAGTAAATTTAAAATGCTACCAGCATTTAGGTTTTCATCTCTAAAAATAAATAATGATTTTTGAGAAAAAATCTTCAGGAGATCCCTGTGTAGTATCTAGATATGTCTTAATTTTTTTTAAAGGAAAATCATGAGATCTCATTTCTTATGCTGGATTTGGTGCTGCTATATATATATTGTTAATATATATATATATATACATATATATATTTGTAAACGTGTGTGTGTGCTACACTTCCAAATCAAATTCTCAGAATCTTCATTTCCTTAATAAGTTAACTTAAATGTTTTTCAATGATTATCCTCGTACTATATGTCGTTTTCGAACTTGTTTGATATTGAATATTACGAAGATGCATAATATGGCTGCGGAAGGAGGCAACCGTGTCATTGATGTAGGCTTCTTGACAAGGAGAATAGAAGAAAAGATGTCTGGTGAGATGATCTTGTCACCTCTGTGCAGCATCTTCAAAATCCCAACCACACTCTCGAGGCACAACCAAAATGCTAATACACCCAGCGCATTTTCCTTCGGTCCCTTCCACCATGACAAAGGAACCCTCAAACCCACCGAAAAGATTAAACCCAAATATTTGCACGACCTTATTTCTTGCCTCTATCCTCCAAATGATCCAAAACCTACTCAAACAAGGACCTTGATGTTCGAGAAATTCACCACAGCCATTTGCGAAGAGTGCGAGGAAGCTCGCAAGTACTATGCCGGAGGCATGAAACAAGATGAGTTTGTAGAAGCTTTGGTCCTCGAAGGTTGCTTCATCATTGAGCTTTTCCGCAAGAAAGCATATGAGGGTCTCAGAGAAGAAGAAGACCTGGTATTCACCACGCGTTGTCTGCTTGAGTTTCTTTGGCATGACTTGATATTGCTAGAGAACCAAATACCCAGGATGGTCCTTGAAGTTTTGTTTAACTTAACCTATACAATATCCGTAGAAGAGAAGTCGCGGACCAGGGTGGCAGACCAGCTAGGCAGGGGCAACGGACCTGTCAGGCGGAGCTACTGACCAACGGACCAGGGTGGCAGACCAACCGGGAAAGGCTGTGGACTAGGGTGGCAGACCAGCCAGGCAGGGACACTATTGACCTTTGTTCGGTGGACCTGCATAAGTGAAGGATAGAGCTGTGGAGTGAGGAGGCACTGGTGTGGTGTCAGCCAAAGGCACTCCAACGCTTAAGTCAGAGAGGCAGCAGAGCAATGAAGCAAAGGAGCAAAGTATTGGTTGGGAGAGAAAATCAGCTTACCTTTGGCCTCCATGAATTTGGTATTTATAGAGAGCTGATCGGATCGGGTTCCAGTCGAATCTTGCTCGGCCATGTCACACTGCCCTGCTAGGGAGGGTGACTCAGGGATGAAGTGTCTTCTTATGGCTTTGTCATGTGTCTCATGTCGGAGCAAGAATTTCGAAGCACAGTTTCAAGGAAGACGGACCAGGTGCCGGATTTCATCATAGTAAGCCTGCTACGTTCTGCTTGGCTGCTAGGTAGCTGGACAACTGGGCAGTCGGATAGCATCCTGTATTTTCTGCTTAGCAGCTTAAGGGTAAAAACAAGCAGATCAGCTGACTAGCCTTGCGGAGCAGAATACCAAAATTAGAGGAATTGGGGTTGTCCGATAATTTTGAGTAATTTGAGGATTCCCCACAACACAAAACTTCTAGTAATTTGATAAATTTCCAACAATTCACATTTTAGTTCTTTAACTATGATGATTATGGCATTTGGTCACTGAAATTTTAGTTCTAGCAAGGAATTTGGTAGTTTTAGTTATGGACTAAAATTAACAACCAATTTCTAAAATTCAATAGAGATTATCATGTGCCTATACCCCTATACACAATAACTTGAGTTTTCGTATAAATAGTACTTACATTAAGTACAATGCTCTACACTTTTGTTAAACTTAAAAATCTAGAACATTTTGCACTTTTGTATCTATTTTTATGAAATTTTCAATAATATGTGACATGGACCTAATTATTTCTATTAGATTTTAAAAATCCTTTATCAAATTTATGTCAATAACTAAATTCTATATCAAAAAAAAAAAAAAAAAGTTCATGGAGCAGCCAGTCAAAATAAAAACTAAAGTAATTAAAATGTCACAATGATTATAGTTTTAGAGACTAATGACAATAACGATCCTTATTTTTATATTCTCTCTCGCGTGCACTTAAATGAATGCAAAATACCAAAACATTTTAGGGGCAGAGGTCCGACAGGAGATCGTGATCATGTCATTGATGTTGAAGCATTGGTCAGGAATTTAAAATGAAAGCTATCTGGAGATTTGTTATTGCTGCCTCTTTGCAGTGTCATCAAAATTCCAACCACACTCTCAAGGCACAAATATCGAGATGCTTATACACCCAATGCATTCTCCTTTGGTCCCTTCCACCATCAAACCCTACAACACATCGAAAAGATTAAATCCAAATATTTGCTTGATCTTATCTGTCGTCTTATGTTGAGGACTTTCACTGAATAAATGAACAAGGTTTGGCAAGGGCTCATTATGCTAGACCAATTGACGTGAACGAAGATAAGTTTGTAGAGGTTATGGTCCTTGTTAGTTGCTTCATCATTAAGCTTTTCGGCAAGAAAGCTTATGAGAGTCTAGAGTCGAAGAGAACGACCCAATATTTACCATGTCTTGTCTCCTTCAATCTCTTTGGCATGACTTGATATTGCTAGAGAACCAAATACCTCGGATAGTTCTTGACATTTTGTTTGACTTGACGATTACATCCGTAGACAAGAAGCCCCTTGTTCAATTAGCAATCGAATTCTTCAAGAACATTTTTGCAAATAAATAGGTACCTCCAAATCATCCACCCTTTTACATGGAGAATGTCCGTCAGAAACACATTCTTGATCTGTTGAGAAAGTTGGTTGTTTTGACTTACAATATCAAGAAGGATAGCAACAATTGGAAACATATGCATTCAGCTACAAGCTTCATCGAATTTGGAATCAAATTTAAGATGATAAATCATCAGTGTCCATCTTAGATGCCAAACACCGTAAGAATGAAGGTGACTTGAAAATTCCATAACTGTTCATCCAAGAGACGATGGAAATAGCATTTTGGAATCTTATCAGCTTAGATCAATTATGAACCTACGTTCACTTCTTATGCCGTTCTACTGGATAACCTGATCAATTCTATAGTCGACATGGAAATACCTTGCAAGAGCAAGGCCATAGATTCCTGTTGAATATCGATGATGCCACGAAGTTCTTTAACAAACTTTCCATCGACACTATTGTGAAGGAATACTCCTATTATTCCCATCTTAATTCAGAAGTGGATAATGTTAAGAATGATACATGTGTGTATTATCCCACATGGAAAATATATGAAAATATGAAGTGGTTTATATATATGAAAGGACTCAAGGCCCAATAAGGTTAACTTTTTGGGTCAAGTTGGGCTCCTGAAGTGTGTTGGACCATTTTCATATGTGGTTTCTCTCCAACAAGTGGTATCAGGGCCGATGGTTCGTATTGGCCAAGCAATCATACTCGTTTGTCAAGTTTCCACATTGCTTCCCGTGGAGAGTTGGTGTTGGCCGTTACAGTTGCGGAGGGTGGAGCATTTGGTGAACTCGCATGGTTTCACTACTTTCTATGCTCGAGTTGACTTCCGTTTGGAGTATGATGCTTGGATATGCCGGTTATAAGAGACTTTGGTTCAAGGGGGAGTTTAGTGAACATACACATGAGGGGGAGATTGTTAAGAATGATACATATGTGTATTGTTCCACATGGAAAATATATGAAAATGTGAAGTGATTTATATATATGGAAGGACTCAATGCCCAATAAGGTTAACCTTTTGGGTCAAGTTGGGCTCTTGAAGTATGTTAGACCATTTTTACATGTGATTCCTCCCCAACAGATAAGTATTACAAATGCCTTTGGCCTAGACAGAGAAGAATGCTTAAGCTTGACTACTTCAACCACCCATGGGCACTTATTTCGCGTGGTTGCACTTTCGTGATCTATTTGGCGTGGTTGGTATCATTTTTTTTGTATTTGTGTCCTTATGTATTTGTTAAAAAAAAAAAAAAAAAGAAACTCCTTGTCCCTTCGTGATCCTTAAAATAAAATTTCTAGTTATATGATTTGTGCACGTGAACATCAATACAGTGGCGTGATATTTTTAACTATCTAGTAATTACAGATTGATTTATGTAAAATTGTGTCAGACATAAAGAAATTATTCAGTAGATTAAAGTGTTTATATTATCGTATATACATGGATCCGTTCAATAAATAATTGATGACTGATATGAACATGCAAATGCCCTGTGCCTGTCTTTCCTAATTGGACATGATGATTATGATGTTCATCAACATCACGCGTAAGATCAAATGCATGTGATGAACTTTGCCAGCTAGCTAATTAATAATGTGAATGAAAGTGACCAAGATATCGGCGGGGCGTAAATAATGACTGTTCTGAAATCCCATGGGCACTTTCATATTTCTCCAATTTTTCAATATTTTTCTAAAAAGTTCGGAAAGGAAAAATTACGGGAGTCGCTCAGGTGAAGTAAAGTACAAATTCACCTAGCATTTTATTTGCTAAAAATGGACGGATATCATTGCTTTTTGTCCCGACTGGAATTTGCTTTGCAAAAGAAGAAAGAAGAGACGAAAAGATCCGTTGGCAGAGTGAAGCTAATTTATCACTTGAACGAAAACTCCTTTTACTTTCACTTTTTTTATCACTTACTTGAATTGCACTTTATTCTTTGAGTAAATGTATCAAACTCTCACATAATTCACTCACATATTCTTATAAATTCTATTTTTGTATAAAAGATAGGGCAAAGAGTTCGTTCATCGTTATCCAGCCAAAGACCACATTTTTGCTTTTAAAACGTATATGCATGGTGGCATTCACATTTCTGCCTTTTATTTTCCCATTTTGAAAGGATATGCTGAAGGAATACAAGCTAGCACTAGGAACTTATCACAAAGCGATCGATAAAGAAAGCCTTTGATTCAAGTAAGTAAATTAGTAGTAGTTGCATATCATATATATTTGAAATAGGGCTGACTATAGCAAAATCTTGTAACGTAGTTGATATTTAGAAAAAGTTATAAAACATTTTAAGAATAACAAAATTAGAACTTATAATTACATATATATATATATAACCACGTTTTGAGAGACCAAATGTAAAACCGTTTTAATTTGTAACTAAATCTTTATAAATGCGGGTTTACATAGAATACTCTCATAGAATCCAGAACTTCATCTTCTCTAACTATATATATATATATCTAAACTTCTATTCTAATTTCTAATTTTATTTCCTCTTTTTGCTTTACCATAGCTAATTATTACTATTATTATTATTATTAGGTCCTGAACGACTTGCAGTTTTGGATTTAAATTTTTGTTCCAGTTTTATTTTTTTTTTGAAAAGTTAATAAAAATTATAACTAAGTTAATTAGTTTGAACTCAAAAATTTCATTTTATTTCGAACTCAACTTATACACCATTCAAGCCCTTAACGTGGGAACCACCTTGGAAACCTACTCCTAATGATGACCGGATTTTCTGTGGAAGGGGTTGGTCTCCCCCCACTGGCGGAAGGCAGTCCCTAACATATTTTTTAGTTTAAAATATGAGATTGCTGCTTTCACTGAGAATTTGAATTTCATAGATTAATTCTCTCCAGGACGGAGTTCTCTCCCGGTATAGTGTTTGTCAAGAGGATTTTATATTCCCTAGACAATATAAGTATACCAGCCAGGCTTGCAATGAAGACCTTGGGTATTATAAAAGAACTCTCGGACTGGTTGGCGTTTTCCAAATGGCTATATATATTTTTTAATTAAAGAAGATCAGTTTCATGTTTTCGTAATGCAATTTTGACCAAAAGATGTTAGAAGGAAAATTTTAATATGATTTTTAAAACACGGGATATAAGTGCAACTCTTGAAAACTAAAGTAAAATGTAGCATTTTGATTAAGATACAAGTCATGTGCTTTTGTTATAATATCTAAATAACACTTAAATTGTTAAAAGCTAGGATAGTGTGTTCCTTTGATAAAAAGCCAGGGTAATCGGACTTTTCTAAACTTTGAATTGATTCTTGATTTGATTAATTTTGCATGTATATATATTTGACTGAATTAGTACAATAATCTGTCACTTTTTTAAATATATAAAATGACGTTTTAAAAATTTTTATTAGTAAAATAACTAAGAACGACTATAGTTATTTCTACGTCAAAATAAAAGAAAGTTATTTTATTAATTTCAATTCTTGAAGTTGTCATTTTAATAAATATTCCTATATATTTACAACATTTTTGATAGTACTTTACCTATTTTCTTTTGTTATTAGGATACTAGTTTTGGGGTACGTGACTTAGGCAGGTTCATTCTTCCACAAAAATTCATTTCAAATTAATAATACTTAATAATATCTATATATTTAAATATAGAGATAAAAATAAAGTAAAATATATCTAATATTATAATTTTGATTATTATATCATAATTGAACAAAAGAATAAATCTACTTCAAAATAATAATGAAATATAGATTAGAAAAAATTGGTGATTGAAAAAAACTAACAAGTTTTATATTATACATGTGATGTTACAAAGACAAACACACAATTTAAAAAAAAAAAGAAAACTCAAAGTACTCCAACTCCCATTTTATTAAGACTTTGTTAATGTAATATTCAATGCGAAAATCAAAATGTTAATCTACTTTCATAATTCAAAATTTGTGTCCAATTTGTCTTTTTTTAAAAAGTCAATAAAAGTTATAATTAGATCAACTAACTTTTACAATAAAACATTAATTTATTTCAAACTCAATTCAATAGCCATACATATCCTAAGTTTTAATCAACTGTGATGATTAGGGCTTTTCAATCATTGAAATTTTAATTTTATCAAATTACTTTATGAACTTTGATTTAGGAAGCATATTCATTGGCACTGAATTGACGAAACATTTCTAAAATTTAACAAAGAATATTTTGTGGCTTTTTGCATGATAACTTGAGATTTCATATATATATATAATTGAATTATGTAAAATATATTATCTTTACTTTTGTTAAAAACCTTGAAAATCAAGAAAGTACTTATGTAACTATTTTGATCAAATTTTCAATAATTATGTGATAGATAGAGGTGAGAATCTCTATCAATTTTCTAAAATTTTTCATCAATTTTATGTTATGTTTGTTTGAGAGTTTCATTTTTAAAAATTAGAAAATTTTTCATTCTAAGAAAATGGATTTCTTAAATTTTCGTACCTGAAACATTTAAAATTTTTCATTTTTAGAAAAAAAAAAAAAAAACTCTCTAGAAAAAAAATTTTTTTTTACCCATTCAATAACTTTTTACTTTTAAAAAAAATCCAAACAACTTTTTATTTTCTAAATATAAATTTTTTTTATTTTTTAAAAATAAACCTTTCATCTAAACATACCATTAAATTTAAAGACTTATCTATTTAAATAATAAAATAATGTTCATGAAGTAACTATCAAAATTAAAACTTTAGTAATCATAGTGTCACAATGAATACTATAGTTCCAAGACTAATCGTATTTATTATCCTTGTTTTTCTTTTCTCTCCCTCCTACTTGATGAATGAAGATCACCAAAACATTTAATGGCGGGGGCCCGAGGAGAGCATGATGTCATTGATGTTGAAGCATTGCTCACGGATATAAAAGGAAGGCTATCTGGTGGTGCTTTGGAAATGTCGCCTCTTTCCAGCATCTTCAAAATTCCAACCATACTCTCTAGGCACAATCCAGTTGCTTATACACCAAATGCATTTTCCTTCGGCCCCTTCCACCATCACAACAAAACCTTACATCCCACAGAAAAGATCAAATCCAAATATTTGCATGACCTTATCTCTCGTCTTTCAGACCCAAGATATAATGAAAATCCCAAGGATCCCGACACAATGTTGAGGACTTTAACTGATGAAATGAACAAGATTCGGAAAGTCGCGCGTGCTCATTATGCCGGACCAATTGACATGACAGACGATAAATTTGTAGAGGTTTTGGTCCTTGACGGTTGCTTCATCATTGAGCTTTTCCGCAAGAAAGCTTATCAAGGAAGTCTTATTAAAGTCGAAGAGAATGACCCAGTATTTGCCATGTCTTGTCTCCTTCAATTTCTTTGGCATGACTTGATATTGCTAGAGAACCAAATTCCTTGGACGGTGCTCGACGTTTTGTTTAAATTGACGCGTACATCCGCTGAAAAGAAGTCCCTCGTTGAACTAGCAATCGAGTTCTTTGTTAACATTTTCTCAACTACACCACCTTTTACCCAGCCTCTACTTTCTCCTTCACATCAAAGCAAACACATTCTTGATTTGTTGAGAAATTCACTGGTTTTGAATTCTAGTATATTTAAAAATAGAGACAATGCAGAAACGGTCTCATTTGAGCTGGAGCCTATGCGTTCAGCTACAAGTCTTGAGGACTCTGGAATCAAATTCAAGATGGGTACCTCAAAATCCATCTTGGATATTAAATTCCACCAAAAGAAAGGTGTCTTGGAAATTCCAACTCTTTTCATTCAAGAGACAACAGAGACTGTATTTCGAAATCTCATAAGTTTGGAACAGTGCTGTCCTAATTATGATCCTATAATCACTTCCTATGCTGTTCTTTTTGACAACCTCATCAATTCAAAAGACGATATGGAAATACTGAGCAAAAGTAAGGCTATCTACAATTGGCTGAACATTGACGATGCTACGAGATTCTTCAACAAGCTTTACATTGACACTTTTGTGAAGGAAACATTTTATGTCAAACTTACACATGAAGTGAATGAATATTGCCGACATCCTTGGCACAGATATCGGAGAGTGCTTATGCGTGACTATTTCAAGCACCCATGGGCATTTATTTCGGTCGTTGCAGCCACTATCGCTCTGATTCTTACCTTTTTACAGACCTTGTTTGCCATCATTAAAGGTTAATTAATGTAGCAGATCAAGGAATGGATGTAGATCATTGTTGTATTTTTTCTCTTTATTCGAAGAGACGGACGTAATGTAATTAGTTATGGGAAGAAGACCTTACTTGTCCTTAATTTGTTTTACGGTGTTTTGTAATGTTTGGTCATCTTTATTTGTAGCTGAGCATTTATTTTAGTATGCTATTTTTTTTCTTTGGAGAGAATTATTTATGAAATTTGATTAATGTTAACTTTTACTTGTATTTGCGATTTATGCATGCACAAATAATAATGAAAAATCATTCATAACTTTTCACATATGGTTGGATAGTATGATGATTTTTTGCAGCATAGAATTCTCTTTTTTCTAGTCATTTTCAAAAAATATTACTTGTCTACTTTCCAGCCAAAAAACAATAAAAGATCATAATTTTCTTGTAGTACACATCTTTTGAATAGAATTCGCCATGATAAGAAATTTACCAAGATGTTTCCCATTTTCCTAATTTGCACCTTTTTTCTTTTCTTAAAGATTCTTTGCACGTAAACTTTAACGAATTTTCCAAGTAAATTAACAACAGAAAACGTAGGTCCCACATATTGGTTTTGTCAACAACGAAATCGGGGTTCACGTAGGGGTACGTACTGTTTTCTCTTTCTATACTTGGCCGACGTAGAAAAATAGGAGTTGATTAAATCACTTTGAACCATACATACGTACACATGTAAAGTTAGCTTACTCTCATGTAGACATCATGAATACATAATTTAAACGTTAAATTTGATCAAAATTATATTAAAATAAAAAAATACACAAAAATGCTGTGGATAATTTCTGTTCTAGAAAATTAATGTTATTAGTGGGTATGGTATTTTTTTCTGTAGCCTATTGTAGAAATTGCCAAGAATTTAGCCGGTACAAAAACAAAAACAAAGTTAGCGGGAACATTCTTGAAGGTGGATCTTGGATGTATATATATTAACCTCAGAGGGGCTAATGGGTTTCACGTACTTTCGAGTTCACTGTTCTTTTTCCCCTTTCTTTCTACCTTCTTTCGTTGATGCCTTTCTCTCGTCCCACGGCAGCCCCAACAGCTTGCTAGCACGCCCACGAAGGATCTTAGCACAATTAAATATCCAACGGATGAGCACGTTTTAGAAATGAGTAATTGTTACGTGTACCAGATTTGTCGTTCAATTAATTATTATAATTACATCAGATATGGCCGTGTAATCTATAGTTAATTATTTTTTTATTTAAATTATTAATTAAAAAAATTTTCCAACTATATTATCACCCCAACTCCTTTGAGATTTTTATTTTTTAAAATTTGTTGCTCGCTAATTAATAGCGTAATTGTTTCAAGATCTAAAAAAATGTAGAGATTTCAAGGGAAAAAAATAACAGTTAAGTTCATTAGTCATAAGGAATCTATGCATCCCTTTAAACATCCTTTTTAGTAGGTTAATTAAACTCCTTTCTTTAAGATTAGAGATGATAACTGGATGGGACGATAATTGCTTTCCCATCTCTATCTCCATCTCTGCCTAAAAAGGATTAAGGCGGGGGGCAAAGATCCCCCATTAAGGAAGTCTTCCCTACACCTGCTCCATTCTCCATCAGTATATAACTATGCATTTTGATAGTTTCACGACTTAGAATAAAGAATAAAGTAAAATTAACCATAAATTTGAGGAAAATCATAAGTTTCATAAAACTAATCAACTTCTAAACAAATACAAATAAAATCTTATTAACTAAGTCACACAAATGACTCATAAAAAAATTAAACAATCCGAAAACTAAATAACATACTAACTAAGCCAATTAAGGTTACAACATAGTAATTAACCTTTTGTTCCTTCTTTTTAATGAAAAAGATGTAGTTAATAATTATCTTTTTTCTTTTTTTAAGAAACTAAAACAATCTGATTAGGTTTAAAAACTAAACATACACATGTACGCATAAATGGGCAGGCGAGGTAGGGGTGTGATCCTCGTCCCTGTCCCACTTTCAATTAGTGGAAAAGACTTCTTCTCCATCCTGTCCCCATCCCCTAATTTGTACCCCTTCCCTGTCATGTTCCAATCGTAGTCCCATGGAACCTATCTCTGTTGAGAATTTGCCATCCTTCAAAAAATAGAGAATCTAGAGCTTGACAGTTTCAAAATCAATTTTGGGTTTTAGAATTTGATTTCATATATAGCTCTGCCTTTAAACAAAGAAGCAGAAGTATGAAGCTAGATATATAAATTAAGTTTTTTTTTTTTTGGTATATATGGGGACTATATTCCCAAAGAAACGAAAATATTTTTTCAGGTTCCAAATATGAAAACTTTGATGTTAATATCAATATATTTTTTTATCTCTGTCTTTTACTGCTATGAAGAAAACAAACGCAATGGCAGAGACTGGAATATATCGAAGTACAAGTGATGTTCATGCAGTTGCATTGGCAAATGAGAAAAAATATGATATTTTTTTATAATTTTCTTGTCCATGTCAAAGAGTAGTTGCATCTTCAGAGTTCCAAATATCCTTTCCAGGCACGATCCAAGCGCTTACTTGCCCAATGCATTCTCCACCGGGCCCTTACACTACGGCAAGCCACATCTGGAAGCCACGCAAAAAATCAAATTGAGATATCTTCAAGGCCTCGTCTCTCGTTTCCAAATTAGCTTGGATCCCCATCATCAGACATTCCAAAAAAAATTTCCACCACAGCCATAAGCGAGGTTTGTGAAGAGGCTCACACCTGCTATGCTGGACCTATTGGCGGTCATGTCAGCATGGATGAATTTGTAAAGCTTTTGGTACTTGATAGTTGCTTCATGATAACTCTAGGAAATAGATTTATCATAACTGTTTTTGTGTTTAAAAATATACTTTATCTAATGAGTTTTTAGTAAATTATTAGTTTAATAAAGCATTTTTTATTTTTATGTGCAGTGTTTTATTTTAGCATGTTGAAATTAAATTTTCAAGTAAATTTTTAATATTTTGAAATGTTTTATAGAGTTGAAACATTAAAAGGTTGTTTGGAAAGAAAAGTCATGCTTTGGATAGGATGGAAATGCAATATTTGAGCAAAATGACAAAGATGATTGATTTCAGATGATGCTACAACATTTTTAGGTGATGCTACAGTATTTTTGGAGCAACTGGGCATAATTTGTTAAGCTAGTTTGACAAGTCAATACACAGTTAGCAGCAAATTTAATTGTTGACTTGGGCAGAAAAGGACAAGCATATGAGTTGTCTTACTCTAAAGACACCAAACATAATCTCAGCCCTTGGATTTGTGCATACTTGTACATTTCTCCTTAACCCTACCATATAAAAGTAAACTTCAGCCTTTTAAAAGAAGGCAGCAAGAAAAGGAACATACAGAATAACACAGAAAAGAAAGAGAAGAATACTAGAAAAAGGAAGAACCCAAAGAGGAAAGGCAGAATATAATGGTTGGAGGTAGATTATTGGCAACTTCTAGAAGGAGAAGCTGGAAATTTCGTATCCAAACATCGTGTGTTTAATTGATTTTGTCAAATTCTCTCCCTATTTTTGGTTGTATTTCTTATTTTCTCTTTAGACAATTTTTCTTTTTTTGGGCTGTCTAAACAATCAGCCATGAGCTAAGTTTTTTTAAGACTGGGATGATAAAGTACCTAAACCTGTGATAGAAAACTTGTATGCTGAGCTTGTTATTTCAATATTATTTAGTTTATTAAACATTGTTTTTCTTGTTTATTTGCGTTCATTGACTAGCCATCTTGAGTATAATATTGTGATTTTAATTGGTTGAAAAACTTATTAGAGTTAGACTAGTGTTGACTAATGTGAGTTTGGTTGGTTTTATGAATTAAACTAGCTAAGTTTGCAAGTTAAGCAGGAATATACTGTAACAGCCGAGATTTTTAACTGTTCTCGGGATCACTGTATAGTAAAAGTTATATATATTAGTGTGACGAAAATATATAAATTTCACTCTAATAAATCATCATTAGAGTTGATAAATATATTTATTAGAGTTGATAAATGCTTTATGGCTATTGATGTAACGATTTTCGAATCGAATGCCTCAAATAGTGTATTTTCGGTATCGAAAAACAGAATTCTACTGAAACTCAAAATGTGGCAAACGTAGACCCCAGATGGAAAATAATGAAATATCTAGGGTTTATGGAGGGTTTTAAATGATATAAATGCATCGAAAGGCTCTAATAGCATTTCGAGAGGTAAACTGCAAAATTTGGCCAGTGTAGCTTTTCGGTCAAAATTTCGACAGATGAAAATTATACTGTTATTAAAGAAAAATCTATACTGTATAAACAAATAATATTTTCTTATTAATATAAGAATCAATGGATGAGATCAAATCATCATTTTTGATCCAAGGGTTAGCAAAAATAAGGAATTTTAGAATTTTCCTTTAAAATCAAAGTGAGAAAGAAAAATTGCATTAAATGCAATGTGGTGCTGCTCATACACGTGGAAGAAAGGGGGAGAAACAACTGTATTTCAGCTGAAAAAGTTTCAAAAATTTTGCAAAAATGCCCCCAAGAAATTTTCATTTTGACCCCAAAATTTTCAAAAATTACAAAAATACCCCTAAGGATTTGTATAAACTTTTTCCTCTGATTTTTCACGTCCCTCACAGCAGAAAATCACCATTTCTCTGTTCTTCTTCTTCTCCCACGTTCCCACACTTACAAAAATTTCTAAAATTTTAAAGGTTGCAAATTTTGAAGAAAAAGGGTGAGAAAACTTCAATTTGAGGAGTATTCACCTTAAAACTCAAGTAAGTTCTGCAAAAATTCTGTTTTAATGCTTGTTTTTAAGTGTTTTTGTGTTTATGTAAATAGTAGAACAAAATGGAGTTAGAATGTTTTTGAGTGTTTTGATGAAAATCATGTGAGAAAAACATGTTTTGAACTTGTTTTTGAAGTTTTTGTGGGGTTAGTTTTTGAAAACAAAAGTGTTAAATTGGGGGGGGGGGGGGGGGGAAATTGACGTGAAAGGAAGGGTGAAAACCCTTATGGAATAGTGATAATTATGTGTTATGAATTGGAAAAGAAATTAATGTGGTACATGAGTGTTGAAAGGAAGAAAGACAAAGAGGAAATTTAGGGTTTTTGAGTAAAACCCTAAATTTTGGAAATATTGCTATACTTTGATTATGAGAATAAATTATTGTTATGTACTGGGATTTTGAGCAGGTTTATAATGGAAACTGTGTTCAATAACGCGATCTAAGCGGTTTTGGCACAGTGCAAAAATGAGAATTTAAGCCGCTATAATGCCGAAATTTTCGGACTTATAACCAAGGCTAAGGGTTTAAGGATGACAATGTATAAAAGAGATGTTTGAATGTTCTAGTGTTGACCTATAAACATTTCACTGAATGTTGAACTGTTTCATTATAGGGCAACGACTGAAAACTAAGGAAATGAAACAGTAGCAGATTTCTGATAAGTTCTGGCATTTAAATGTCTGAACATGAATAACTGGAACACTATGTTATTCTTGAGTTTCAATTTATGAATGGCCTAAATGTTTTGGCTAGGAAAGTTATATGTTGTTGTGAACTCGTTAAAACGCCTAGATTAGCAAATATACAAGTGTGCATTGATGTGTTATGTGTATATGATTGTGATTTATGAATTTTGACCCTAGAATGCTTTAAACATGTTTTAGGGTTGAATGTATGCATGAGAAATGGCTTTGGTATCAAAATATGTTTAAAAACCTATTTTAGCCGAAGCCAAGCGCTAAGCTCTGGCCAAGGAGCGCCCCGACGCTGAGCTCTCGGCCAAAATTTGGTGTTAAAAACTCAGTAGGAGCGCCAAGCGCTAGTGTAAAAATTGACTAAAGCGCCAGGCGCTAGTGTAAAAATTAGTGGAAGCGCCAGGCTCTAGGGTATGAGCGCCAGGCGCTAGGGTAAATATCTAGTAGGAGTGCCAGGCTCTAGGGTATGAGTGCCAGGCACTAGTATAAAAATCAGCATGAGCGCCAGGCGCTTGTGTAAAGTTGTTTGAAGTGCCAGGCGCTAGGGTATGAGTGGCAGGCGCTTGCACCAGATTCCAAAAGCGCCAAGCGCTGTAAACAGAGAGCCGAAGCGCTGAAGTCTCTGTCCTAAGTTTTGCAGAAAAATAAAAGGAAGGGCCAGGCGCTCGGGGATGAGTGCCAAGCGCTCCAACTGTTCCAAAAATGTCTAATTAAAGTTTTGTGCCTCATTTTCAGTTCCAATCACGCCCTAATGTTTAAGTTCATGGATGATGATTTTTAGACAGTATTTTTGGACTGAATAGGCATAACATTGAGTACATTAATTATGAATATGTACACTGGAATAGTTAAGACATCATAGTAAGTAATATCGCACAGTAAACAACAGGGTAATGAAAAAGACTTAATGTTTGGCGTACCGGCCTCTCGCGAGGGGAGGTTACTTTATGTCGAAGCAAAAGACATACCATAGATGAGGTAGAGTCAGGGTCGCTCCCAGGCCCCTCTTACAGCGCGCACACGGTACTACCAAACCGGGCCCATAGACATAGTAAATGAACAATGCAAAATGTAAATTGAGCATAATGAACTCCATGTATTTTGTAGAGTTGCATTGTGATGTTTTATTGTTTTAAATGTTATGTCTGAACTTACTGGGCATGTAGCTCATCAGTTTGTTCTTGTTCAGGTAATCGAGGTAAACAACCTGTAACCTGAGCCACAGTGTATGGATTGGACTGCAGGAATGAAGTGCCAGTGTCATGATAAAGGTTATGGACCTGCCAGGCTAATTCTGCAAGAAGAAAGAAAAGGATAGAGAAAAATACAATTGTATGATATTGTATAAAGTACGCTGTTATGTTTAACTTTAACTATTTTTAATACAGTATGACAGTATTATATGCAAGTAATACAAAATAGTTTTCCAACTAATTTAGTTTTGGAAAGTTATAATACTACGTATATCGATGGTTAAAAAAAAAAAATATTTCCGCAATCCATTATGTTATGTTTGAAAAAGAAGAATTAAAGTAGCAGAGTTTTCAGGTGACGTCTCCCGCACGAGGCGGGGGGTGTTACAAGATGGTATCAGAGCGGACGGTTCTCCATAACCTATTATAACATTGCGAGCATTTCCTTCTACGCAGTCCAAGTAAGTTAATGTTTCAATGTTTTCTTATTCTAAATTTTATATGTGATGCATGAATAATAGGATTTAAAAATGAGTAATCGACCAGATTCCTGAACAACTGGGAAGAGACCTGTTATTCGACTCCGAATGATAAGAACATCGGAAATGACTCCTTCAACTGCAGACGTACCGTCGTCATCATCACCACCTATGGCTCCAACATTTACAGAGGGCCGAAATTTTGTTATGAAAGTAGAGAATTTTAGGATGCATCTGTCAGACACAGTAATATCCTATGCAGCTCGATTTCGGGATAAGATTATTTTGAGTAGTCCTTGGCCAACTCTGACCGAAGAGGAGCAGTGTGCAATGTTCTGGAGAGGGTTAACTCACGAACTGAAGTTTCGAACGGTCCCTACACTCGATGAGACATTGGAGCAATATATTACCTCAGTGAGAGAAGTAGAAAGAAAAATGTTAATAGAAAAATATGATCGGATAATGAGAGATCATGACCCCCGCGGTGACGTATCCTCCAGACTTGATGAACCACCACCGGTGAGAGAGAATGACGATGTGAAATCCTTAGGCGAATCATGTATTGCAGGTCCAGTCCATGTAATTAGTGACTCGACCAATGAAAATGAGGATGACAGTGAAGAAGATCCAGAAGAATTTCCTTTGGACAGTGCTGAGGATAGAAGTGATACCCCATAAGTTATTGCTATTAACTTATGTGTATATAAATATAGGTTTTGTATATCATGGAAACTGACTGGAATATGTATAAGTACTAGATGTGAATTATTTGTATGTGAATACAAGAATATGTTTATAATATGATCGCTTACTTATAATTAAGTGATTGCATATTCCGTTATGATTTCATTGGTGAATGAAATTACGTATAAACCATGATAAATGAAAAGAGAGAATTAATGATATTTCTCTCAATATCGATACTAAATCGTTTGATCTTTGTTGATAGATTTAAAAGAACGAAATGGCATGAAGGAGAGTCCAACCCCCTAAACATGGTAGACCTCCCACCCTGACTGAAAGGGTGACCGAATTGGAAGCCTTATTGACAACCCAAATACAAGAAAATCAAGCGTTAAGAGACCAACTAAATCAGATACATCGTGAACGCGCTGAAAGGGAAGCTTCACCACCACCCATGGCACCAAAAGCTCCTATAGCTCCGGAAGTTAGACCTAATTCCCCGGCAGTCTCAGTTTCGAGGGAAAGAATTCCGGAACCACAATTTATCGTTCCACAGGAACCCTTATATGAGAGGTTTCGACGAATGAGACCACCAGAGTTTGATGGATCCTTAGATCCGTTAGAAGCTGAAGAGTGGCTATCGTCCTTTCAGAGGATCATAAATTTTATGAATTTGACCGATAGGGAAAAAGTCCTCTGTGCTTCGTACGTGCTGAACAGAGATGCATGGTACTAGTGGAAAACGGTTTACTTAAGAAGAGACGAGAGTCAGATGACATGGAATGATTTTGTAGAAGAGTTTAATCAAAAATATTACGACCCTGCTGCTCTCAGACCACAACAGAGAGAGTTCGAAAATTTGAAGTAAGGAAACATGACAGTGATGGAAGTATGCCACAAGTTCGACCGGCTGTCGAGATTATGTCCATATATAGTCCCTACTGAAGGGGATCGTATTCGAAAGATGATTGGGATATTTCGACCAGAAATCGCCTTAATGGTCGATAGTGCAGCATCTCTACCAATGTCAGTGGCTGAATGCGTCTCCCGAGCTTTGAAAGCTGAATTTCACTTGACAAGAGCCAGAGAAGAACGGGCTCAAGTATGGGAAGCTCGGAAAAAGGTGAGACAACAATTGAAACAAGGTCAAGGTGGAAGTCAAACATCACAAGGACATCGCTCCAACCAGTCTTCAAAGCCTGGACAAGGAGGTGGACAGAGGCCTCAAAATTCCAATAAAAGAAAATGGAATTTCAGGGGTAACAAGAACCAGCAACAGAAGAACGCAGCAAATACTGGTCCCAGTACACCAGGCCCAGTGAGTACACCAAATTGTCCTACATGCCGAAAGAAGCACTTGGGAGAATGCAGACTAGGCCGAAATGTTTGTTACTACTGTGGCAAAGAAGGCCATTATGCAAGAAGTTGCCCAAGTAACCGGCAGAATCAAACTGGCACGGTTCCTCAGCGTCTGCCAAATCCTCAGATGCACGCTATTGCAGCAAAGGCAGAAACGTCATCACGACAACAGGAGCAAATTGAAAAGGCACCTCCAACCAACACACGAGTGATGGCATACACAAAAGAGGATGCAGAAGCGGGCACATCCACTATTGTTACAGGTCACATTTCTATCGCTCAACACTCGGCATATGCTTTATTTGATTTTGGTGCTTCACATTCATTTGCATCACAAGAATTTGCCGCCAGGTTAGAGCATGCTAAGGAAAGAATTGGAATGACCTTTAGGACTATGTTACCTTCGGATGAAGTATTCTTGTCAGATTACTGGTTACGACATGTGCCAGTAATTGCGGTAGATAGAGAGCTTTTTCTTGATTTAATTGTGATAAGGATAGCGGATTACGATGTAATCCTAGGAATGGATTTCTTGGGAAAGTATCAGGCCACAATCGACTGCCGCCATCGAAGGATAATTTTTCGACCAAATGGAGAAGAAAGCTTTGAATACGTTGCTTCACCTCTAAAGCCATCGAAGATCATGATCAATTCAATGAAGGCTCACAAGCTGATAGCTAAAAGATGCGTGGGATATCTAGCTTTTGTAACTGATGTAACAAAAGAAGAAAAGTTACAACCAAAGGATATTCCCATAGTCAACGAATTTGTGGATGTATTTCCAGATGAATTACCTGGGTTTCCACCAGAACGGGAGATTTCTTTTGAGATCAAACTAGTACTAGGAACAGCACCGATATCCAAGGCCCCTTATCGGATGGCTCCAGCGGAATTGAAGGAGCTACAGACACAGTTAAAGGAGTTATTGGATAGAGGTTTTATTCGACCGAGCTATTCGCCTTGGGGAGCTCCTGTTCTATTCGTGAAAAAAAAGGATGGAAATCTACGAATATGCGTAGACTATAGAGAGCTGAATAAAGCCACCGTCGAGAATAAGTACCCATTACCCAGGATCGACGATTTATTTGATCAACTAAAGGGAGCATCAGTCTTTTCAAAGATTGATCTACGTTCTGGGTACCATCAGCTGAGGATTAAAGATAGTGATGTAACAAAGACAGCGTTCAGAACGAGATACAGACACTATGAATTTCTGGTGTTGCCGTTTGGATTGACGAATGCTCTAGCTGCTTTCATGGATTTGATGAAACGAGTCTTCAAGAAATTTTTAGATAAGTTTGTCATCGTATTTATTGATGACATCCTTGTTTATTCGAAGACCCGGGAGGACCATGAAGAACACTTACGATGGGTACTACAAACACTCAGAGATCACCAACTATACGCCAAATTTTCAAAGTGCGAATTTTGGTTAGATCAAGTTCATTTCCTAGGACACAAGGTGTCTAAGGATGGAATTTCTGTTGACTCCGTAAAGATTGAAGCTGTTAGCAAGTGGCCTATCCCGAAAAACGTTACTGAAATTCGTAGTTTTCTAGGATTAGCCGGATACTACAGACGTTTTGTGGAGGGATTCGCTAGGCTTGCTGAACCTCTTACGGCGTTAACTAGAAAAGAAAAGAAGTACGAGTGGACAGCAGCATGTGATGAAAGCTTCCAAGAATTAAAGAGGAGATTGACAAGCGCACCTATCCCTGCCATTCCTACTGACGGGGAAAGATTCGACATCTACAGCGATGCTTCGAAAGAAGGATTAGGAGCGGTATTGATGCAAAATGGAAGAGTTATAAATTATGCTTCATCACAACTAAAGAATCATGAGAAGAATTATCCAACTCATGATTTGGAACTAGCTGCGGTCGTGTTTGCATTAAAGATTTGGAGACATTATCTTTATGGGGTTCAATGTCAAATTTTCACATATCACAAGAGCCTGAAATACTTCTTTACTCAAAAGGAGTTGAACATAAGACAGCGGTGATGGCTAGAACTCTTAAAAGATTACGATTGCGAGATCTTATATCATCCAGGGAAGGCGAATAGAGTTGCTGATGCACTGAGTCGCAAATCAACATCGGTACAACAATTACCTATTGATGAACTGTCTAAGCCGCTACAAAAGGAGATTAATTCGTTAGAAATAGAATTGATTTCCGGAAGCTTAGCTATGCTATAATTGAAACCAACACTATACGATAGGATTAAGGAGGCTCAGAGACAAGATGGGTACTTGGAAGAGATGAGAGACCGAGTCAATAAAGAAGAAGAAATTGACTTCAGCATCGAGACAGATGGAATGCTGTTGATGAAAGAAAGAATTTGCATACCTGCCAATAAAGAATTGAAGGAGCAGATTATGAAAGAAGCCCATCAAACGCCATATTCTGTTCATCCAGGAGCCACTAAAATGTATCATGACTTAAGATTACAATTTTGGTGGAATAAAATGAAGAATGACATTGCTGAGTTTGTTAGTCGATGTTTAACATGCTAGAGAATTAAAGCAGAGCACAAGCACCCAGACGGGAAATTAGAACCTCTAAATATTCCAGAGTGGAAATGAAAGCATATTACCATGGATTTAGTGGTAGGGCTACCCAAGACACGAGGAGGTTATGATGCCATATGGGTGATAGTAGATCGACTGACGAAAACAGCTCGATTTATAGCGGTAAAAATGACATTCACATTGGAGAAATTCGCAAGTTTATACGTTGCGAATGTGATTAGATTACATGGAGTTCCAAGATTCATTGTATCTGATCGAGATGGCCGTTTTACCTCCAAATTCTGGAAGTGTGTACAACAAGAGATGGGCACAGAATTGAAATTTAGCACGGCTTTTCATCCTCAAACTGATGGACAACCTGAGTGAATCATTCAGATTTTAGAGGATATGTTACGAGCTTGTGTCATGGATTTCAAAGAAGTATGGAATGAGAAACTGTTGTTAATCGAGTTCTCATACAACCACAGTTATCAAGCTTCGATTGGAATGGCACCCTATGAAGCTCTTTATGGCAGGAAGTACAGGTCTCCAATCCACTGGTACGATTTAAAAGAGAAGCAACTGCATAAAACTGATTTTATTCAAGAGACTTCAGAAGCAGTTGAAAAGATACAGAAACGAATGAAAACAGCCCAAAGTCGACAAAAGAGTTATGCCGACAAACGACACAGATTTCTTGAATTTCAAGAAGCCGACTTTGTATTTCTTAAAATTGCGCCTATGAAAGGAGTTATGCATTTTGGAAAGAAGGGCAAACTCAGTTCGAGATACATCGGACCATTCGAAGTTATCAAACGGATTGGGAAAGTGGCTTACAGATTGGCATTACCACCTGATTTATCCAAGGTACATGATGTTTTTCATGTCTCTATGTTGCGTAAATATGTACCTGATCCATCTCACATTTTGAGATATGAGCCGATACAAGTACAGAGTGACCTGTCTTATGAGGAAAAGCCTGTTCAAATACTCGCACGAGAAGACAAGGTACTCAGAAACAAGAAAATCCCATTAGTCAAAGTGTTGTGGCGTAATCACCAAATAGAAGAGGCTACATAGGAAAGAGAAGAGGACATGAGAGCCCTATATCCCCACTTGTTTTAAATTCTCGAGGACGAGAATTCTTTAAGGGGGGAGGATTGTAACAGCCGAGATTTTTAACTGTTCTCGGGATCACTGTATAGTGAAAAGTTATATATATTAGTGTGACGAAAATATATAAATTTCACTCTAATAAATCATCATTAGAGTTGATAAATATATTTATTAGAGTTGATAAATGCTTTATGGCTATTGATGTAACGATTTTCGAATCGAAATGTCTCAAATAGTGCATTTTCAGTATCAAAAAACAGAATTCTACTGAAACTCAAAATGTGGCAAACGTAGACCCCAGATGGAAAATAATGAAATATCTAGGGTTTATGGAGGGTTTTAAATGATATAAATGCATCGAAAGGCTCTAATAGCATTTCGAGAGGTAAACTGCGAAATTTGGCCAGTGTAGCTTTTCGGTCAAAATTTCGACAGATGAAAATTATACTGTTATTAAAGAAAAACCTATACTGTATAAACAAATAATATTTTTTTTATTAATATAAGAATCAATGGATGAGATCAAATCATCATTTTTGATCCAAGGGTTAGCAAAAATAAGGAATTTTAGAATTTTCCTTTAAAATCAAAGTGAGAAAGAAAAATTACATTAAATGCAATGTTGAGCTGCTCATACACGTGGAAGAAAGGGGGAGAAACAGCTGTATTTCAGCTGAAAAGGTTCCAAAAATTTTGTAAAAATGCCCCCAAGAAATTTTCATTTTGACCCCAAAATTTTTAAAAATTACAAAAATACCCCTAAGGATTTGTATAAACTTTTTCCTCTGATTTTTCACGTCCCCCACAGCAGAATATCACCATTTCTCTGTTCTTCTTCTTCTCCCACGTTCCCACACTCACAAAAATTTCTAAAATTTTAAAGGTTGCAAATTTTGAAGAAAAAGGGTGAGAAAACTTCAATTTGAGGAGTATTCACCTTAAAGCTCAAGTAAGTTCTTCAAAAATTCTGTTTTAATGCTTGTTTTTAAGTGTTTTTGTGTTTATGTGAATAGTGGAACAAAATGGAGTTAGAATGTTTTTGAGTGTTTTGATGAAAATCATGTGGGAAAAACATGTTTTGAACTTGTTTTTGAAGTGTTTATGGGGTTAGTTTTTGAAAACAAAAGTGTTACATGGGGGAGGGAAAATTGACGTGAAAGGAAGGGTGAAAACCCTTATGGAATAGTGATAATTATGTGTTATGAATTGGAAAAGAAATTAATGTGGTACATGAGTGTTGAAAGGAAGAAAGACAAAGAGGAAATTTAGGGTTTTTGAGTAAAACCCTAAATTTTGGAAATATTGCTATACTTTGATTATGAGAATGAATTATTATTATGTACTGAGATTTTGAGCAGGTTTATAATGGAAACTGTATTCAATAACGCGATCTAAGCAGTTTTGGCACAGTGCAAAAATGAGAATTTAAGCCGTTATAATGCCGAAATTTTCGGACTTATAACCAAGGCTAAGGGTTTAAGGATGACAATGTATAGAAGAGATGTTTGAATGTTCTAGTGTTGACCTATAAACATTTCACTGAATGTTGAACTGTTTCATTATAGGGCAACGACTGAAAACTAAGGAAAGGAAACAGTAGCAGATTTCTGGTAAGTTCTGGTATTTAAATGTTTGAACATGAACAACTGGAACACTATGTTATTCTTGAATTTCAATTTATGAATGGCCTAAATGTTTTGACTAGGAAAGTTATATGTTGTTGTGAACTCGTTAAAACGCCTAGATTGGCGAATATACGAGTGTGCATTGATGTGTTATGTGTATATGATTGTGATTTATGAATTTTGACCCTAGAATGCTTTAAACATGTTTTAGGGTTGAATGTATGCATGAGAAATGGCTTTGGTATCAAAATATGTTTAAAAACCTATTTTAGCCGAAGCCAAGCGCTAAGCTCTGGCCAAGGAGCGCCCCGGCGCTGAGCTCTCGGCCAAAATTTGGTGTTAAAAACTCAGTAGGAGTGCCAGGCGCTAGGGTATGAGCGCCAAGCGCTAGTGTAAAAATTGGCTAAAGCGCCAGGCGCTAGGGTATGAGCGCCAGGCGCTAGTGTAAAAATTAGTGGAAGCGCCAGGCTCTAGGGTATGAGTGTCAGGCGCTAGGGTAAATATCCAGTAGGAGTGCCAGGCTCTAGGGTATGAGTGCCAGGCGCCAGGCACTAGGGTATGAGCGCCAGGCGCTAGTGTAAAATTGTTTGAAGTGCCAGGCGCTAGGGTATGAGCGCCAAGCGCTTGCACCGGATTCCAAAAGCGCCAAGCACTGTAAACAGAGCGCCGAAGCGCTGAAGTCTCTGTCCTAAGTTTTGCAGAAAAATAAAAGGAAGGGCCAGGCGCTCGGGGATGAGTGCCAAGCGCTCCAACTGTTCCAAAAATGTCTAATTAAATTTTTGCGCCTCATTTTTAGTTCCAATCACGCCCCAATGTTTAAGTGCGTGGATGATGATTTTTAGACAGTATTTTTGGACTGAATAGGCATAACATTGAGTACATTAATTATGAATATGTACACTGGAACAGTTAAGACATCATAGTAAGTAACATCGCACAATAAATAACAGGGTAATGAAAAAGACTTAATGTTTGGCGTACCGGCCTCTCGCGAGGGGAGGTTACTTTATGTCGAAGCAAAAGACATACCATAGATGAGGTAGAGTCAGGGTCGCTCCCTGGCCTCTCTTACAGCGCGCACACGGTAAGACCAAATCGGGCCCATAGATATAGTAAATGAACAATGCAAAATGTAAATTGAGCATAATGAACTCCATGCATTTTGTAGAGTTGCATTGTGATGTTTTATTATTTTAAATGTTATGTCTGAACTTACTGGGCATGTAGCTCACCAGTTTGTTCTTGTTCAGGTAATCGAGGTAAACAACCTGTAACCTGAGCCACAGTGTATGGATTGGACTGCAGGAATGAAGTGCCAGTGTCATGATAAAGGTTATGGACCTGCCAGGCTAATTCCGCAAGAAGAAAGAAAAGGATAGAGAAAAATACAATTGTATGATATTGTATAAAGTACACTGTTATGTTTAACTTTAACTATTTTTAATACAGTATGACAATATTATATGCAAGTAATACAAAATAGTTTTCCAACTATAATAATTTAGTTTTAGAAAGTTATAATACTACGTATATCGATAGTTTAAAAAAAAAAATTTCCGCAATCCATTATGTTATGTTTGAAAAAGAAGAATTAAAGTAGCAGAGTTTTCAGGTGACGTCTCCCGCACGAGGCGGGGGGTGTTAGATATACACTTGTTTTACATAACCCATTTGGAACCAGAGCTTAATCTAATATCATATTTTATTTTTGAATAGGAATATGTTAAAAATGAATTAAGGAGGTAACAGTATAAGTAATTCGGAAGAATCTTGTAAATTTTTGAGTCCTGATTAATTGAACAGCATTACTGTAGCATTACTATAACATACATAGTCAGGTTACAAGGGAGGGGAAATTGAATTTCAGTCAATTCATCTCTGATTGTTATTTACTCTAGTTTATTAAATTTGCATTTGATTTGTACTTTTTATTTCATATTATTACTGTAAGTTTAATTTCATTTTAACTTTTATCAACTTTTGTAATTACATAATTTAGTTTTTATTGAGATTTGTTGTGATAGCTTTATCTGTGGAATGATACTCGACTCGATCACTTTATTACTTGATTACGATATATGCACTTGCGTAGCTAAATTTTGTGAAGTAACACTTCATTATCAAGCTGTTTCACAAGTACTCGTGCAAGGAGCTTAGTGAAGAAGGTGACCCAATTTTCACCATGTCTTGCATGCTAGAATATCCTTACCATGACTTGATTTTGTTAGCGTTTTAAGGGTTTTAACTGCATACATTATTCTTATTTCTTGTATCAATTTTCAAATTAGTGAATTTATATCTAGAATATAAATTTGAACTTTTCACTGATTTGAAACTCGTATCATTGATTTCTTCTCTTTTTCAAATACTAGTTTAAAAAGATTATCAACTTCTAATAAAATCTTTTAACAAACAACTTTTCTAACTTTTCTAAATACGAGTTGAGAACAATTTAAACAGTAATGTATCCGTATGTAAACCAGAAAAGGGGGTGTAGTGTAACTGCACAAAAGATTTTTATTTTGATTACTTGATCAGCCCATATCATTCGTCCCAATGAATCCCAAACCACCAATTTTACTAGCTACGGTCATGTCAAATTCCATGCCCTATTGTTTCAGTAATGTTTTCTAGGTTCAGTGCTTGGCTTCTCTCTTCTAGAGTTGTCTATCTAAAATTCTAGGTTCAGTACTTGGCTTCTCTCTTCTAGAGTTGTCTATCTAAATTTAGTTACGCAAGAGTTTACTTATAGATTGTGGATGGATTTTCCTCCTGTCGAAACAGTTTTTCCACAGGGTACCTAATAATTACCACGATGAAATATTAGATAGAGACATCAATTTGGGTAAAATTTCATATACAACCAGTTTACCACCATGAGTTAGCCCAAAACAAAGAGTGCCTCTTGCTACCATGATTTTTTGGCCCCCATCTTTTTATTTTTTATATTTTTAAAAGTAAAAAAGTTTTCAACAAAACACACTAAATGTATTAGTTGAAGTGTTTACTAAGTCGAGGATGATTTTGTATATAAAGTTGTTTAGACAATTTATCCAGTTCTTGTACGTCATCCTCTATTTCTTTATATATATATATATACATTAATTTAACAGATTAAAAACTGTTTAGTTAATAAATAATGATAGAGTCAGAATTTATAAATAAGAGACTAATTTTCTATTGATTATTTATCAATTTGTTATTAGAACTTCTGTAAATCAATATCTCTTTTTACGACATTCTTGAAAATTTGATTATATTTTCATTATTAATTATGATAATTAGTTAGCCTAATTTAATAAAAAACTAATTATTACATGATGTTTGTGATCATATATATATATATAGGAGTGCAGCATACAAAGGGCTGAGTGCAGTGACATTCAAGTCAGAAATTCGGAAGCAATTGATGAAACAAGGTTATAGAATAGGGGGCAACGTGGGAGACCAGTGGAGTGACCTCCAAGGAGAATGTTTAGGCTATCGCACTTTCAAGCTTCCTAATCCCATGTACTTTGTTCCTTAACAATAATATTATTATATAGTTCTATTGGAATTTGTGATACCAACCTAAACATTTGCCTCTTCCAAGTATAAATGGAAACAATTACCAGACGAAATGAAGTCTACTATCACAAATAAATAGTGCTTTTTAAAGAAATTTTAAATCTTCTGCAATTTACCTTTGTATCGAAGAAATTGAAGTACAAAAGTAGAAGGTTTTCCTTCTACTGTTCAAGGGGACGTGAACTACTTCCGTAGTTTGTCTTTTTTTTTTTTTTTTTTTTTTCCGCTTTCTCATTCAAAGCCTTTTGGTGGTCCAAGTTCCCCAGTTAAACTCCTAAGTCACCATGTGAGATAAGGTGGGTTTAAATCCATTCCTGTTTTTTGTTTTTTTACCTCTTTTTCATTAAGGGGCTATTTGGGGATGGTTTCAGAGACCAAAACCAATTTTTTTGTTACTTATTTTCATTTCACCACTATTTGTTACTGTGTATATTTCAATAATGGCGAGTAGGCTAAAGAAACTAATGATAGAAAAAGCACAACTGATTTTGTGTTTTTTGTGGGAGAGACTGCCTTCACCTAGGTATCAAATAAACAACCGATTGTCACCTTTTCAACATGTGGAGCTGAGTACATAACTACTACATCATGTGTCTATCATGCGGTTTGGTCAAGAAATCTATTGAAGGAATTTAGATTACCACAACAAGAGCCAACCAAGATTTGTGTTGATAACAAGTCAGCAATTGCATTAGCAAAGAATTCAATTTTCCATGATTGAAGCAAACATATTGATACTTGCTGTCACTATATAAGGGAAGGCATTACAAGAAATGATGGACAAGTGGAATATGTGAAGTTACAATATCAAGTTGCAGACATATTCACCAAGCCACTGAAGCATGAAGACTTTGTCAAGTTGAGAAATGCACTTGACATCATAAAACAAGTTTAAGGGGGAGTGTTGAAAATATAAACTTGTTTATATTTATTCACATGCTGAAGGAATAAAGCCAGTTAAGGACTATGATGAACATGTGGTGAGTGGCAAAAGTTTTTTAGGTAAGTTGTTGAATGGTTTGTATTAGCTTTAAAGTGTGTGGTTGAGATTTGTTTGCGTTTATTTATTATGTGGTCTAGATTAGTTTGTCTCAACCATAAAAAAAAAAAACCCTCTTCCATTGTAATTTTGATTATTATATTATATTTGGACAATAGAACAAATCTACTTCAATATAATAATGAAATATAGATTAAAAAATTGGTGATTGGAAAAAATTAACAAGTTTTATATTATACATGTGATGTCAAAAAGACAAACACACAACTTAAAAAAAAAAAACTCAATGTACTCCAAATCATTTTTCCAAGACATTGTTAATCTAATATTCAAAACGAAAATCAAAATGTGAATTTTTGAGGACATATTTGAAAATTAATATAAGCTTTCAAAATAATAAATTTGAGAAAAATTATTTTCATGCCAGAATTGGGGGGAAAATATTTATCAGAGTTGTATATGGGAAAATAATATATTATAGGACTACATCAAAAAATAAAAAATGATTAAGTAGAAATATAATTGAGAATAAATAATTTAAAGGACTTTCAGCCAAAAAAAAAATATTAAGGACAAATCTGAGAAAAAATATTTTAAATTAGAGACATTAAAAAATGGAAGATTATGTTAAGGACAAATCTTAAGTAGGCATGTGTTTGACACCAAATGTGAAGTAAAAGAGCTATTATGTTTTGGCAAAACAATCACAAATATTCCAAAAATAAGATTTTAAAACATGAAAACATTTGAGAAAAATTATATCAATGGTGGCTTAATTAGAACCACATTTTAAAAAATAAATATTTTGAAGGAATATGTTAAAAATGATCTTTGAGAAATAATTCAAAATGTCATATTTAAAATAATAACAATAAATCAACAATATATTTAATACCTAAATGATGTGGCAACCAAAAAAATAAAAAATAAAAAATTGAAGCAGATTGCTTCTACATTGCAAGAAAAGACAAAAATAGAGATGAAAACAAAATTATGGTGTAAGGAAAGATAAAAATTTATGTCTGCGCGTGCGTGCGTGCGTGCTTACTTAGCAGCCAAGCAGTGAGGTGCAAAAAATTCACGTACTTATCTCCCTTTTTAATATTATATATATAAGGAGAGAAGAACAAATTAGCATATTTATTTAGGATATGTTTGGTTAATCAATTTGAATTTAAAATTTGAGATCCAATTTTATCTTTTCTTAAAAGGTTAATAAATATTATAATTAAATCAACTATTTTCAATAATAAAATATCAATTTATTTGAAAGCCAACTCATCAATTAAACATACCTAAGTTCTAATCAACTGTGATAATTATGGCTTTTCAGTCATTGAAATTTTAATTTTATCAAATTACTTTATGAACCTTTGATTTAGGAAGTATATTCATTGGCACTAAATTGATGAAATATTTTTGAAATTTAACAGAGATTATCATGTAGTTTTTTTGTTGATAACTTGAGATTTCATATATATATATATATGTATCTAATTGAATTATGTACAATATATTATCTTCACTTTTGTTAAAAACCTTGAAAATCTAGAAAATTTTGCACTTATGTAACTATTTTTATCAAATTTTCAATAATTATGTGATAGATAGACGTGAGTATCTCAATCAATTTTCTATAGTCTTTCATAAATTTTAGTGTCAAGGACTTAACTATTTAAAACAATAAAATAATGTTCATAGAGTAACTATCAAAATTAGAACTTTAGTAATTAAAGCGTCACGATGAATACTATAGTTGAAAGACTAATAGCACTAATGTTCCTTGTTTTTCTTCTCTCCCGCCCTGCTTATGAATAAAGATTACCAAAACATTTAATGGCGGAAGCCCGAGGAGAGCACGATGTCATTGATATTGAAGCATTGCTCAGTGATATAAAAGGAAGGCTATCTGGTGGTGATTCGAAATTGTCGGCTCTTTGCAGCATCTTCAAAATTCCAACTACACTCTCTAGGCACAATCCAGTTGCTTATACACCCAATGCATTTTCCTTTGGCCCCTTCCACCATCACAACAAAAACTTACCTCCCACAGAAAAGATCAAATCCAAATAATTGTTTGACCTTATCTCTCGTCTTTCAGATCCAAATTATAATCCATCTCCCAAGGATCCTGATACAATGTTGAGGACTTTAACTGAAGAAATGAACAAGGTTCGGGAAAAGGCGCGTGCTCATTTTGCCGGAGCAATTGACATGAAAGACGATAAATTTGTAGAGGTTATGAGGGTTGCTTCATCATTGAGCTTTTCCGCGAGAAAGCTTATCCTGAGAGTCTTATTAAAGAAAATGACCCAGTATTTGCCAGGAGTCCCTCGGTTGAACTAGCAATCAAGTTGTTTGGTAACATTTTCTCAACCACAGCACAACCTCCTATTCAGCCTCTAGTTGCTCCTTCACATCCAAGCAAACACATTCTTGATTTGTTGAGAAATTCATTGGTTTTGAATTCTAGAATACTAAAGAAAATAGATAAGCCTTTGCGTTCAGCTACAAGTCTTGAGAACTCCAAAATCAAGCGTATGCATTCAGCTTTAAGTCTTGTCAAATCCAGAATCAAATTTGAGATGGTTCAAGCAGAATCCATCTTGGATATCGAATTCAGTACTGGTATCTTGAAAATTCCACAGCTGTTCATCCAAGAGACGAGGGAAATTACGTTTCGAAACCTCATCAGCTTGGAGCAGTGTTGCCTTAATTATGATCCTAAATTCACTTTCTATGCCATTCTATTGGACAACCTGATCAATTCCAAAGAAGACATGGGAATACTTTGCAAGAGCAAGGCCACTAATTCCTGGTTGAATGTTGATGACGCTACAAAATTCTTCAGCAAGCTTTACATTGACACTTATGTGAAGGAATTTGCATATTATTCCAATCTTACTAGTGAAGTGGACGAGTATTGCAATCGCTTTTGGCCTAGACAAAGAAGAGTGCTAAAGCGTGACTATTTCAAACACCCATGGGCACAAATTTCGATCGCCGCAGTCTCTGTTGGGTTGATTCTTACGATCTTATAGACTTTATTTACCATTATTAATAAGTGAATATTTGATAGCTATTATCTTATCTTGACTAATGCATGTTGATCAGTAATGCATAGTATAAGGGGGGAAAAAACAAAGTTGCACCTTCACGATCCGTTTGGCGTGGTTGGTATTATTTGTTTGTATTTGCGTAATTATGTATTTGTACCCCAAAAAAAAAAGTTTTACCTTCGTGATCTTTAAAATAAAGTTTCTCGTTGTATACTTTGTGCCTGTGAAAATCACTATAATGGCATGATATTTTTAACTAATTATTAAATACAAATTGATTTATGTAAGATTGTGTCAAACGTCCTGCTTAGTACTGAGTCTCAAAATTGATATGTCAATTTACGTACGGTTGATTAAAAAGATGTTAACATATCATATTTATCAGTGATATAATTTAACGCAACCACGTAGCCAAATTAACATCAATTCAAACTCTACCAAAATGTTTGTAAGCTCCCTTACTAGTCGCTTTATTTTCAAAGGTACTTCTACAGCACTAGCAATTTCTATTACCGATTTTGGGTTTGGCCATAGGATTTTCGAGATTGTAAGGATATGATTATATCTCATATTAGAAAAATTATTTAGTAGACCAAAGTTTTTATGTCATTATATATACATGATACATCCATTCAATAAATAATTGATATAAATAATTGATATGAACATACATATGCCATGCGCTTGTTTTTCCTAATTGATATGATGATTATGATGATCATCAACACCACGCTTTAGATCAAATGCATGTGAATGAACTCTGCCAACAAAGTGGCCAAGATATAAGCCGGGCGTAAATAATGGCTGTTCTAAAAACCCATGGCCAATTATTTATTTCTCCAATTTTTCAATATTCTTCTATAAAAGGTTTGGAAAGAAAAAATCACAGGAATCGCCGATTTTGTGATGAAGTAAAGTATAAATTCACCTAGTATCTTATTTGCTAAAAATGTTTGGATATCATTGCTTTTTGTCTCGACTGGAATTTGCTTTGCAAAAGAAGAAGGAAAAGACAAAAAAGATCCATTGGTAGAGTGAAGCTAATTTATCACTTGAACAAGAACTTGATATACTTTCACTTTTTTTAAAATACTTACTTGAATTGCACTTTATTCTTTGAGTAAATGTATCAAACTCTCACATTAATTCACTCACATATTCTTGTCAATTCAATTTTTGTATAAAAGATAGGGCAAAGAGTTCGTTCATCGTTAACCAGCCAAAGACCACATATTTGTTTTTTAAACGTATATGCATATGGTGGCATTCACATTCCTGTCTTTTATTTTCCCATCTTGAAAAGATATGCTGAAGGAATACAAGCTAGCACTAGGAACGTATCACAAAGCGACCGATAAAGAAAGCTTTTGATTCAAGTAAGTAAATTAGTAGTAGTTGCATATCATATATATTTAAAATAGGGCTGGCTATAGCAAAATCTTATAACGTAGTTGAAATTTAGAAAAAGTTATAAAACATTTTAAGAATAGCAAAATTAGAACATACAATTACACACACACACACACATATATATATAACAACCTTTTGAGAGACCAAATGCAAAACCATTTAAATTTGTAACTAAATCTTTATAAATGTGGGTTTACATAGAATTTTATAAATTTTAACATGATTTTTAAAACACGGGATATAAGTGCAACTCTTGAAAAGTAAAGTAAAATGTAGCATTTTGATTAAAATACAAGTCATGTGCTTTTGTTATAATATCTAAATAACACTTAAATTGTTAAAAGCTAGGATAGTGTGTTCCTTAAAAATAAAAAAAGCCAGGTAATCTGACTTTTCTAAACTTTAATCGATTCTTGATTTGTTTAATTTTGCTTGTATATATATTTGATTGAATTACTACAATAACCTTTTCACTTTTTAAAATTTGTAAAATGACTTTCTAAAAATTTTTATTAGTAAAATAATCTCGAATAACCAGAAACGACTAAAAATGACCATGGTTATTCCTATATTAAAATAAAAGAAAATTATTTTACTAATTTCAATTTTTAAGGTTGTATTTTAATAAATATTCCTATATATATGCAACATTTCTCATAGTACATTACCTCTTTTCTTTTGTTATTAGGGTATTAGTTTTGGGAAACGTCTCTTAGGCAGGTTTATTCTCTATAAAAATTCATTTCAAATTAATAACACTTAATAATATCTATATATTTAAATATAGAGATAAAAATAAAGTAATATATGTCTAATATTATAATTTTGATTTATATTATATTTGAACAACAGAATAAATCTACTTCAATATAATAATGAAATATAGATTAAAAAATTTGGTGATTGAAGAAAACTAACAAGTTTTATATTATACATGTGATGTTAAAAAGACAAACACAGAATTAAAAAAAAAAAAAAAAAACTCAAAGTACACCAACTTCCATTTTATCAAGACTTTGTTAATCTAATATTCAAAACGAAAATCAAAATGTGAATTTTAGAGGACATATTTGAAAATTAATATAAGCTTTCAAAATAATAAATTTGAGAAAAACTATTTTCATGCGAGAATTGGGGGAAAAATATTTATCAGAGTTGTATATGGGAAAATAATATATTCTAGGACTACATCAAAAAATAAAAAATGATTAAGTTAAAATATAATTGAGAATAAATATTTTAAAGGACTTTCAACAAAAAAAGTTAAGGACAAATCTGAGAAAAAAATATTTTAAATTGGAGACATTCAAAAATAGAAGATTTATTTTTAAAAAAATGGGGGAGTAAGTAAGCATGTGTTTGACACCAAATGTGAAGTAAAAGAGCTATTATGTTTTGGCGAAACAATCACAAATATTACAAAAATAAGATTTTAAAAAATAAAAACATTTGAGAAAAATTATATCAATGGTGGCTTAATTCGAACCACATTTGAAAAAGTAAATACTTTGAAGGCCTATATAAAAAATATTCTTTGAGAAATAATTCGAAATGTCATATGTAAAATAATAATAATAAATCAACAATATATTTAATACGCAAATGCTGTGGAAACAAAAAAATATATAAAAAAAAATAATTAAAAATTGAAGCAGATTGCTTGTATATTGCAAGAAAAGACAAAAATTGAGAACATGACAAAATATGGTGTAAGAAAAGATAAAAATTTTTGTGCGCACGTGCGTGCGTGCTTACTTTGCAGCCAAGCGGTGAAGTGCAAAAAATTCACGTACTTATCTCCCTTCTTAATATTTTGTGTGTATATATATATATATATGGAGAGAGAACAGATTAGTATGTTTATTTAGGATATGGGAGTGTCGATTTAAAATTTTAGATTCAATTTTATCTTTTTTTAAAAATTAATAAAAATTATAATTAAGTTAATTAACTTTAATAATATAATAAAATATCAATTTATGTTAAATTTAACTAACCATGCATACCTTAAGTTCTAATCAATTGTGATAATTATGGCTTTTCATTCATTGAAATTTTGATTTTATCAAATTACTTTATGAACCTTTGATTTTATGAAGTATATTCATTGGCACTAAATTGACTAAATATTTTTGAATTTTAACAGAAATTATCGCGTAGTTTTTCACCGATAACTTGAGATTTCATATGTATATATATGTATATAATTGAATTATGTACAATATATTATCTTCACTTTTGTTAAAAACCTTGAAAATCAAGAAAATTTTGCACTTATGTAACTATTTTTATCAAATTTTCAATAATTATGTGATAGATAGAAGTGAGTATCTCTATCAAATTTCTAAAATCTTTCATCAAACTTAACTATTTAAAACAATAAAATAATGTTCATGCATTAACTATCAAAATTAAAAAAGTGTCACAATGAATACTATAGTTCAAAGACTAACAATACTAATGATCCTTGTTTTTCTTTTCTTTCCCGCCCTACTTAATGAATGAAGATTACCAAAACATTTAATGGCGGAAGCCCGAGGAGAGTATGATGTCATTGGTGTTGAAGCATTGCGCAGGAATATAAAAGGAAGGCTATCTGCTGGTGGTGATTTGGAATATTCGCCTCTTTCCAGCATCTTCAAAATTCCAACTATACTCTCTAGCACAATCCAGTTGCTTATACACCCAATGCATTTTCCTTCGGCCCCTTCCACCATCACGACAAAAACTTACATCTCACAGAAAAGATCAAATCCAAATATTTGCATGACCTTATATCTCGTCTTTCAGATCCAAGATATAATGAAAATCCCAAGGATCCCGACACAATGTTGAGGACTTTAACTGATGAAATGAAAAACATTCGAAAAGTGGCGTGTGGTCATTATGCCGGACCAATTGACATGACAGAAGATAAATTTGTAGAGGATTTGGTCCTTGACGGTTGCTTCATCATTGAGCTTTTCCGCAAGAAAGCTTATCAAGGAAGTCTTATTAAAGTCGATGAGAATGACCCAGTATTTGCCATGTCTTGTCTCCTTCAATTTCTTTGGCATGACTTGATATTGCTAGAGAACCAAATACCTTGGAAGGTGCTTGACATTTTGTTTAACTTGACGCGCACAATCATAGACGAGAAGTCCCTCGTTGAACTAGCAATCGAGTTCTTTGGTACCATTTTCTCAACCACAGTACAACCTCCTATTGAGCCTCTACTTCCTCCTTTAGGTCCAGGCAAACACATCCTTGATTTGTTGAGAAATTCATTGGTTTGGAATCCTCGTATACTTGACAAAATAAACTATCAAGAAGCAGGCTCAAGTGAGATGAAGCCTATGCGTTCAGCTACAAGTCTTCAGGACTCTGGAATCAAATTCAAGAGGAGTATCTCAGATACCATCTTGGATATCAAATTCAACCAGGAAGAAGGTGTTTTGGAAATTCCAACTCTGCTCATCCAAGAGAATATAACTGAAACATTGTTTGCGAACCTCGTATGTTTGGAGAAGCTCTGCCAGAACTACGAAGGTATAATCATTTCTTATGCTGTTCTCTTAAACAATCTTATGCAGACTACGACGGACGTCAAAATATTGCATGAAAGTGAGGTCATTAATAACCGCTTGAAACATCTTGAGCGTGTGATCAAAATCTTCGAAGATATTCATGGGGAGTACTATGGTGATATCACAAATTACTACGCGGGTCTTACGTTTGAGGTGGAAAAGTATAGTCGGCAGAGAATTGATTATTACATACGCCGGTGGGGAGCGTACAAGAGAGAGCTTAAGAATACTTATTTTAGTCATCCATGGGCAGCAATTTCCACAATCGGTGCATCTGTTCTTCTCGTTCTTACCTTCTTGCAGACAATTTTTTCCATAATTCAAAAGTAGATTTGTTTCTTTTTTCTACTGTCTTGCACTTTAGTGAGTACATGTTCGATAGACGGTTTTTTTTTTTTTAATATAATGTACATGAGGGTTTTCTTGCACTTAGTGTTAAAAAAAAAAATCAAGAGAAAAGGCAATGTATTTAATTGGTTTCATGTAATCTATGTCCTTAAGTTATTTGGTTTCTTGTAATCTATGTCCTTGAGTTATAGTCTGGTTTTTAGCGACCACAAATGTCTTTCTGCTAATAAAAGATTATTTAAGATAACATATCGTTATAAATAATAATCTTTTTTTACATTAAATATGTCATCGTATTGAATAATTATAACGATATATCATTGCATGAACTTAATTATTTATACTGACATATCGTCACAATTAATTACTAATCTGTTTATATAAATTTACAATAATATGTCATCATAAATATTATTTTGCCGTTAAAAAGAATATGACTCAAAGTTGATTTGTGTCAATTAAGAGTTATTTGTGATAATAATTTGTTATAAATATAGGTTAATTATAGCTGACATTGATTAGTTAAATATATTTAAAATTTAAATTTTGAGAAAATCTAAATGTGGTTGTAAATATAGATAGATTACAACTGGCTGAACATTGACAAGGCGACCAAATCGTTCAATAATCTCTATATTGACACTTACGTCAAGGAATCCTTTTATCGCCACCTTACTCGTGAAGTGGATAAATATTGCCAGCGAGGTTGGAACAGAAATCGAAGGTCGCTTGTGCGTGACTATATCAAGCCACCATGGGTACTTGTTTCGATCACCGCTGCGTCTATTGCATTGGTTCTTTCCTTCCTGCAGGCCTTGTTCACCATCATAAATGAAAAATAGATATCATTGTATGTCATATCACTAGTACTATTTCATGTTGATCAAGAATGTACCTAATGGGTGAGAAGAAAATTATCATCGTGTTTTTTTTTTTTTTTTTCATCTTGTATTTGTAATGTTTCTATTGATGAACTATTTTGCAAATATGATCTTGTTTTGCATCACACATTCTAACTTCCAAAAAAGAAAAAAAGAAAAAATATATGAAAGATTCTTTCATTTAAAAAAAAAAAAGTTCTTTCCGGGCAAGAAGAGGCAAGGAATTTAAGCAGCAAAAACAGTAAAGTAATCATAATGGTAGTTCCTCCGGAGATTCCTTTGATTTTAGGCGTTTTGAAAAACCTCATCTAACTGCATTTGCTATTAACAGTTTCCATTTATGTAACGTACTTTTCATACGTGAATCTTGTCCATTTTGGAATCTACAGAAAAAGTATTCACACCGAGGTGCTGAAACAATAATTATTATTTTCCACTTTATTCTATGAGTGAACAAGTTGAACTCCTCAAAAAATTCCTATATACTATAATCAAGAATAAATTATTATATATAAATATGTCGTAATATGCATGAAGATATATATAAAAGAGAAAATATGAGGATATAATATATAAGAGAGCTATTATCTCATGCCTTGCTCAGCCATATTCGGCAGATCAGGTTGCCATTAATCCAGGCATGATTTTTGTTGAGATTGAGAATGATTTCCTGTTAAACTAACTAATCAATAAAGAACTATTAAACTAGATCAAGAATTAATTAAATAATTACAAAAAAATAAATAAATAAATCAAGAATCAACATAAGAGATTTTGTAGTATTTCGGACAATATGTCAAACGTTTACTTCGTGCCGTCTATGATGTACATCCAATAAACCGATGAAAGATAAAGTACAAATTCTCTGTACTTTTTTTTTTTTTTTGCCATCCTAATGGTTTTTTCTCTTAGGTTTGATTTATTTACTTACTTTTATTTATTTTTCCATTCTCTCTTTCTCTCTCTCTCTCTCTCTTTTTGCTTTTAATAAAAATTTCGCTTATTTTCAATTCCTTTTCTTTTTAATCTTACTATATATATAAAAGAGTAGATTTATATTAGTATTGGGTTTTTGTCGTAAAAAATACACTGTTTTCGTGCCTTTTTCTTTTTCTTTTTTCTTCCTATCTGTCCTTTTTTCCAATTCCTGCACAGCCACATTTTTTTTTTTGCCTCCCCACACGTGTTGGAAGTGCAACTCTTGCAAAGCCTTTTCTTTGCTCTCTCTCTCTCTCTTTCGCCCTTTCTGCCGACTTTTTGTACGGTTACATTTGTCTTGCCACCCACGTGTTACAAGTGTAACTCTTGAAAAATAATTTTGTTTTAAGAGACCAACATTTTAATGCAAGTTACAGAATTATCACCTATAATTTAAAATTTTGTTTCTAAAGTGTAAAATGTTTATGAAGAAAAGGGTTCGGCATTTTTTTTTCTCATTTTTTAATATACATATATAAAAGGACAAGTTCAAGTAATATAATGTTTAATATGCTGCTTAAAAAGACAATTTAATTTAAAATAAATACATATTCACTTTTTATATTTTTTTAATTTGTATTATATTATCTTTAATTTTTCTAAATATCAATTTATTTTAAATTGATCAATTCAAAATAATTTTATTTTTATTTTAAAATGATGTGACAAAAAGTTAAAGAGTAAAAAATATATATTTATATATATATATTGAAGGGGGAGCTTTTTTTTTGCCTGTGTGATAAATTTTAATTTTTTTCATTCCATCATCATATTTCATACACTGTTTTGATACTTTTTTTTTTTTCTCTAAAGATTGTCTTAAATTACAAAATCATTTCAGTATTAATTATTTTATTTTATTTTACTTTTATTTTCTTGTTAATTTTCCTTTTTCTTTTAGTCCCTTTCTTTTTTTTGTTTCATTTTCCTCATATTTTCTTTAAATTTTTACTTCTTTTCCCACCTAATTTTTAACTTGTTCTTTTGCATGTAATTTTTTTTCATTTTCTTTTTATTAAAAACTCAACATCCATCATCTTTTATTAAGATTTAATCTTTACTTTTTCATTAAAAACTATAATTTTTTTAATTGTTCTTAAGTCTAATTGAGATGCAGCTTTTTCCCTTTCTTTTTTTTTTTTAACCACTATATATAAAAGAGTAGAAAAAGTTTTATTGTTCCTTTTTTTAAGTAAAAAATGCACCATTTTAGTGCTTTTTTATTATTATTATTATTATTAAGCCTTGCCTTTTGAATTCTGTATAAGCTCAATTTTTATACAAATAACTTCAAATGATTTGGTTTTGCAACATTGGAGGAGTTGACAGGCTTGAGCCTGCATGTTTTTTTTCCCTTATATAAAGAATAAGATAATTCATGTGATATTTGTGTATCTTTTAGAAGCCCAAAAAACTTATGTGCAATGTTATTTACCCTTACTTACGGGAGTTAGTTATATATTTAACTATAATTATTAGTTATAAAAGAAAATTCTTGACTAAAAATAAATTATTAAATGAAATAAACTTATAACACAAATTATAGTAAAGCTTTGAAACTAAATAGTTAACACTAAAATTCTCGTAAAATTTTATCTTAACAAATATCATTAAAACATTCAAAAATTTTTAAAAATCTTATTTTTTTAATTTATTTTTAGTCATTGACTTGTTTATTTATTTATTTATTTTTGAGAAAATGATAAGGCACATTTGCCATATATTTCTCATCGGTAATTTATTGGTTTTTTTTGAGTTTATGTTTGGTATTTTGGTGTGTTTTGTTCACAATTAAATAGGTAGGTGATTCAAGTATTTGGGAGTATTTCTAAAGCTAAAAAATCAAGTTGCCGTGAGAAAAGCACCCGAGGAGTGTTTTATGCGGAATCAATTTCGTCGCAGTGAGATCCTTTTCCGTTGCAGCGAGTTTCGCGTAAAGTTTCAATGAATTTTGAAGTTCGAAACTCGCCGCGACGAGTTCCTTTTCTACTGCGGCGAGTTGCGATTGATTTGTCATGCATTTTAAGACTTTTTAGGTCGGTGCTTCTCATATAAATAGCTAAGTTTCGACCTAAGACGGGACTTTTGGCAGAGGAAAGAACCCTAGAGAGCTTGGAGGCCATTTTAGCCTAGAGGAGGTGGATTTAGAGATTGAAGATGGCTTCTCAAGAGTTTTCATCTCTTAATTCCTTTATTTCTCGTTATTGTTGATATGATGAATACCATGGTTGTTTCTATATTAAACATGCTTCGCTAATTTCTTAGTTAGGGATTTAATGTAGTCTAGCCAGATACTATGTTTTGAGTACCAATTTCATTTATTTAATTTTTTCATTCAGTTTATTTGTTCTATTCCGTTCTTAATGCTTCTAAATTTTTGATTAAGTTTTAGATGATATTGAATTTGATATTTAGCGCTTGGGAAGAGAAATATTGAATTGGAACATGGATAAAACAACCTAAGCTAATTAATTGATTGGGAAACAGTTAATTACCTTGGAAACCATTCAAGTTAACGGATTTCTATTTCTTTGTTTTGGTGTAGGAATGTGGAAATTAGGAATTAGGAATATATTTGATTTAACACTTGGAAGAGGGAATTAAATACATTAGGATTCTTGGTTTATAAACTAGGAAAATAAATTGGTGTTTGGTGTAACACACCCCGCCTCGTGCGGAAGACGTCACCTGAAAACTCTGCTTTACTTTAATTCTTTTCTATCAAATCATAACAAGATAGATTGCAGAAATTTTTTTTTTTTTAAAACCATCGATATACGTAGTACTACAACTTTCCAAAACTAAGTTATCATAGTAGGAAAACTATTTTATATTACTTGCATATAATACTGTCATACTGTACTAAAAATAGTTAAGTTAAACATAACAGTGTACTTAATACAATATCATACAATTGTATTTTTTTCATTATCCTTTTCTTTCTTCTTTGCAGAATTAGCCTGGCAGGTCTATAACCTTTGTCATGACACTGACACTTCATTCCTGCAGTCCAATCCATACACTGTGGCTCAGGTTACAGGTTGTTTACCTCGATTACCTGAACAAGAACAAACTGGTGAGCTACATGCCCAGTAAGTTCAAACATAACATTCAAAATAATAAAACACAACAATGCAACTCGACACAATGCATGAGTTCATTATGCTCAATTTACACTTTGCATTGTTCATTTACTATGTCTATGGGCCCGGTTTGGTCATACCGTGTGCGCGCTGTAAGAGAGGTCTGGGAGCGACCCGGACTCTCCCTCAACTATGGTATGTCTTTTGCTTTGACATAATTTAACCTCCCCTCGCGAGAGGCCGGTACGCCAAACTTTAGGTCTTTTTCATTACCTTGTTATTTACTGTACTATGTTACTTACTATGATGTCTTAACTGTTCCAGTGTACATATTCATAAATAACGTACTCAATGTTATGCCTATTCAGTCCAAAAATACTGTTTAAAAATCATTATCTACGCACTTAAACATTGAGGCGTTATTAGAACTGAAAATAAGGCACAAAACTTTAATTGTACATTTTTGGAACAGTTGAAGCGCCTGGCACTCATCCCCGAGCACCTGGCCCTTCATTTTATTTTTCTGTAAAAACTTAGGACAGAGACTCCAGCGCTTCGGCGCTCCATTTACAGCGCCTGGCGCTTTTGAAAATCCTGTGCAAGCGCCTGGCGCTCATACCCTAGCGCCTGGCACTTCAGATAACTTTACACTAGTGCCTGGCGCTCATGCTGATTTTTACACTAGCGCTTGGCACTCCTACTGGATATTTACCCTAGCACCTGGTGCTCATACCCTAGGGCCTGGCGCTTCCACTAAATTTTGCACTAGCGCCTGGCACTCATACTCTAGCGCCTAGAGCTTTGGCCAATTTTTAAACTAGCGCCTAGCGCTCCTACTGAATTTTAAACACCAAATTTTGGCCGAGAGCTCAGCGCCAGGGCGCTCCTTGGCTAGCGCTTAGCGCTTGGCTCCGGTAAAAATAGGTTTTTGAACACATTTTGATATAAAAACCAATTCTCATGTATACATTCAACCCTAAAACATGTTTAAAACATTCTAGGGTCAAAATCCATAAAACACAATCATAAACACATAACACATCACTGCATACTCGCATACTTGCCAATTTAGGCGTTTTAACGAGTTCACAACAACATATAATATTTCTAATCAAAGAATTTAGGCTATTCATAAATTGAAATTCAAGAATAACACAGTGTTCCAGTTGTTCATGTTCAGACATTTAAATGCCAGAACTTACCAGAAATTGGTTTCTGTTTCCGTTCCTTAGTTTTCCTTCGTTGCCCTATAACGAAACAGTTCAACATTCAGTGAAATGTTTATAGGTCAACGCGAGAACATTTAAACACTTCTCCTATACATTGTTATCATTAAACTCTTAGCCTTGGTTATAAGTCCGAAAATTTCGGCATTATAACGGCTTAATTTTTCATTTTCTCACTGTGCCAAAACCGTTTAAATCGCATTATTGAACACAGTTTCCATCATAAACCTGCTCAAAATCCCAGTACATAACAATAATTCATTCTTATAATCAGGGTATAGCAATATTTCTAAAAATTTAGGGTTTCACTCACAACCCTAAATGTTCCTCTTTGTCTTTCTTCCATTCAACACTCATACATCACATAACTTCCTTTTCCACTTCCTCATACTTAATTATCTCCAATCCATAAGGGTTTTCACCCTCTTTTCACGTAAATTCCCCCCCATGCAACATTTTTGTTTTCAAAAACTAACCCCACAAAAACTTCAAAAACAAGTTCAAAACATGCTTTTCCACATGATTTTCATCAAAACACTCAAAAACACTCTAACTCCATTTTGTTCCACTATTCACATAAACACAAAAACACTTAAAAACAAGCATTAAAACAGAATTTTGAAGAACTTACTTGAGCTTTGAGGTGAATACTCCTCAACTTGAACTTTTCTCACCCTTTTTCTTCAAAATTTACAAGTTTTGAAACTTTGGAAATTTTTGTGAGCAAGGGAACGTGGGAGAAGAAGAAGAACAGAAGAAAATGAAGTTTTCTGCTGTGGGGAACGTGAAAAATCAGGGGAAAAAGTTTATACAAATCCTTAAGGGTGTTTTTGCAATTTTTGAAAATTTTGGGGTCAAAATGAAAATTTCTTGGGGGCATTTTTGCAAAATTTTGGGAACTTTTTCAGCTGAAATACAGCTGTTTCTCCCCCTCTCTTCCACGTGCATGAGCAGATCATCATGCATTTAATGCAAATTTTTCTTTCTCAAATTGATTTTTAAGGAAAAATCCAAAATTTCCTTAATTTTGATAACCTTTGGATCAAAAAGGATGATTTGATCTCATCCATTGATTCCTATATTAATAAGAAAATATTATTTGTTTATACAGTATAGGTTTTTCTTTAATAACAGTATAATTTTCATCTGTCGAAATTTTGACCGAAAAGCTATACTGGCCAAATTTCGCAGTTTACCTCTCGAAATGGTGTTAGAGCCTTTCGATGCATTTATATCATTTAAAACACTCCATAAACCCTAGATATTTCATTATTTTCCATCTGAGATCTATGTTTGCCACATTTTGAGTCTCAGTAGAATTCTGTTTTTCGATACCGAAAATGCACTATTTGAGGCGTTTCGATTCGAAAATCATTACATCTATAGCCATAAAGCATTTTTAAACTCCAATAAATATATTCATCAACTCTAATGATGATTTATTAGAGTCAAATATATATATTTTCATCACACTCGTATATATAAATTTTCACTATACAATGATCCCGAGAACGATGTAAAATCTCGGCTGTTACAATCCTCCCCCCTTAAAGAATTCTCGTCCTCGAGAATTTAAAACAAGTGGGGATATAGGGCTCTCATTTCATCTTCTCTTTCCCAGGTAGCCTCTTCTATTTGGTGATTACGCCATAACACTTTGACTAATGGGATTGTCTTGTTCCTGAGTACCTTGTCTTCTCGTGCGAGTATTTGAACAGGTTTTTCCTCATAAGACAGGTCACTCTGTACTTGTATCGGCTCATATCTCAAAATGTGCGATGGATCAGGTACATATTTACGCAACATAGAGACATGAAAAACATCATGTACCTTGGATAAATCAGGTGGTAATGCCAATCTGTAAGCCACCTTCCCAATCCGTTTGATAATTTCGAATGGTCCGATGTATCTCGGACTAAGTTTGCCCTTCTTTCCAAAACGCATAACTCCTTTCATAGGTGCAACTTTAAGAAATACAAAGTCGCCTTCTTGAAATTCAAGAAATCTGCGTCGTTTGTCAGCATAACTCTTTTGTCGACTTTGGGCTGTTTTCATTCGTTTCTGTATCTTTTCAACTGCTTCTGAAGTCTCTTGAATAAAATCAGTTTTATGCAGTTGCTTCTCTTTTAAATCATACCAATGGATTGGGGACCTGCACTTCCTGCCATAAAGAGCTTCATAGGGTGCCATTACAATCGAAGCTTGATAACTGTTGTTGTAGGAGAATTCGATCAACGACAGTTTCTCATTCCATGCTCCTTGGAAATCCATGACACAAGCTCGTAACATATCCTCTAAAACCTGAATGACTTGCTCAGATTGTCCATCAGTTTGAGGATGAAAAGTCGTGCTAAATTTCAATTTTGTGCCCATTTCCTGTTGTACACACTTCCAGAATTTGGAGGTAAAACGGCCATCTCGATCAGATACAATGGATCTTGGAACTCCATGTAATCTAATCACGTTAGCAACGTACAAGCTTGCAAATTTCTCCAATGTAAAGGTCGTTTTCACCGCTATGAATCGAGCTGTTTTCGTCAGTCGATCTACTATCACCCATATAGCATCATAACCTCCTCGTGTCTTGGGTAGCCCTACCACTAAATCCATGGTAATATGCTCCCATTTCCACTCTGGAATATCTAGAGGTTCTAATTTCCCACCTGGGTGTTTGTGCTCTGCTTTGACTCTCTGGCAAGTTAGACATCGACTAACAAACTCAGCAATGTCATTCTTCATTTTCTTCCACCAAAATTGTAATCTTAAGTCATGATACATTTTGGTGGCTCCTGGATGTACAGAATAGGGTGTTTGATGGGCTTCTTTCATAATCTGCTCCTTCAATTCTGTATTGGCAGGTATGCAAATTCTTCCTTTCGTCAACAGCATTCCATCTGTCTCGATGCTAAAGTCAATTTCTTCTCCTTTATTGACTCGATCTCTCATCTCTTCCAAGTACACATCTTGTTTCTGAGCCTCCTTAATCCTATCGTACAATGTTGGTTTCAATTGTAGCATAGCCAAACTTCCAGAAATCAATTCTATTTCTAACGAATTAATCTCCTTTTGCAGCGGCTTAGACAATCCATCGATAGGCAATTGCTGTACCGATGTTGATTTGCGACTCGGTGCATCAGCAACTCTATTCGCTTTCCCTGGATGAGATAAGATCTCACAATCGTAATCTTTTACGAGTTCTAGCCATCGCCGCTGTCTCATGTTCAACTCCTTTTGAGTGAAGAAGTATTTCAGGCTCTTGTGATCTGTGAAAATTTGACATTGAATACCATATAGATAATGCCTCCAAATCTTTAATGCAAACACGACTGCAGCTAGTTCCAAATCATGAGTTGGATAATTCTTCTCATGATTCTTTAGTTGTCGTGAAGCATAAGCTATAACTCTCCCGTTTTGCATCAATACTGCTCCTAATCCTTCTTTCGAAGCATCGCTGTAGATGTCGAATCTTTCCCCGTCAGTAGGAATGGCAAGGATAGTTGCGCTTGTCAATCTCCTCTTTAATTCTTGGAAGCTTTCTTCACATGCTGCTGTCCACTCGTACTTCTTTTCCTTTCTAGTTAACGCCGTGAGAGGTTCAGCAAGCCTAGCGAATCTCTCCACAAAACGCCTGTAGTATCCGGCTAATCCCAGAAAACTACGAATTTCAGTAGCTTTTTTCGGAATAGGCCACTTGCTAACAGCTTCAATCTTGGCAGAGTCAACAAAAATTCCATCCTTAGACACCTTGTGCCCTAGGAAATGAACTTGATCTAACCAAAACTCGCACTTTGAAAATTTGGCGTATAGCTGGTGATCTCTGAGTGTTTGTAGTACCCATCGCAAGTGTTCTTCATGGTCTTCCCGGGTCTTCGAATAAACAAGGATGTCATCAATAAACACAATGACAAACTTATCTAAAAATTTCTTGAAAACTCGGTTCATCAAGTCCATGAAAGCAGCTGGAGCATTCGTCAATCCAAACGGCAACACCAGAAATTCATAGTGTCCGTATCTCGTCCTGAATGCCGTCTTTGTTACATCACTATCTTTAATTCTCAGCTGATGGTACCCAGAACGTAGATCAATCTTCGAAAACACTGAGGCTCCCTTCAGTTGATCAAATAAATCATCGATCCTGGGTAGTGGGTACTTTTTCTTGACGGTGGCTTTATTCAGCTCCCTGTAATCTACGCACATTCGTAGAGTTCCATCTTTCTTTTTCACGAATAGAACCGGAGCTCCCCGAGGCGAGTAGCTCGGTCGAATGAATCCTCTATCCAATAACTCTTTTAATTGCGTTTCTAGCTCCTTCAGTTTGGCTGGAGCCATCCGATAAGGGGCCTTGGATATCGGTGCTGTTCCTGGTACTAATTCGATTTCAAAGGAAATTTCCCGTTCCGGTGGAAATCCAGGTAATTCATCTGGAAATACATCCACATATTCGTTGACTATGGGAATATCCTTTGGTTGTAACTTTTCTTCTTTTGTCACATCAGTAACAAAAGCTAGATATCCCACACATCCTTTAGCTATCAACTTGTGAGCCTTCATTGAATTTATCAGGATCCTCGATGACTCTGGAGGTGAAGCAACATATTCAAAGCTTTCTTCTCCATTTGGTCGAAAGATTATCCTTCGATGGCGGCAGTCGATTGTAGCCTGATACTTTCCCAGGAAATCCATTCCTAGGATTACATCGTAATCCGCTATCCTTATCACAATCAAATCAAGAAAAAGCTCTCTATCTGCCACAATTACTGGCACATGTCGTAACCAGTAATCTGACAACAATACTTCACCCGAAGGCAACATAGTCCTAAAGGTCATTCCAATTCTATCCTTAGCATGCTCTAACCTGGCGGCAAATTCTTGTGATGCAAATGAATGTGAAGCACCCGAATCAAATAAAGCATATGCCGAGTGTTGAGCGATAGAAATATGACCTGTAACAACAGTGGATGTGCCCGCTTCTGCATCCTCTTTTGTGTATGCCATCACTCGTGCGTTGGTTGGAGGTGCCTTTTCACTTTGCTCCTGTTGTCGTGATGACGTCTCTGCCTTTGCTGTAATAGCATGCATCTGAGTATTTGGCAGACGCTGAGGAACCGTGCCAGCTTGATTCTGTCGATTACTTGGGCAGCTTCTTGCGTAATGGCCTTCTTTGCCACAATAGTAACAAACATTGCGGCCTAGTCTGCATTCTCCCAAGTGCTTCTTTCCGCATGTTGGACAATTTGGAGTGCTCACAGGGCCTGGCGTACTGGGACCAGCATTTGCTGCATTCTTCTGTTGCTGGTTCCTGTTACCCCTGAAATTCCATTTTCTTTTATTGGAATTTTGAGGCCTCTGTCCACCTCCTTGTCCAGGCTTAGAGGACTGGTTGGAGTGATGTCCCTGTGGTGTTTGACTTCCACCTTGACCTTGTTTCAATTGTTGTCTCTCCTTTTTCCGAGCTTCCCATGCTTGAGCCCGTTCTTCTCTGGCTCTTGTCAAATGAAATTCAGCTTTCAATGCTCGGGAGACACATTCCGCCACTGACGTGGGTGGAGATGCTGCACTGTCGACCATTACGGCAATTTCTGGTCGAAATGTCCCGATTATCTTTCGAATGCGATCCCCTTCAGTAGGGACCATATAGGGACATAACCTCGATAGCCGGTCAAACTTGCGGCATACTTCCATCACTGTCATGTTTCCTTGCTTCAAATTCTCGAACTCTCTCTGTTGTGGTCCGAGAACAGCAGGGTCGTAATATTTCTGATTAAACTCTTCCATAAAATCATTCCAGGTTATCTGGCTCTCGTCTCTTCTTAAGCAAACCATTTCCCACCAGTACCGTGCATCTCTGTTCAGCACGTACGAAGCACATAGGACTTTTTCCTTGTCAGTCAAATTCATAAAATTTATAATCCTCTGAAAAGACGATAGCCACTCTTCAGCTTCTAACGGATCTAAGGATCCATCAAACTCCGGTGGTCTCATTCGTCGAAACCTTTCATATAAGGGTTCCTGTGGAACAATGATTTGTGGTTCCGGAATCCTTTCCCCCGAAGCTGAGACTGCCGGGGAATTATGTTCAACTTCCGGAGCTACAGGAGCTTCTGGTGCCATGGGTGGTGGTGAAACTTCCCTTTCAGCACATTCGCGATGAATCTAATTTAGCTGATCTCTTAACGCTTGATTCTCTTGTATTTGGGTTGCCAATAAGGCTTCTAATTCGGTCACCCTTTCAATCAGGGTGGGAGGTCTACCACGTCTAGGAGGTTGGACTCTCCTTCGTGCCATTTGATTTCTTTAGATCTATCACCACAAATCAAACGTTTAGTATCGATATTGAAAGAATTATCATTAATTTTCTCTTTTCATTTATCAATGCAATCATAATAGAATATGCAATCACTTAATCTTAAGTAAGCGACCATGTATAAAAATATTCTTGTATTCACATACATTTACTTCACATCCAGTACTTATACATATTCCAGTCAATTTCCATAATATACAGAACTTGCATTTATATACACATAAGTTAACTTCAATAACTTATGGGGTATCACTCCTATCTTCATCACTGCCCAAAGGAAATTCCTCTGGATCTTCTTCACTGTCATCCTCATTTTCATTGGTCGAATCACTAATTACATGGATTGGACCTGCAATACATGATTCGCCTGAGGATTTCACATCGTCATTCTCCCTCACTGGTGGTGGTTCATCAAGTCTGGAGGATACATCACCGCGGGGATCATAATCTCTCATTATCCGATCATATTTTTCTATCAACATCTTTCTTTCTACCTCTCTCACTGAAGTAATATATTGCTCCAGTGTCTCGTTAAGTGTAGGAACCGTTCGAAGCTTCAGTTCGTGAGTTAATCCTCTCCAAAGCAATGCACACTGCTCCTCTTCGGTCAGGGTTGGCCAAGGACTACCCATAATAATCTCATCCTGAAAACGAGTTGCATAGGATACTACTGTGTCTGACAAATGCATCCTAAAATTCTCTGCTTTCATAACAAAATTTCGACCCTCTGTAAACGTTGGAGCCATAGGTGGTGTTGATGACGATGGTACGTCTGCAGTTGAAGGAGTCATTTCCGACGTTCTTGTCATTCGGAATCGAATAAAAGGTCTTTTCCCAGTTGTTCGGGAATCTGGTCGGTTACTCATTTTCAAATCCTAGTATTCATGCATTACGTATGAAATTTAGAATAAAAAAACAATGAAACATTAACTTACTTGGACTGCGCAGAAGGAAATGCTCACAATGTCATAATAGGTTATGGAGAACCGTCCGCTCTGATACCACCTTTGTAACACCCCCCGCCTCGTGCGGAAGACGTCACCTGAAAACTCTGCTTTACTTTAATTCTTTTCTATCAAATCATAACAAGATAGATTGCAGAAATTTTTTTTTTTTTTTAAAACCATCGATATACGTAGTACTACAACTTTCCAAAACTAAGTTATCATAGTAGGAAAACTATTTTATATTACTTGCATATAATACTGTCATACTGTACTAAAAATAGTTAAGTTAAACATAACAGTGTACTTAATACAATATCATACAATTGTATTTTTTTCATTATCCTTTTCTTTCTTCTTTGCGGAATTAGCCTGGCAGGTCCATAACCGTTGTCATGACACTGGCACTTCATTCCTGCAGTCCAATCCATACACTGTGGCTCAGGTTACAGGTTGTTTACCTCGATTACCTGAACAAGAACAAACTGGTGAGCTACATGCCCAGTAAGTTCAAACATAACATTCAAAATAATAAAACACAACAATGCAACTCGACACAATGCATGAGTTCATTATGCTCAATTTACACTTTGCATTGTTCATTTACTATGTCTACGGACCCGGTTTGGTCATACCGTGTGCGCGCTGTAAGAGGGGTCTGGGAGCGACCCGGACTCTCCCTCAACTATGGTATGTCTTTTGCTTTGACATAATTTAACCTCCCCTCGCGAGAGGCCGGTACGCCAAACTTTAGGTCTTTTTCATTACCTTGTTATTTACTGTGCTATGTTACTTACTATGATGTCTTAACTGTTCCAGTGTACATATTCATAAATAACGTACTCAATGTTATGCCTATTCAGTCCAAAAATACTGTTTAAAAATCATTATCGACGCACTTAAACATTGAGGCGTGATTGGAACTGAAAATAAGGCACAAAACTTTAATTATACATTTTTGGAACAGTTGAAGCGCCTGACACTCATCCCCGAGCGCCTGGCCCTTCATTTTATTTTTCTGTAAAAACTTAGGACAGAGACTCCAGCGCTTCGGCGCTCTATTTACAGCGCCTGGCGCTTTTGAAAATCCTGTGCAAGCGCCTGGCTCTCATATCCTAGCGCCTGGCACTTCAGATAACTTTACACTAGCGCCTGGCGCTCATTACCGTAGCGCCTGGCGCTCATGCTGATTTTTACACTAGCGCCTGGCACTCCTACTGGATATTTACCCTAGCGCCTGGCGCTCATACCCTAGGGCCTGGCGCTTCCACTAAATTTTGCACTAGCGCCTGGCACTCATACCCTAGCGCCTGGCGCTTTGGCCAATTTTTAAACTAGCGCCTGGCGCTCCTACTGAATTTTAAACACCAAATTTTGGCCGAGAGCTCAGCGCCGGGGCGCTCCTTAGCGAGCGCTTAGCGCTTGACTCCGGTAAAAATAGGTTTTTGAACACATTTTGATATAAAAACCAATTCTCATGCATACATTCAACCCTAAAACATGTTTAAAACATTCTAGGGTCAAAATCCATAAAACACAATCATAAACACATAACACATCACTGCATACTCGCATACTTGCCAATTTAGGCGTTTTAACGAGTTCACAACAACATATAATATTTCTAATCAAAGAATTTAGGCTATTCATAAATTGAAATTCAAGAATAACACAGTGTTCCAGTTGTTCATGTTCAGACATTTAAATGCCAGAACTTACCAGAAATTGGTTTCTGTTTCCGTTCCTTAGTTTTCCTTCGTTGCCCTATAACGAAACAGTTCAACATTCAGTGAAATGTTTATAGGTCAACGCGAGAACATTTAAACACTTCTCCTATACATTGTTATCATTAAACTCTTAGCCTTGGTTATAAGTCCGAAAATTTCGGCATTATAACGGCTTAATTTTTCATTTTCCCACTGTGCCAAAACCGTTTAAATCGCATTATTGAACACAGTTTCCATCATAAACCTGCTCAAAATCCCAGTATATAACAATAATTCATTCTTATAATCAGGGTATAGCAATATTTCTAAAAATTTAGGGTTTCACTCACAACCCTAAATGTTCCTCTTTGTCTTTCTTCCATTCAACACTCATACATCACATAACTTCCTTTTCCACTTCCTCATACTTAATTATCTCCAATCCATAAGGGTTTTCACCCTCTTTTCACGTAAATTCCCCCCCATGCAACATTTTTGTTTTCAAAAACTAACCCCACAAAAACTTCAAAAACAAGTTCAAAACATACTTTTCCACATGATTTTCATCAAAACACTCAAAAACACTCTAACTCCATTTTGTTCCACTATTCACATAAACACAAAAACACTTAAAAACAAGCATTAAAACAGAATTTTGAAGAACTTACTTGAGCTTTGAGGTGAATACTCCTCAACTTGAACTTTTTTCACCCTTTTTCTTCAAAATTTACAAGTTTTGAAACTTTAGAAATTTTTGTGAGCAAGGGAACGTGGGAGAAGAAGAAGAACAGAAGAAAATGAAGTTTTCTGCTGTGGGGGACGTGAAAAATCAGGGGAAAAAATTTATACAAATCCTTAAGGGCGTTTTTGCAATTTTTGAAAATTTTGGTGTCAAAATGAAAATTTCTTGGGGGCATTTTTGCAAAATTTTGGGAACTTTTTCAGCTGAAATACAGCTGTTTCTCCCCCTCTCTTCCACGTGCATGAGCAGATCATCATGCATTTAATGCAAATTTTTCTTTCTCAAATTGATTTTTAAGGAAAAATCCAAAATTTCCTTAATTTTGATAACCTTTGGATCAAAAAGGATGATTTGATCTCATCCATTGATTCCTATATTAATAAGAAAATATTATTTGTTTATACAGTATAGGTTTTTCTTTAATAACAGTATAATTTTCATCTGTCGAAATTTTGACCGAAAAGCTATACTGGCCAAATTTCGCAGTTTACGTCTCGAAATGGTGTTAGAGCCTTTCGATGAATTTATATCATTTAAAACACTCCATAAACCCTAGATATTTCATTATTTTCCATCTGAGATCTATGTTTGCCATATTTTGAGTCTCAGTAGAATTCTGTTTTTCGATACCGAAAATACACTATTGAGGCGTTTCGATTCGAAAATCATTACATCTATAGCCATAAAGCATTTTTAAACTCCAATAAATATATTCATCAACTCTAATGATGATTTATTAGAGTCAAATATATATATTTTCGTCACACTCATATATATAAATTTTCACTATACAATGATCCCGAGAACGATTTAAAATCTCGGCTGTTACATTTGGCATGAAAAACATAGTTGAAGGTTAGGTGAAATCAAAGCATAATTAATAGAATTTAAATATTTTTTCCTGTGAATTCGACAACCCTTCTCATCATTACACTATTAAAACTTGATACCATTCACTTGCGGTTTGCATACTTAAAAAATATCGCAACAAGTTTTTCCAAAAACTATGCTTTTCATGCAAAACACCAATTTATTTTCCTAGTTTATAAACCAAGAAACCTAATGTATTTAATTCTCTCTTCCGAGTGCTAAATCAAATATATTCCTAATTCTCAATTTTCACATTCCTGCACTAAAATTAAGAAATAGAAATCACTTAAGAACTTGATTCTCTTGAATGGTTTCCAAGGCAATTAACTGTTTCCCAACTAATTAATTAGCCTAGGTTGTTCTATCCATGTTTCAATTCAATATTTCCCCTCCCAGGTGCTAAATATCAAATTTAATATCATGTAAAAGTTGATCAAAAATTTAGAAGCATTAAGAACGGAATAGAACAAATAAACTGAATGGAAAAATTAAATAAATGAAATTGGTACTCAAAACATAGTATCTGGCTAGACTACATCGAATCCCTAATTAAGAAATTAGCCAAGTATGTTCAATATAGAAACAGCCATGGTGTTCATCATATGAACAATAACGAGAAATAAAGGAATTAAGAGATGAAAACTCTTGAGAAGCCGCCTTCAATCTCCAAATCCACCTCCTCTAGGCTAGAATGGCCTCCAAGCTCTCTAGAGTTCTTTCCTCTGCCAAAAGTCCCATCTTAGGTCGAAACTTGGCTATTTATATGAGAAGCACCGACCTAAAAAGTCTTAAAATGCATGACAAATCAATTGTAACTCGCCGCAGCAGAAAAGGAACTCGTCGCGGCGAGTTTCGAACTTCAAAATTCGTTGAAACTTTATGTGAAACTCGCTGCAGCGGAAAAGGATCTCGCTGCAGCAAAATTGATTCTGTACAAAACACTCATCGGGTGTTTTTCTCGCCGCAACTTGATCTTTTAGCTTTAAAAATACTCCCAAATGCTTGAATCACCTACTTATTCAATTGTGAACAAAACACACCAAAATACCAAACATAAACTCAGAAAAAACCAACAAATTACTAATGAGAAATATATGACAAATGTGCCTTATTAGAAAACACGGGTGTTTATTTATTAAAGAAAGCCAATACAATGTACTAAGGAGCAAAGGTAATATGGCGAGAGATAGTTTCAAATTTATAATTTTGGTAGGATGTAAAAAGATAATTTGTTAAATTTATCTATAAGTTAAAATTTTGATAATTCATATCTGTACATGTTTTTTTGATTTTATAATTTTAAATTTTATTATGGTTTTATAATATTTGATATTTGTCAAATGATTATGTTTGATTTTCAGGTTAAAAAAAATTCAGAGATTAAAAGCTTTCTATCTAACAAAAATCTCTTAATAATAATATTTCTCTATCTTTTATTTCTCTCTCTTTTTTTTAATCTTTTGATTCCACATTCATTATCTTTTCATTAGAAGCCCAACTTTAATAATTCCCTTACTGGAATTTCTTTATAGACCTTTAATTTTAATTGTCTCACTTAATATTTGATATTCTTGTTTGTGATCAAGTTTGATTTTTGATATTTACAGTGAGCTTTCTTTCATTCTTTTTAATATTAAATTTATGTGTTATGTGTGTGTGTGTGCATGCGCACGTGCATGTGTGTGTGTTTATTTTTTTAATTTGGACTGCTATTAACGTATAATTTTTTTTATTCTCTAAGTAAAAATGTCCTTTTATTTTTTTTCATACTGTTATTTTTATTCTACCTTATAAATATTTTAATTACAACTCAATACTATATATATATATATTAATTTAACAGATTAAAAACTGCTTAGTTAATAAATAGGGATGGAGTCGGAATTTATAAATAAGGGATCAATTTTCATTTGATTGCTTATCAACTTGTTATTAGAACTTCTATAAATCAATATCTCTTTTTACGACATTTTTGAAAATTTGATTGTATTTTTATTATTAATTATGATAATTAGTCAGCCAAATTTAATAGCAAACTAATTATTACATGATGTTTGTGATCATATATATATATATATAGGAGTGCAGAATACAAAGGGTTGAGCGCAGTGACATTCAAGTCAGAATTTTGGAAGTAGTTGATGAAACAAGGTTATAGAATATGGGGCAACATGGGAGACCAGTGGAGTGACTCCAAGGAGAATGTTTGTGCAACCGCACTTTCAAGCTTCCTAATCCCATGTACTTTGTTCCTTGACAATAATATTATTATATAGTTCTATTGGAATTTGTGATATCAACCTAAACATTTGCCTCTTCCAAGTATATATGGAAAAAATTACCAGATAAAATGAAGTCTACTAGCACAAATAAATAGTGCTTTTTAAAAAATTTTAAATCTTCGACAATTAACCTTTGTATCAAAGAAATTGAAGTACTAAAAGAGAAGGTTTTCCTTCTACTCTTCAAGGGGAGGTGAACGACTTCTGTAGTTTATCTTTTTTTTTTTTTTTTTTTTGCTCTCTCTCTCGTACAAAGCCTTTAGTGGTCCAAGTTCCCCAGTTAAACTCCTAAGCCACGATGTGAGATAACGTGGGTTTAAATCCATTTCTGACTTTTTTTTTCCTTACCTCTTTTTCATTTAGGAGCCATTTGGGAATGGTATCGGAGATCAAAACTAATTTTTTTAGTACTTTTTTTTTCATTTCACTATTATTTTTTACTATTTATATTTTCAAAAGTTTGCAATGATGGCGAGTGGGCTAAAGACACTAATGATAGAAAAATCACAACTGATTGTGTTTTTTATGGGAGAGATTGCCTTCACCTAGGTATCGAAGAAACAACCGATTGTCACCCTTTCAACATGTGAAGCTAAGTACATAGTTGCTACATCATGTGTCTGTCATTTCATGCACTTTGGTTAAGAAATCTATTGAAGGAATTAAGATTACTACAACAAGAGCCAACCAAGATTTGTGCTGATAACAAGTCCGCAATTGCTCTAGCAAAAATCTAATTTTCCATGATTGAAGCAAACATGTCGATACTCGTTGTCAGTATATAAGGGAATGCATTACAAGAAAGGATGGACAAGTGGAATATGTGAAGTTACAATACCAAATTGCAGACATCTTTACCAAGCCACTGAAGCATGTTAGGTTGAGAAACGCAGCTGGCATCATAAAATAAGTTTAAGGGGGAGTGTTAGAAAATATAAACTTGTTTATATTTGTTCACATGCTGAAGGAATAAAGCCAGCCAAGGGCTATGATGAACATGTGGTGAGTGGTAAAAGTTGTTTAGGTAAGTTGTTGAATGGTTTGTATTAGCTTTAAGGTGTGTGATTGAGATTTGTTTGTGTTTATTCATTATGTGGTTTGTCTCAACTATAAAAAGACCCTCTTCCATTGTGTTGAAGGAAAAAGTAAAGAAGCAAAGCTTCTAGTGAGTGAGTTGTGAGTGTTGAGAACAAAGAAATTTGTATTTTGGAGTTGTGTATATATGTATATATATATATAAAAGCTTGTTTTTGAATGATAAATTTCCAACAATTAGCATTTTTAGTTCTTGAACTGTGACGATTATGGCATTTGGTCGCTGAAATTTTAGTTCTAGCAAGGAATTTGGTAGTTTTAGTTATGGACTAAAATTAACAACCAATTTCTAAAATTCAATAGAGATTATCATGTGCCTATACCCCTGTAAACGATAACTTGAGTTTTCGTATAAATAGTACTTACATTAAGTACAATGCTCTACACTTTTGTTAAAAGCCATTAAAAATCTAGAACATTTTGCACTTTTGTATCTATTTTTATGAAATTTTCAATAATATGTGAGATGGACCTAATTATTTCTATTAGATTTTAGAAATCCTTTATCAAATTTATGTCAGTAACTAAATTCTATATCAAAAAAAAAAAAAAAAAAAGAAGTTCCTGGAGTAACCAATTAAAATAAAACTATAGTGATTAAAATGTCACAATGATTATAGTTTTAGAGACTAACGATAATAATGATCCTTATTTTTGTATTATCTCTTGCGCGCACTTGAATGAATGAAAAATACCAAAACATTTTAGGGGTGGAGGTCGGAGAGGAGATCGTGATCATGTCATTGATGTTGAAGCATTGGTCAGGGATTTAAAACGAAAGCTATCTGGAGATTTGTTATTGCCGTCTCTTTGCAGTATCATTAAAATTCCAACCATAACCTCAAGGCACAAATATCGAGATGCTTATACACCCAATGCATTCTCCTTTGGTCCCTTACACCATCAAACCCTACAACACACCGAAAAGATTAAATCCGAATATTTGCTTGATCTTATCTCTCGTTTTATGTTGAGGATTTTCACTGAATAAATGAACAAGGTTCGGCAAAGGCTCATTAAGCCAGACCAATGGACATGAACGAAGATAAATTTGTAGAGGTTATGGTCCTTGTCAGTTGCTTCATCATTGAGTTTTTCTGCAAGAAAGCTTATGAGAGTCTAGAGTCGAAGAGAACGACCCAATATTTACCATGTCTTGTCTCCTTCAATTTCTTTGGCATGACTTGATATTGCTAGAGAACCAAATACCTCGGATGGTTCTTGACATTTTGTCTAACTTGACGATTACATCCGTGGACAAGAAGCCCCTTGTTCAATTAGCAATCGAATTCTTCGAGAACATTTTTGCAAATAAACAGGTACCTCCAAATCATCCATTCTTTTACATGGAGAATGTCCGTCAGAAACACATTCTTCATCTGTTGAGAAAGTTGGTGGTTTTGACTTACAATATCAAGAAGGACAGCAGCAACTGGAAACATATGCATTCAGCTACAAGCCTCATCGAATCTGGAATCAAATTTAAGATGATAAATCATAAGTGTCCATCTTGGATGTCAAACACCGTTAGAATGAAGGTGAATTGAAAATTCCACAGCTGTTCATCCAAGAGACGATGGAAACAGCATTTTGGAATCTTATCAGCTTGGAGCAATTATGAACCTACGTTCACTCCTTATGCCGTTCTACTGGATAACTGATCAATTCTATAGTCGACATGGAAATACCTTGCAATAGCAGGGCCATAGATTCCTGTTGAATATCGATGATGTCACGAAGTTCTTCAACAAACTTTCCATCGACACTATTGTGAAGGAATACTCCTATTATTCCCATCTTAATTCGGAAGTGGATAAGTATTGCGAACGCCCTTGGCCTAGACAGAGAAGAAAGCTTAAGCTTGACTACTTCAACAACCCATGGGCACTTATTTCGCGTGGTTGCACTTTCGTGATCTATTTGGCGTGGTTGGTATCATTTTTTTGTATCTGTGTCCTTATGTATTTGTTAAAAAAGAAACGCCTTGTCCCTTCGTGATCCTTAGAATAAAATTTCTAGTTATATGCTTTGTGCACGTGATCCTACAAGAAAACACAACTTCGGCAACCAAATCTATTGCGACCGAAAATGTTTGGTCGCAAAAGATTGCATGTTGCAACCAAATTTTGAGTCGCAAAAAATTTGTAGTTGCCTTTGACATCACCTTGCTATCATGTTTTTCTATGACTTAATATTTGATCGCAAAAGCATGTTTGTTGCGACCAATTAATTTTTGGTCACAAAAATTTTAACGCCAATGAATTAAAAAATGGTTGGTAAAAAAAATACTCCGTGACTAAAATTTTGTGGTCACAAATAGGAGACAATCGACCACCAATATGTTGGTAGTAAAGGTCTCGACATTTTAGCGATCAAAGTATTAGGGAATATTGGAAGCAAAATGTGGTGTACCATCTTTTATAACTACAACGACCAAAACAGTGGTTGTAAAAATCATCTTTGCTTGTTCTATAATAATTATATATTCTAAAAGGAAAGTATTAACTTAAATTACTAATTTATTAAAAATGATCAGTGAAGATTAAAAATAAATATTTTGAAAAGAAAAAAATAAATAAAAAACAAACAATACGATGCTCTTGATTACATCCTGTTCAACTTTCTAAAGATATAATATGCATATAATGACCTGGATATAAGTTCTGAGTTCTTGACTTTTATTTGCATCCAACCTACAACCCAAAAAAAAAAAGAAGACAAGTAATTAGATATCTTGATTTTTATTATTGTGAGTTTTATTGCACTTTCTAATATAATATAGCCAACGAAGGTTACAAAAATATACACCTATTTAATCAATCACTCTATTCAGTTTTACTTATGTCTTCTGTAGCACCAAGTACTAATTCATCATTGGGATTTTCTTCTCCACTTAACTCTTGTAAGATCTTATCATTGGGATTTATTTCTAACTCAACATCCACTGCTTCAACTTCGGTTGGTTCAACCTCTTCTCGAACAAGACCAGTTACTGTATCAGTGGCATCAAATGTTATATTGATGTCATTTGAGGTTTCTTCTTGATAAGCTTCTATATTGACAACAGTGTCTTCCTCACCATCGTCTTCACCACTTTTACTTGTTGATGGCGCATCCCAAATATGTCGATGATTTACCTTTCGAACCACTTTCCAATTCTTGCCCTTTTTGTAATCATCTAAATAATAGACCTACTTAACTTGGGTTGCAAGAACAAAAGAATCATTTTTATAACATTCTGAGCTTACGTCGATACTAGTAATATGAAATTCTACATGCTTTTTTTTGTCATCGATAGAATTATACCAGCCACATTTGAACAATATCACCTTATGCCAATATAGGTTTTGCACTTCCCAAATCTCCCTAATATACCCATAAAAATCACATAAACTACCACCATATTGTGCTTCAACTAAAATGCCATAATTTTGTGTATTACGCTTTTCAAACACACTAACAGAAAAAGCAATTCTGCCAAAATAAAATAAAAAGATGATTCATGCCTAATTTCAAAATAAACATGGCCAACTTCCCAGTTAAATGCTACAGTGACAGAGCACAAATAAATAAATAAATGAATAACAAACAGATAAATAAATATAAAAGAGCAAAATTATTAGACTACACCCATCTGATTGGAGATGTAAATTGGAAAGCATACATTTCACAATTAAGGAATAAAAAATGAGAAACTAACAAATTCAAATGCAAAATAAAATAATATGCATCTCAATAGGGCAAAAAGAAAAGGGAAAAAAAAGCAAAAAATTTGAATAACTCACTGAAAATCACAGCTTTGAAAATTCAAGCGGGGAACAAAAGAGGGGCGCTGTATGTTATTAATAAGTTCAAAAATTTAAAAAAAAAAAAAAGGAGGTAGAAGACGAAGTTGATAGACCTGAAATTGAGCTTGAAGTCTTGGAGCTTTAAGAGGCAACACTCTAATGGCCTTTGCTAAGGAGAGATGGACAGAGTAGAGCAGAGAGAGAAAGAGAGAGGGAGAACGTGAGTTGAAGATAGAAAGAGAAAAACATTTGCAAAATATGATATTTGGTTCTCTTTTTTTTTTTTTCATTTATTTTACATTGCATATCAATTAAGAAATCACATTTCAAAATTTTTTTTTCCGTGTAGCTATCCAAAACCTAAACATAATTAGAAAATATTTAATATTTAAAAAAGGATTTTCCAAAAAATAGGGATTGTTTTAGCAGACAAGATCATGTAAATTGAAAATTAAAAAAAAAAAAAAAGGATATTTCAAACATCATCTCAAGATACTTTTGTATTTTTCATTTTCGTTATAAACAAGATATTCATTATTTGGAAGTTAAAAAACTATGCTTTGCTCAAGCCTGCTATTTGAGTTTTTGAATTTTAATAAGTTGCAACCATTTTTTTTTTGTAGGGAATAACGTATTTTTAATACAACCATTTGAGATTATGTATATAATATTTAGTTCTCTTTTTTCCCTCTATTTTACCTCCACATATCAATTAAAGGAATCATAAGTTGTAAATTATGTAATTTAACAAAACTATGAAGAGATATAGATCACAAATCACATTCACATCTACAATTCAGATGTCCGATACAAAGGCTCTATAAAAAATATATAAAAGAAAACATGTCCTAACATAAAAACTGTAAAAATCGACTATAAAGAGAACTATAATATCAAAAAGATTAACTAAAGTCTATCTTTAATGAAATTATAAACTTCTGAATAGAGTTATGCCACAAGGCTGGAAACAGGTGGCGGTGGCGATGGTGGTGACTGTGGTCGTGGTGGATTCGGACCAAATGAAGGATGCTCCATCGGAACGTCCAATGATGTTATTAAGTGTTTAATTAGTTCAGCTTGTTCTCGTTGTGTCTTTCTTAAGTCATCAATCGTTTTCGATAGGTTCTCAAATTATTTCTAATACTCAACCTCTCGAGAATTAATTGACAATTCAATCAAATCCTTTTTCTGAGGGACAGGTCCAAAACCTGGCATATGTACATATTTTGCTGAACCAAGTACTTGCTTACATATAGCTGCTTCATCGACTTGTATATTGCTTGAAGATTCCCCCTCGAGTTGAGTAGAATGTTGGTTTTTTAACCTTATCATCTCATTCTAGAAATTTAAAAACAAAAACAAAAAGTTCAACATACGTATATGCAATATAAATATACAGAACAACTAGAATTTAAGTAATGAAAGCATTACATATATAGTTCCCTTCTGCTTTATTGCAAGTCCATCCATGTGTAGCATTCCAGTGAGTTTTTTTATACATTTCAATACGCCCAATTCCATTATTTTGGTCTGTTTTAGTTTGCGTATTTATCTGCAAAGATAATTGTACTTTTTAGAATATGAAAAAAAAAAAGGCAGTATATATATGTGTAACTAAAGTAAATTGTCAAATATTATGAACAAGTACAAACAAGTTTATTGCCTGCTCTTCTAAGTGATGGGCATAGGACTTGGATCCAGCTCTATGGGTGGTGGTAAGATTTGATCTGTTCTTGGCTCCCTGTTTTGATTTTAACTGCTCATAAAATAATAGTTATGGCAGTAAAGTCATTAATAGTTATGACAGAAAATTATGCGGTATGAGTGGGCATTTTACACGAGATTGGTCTGCATTGTACACATGAGGGCTTTGGTTAGCTAAAAGAAATGATTAATTCAAAGTCAAAAAGCAGCAACAAACACGAATACAAAAACCACAAGTAGCACATTGAATACTAAATTGTACGCATACAGATTATGTCAAGCAAGGGAAAGACATAAACAATGAACTGATTTTAATTTCAGGATTCTTTAAACAAAAAAAAGTCGCATGCCCTGACATCATTTTATTTCCAAGTCGTGATGTGGCAACGGGAGTTTTCGAAGCTGGCTGCTTTGATGTTGAGATGCTTGAAGACGACTTTTTAGTCGGTGACATGATTGAATATGCTTGTTAATGGGTAAGAAATGCAAGTTAGAAAACTGAAAAAAAAAAAAACCATATTTATAGCATGTCGTCTAATTTGATAACTAATAAAATAATTAAAACAAAGGGTTAAAGGATAGTGGTGTGGAATAGTGGGATAAAGAAACTGTCCATGGTTTACTGATCCTGCGAGAGAGAATGTGGAGTAGTGGGAGGACCTCAACAGTTATTCTAGCAATAACCTCAAACAAATGACTTAATAAAAAATCCATCCTATACAAATTTTCTTAAAAATTAAAAAATACTTAAGCTGACCTTCAATGTTACCAGTAGGCCAACGGCGACGCCTTAGTGCGTCAGATCGAAAATGAGAAACTGTAAAAAAGAGAGTGGAGGAAGGCTTTGGTGGGTATCATGATAGCTTGTTAAGGATGAGGAGAGCCTAGAACAGATGCTTGAGATTTATAGACTATATATTCAGCACTCTCGTTTTTTTGGCGTTTTTACCCGTTTGAGTTTTTTTTTTTAAAGAAGAATTTAGAATAATAGATAATTTTTTTTGAGAAATAAATAAACTAAAAATATTAATAAGAAAATTGTTAAGAAGTTTTTTTTTTTCCCTTTGCAAGAAAAAAAAAAAGAATCAACAACTATTTTAAAATGAAAAAATGTAATAGCCAGGTAATTTATTTATTTTTGATTGTATAACACTTTATAAAAATGATTGTTTAAGATTCTATATTTAATAGCTTTAAATCTAAGGGATGCTTATATTCTTAATGATTTTTGGTTATGTTCATACATTAAAATTACATTTGAGCTATTTAAGTTTGGGTGATAACTCATTTCAAACCTATCTAAAATTTTCAGGAATGGTTAGGCTCAAATGACTACATAAATGATGTTTTTAGGTCTTATGATCAACTAAAAAGTTTTAGATCTAGATATTAGGAACAAGTTTTACTTAAATAGAAATTATCAAATTCAGAGTTTAAGACCTAGTTTCAAGTCATATTTTCAAAGCTGGATAGAATTTAGAATAAACCTGTCTAGCAATAGATTTTAGTCCAAACTAGAATCTTAGAGGCTGACTTAGTTTCTGGTCAAAACATGAAAGTTTTAGATCTCTTAAAAATCTAAAAGTTTTATAAAAAATGTTTTTAGAGTAGATTTCTAAGATGATATGAGTTGTGCATCATGCAAGTATATGGCCTTTTGAAATAAGTTATAATTGTTCTATATTGTAGAAAAAAAAAAAAGAAAAAAATGAATGAAATAGAATATGTTGTAGCTTTGTTAGTAACATTAATATGAAATAAGTTTGTTTTCACTGACTGAGCAGTTCATTCCTCGAGTTCTCTAGATGAGGCAGGACTGATCAGATATGACACTAAAGCTTGTCTTTTTCAAGCTACTAGTGGAATTGTTTGTTGCCATATTACTCATTCGGGTAATTTGGTGGCCTACTTATAAAACAAAATTTAGTTTTTGTTTATTTATTGAAGTTTTTGGTTTGGATATAAAATTCTCAGTTTTTGTTCTTCTGACAAAGTTTTTGGTTTGGATATAATTCTTACTTCGATTAAAACTGCTATTACAGTTGATTTTGCTAATTAATAAAATCCAAACTTTCCATAAAAAAATATCACATAACAAATTATCAATGTTACATAATAAATTTTACATTATTTGTTGTGATAGTTACGACAACATTACCATATATGATACTAACATAAGTGAAACTTGCCCTTTTATAAATATATATTTTCAAAAACATAGTTTGGTTACTAACATTTTTAATTAGAATCTGTGGTCATTTTAAATATAAGATAACTTATTCTGCCTTTAAGGGTTTCCATATTCACCTTATATGTGCACATAATTCCCATATTTCACTATAAGGAAAATTCATAACCCAAATCATCGCATCCTCCAAGTGGCCAATGGTAGTGCTAACGTGTCCATAGATGGTTCTAGACAGATAATGGTGCAATGAATTGATAGGGCTTTCAACATGATGACTGAATCCACTAGATGCAAAGGGAGCCGAAGGGAAATGGCTCCTAGGGAACCTGTTTCCTTGCTTAGATCATGAAAACAATGGACAAAGCATGAAAAATAAAGGAAAACCACAATAAAATAGAACCACAATTTATCATGAAAGGTAGGAGGAGAAGATAAACATTGGTGGAGAAATAGGCGTCGTGATTGTCTCTGGTGATAGTTCAAATGTGCTTTGGTTGTAATAATCATGGATGAGGTGAATGTAATGAAGATGACGATCCTAAGGTGAGTTTCTGGGCTTTGAAAGTTTTTCCACATATATTATGGCAAATTTTTATTAGGGTGAAAGAAGCTTGTCTCTAATAGTAACCCAGACGACCTTTAGTGAGGTTTTATAGTTAAGTATGCATGAATGATGAACCTTATGTGATGAAGATGAAGATAATGATGAATATATGGTTTTTAAGGAGATTTTGACAGAGTTTTTGTAAGGTGGAAAAAGGGTTGTTGCATGAGAATAGAATGAGAGGGTACTTATAGGAGAAAATTGAATCTCTAGCTAATAAGTATAGAGTGAAAAGGCATATACAAAGGTAGTGCTGAAGCATGCTGTCTATGCTATGTCAGGAGTAGCTACTATATTTCATGTTATTTTTTGTTAAGGATGGGATTGAGATCCATTTTAGAACTATAAAGTACCTAAAATGATATGACAAGATGAGCATCTTGTCTTCTCAACCTACTAGAATAGGTTCTTTAGAAGCATGGAAGGGTATCAAGGATGCTAGTCTAGTCAAAGCCTTATCATGGCGTCAGTGGTCTATATCTTTAGAACTTTTTTCAAATGTGAAAGACATGCAATTTTATTTACTGAACAAAGGTATCTTACTTTGACCTAGCGAACTTTCCTTTTAATATGTATATTACATATGTTAAAGAAATACAGGGTCTGACTTGTGGATCTACATTCCATAAAGGAATTGGGCTTTATGGACCTAAAAGACAGGTTTAAACACTTGGGTTACTAAGAGGAATCTAATGGGTTCCTTCCTAGGCTATCTTTAAAAATAGTAACCTGGGTTTTTAATTTTTAAAATATAAAAATATTATTTTGTTATATGATTTGTTTGGAAACAATATTCGTTTATATTGCATTAAAATATAATATAATAGTATTAAAATAACATTTGGATGTTTTATTCTTATATTGTATTCAAATATAATGTGTATATAAGTTGTTGAAGTGAGAAAAGAGAGGGGAGAGAGAGAAAGTAGGTAATATGATTGGTAAAAATAGATAAAAAAAGAAAATAATAAATAGTGATTATATTTGATTTAAAATTTAAAAGTATTTGTATTAGAATATAATATTGAAATATCTAAATACACATTATATTGCATTTGCATACGACAGTGTATTTAAATGGACCTTATTCCTCCATCACCATTCATTTATGACCAAATTACCCTTGGGATCCCCCAAATGGGACCAAGGTTGATATATCATGAAAAATGAGTACTTTCCTATGGCCTGCCAATCACAACCCAAGAGAGTTTTGTCAAGTATGACTTGAGTCCACGACTAGGGTTCAATAAGACAAGTGGATCTGGACCTCGTAAAAATAGGCTTCGAGAAAAAGTAAAGATTAATAAATGTCATATTAAATTGCCATATGGGAATGCTAATTGGATATTGTTAGTCATACTTAGTTCGTTCTAGTAATTTTTTAGTCTCTATTGATCTATTAATATATTAGCTAAGTATGCACAATCACCATGTGCTACTATGTTTTCGGTCCTCTAAGTATTGGTAATTAAGCCTTTGATCACCTAAAATTAAACAATTTAATAGAAATAAGTACCATCTAAGTCAATTCTAAAAATTTGGGTTTTATTTAACAAATAAGTTAGCATTGAAAATACAAATGAGTAGTGATTGTAAACATTGTCTAGTGATAGTTCTACACTTGATTCTATCATAAAGTATAGAGTTTAAATTTTCTTATTCTTAATTTTATTTTTTTTAAAGAGAGGTATTTGAAGGAGAAAAATAGGAATAATTTAAATTTCAAAAGGTGGAAGTTCAAATTGAAAATCCAATCCAAACTAGATTAAATGGATTTTGGCTCATTTGCCAAACATTTCAGTTTATTGGTGATATGGTTCTCCTACTACTTTTTATTGTTACAAATTGACATTAGATATTCTCATTAATCAAAACAAAAAGCTCTTTTTTTCCTTTTACTATCACATCATCATTAAGACACGTTTGCAATATAATGGAAATATAATTAAGATAATAGCACAAAAACAACTCCTTACCTATCAATGAATTAATGACGAATATTATCATTTCAAATTTCACCATAATGTATATAGTTTAAATCTCACATCTTTAAATTTAGGGGAGAAAACATATTTTTATTATGTGTAATACAGTTATTTTTAATTATAATTTTTAATAAAATTAGATGTAAACTTGCACTAGGTTATCATGAATAAATAAATATATAGATTTATATTATTTACACATTAATTAATGAAATGTCAACAATAATTGATATTCATCTTATTATATCAAGATAAACTATTTATATTTATCTTTTTACAAATGATATAGCCAATACACATATCTCTCTCTATTTTCATTTTTGCTACATCCAATACAACTTATATATATACGTGTGTATATTTTTAGAATTATAATATTACTTATAAAATTTGAAATTATAACTATTTAACATATGTCAGAATACAATTCAATGATTCGATGACTAAAATAAGATATATGTCTACTTTAAAATTTAAAAATTCATATCCGAAACATTATAAAAATTAGGTCCTTTACATTCAAAAAAAAAAAAAGTCCTATGTGTGATTTTTTTTGTGAAAGAAAAAAACCGCCAAAATTTTGGAGTTTTTTGGGCGGGAAACAATATTCACTTTGGCGTTTTTTTGGGCGGTGAACCTTGTATATTCACTAAAATCTAACTATTCACATTTCTCTCACTCACTCACTCTCTCTCTTCAGCCGCACCATTGAAAAACAAATCTGTTCTCTTCTCATGTCTCCGTCTCTTTCCCATTCTCTCTGATAAAAACCTGTCATCAATCTGTGCAAATCTTTTCTACAATTCGGTGTTTCACACATCACCCTGCTGTTTATGGCATAAAAGACGGAGAGGTCATTGTTGAAGCAGCCCTAGGTGTTCATCTGCATTTCCTGGTGGGGTGCTTCTTCGCGTATTTTGCAGCATCGTGTTTGGCTGGTAGCTTTGCTGGGGGGTCAAGTGACGCGAGACTTAGGTTTAGCTCCCTTATGGTGAAGTTTTTAGCTCCTAGGCAGGGGGCCATCGGACGCGTAGTGAGATTTCTTAAAGGTAAGATCATTACATTTCCATTCACTCAGCCGAGAAGAAGAACAACAAGAAGATGATTCTGCGATTCCGCTGCCACTAAAGCAACCTCGCGGCGCCACTGCCATGGAGATCGGAACTTCCGATAGCCTCTGCCGGTGACCGCCTCTGAACGACGGACCCTCCCTCCATCGCTGCGCGACTCCTCCTCCGACCATCCAATATTCTGCATCTACTAGTGTCGCCAATTGGTTTCCTCAAATTGTTTTCCCCCTTTTTTTCCTCTCGATTTAATTCATTTGTTATGGTTCTTTGACTTTAAGCCTGTGTCCATTTCCTGATTCTTCTTCTAGGTCAAATCGGATTTTCTCGATGCTTTGAGCAGCGCAGAGAAGTGCAGCTCTCTACCGACCCAGTTGCCAGAGTCTAATGGTGATGATCAGTACCCCAGGTTTCATCTTCTCTGCAATTGTACTTTATATTTTCTTAGGATAGGATCATTAGTGAAATTTTTGTTCTGTTTTTTTAGTACAGGATTTCCTTAGGTTGTTGTTTAATAGCTTCTTGATAGTAGTTCTTGACAGTGCTTGTCGTTGGTGGCATGTGCAAATACATCCCACTCCTCTGGATGGTCTCAATTATTTGTTCAAGAGAGCCCATATCCAAGTTCAATTGTGAGATTTATACGCTAGATTTTTTGTGTTTTTTTGTGTTTTTTTTATATAAGGATAAGACGCTAGATTCTTTTATGTTTAGAGAACTCGATATGAGAAATTACATTATATATTATGCTTATAACTGTGATATTGAAATATAACAGAATTTGTAAAATGATTAAAAAATAACGTAACTATATAGTAATTAATTTTGTATGCTGTGAAAAAAGGTGATATAACAGAATTTGGGAACACTTCTGTGCTTACATCACAATCACCCTGATTGAAGGGTGATCTGTACGTAACAATGTGTTGATGCACAATCAATAAGCTCAAAAAAAAAAAAAAAAGGTGCTCATCACCATATGATACGGCTTTTCTCATGTATAAACCTGAGTGACAAGATTTACCAACTCCAAAAGATTATTTAGTTCAGAAGAGTGATAAGAACTAATATAGGAGAAATGGAAATTGATATGTTTAATCGAATTCAAGCGGAATAACAAGGAAAAGTACAAGTACTGATAGTGTTGAGCTTTCAAGAAGACTCAACTCTCTCCTAGAGAAAAATCTATAACCACCACTAGATTCACCATAACACCACACTCTCTATTAGTCCCCCCCTTTTATACCACTAATTGCCTTTTAAAACCCTACTCACAATCACCTAACAATATGCTACAATGCCAAATCTGACTACTAACAAACCTTACAAATCAGTCCTGCTACTAACAAACTAACCTATTGACAAATCCTATTAATTAATGAGCTACTTTAGGATTTCTACAAATATTGAATTCCAAGAATAGAAGAGCAAATCAGCATAAAAACCTAAATTGTTTCTTGTAATGAGGAACTGTACCTTCTTCTCAAGAGATGCACATTTATTCTCAAGTGACTGAATTCTCTGCAGACAAGAAGACCCATCATTCCAATTACCTTTCTGACTTTCTCCCCTTTTTTGGAAATTAGAAGTATTAATTGCTAACCTTTTGTGATTCTTCATCAATAGCAAATAAACTTATTGAGTGTGCATCAACACACTGCTGTCATTAACTATATAGTAATTAATTTTGTTATAGTAATATAACAGAATTTGGGAACACTTTATAAATTCAAATATGTACGTTCTGAGCTTATGGGATTACATGAATAGGTCTGTTTTACTCTTTCTTTTAGTTTGTTTTAGTTTTTTGTTTTTACAGTGCTTCACCTTATCCATTTTGCTTCCTTATAGCTCAGAAGTAGTCGATCTCGATTGGTAAAAGAACTGCAAGGGAGTGACTTTTGGAAACAAAGACAAGTGTACTCGTCTGGGGTGCCCTCTTATTCTCGTTTGTTATCCCAATTCATGTTTTTTCGATTGGTTTATTTATCCTTAGTTCTTTTTCTGTACAAGAATATGTTGAAGCTGCGACATTCTGTATTTTTTGTAGAACAGGGTCTCTTTTGCATCTTAATGAGATAAATGAAACCTTGCTGCCCCTTAGTGATCCATCCCTTGCACCTTTGCAGATCGATGTCCTCGACTGTCTCTTGGGGGTAACTACCTGAATTTCCTACTCTGCTGATATGTCATCTAAGTGGCATGTAAATGTTGAAAATTGTATACAGAAATCCAGAAAGGTAGAAAGCTAGTGCAATTGGAAGTTACTATATAAATATAGTTTTGGTCTCTTTAATTATCAAAGTAGTCAAATTGAGTTATTGAGGCTTACTCTTCAGAATTAGTGGGACTGCTTTTGGAAACTGTTAAAAGATTTAATTATAGACAGATCATCTTGGTACATGTATGGATTGGCAAAAACCATGGAGACATGCACACGCACCCACATATTTGATGTAAGCACAGCCATAAAAACTTTTATATTATGATTGCTTTGTGTTGATGCACACTTGCAGATTCAACTCGAATTTTTGTTGGGAGACCTCTGCACATAGACATCCTCTAAAAACTCACATAACTCTATGAATATATGTTCAAAAGTTGTCCTCTGTGTTCATGTGTAGCTTGCTGATTTGACTGGAGAGCTGATGCGACAGGCAATTGGTCGAATATCAGATGGTGAAGTAGAGTATGCACAGAATATATGCAAGTTTGTATGTGATATTGATCTACAGGGAGCTGAGCCTTGTAGAGTTCCAAGCATGGATGATAGTTATGACATGAAATCAAAGATGGATGCAATGGTTCAAAGCCAGATAAAGATTAAGAATGGTATCATGTTGACATTTTTTTTTTCTCTTTCACAAAGTTGTGCATTAGTATGTTTTGCTAAGTTTCAACTGCATTCCTGTCAAATTATTTGGATACTCCAGAAATGATTAGTAATAGTAATGCACTTAGGCAAACCTTTTTTTTTTTTTTTTTAATTCTAACTGGTTGTGCACAATTTAGGAGTGCAAATCAGCAATATTACTAGAGTTTTTTGAAAATCAGTTTTTGCACTATTATTTTAGTAGTGAGAAATCAAAATTGAATAGTACTAATTTATTAGCTTTCAACATTTCATTTTCGGAGGTGTCCTGAAATTGCCTCACTAATATGAAGTTGAACTTGAGTTTATTTTTTTTGCACATTCTCAGACTACAATCGTATTGCCTGTGTAGATTTCTTTAAAGGTATATTTACTAACCTTTTTAATGCTACTTGACTGTCTTATATAGAGAGTTTGTTTTTGTAGCTTGCTTCAGCGTTCACGTGAGAAGATTTGAGTATATGCTATGCTTTATATTGTGCGTTGCTATGCTGTATATGTTTTACAGTTTACATTTATATATTTGTTAAATTTTGCAGATTCAAGATACTGTCTATTTGTAATACCAAGGGTTTTCATTGCATGAGGTATATAGAAGAAAAGACGAAAGCGTTATGAATTGGTCATGATTACAAGTATTATAGGATCAGTTTATCATAACTTTTGAAATTCGGGTTTGACATGTTTCGTATGAGAATATATAGTTTGTAAAGGATATGCGATTTAAGAATTATAAAAATAGAGATTAAAAATAGTTTATTTATTTATTTATGTCCTTTATCGTTACTATTGATAATAATTACATCAAATAATGTATTTTTTTTAACTTTTTATTTTGTTTAAAAAATAATAATTTCAAATGAAAAGTTGTTCAATTAGTGATTAAATATTTAATTATTAAAGGTTTTAATTACTTTTGAACAAAATGAGTTTTTGCAATCAATATATTGGTTGTAAAAAATAAAAAAATAAAATAACATTTGCGTTATTCAAATTTGGTTGTAAAAATTTTATCATAGTAATGTCTTTTTACGTTCATAAGTTAGTAATTGAAATGTTAATTTTTTAGCAATCAAATATTGTGGTCGCATAATATACTTATTGCGACCAATTAATTGGTAGTAAAATGTATTATATTTGGTCGCAAAAAAAAAAATCATTTGGTTGCTTCTGGCACAAAAATCATATAATTTGATGATCAAATAGTTGACTTTTAGTGACTAAAATTTTAGTCGCAAATAGACATGCGTTTTGGCAACTAAATTTTGGTTGCAAGAAAACTTTCTGCAACCAAGTTGTTGCGACCACCCGGCGACCAAAATTTTGGTCGTGGAAAAACTTTTTGTGACCAAAATATATTGATTGCCACAAATGTTTTGGTCGCAAAAAACCATTTTTGCTGCACATCAATGCAGTAGTATGATATTTTTAACAATTTAGTAATTACTGATTGATTTATGTAAAATTGTATCAAACATAAAGAAATTATTCAGTAGATTAAAGTGTTTATATTATACATGATCCGTTCAATAAATAATTGATAACTGCTATGAACATGCAAATGTCCTGTGCCTGTCTTTCCTAATTGGACATGATGATTATGATGTTTGATCATCAACATCACGCGTAAGATCAAATGCATGTGATGAACTTTGCCAGCTAGCTAATTAATAATGTGAATGAAAGTGGCCCAGATATCGGCGGGGCGTAAATAATGACTGTTCTGAAAACCCATGGGCACTTTTATATTTCTCCGATTTTTCAATATTTTTCTAAAATGTTCGTGAAAGGAAAAATCACAGGAGGCGCTCAGGTGAAGTAAAGTACAAATTCACCTAGTATTTTATTTGCTAAAAATGTACGGATGTCGTTGCTTTTTGTCCCTACTGGAATTTGCTTTGCAAAAGAAGAAGGAAAAGACAAAAAGATCCGTTGGTAGAGTGAAGCTAATTTATCACTTGAACAAGAACTCCTTTTACTTTCACTTTTTTAACACTTACTTGAATTGCACTTTATTCTTTGAGTAAATGTATCAAACTCTCATATAATTCACTCACATATTCTTATAAATTCTATTTTTGTATAAAAGACAGGGCAAAGAGTTCGTTCATCGTTATCCAGCCAAAGACCGCATATTTGCTTTTAAAACGTATATGCGTGGTAGCATTCACATTTCTGTCTTTAATTTTCCCATATTGAAAGGTTATGCTGAAGTAATACAAACTAGCACGGAAACGTAGCACAAAGCGACCGATAAAGAAAGCCTTTAATTAAAGCAAGTAAATTAGTAGTACTTGCATATTATATATATTTGAAATCGGGATGGTTATAGCAAAATTTTGTAACGTAGTTGAAATTTAGAAAAAATTATAAAACATTTTTAGAATAGCAAAATTAAAACTTATAATTACATATATATATATAACAACCTTTTGAGAGACCGAATGTAAAATCGTTTTAATTTGTAACTATATCTTTATAAATGTGGGTATACACAGAATACTCTCATAGAATCCAGAACTTCATCTTCTCTAATTATGTATATATATATATATCTCTCTAAACTTCTATTCTATTTTCTAATTTTATTTCCTCTTTTTTGCTCTACCATGGCCAATTATTATTATTATCATTATTATTATTATTAGGCCCTGAATAACTTGCAGTCTTGAATTCAAATTTTTGTTTTAGTTTTGTCTTTTTCTGAAAAGTCAATAAAAATTATAACTAAATCAATTAGTTTAAACTCAAAAATTCCATTTTATTTCAAACTCAGCTCATACACCATTTAAGTCCGTAATGTGGGAACCACCTTGGAAACCTACTCCTAATGATGACCGGATTTTCTGTGGAAGGGGTTGGTCTCCCCCCACTGGCGGAAGGCAGTCCCTAACATATTTTTTAGTTTAAAATATGAGATTGCTGCTTTCACTGAGAATTTGAATTTCATTGATTAATTCTCTCCAGGACGGAGTTCTCTCCCGGTATAGTGTTTGTCAAGAGGATTTTATATTCCCTAGACAATATAAGTATACCACCCAGGCTTGCAATGAAGACCTTGGGTATTATAAAAGAACTCTCGGACTGGTTGGCGTTTTCCAAATGGCTATAAATTTTTTTTTTTTAATTAAAGAAGATCAGTTTCATGTTTCCGTAATGCAATTTTGACCAAAAGATGTGAGAAGGAAAATTTTAATATGATTTTTAAAACACGGGATATAAGTGCAACTCTTGAAAACTAAAGTAAAATGTAGCATTTTGATTAAGATACAAGTTATGTGCTTTTGTTATAATATCTAAATAACACTTAAATTGTTAAAAGCTAGGATAGTGTGTTCCTTTGATAAAAAGCCAGGGTAATCGGACTTTTCTAAACTTTGAATTGATTCTTGATTTGATTAATTTTGCATGTATATATATTTGACTGAATTAGTACAATAATCTGTCACTTTTTTAAATATATAAAATGACGTTTTAAAAATTTTTATTAGTAAAATAACTAAGAACGACTATAGTTATTTCTATGTCAAAATAAAAGAAAGTTATTTTATTAATTTCAATTCTTGAAGTTGTCATTTTAATAAATATTCCTATATATTTACAACATTTTTGATAGTACTTTACCTATTTTCTTTTGTTATTAGGATACTAGTTTTGGGGTACGTGACTTAGGCAGGTTCATTCTTCCACAAAAATTCATTTCAAATTAATAATACTTAATAATATCTATATATTTAAATATAGAGATAAAAATAAAGTAAAATATATCTAATATTATAATTTTGATTATTATATCATAATTGAACAAAAGAATAAATCTACTTCAAAATAATAATGAAATATAGATTAGAAAAAATTGGTGATTGAAAAAAACTAACAAGTTTTATATTATACATGTGATGTTACAAAGACAAACACACAATTTAAAAAAAAAGAAAACTCAAAGTACTCCAACTCCCATTTTATTAAGACTTCGTTAATGTAATATTCAATGCGAAAATCAAAATGTTAATCCACTTTCATAATTCAAAATTTGTGTCCAATCTTTTTTTTTTTAAAAAGTCAATAAAAATTATAATTAGATCAACTAACTTTTACAATAAAACATTAATTTATTTCAAACTCAATTCAATAGCCATACATATCCTAAGTTTTAATCAACTGTGATGATTATGGCTTTTCACTCATTGAAATTTTAATTTTATCAAATTACTTTATGAACTCTGATTTAGGAAGTATATTCATTGGCACTGAATTGACGAAACATTTCTAAAATTTATCAAAGATTATTGTGTGGCTTTTTGCATGATAACTTGAGATTTCATATATATATATATATAATTGAATTATGTACAACATATTATCTTCACTTTTGTTAAGAACCTTGAAAATCAAGAAAGTACTTATGTAACTATTTTGATCAAATTTTCAATAATTATGTGATAGATAGAGGTGAGTATCTCTAATAATTTTCTAAAATCTTTTATCAATTTTATGCTATGTTTGTTTGGGAGTTTCATTTTTGAAAAATAAAAAATTTTTCATTCTAAGAAAATTGATTTCTTAAATTTTTATACTTGAACGTCCAAAATTTTTCATTTTTAAAAAATAAAAAAAAATTTCTAAAAAAAGAAAAATTTTCACCTATTCAAATAACTTTTTACTTAAAAAAAAAATGCAAACAACTTTTTATTTTCCAAATTTAAAAATTTTTCATTTTTAAAAAATAAACCTCCCATCCAAACACACCATTAGTTTGAAGGACTTATCTATTTAAACAATAAAATAATGTTCATGGAGTAACTATCAAAATTAAAACTTTTGTAATCATAGGGTCACAATGAAAACTATACTTCCAAGACTAATAGTATTTATTATCCTTGTTTTTCCTTTCTCTCCCTCCTCCTACTTAATGAATGAATATCACCAAAACATTTAATGGCGGGAGCCCGAGGAGAGCATGATGTCATTGATGTTGAAGCATTGCTCAGGGATATAAAAGGAAGGCTATCTGGTGGTGATTCGGAATTGTCGGCATCTTCAAAATTCCGACCATACTCTCTAGGCACAATCCAGATGCTTATACACCCAATACATTTTCCTTCGGCCCCTTCCACCATCACAACAGAAACTTATATCCCACAGAAAATATCAAATCCAAATATTTGCATAACCTTATCTCTCGTCTTTCAGATCCAAGATATAATGAAAATCCCAAGGATCCCGACGTAATGTTGAGGACTTTAACTGATGAAATGAACAACATTCGGAAAGTGGCGCGTGCTCATTATGCCGGACCAATTGACATGACAGACGATAAATTTGTAGAGGTTTTGGTCCTTGACGGTTGCTTCATCATTGAACTTTTCCGCAAGAAAGCTTATCAAGGAAGTCTTATTAAAGTCGAAGACAATGACCCAGTATTTGCCATGTCTTGTCTCCTTGAATTTCTTTGGCATGACTTGATATTGCTAGAGAACCAAATTCCGTGGACGGTGCTCGACATTTTGTTTAAATTGACGTGTACATCCGCAGAAAAGAAGTCCCTCGTTGAACTAGCAATCGAGTTCTTTGGTACCATTTTCTCAACCACAGTACAACCACCTATTGAGACTCTACGTTCTCCTTCATGTCCAGCCAAACACATCCTTGATTTGTTGAGAAATTCATTGGTTTCGAGTTCTAGGATGTTAGATCAGCGTTTGCCTTCAGAGAACTCAGAAATCAAGTTTATGCATTCAGCTACAAGTCTTGTCGAATTTGGAATCAAATTTGAGATGGGTCAAGCAACATCCATCTTGGATGTTGAATTCAACAATGGTGTCTTGAAAATTCCACAATTGTTCATCCAAAAGACGACAGAAACTGTATTTCGAAACCTCATCAGCTTGGAGCAGTGTTGCCTTAATTATGATCCTATATTCACTTCCTATGCCATTCTATTGGACAACCTGATTAACTCCAAAGAAGACATGGAAATACTTTGCAAGAGCAATGCCATTAAGTTCTGGTTGAATATTGATGACGCTACAAAATTCTTCAACAAGCTTTACATGTACATTGACACTTGTGTGACTGAATTTGTATATTATTCCAGTCTTACTAGTGAAGTGGACAAGTATTGCAATCGCTTTTGGCCCAGACAAAGAAGAGTGTATTTCAAACAACCATGGGCACAAATTTTGGCCCCCGCAGCCTCTGTTGGGTTGATTCTTACCTTCTTACAGACTTTATTTACCATTATTAATAAATGAATATTTGATAGCTATTATCTTGTCTTATTCATGACTATGCCTGTTGATCAGTAACGTATGGTATAAGGGGGAAAAAATAAAGTTGTACCGTCGCGATCCGTTTGGCGTGGTTGGTATTATTTTGTTGTATTTGTGTACTTATGTATTTGTACTAAAAAGAAAAAAGAAAAAAGAAACAAGTTGTACCTGTGTGATCTTTAAAATAAATTTTCTAATTTTATGCTTTGTGCCTGTGAAAATCACCGTAGTGGTATGATATTTTTTTAACTAATTATTAACTACAGATTGATTTATGTAAGATTGTGTCCAACAACCTGCTTAGCATTGAGTCTCAAAATTGATATGTCAATTTATATACGGTTGATTAAAAAGATGTGAACATATAATAATTATTGGTGATATAATTTAAAGCAACTAGGCAGCCAAATCAACATCAATTCAAACTCTACCAAAATGTTTGTAAGCTCCCTTACTAGTCGTTTTATCTAACTTCAAAGTTACTCATATAGCACTAGCAATTTCTATTTCCAATTTTGGGTTTGGCCATAGGATTTTCAAGATTTTAAAGATATGATTATAACTCATGTTAGAAAAAATATTCAGTACATTGAATATTTTATGTTATTATATATACATGATACATCTATTCAATAAATAATTGATATAAACATACATATGTCATGCGCTTGTTTTTCCTAATTGATATGATGATTATGATGATCATCAACACCACACTTAAGATCAAATGCAAGTGAATGAAATTTGCCAGCTAGCCAATTAATTATGTGAATGAACTTTGCCAACAAATTGGCCAAGATACCGGCCGGGCGTAAATAATGGCTGTTCTAAAAACCACTGGGCACTTATTTGGTTCTCCAATTTTTCAATATCATTCTATAAAAAGTTTGGAAAGGAAAAATCACAGGAATCGCTGATTTTGTGGTGAAGTAAAGTATAAATTCGCCAAGTATCTTATTTCTAAAAAATGTATGGATAATAAAAAAATGATTTCTATTGTTGCTTTTTGTCCTGAGTGGAATTTACTTTGCAAAGAAGAAAAGAAAAGAAAAGATCCATTGGTAGAGTGAAGCTAATTTATCACTTGAATAAGAACTCGTTAGAATTTCACTTTTTTCTAGTACTTATTTGAATAGCAATTTATTCTTTGAGTAAAGATGTCAAACTCTCACGTTAGTTCACTCGCATATTCTTATTTATTCTAAATATGTATAAAAGATAGGCAAAGAGTTTTCATTTATCCAGCCAAAGACCACATATTTGCTTTTGATAATACGGTTGATGTTTCATGTTTGTGTGTCTTGTAACTTTGATTTTTTATTCTTTTCCCCTCCCCCCCGCATGATAGTTCCTTTACATTAAACGTATATGCATGGTGGTATTCACATTTCTGTCTTTTCCCTTCTTGAAAGGATATGCTGAAGGAATACAAGATAGCACTAGGAACGTATCACACAGCGACGGATAAACAAAGCCTTTGATTCAAGTAAGTAAATCAGTATTACTTGCATAACATATATCTGTAGCAAAATCTTTAGTAACGAAGCTGAAATTTAGCAAAAGTTTAAAATATATTAAGAATAGCATAATTAAAACTTATAATTACATATAATAGCCTTTTGATACACCAAATGTAAAACCGTTTAATTTGTTGATAAATTATTTTTATTATGTAACCTCTCCTCATTTTCTCTACTTATATATATATATATCCAAACTTCTCTTTTCATTTCTACTTTTATTTCACTTTTTTTTGCTTTCCCACGTCCAATCACCACCACCACCATCATCATCATCATTTATTTTTTTAAAAACATACTTACATATTTCCCCCATTTGATAATGATCATATTATTGCGATATTGATTATAGGCCCGAGAATGATTAATTAGGCCTGATTGTGATATCATTATATCATTGTGCATGATTTGTATAATTATCATGATAACTGTGATTCTTATAATTGCGATGATATAACTATTTATCAGAATCTGTAGTCTTCATTTTGTAAATGTTTTGTACCTAGCTGTTAGAGAGAGAGAGATAGAATTGTTGTTTGATTTATTCAATATAATTAGATAATAACCAATTAATATAATTAGATAAAAATTATTAAGAAAAATATTAGGGACACAAACTCTAATCATAATTTTTAAGTATCAATTTATATGACAAATGTGTTATTAATTTTTAATTGATAAATGTTTAAAATAATATCACATCATTTAATTGTATCAATCAACAAAAATATGACAAATAAGTTCGTACTTAAAATATTGAGATTATAATTAATGTCCCAAATGTTAATCTATTATTAAACTAGAGGGGAGAGCTTCGTAGATGATCACAAGTTTTCTAGAGATTGCCAATTTAGTTATGATAGTCTAGAGGTCATTTCAAAAATCATCTGAATATACTTCTAATATGCATGTAAATTACGTGTTTCTCAATTAGTTAATTAGTTTCTTAATTCTTGATTTTTAGTGTATATCATCTTCCGTAGTTCCACTATTAATTTTTTAAAACAATGTATTTTTTGGTGAAATTGAGGAGAGACCAAAAAAAAAAAAAATGGAAGCTACAAATATTGATCAAGCAAGATCATTAGAAGATCATGTTACGATTGATATTGCGATTGATGCGAATGGATTGGCAACAGAGTTAGAGAATTTGATGTCGGACAACTTGTTCATGCCACCTGAGTGTTGCATCTTCAGAGTCCCAACCATACTTTACAGGCACAACGAGAAAGCTTATGCCCCAAATGCCTTTTCCGTCGGTCCCTTCTACTACAAGCAACGGCCTCTGATGGAAGCCACACAGAAAATCAAACTAAAATACTTGCGCGGCCTAATTAATCGCAGTCGTTCGAGGTTGAGGGATTTCGTCACAGCTGTTACCGAAGTTAAGGAAACGGCTCGCGGATGCTATGGTGGACCAATTGATATCAGTATGAAAGAATTTGTACAGGTTATGGTCCTTGATGGTTGCTTCATCATAGAGCTTTTCCGCAAAAATGCATACAAAGAACTTAGAGATCAGGACGACCCAATATTCAAAATGTCTTGTTTGCGTCAATTTCTATTCCATGACCTGATAATGTTAGAAAACCAGATTCCTTGGGTGGTGCTAGCCACATTGTTTAACTTGACCTCCCGCATAGGCGAGAAGCCCCTTTTTCAACTGGTCACTGAGTTCTTTGGCACCGTTTTTTCAACACAAAATCCTTGTATTGACCATCAGCTACTTCTCTCCCGTCCAACTGAAAGCAAACACATTCTTGATATGTTGAGGAATTCATTGCTTTGGTCTGGTTTCGATTTACACCCTCCCAAACTAAATTGGACACCGATGCCTTCGGTTACGAGTCTCAAAGAGGCCGGAATCAAGTTCAAAAAGCGAGAATCAAAATCCATCTTGGATATTAAATTTGAGGAAGGTGTCGTAGAGATCCCATCACTACTCATTCAAGAGACAACTGAACCGCTATTTCGAAACCTCATCAGCTTAGAACAGTGTTGCCCTGGTTATGAACCTGTGATCACCTCTTACGCTATTCTCATGGACAATCTCATCAACACCAAAGATGACGTACAGATGCTTTCACAACAGGATGTCCTCGAAAACTGGTTGAATGTAGAGGAAGCCACCAAATTCTTCAACGAACTTTACACCGACACTTTTGTCCAAGCGTATTACTATTCCCTACTTAACGATAAAGTCCATGCATATTGCAAACGCCGTTGGCCAAAGTATAGAACAGTGCTTATGCGTGACTATTTCAAGCACCCTTGGGCCTTTATTTCGTTTGCAGTTGCAACTTTCCTTGTGATATGTACATTCACACAGACCTTGTTTTCCATTATCAAGTAGTATGTCAAGTTATTTTCTGCTACATGTTCTGTAATATATATTTATACAAGCGATTTTAGTTTGTATTTTCTTTGTATTTGTGGAGAGTAGGGTATTCATGTCTATCAAATGAACTTTTTAATATGTTCTCCTCATTTATGGTACTGTATTTTCTACGATTATTACATTAACATTAGTGTCCTCAAATTCCTTTACAAGTTAAGTGGATAATTAAATCAAGTTTTTTCATCGTTTTTCCTTAACCAAGTAATTAATTGAAAAGTAGTGTTGCTAGATAAAGTTTGTTTCACTATTTATGTGTGTCTTGTTAAAGATTTTAGATAACTCATTGCTCACTATATTCTGCTAATAGTTTTCCACTCGGCAATAATTTATAGATCATTAAAACTTTAATATTGGTAAACTCAAATTGACTTAATTTACCTTGTTAATAATTTTCCTATATGGTGAACATGACTCCTGATAATTAAGAGAACATTCAGAGTGCGAAGGTGGTTAAGTGATTTGCTAATTATTTAATTACCAGGATGACAACTAGTCAACGTACCGGAATAATTAATTCCAAGTTCAGTGTAATTAATATAAAACTAGTGGATAATCTTCAATTGATTCAACCTCACTAGTTAAAAAAAAATTCGTGAAATAAATAAATTTTAGGAAGTTATGATTTAACCCAAAAAAAAAAAAGAAATTGTGATTTGACCATAATTATTAGTAAATATTAATTTAAATTCCCAATTGATTTAGTTTGGATTATATGTTAGTTGAATGGGATAATTTGATGTTTTATTTTATTAAATTCTTAGTGATGAAATTGTGAGAATAACCCTCTTAATGTACACATTTAGAATTTTTACTCTACTTAATTACTAATTCAGATTTTTGCATGATTAAATTTTTGTTTCTCTTTATAGGTTTTCTCAACATATTAAAAGGACTGTATCTCTATCGTGGGTTTGTTTTATTTATTTATGAAAAGATGACAACTATTTTCTACTTTTGTTATTTTGGATGATTTTTTGTGGCTATTTTGTTTCCTTTACTACGGAGAGTTGTTGTCATTTTCCTTCAATATATTTTCTCACTTTGTATTTAGCATAAGAAAGTTAAGTTCAATATACAGTCTAACTAATAAAATGATACGATTATTTTTATTTTTAAATAATTGTTTTCAAGATAATTAGATAAAATCTTTCAAATTTAGATAATAAAATATAAGCTAAACAAAATAAGTTATACTTTGATTAGAATCTTTCAGGTAGTGGACGTTATACAACCATGATTTTACATTAAGTAGTAAACCACATCACCACCCCCCACGCGCCAAACCACACCACACCAACCACAACACACACCACCACACCACCCACCCCACCCCCCCCAACACACCACTTTTTCCTTTATTTATTTAATTATTTATATTTTTCTTTCTTTAATTTTTTTTCTTTTTTTTTTTTGGCTTTTATTAAGTTATTTTCACTTTTTTTCTTTTTTCTTTTATATTAAAGTAATATTCTCTTTTTTTTTTGCTCTTTTCTTTTTTCTTTTTTCTTTTTTCCTTTATCTTTATCTTTTTTTTTTAATTTTTTCTTTTGTCCTATAAAAATAATTTTCTACAATTTATATTTATATTTATACATATATAAAAGTATCAAAAACACTTTCTTCTAGAAATTATTCAAAAACCAAATGCTCTACATAATCAATACTTGAATGGGTCCCCCAATGAATAAATATTAATTGTCAAACATTTGGATTGCTGTTTATATATTTCAATTTGTCTGGTCATCCTTTCTATCTCCTAATTAATATACTTTACATGCATAGTTTAATCACAATTACTGTAAATACTCTACTATATCTCCTGTATTAGATAGATTCAAATATTATCTTTACTGCTTAAAAATATTCTCTAAATTGGTAAATCAAATTAGAAAATTTAGCGCAAAAAACAACGTCGTGGAGGTAATAATAATAATACTAATAATAATAAACAACGCTGAGGTTATTATCTATAAAACAATTAAATTATAATTAAGCGCACCAAAAGCGTTAAGTTAAAATGAACAGACGGCGTCCATGTTGTCTCATGGATAGATTTATATACATATATATACATATATATATAGACACACACACACAGACTGTGCGTTTTTAGGCTACCGCCTATTGAAATTTTTTATTCTTCTATTTTTATTTTAAAAGTTTTATAATTCTTGTATTTTATTCTTACTAAAAATAAATAAAAAAAACTCTCATATAGTCCTTTCATTATTCTCATTAAAAATAAAAAATAATTACATAATTTTTATTAAAATTAATTCTATAAAAAAATGTTTATGATATTTTTGTTTTACCCACGTTTAAATTAAAAATTCTCACATAAACCACTAAAATTAAAAATTCTCACATAGCTCTCCTAAAATCTATTTTTCTCCAAAAAAAAATTTTTTTTTGGTGTACTCCTGCACTAAAATAAGTTTTTGGGTCCACCCCTGTTAATATATATATATATTAACTATCTATTTTAAAAGAAATATATATACTCATTATATCTATTTTAAAGTGTGTTTTTTTAATTTATGGTATTAGAAAAAATGAAGAATCAATTACATAGATTGTACATGTGTATATCTATTTTTTAAGTGATATTTTGATAAAATAAAAGGAAAACCTAATCCAACATTTGATAATGTTTGTGATGAAAACAACAAACAACAGAACACATAGCTTGTCTTTTTAGTCTTAAATAAATCTACAATTAGACTAAATAAATCTGTTTTCAGATCCATTTAATTCTGTACTAATGTAATAATCCTGACCATTATTCTAAATCTTCTAATCTCCTCCTTACATGTATCGAATTAGTTTTCAAACGAAGCTAATCTTTTTAAGTCCTACGTGGCATCTCTAGATCTGCTTGAATAGACTTCCTCTCTCCTTTTTCTGCTTATGCGCAACTTGTCTAACGAATGTCCAAAACTTTGCCATTTCACCTGCATCACTTTCAAAACACATCGTCCTTTTGCCTAGTTTTAGAAACTTAATAGTAAAGGGGGTTTTAAAACCTACATAAGGAGTCCAAGGTTTTTTTTTTTTTTTTCAATTGCCTCAGTTGAAGTATTCTTCAAGCAGTATATATTGACTCTTTCTCTGGATATTGGAGTCGCGAAAGTAAGAGAAAATCTTTTACATAACTTTTTTTTGAGTGTCGAGGTTTTGACTCTATCCCCCATTGTAAAGAGACTTGCTTTCTTCTCAAATTCAGATCCAGTATGAGACAAGAGGTAGAAGACTTGACCTATGTTTGATAGAGTATTGGAAAAGGGAGAAAATGGAAGTTAGAGAGAAGGTGTTAATTTAGAGATCATGAAAAAGGTATGTTGTATTTGTTTGATAGATACGGAATTGGAAGGAATTAGTAAATCCACGAGACCAATTTTTTTCTCTTTTTTTTAATCTTTTCAAATTTGGAAAGAAAAAAAAGAAAGGAAAAATTTGATCAAAAAACTATCTGTAAAATAGCTATATTTTAACGGCCTTATTTATATAAGAATATAGCTATAAAATATATTCCATTATATATTTAATTTGTTTTTTTCTTTCACTTCTATCAAATAATGTGAAAGAAAATCTTTTTTTTTTTTTGGGTCTCATCAAGGCATCTTGCTTCTCTTTTCTTATTATTTTCCATCCAGACTTATCAAACATGTATTGCATTAGCAAGAGATCCTGGGAGTTTCATGTGAGCTTTATGTTGGTTGCTTGGAGAAGAAGTGGTTTAAGATTCGGCATATTCTGCGTTTTTCTTTTTTCTTTTTTTTTTTTTTCATATTTGAGTATTTTAGTGTTATAATATTTAACAACGTAGTATTCTACACAAACTCAGGTTTTGTACGTTCATATGAGGCATCAGACAAATTAGATGTATTTTATAAATTTTAGTGTTTTTTAATTTGTAAGTAACCTGAATTTCATTCAATCAACAAAGTTTCCGACACAAACAATCAATCCAGACAAAATCAACAGAACTGGAACTAGCACAAGTAGTTAAAGAATTGGGTTAAGAGTTCCCACCGTGGGAAACGTAGCAAACAACGCCATTCCAAGCCAAGGAAGTAAAAATGGTGGATACCAACAATGATTTTTTTTTTTTGGTGGGGGTGGGGGGGAGTAATGGTCATCAAAGCGTTAACATATCAATGCCAAAATTATTATATTGAAGTCGATTATGTTCTAAACTGTTACATTCGGCATTGATTTTCACTCTGCGGCCACGATGCGGAGGACGCCAAAGGGCAATAGGAGGAACCATACCCGAACCTTAGATCAAGGCCATAACAAATTAAAAAGAAATCCTCCAAAAAATGACCTGCCAGCTCCACATTAATCACTGTTGGTCCTGCCATGGACCTACAAAAACCAACCAGTTTGAAACACTTCCAAGATCATGTTACTAACCAAAAAGGCACTAGAAGACCCACCTGGAAAGTTTTTGAGAAGAAACCATTGAGCACGTCTGTTTGATCAACCTCCCAATAGCTCTAATTAGGGACAGAAAGGCTCTCGGCTTAATGAGAACACAAATAGAGATTACTTTTTGAATCATTTATTTTAAAATTAAATAAAATTTCTAACATTTAATTTTAAGACAAATTCTCATTTTTTGTAATATTGTTGTATAATAACTTCAATATTGTCAATATTATCAAAAACGTCTTTGATAGTACTAGGGTTTATTTTTTTTAAGTAACAGAATTAGAGTTGAAAAGAAGAAAGTGAGTGAATAAACAAGAAAGAGGAAGGGATAACATGGCATAAGCAAAACAAAACTGAAGAGAATAATTAATTAATTAATTAATTTATTTATTATAAAGGCTGTGAAAACTGAAAACTATTTCATTTTAAGGCTAGTTAAATAAGGGAAAGTCTAACTATATTAAATTATATAAAAAGGAAAATCCATTAAAAAAAAGCCTAACTAAATGGGGATTTTTTTTAAAAATGCCATAGATTTATATCTTGAATTGATCTTTGTCACATGAGAAAAAAAAAAATGAAAACGAAAACAAAACAAAGTTGTTTCATAAAAAATGTCATAACATATGATCACTTAATATTTATTTTGAAAAACCAATTTTATGCTTGAGTTATCAGTTAATGTCCATGATGATACATTACTAGAAAGAGAGGATTCAATGATTGTTTCTAATGGTTGTCGAAAGCCCTTAACAACTGTTTGCAAATGGTTGTGGAATCATCGGTCATAAAAACTAAGAAGATTCCACAATTGTTTTTATCTTTTTTCCCATGCCTACCAATGATGATTGTTGGTAGTTTTTTTTTTACAAGAATTCATGACCGTTAACTAGGCCTTTCCACAACCGTTTGATATAAAACGGTCGTTTAATATCCACATTCCATGACCGTTAACAAATAATGATCGTGTAAAGTATCCATTTAAATAAATTTAATTTTGTTGATTTCTTACCAGTGGCAAATCCTGTGTATTATCAATACACTACCCAGCATTTGAAATAAGAAGTGAAAATCAATTTGCATACAATTATACATAAATTGAAACAAGTACACATATAACATTAAGTACAAAATTTATCCATTCTATCTCCATTGGATGAATGTGATTTCAAAATGCACCTATTTTCTTTTAACCACACTCATATCATAACTAATATAAAAATCCTTAGTCAGAAGGTTACATAATCCATTAATTGACAAAGATATTTTCCACATATAAACCATTACAAAATAATTGTATTCAACGTTACCCGTTTATCAAGGACATTTAGTTGTCTTGATCAATGTTTCATAGTTTTGCCTTTTCTTGCTCTTTCTCTAATTTCAATCTTCCAGCTATTAAATGCACTAACAATTTAGCAAAGTTCAAATTAAACAAAAATATTGTAATGTCAAATCATATATATTTAGGAACACAAAACTATACGTACAACTTAATTAGACTTAAAATTATTGAGTGGTTAGTCTCCAAGAAAATCAAGATATATTAGTAAGTTATCCCAAGGATCAATAACCTCTAAGAACCAATATTCACCTCTATTATACGGCATGAGATATAGTCTTCCTTTTGGTGTATTAGCCAATAATTATATAATATTATTGGCTCATTCCCTAAATTTTAGTATTTTCGCTCTCTACACTCAGTGAGATAAGGGTTAGAGAAATGAATCCAAGCTGTTGATTAAGGTCATTTTTAGTACAATTTCGCTAAATAGCTGTAAAATAATTTATCAAACTTATTACGAAAAAAACATCATAAGATTAATAAGGAAAACAAGCACAATTTAAAGATAAATCTATTACTTGAGGTATATCATTATACTATTTGCACTAATTTTTTGAAATGAAATGAAATGTTAAATATCTTCATTCCCAAGCTAAATATGCATGTCAATACCACTAATAGCCTCTTTTATCGAGCACTTTATTGCGAAACCATCACACATGAAATGTTATGCGTAATAAGCCAACAGTTTCAATCGAAAGGCATGTCACTAAAATCAAATAAAGGTAGTTGTTGTTCTATATTTTCCTGTTATACCTCAAGTTGTGACTTTCTTTTTTTTCTTCTCTACTCTCTTTTTGATGCGTTTGTTTTCCTTGACTATTTGATCAAGAACGTGATTGAAACCTCAACTTGTCTTGCTCAAACTTATGTCAAGGTCAATTAAGCTTTTCAACCAAGCAACCAACCTAGTTACAACCTCTTCCACTGTTGTTGTCTCATTTCTCGAAATAGGTAGGGGCATGTTATTTGATTTTAGAACAATAATTGTCACTCGCACGCTCCCCTTACCTAAAGCTGTCACATGTACTATATTAGTTTGAAGACACTTCATGTACACCGCGACGAACATTCTTGGCAGAATTTTGTTCTTGCCTAGTAAAACACCTCTTATAAATTTCAAAAGAAATGTGAAACTAGAATTTGTCTTGACGCCTTCACATTCTATAATTTAACCAATGCTAACAGTTTTGTATATTTTATACACCCGTCATATAAAGGTGTTTCGACATCACTAATCATTGCTTTAAATAACTCCAGATGGTGCACACAGTGTTTTTCCAAATCATTTATCATATCAAATATATTATCGCCCAAATCTTCCTCAATAATAGTTCTTTTCCTTTACGCGTCAATGTTCAATTAAGATTGAAAAAGCTTTATCATGTAAATACCATGTTTATTGAAAACAAATAATCTCATATACATACAAATATGATCTAACCTCATCAATTGTACAAACTCTGATTTCCACATTCAATACAAGGACCCTAAATCTTATAATATTCCATGTGAGCTTTAACAAATGATAAAAATTCTTCAACCTTCATTTATATCCATATGCTACCCCTAATTATATCCAAAGATCACAATATTTAATAATCAAGCTTTTGGAACTAAACAAATATAATTAAGCAAATATATATCAAAAATACCTACTGTACAACAAACTTAAATAACTTTAAAAAATAAAACTAATACAGCAATATCTCAAAATGAAAATTATGTATAAACAAGTAGATAAGGTAAAAATAAGCACACAAAAAAAGATCACTTACAAAAAATGGTACATAAAATAGTAGATGTTGTGGTGACATCCAATCGAGGTGAAATGATTATTTTCAAAGTTTTTTGAGCTGATTCGGCTATTGTAATTTTGGAGTTCTACAAATTAAATGAGGGTTGGGCAGCAAAAAGGGTTTTGTAACAAAGAGATTCCAAGATCGTGATGAGAAAATGGTCATGAAAGGCCTTGTTTCCATGACTATTAAAGAAAACAATCTTGGGAAACCAACCTTTCACAATCATTTTCTTTAACAATCAAGGAATCCACCGCTGTTTTCGGATTGCTTTCTCTGTACTATGTTTTTGATGCAGTTTCCAGAACTATTTTTTTAAAAACCAGTTGTGTAATCTTCGTCATGCAATCCAACTTTTCTAATGGTGATACTGACTAATATCCATAATCATACCGACCACTTGATGGTCACCGATTGATTACCATCCAGTATCCATTGTAACACCAACCAATAACTAGTAATTACCACCATTGGTAGGTTACCAATTGGTAACCAAATCCACGGGCTAGATACCAATTGATTACCAATAGGTAACCCCCTCATGACTAGTTATCGATTAATAACCATCAGATTTTCATATTTCATCGCTGGAAACCGCCTTGTACTAGCTAATAATCATAAAATCTATTAGATTGTATGGATTTCATATAGAATACAAAAAAAAAGTAAAAAAAAAAAAAACATCAAGCACCACATAAAATGACGAATACCACAAATAATGCACTAAAATTACAGAAAAATCCTATATAAGAAAAAAAAAAAAAAAAAGGCTGCCATAAACTATCTTCATCAGAATCACGAGAATGCATTGGGAGATCCGTCGTCGTTTGTAACGGAGCCCTTCTTATTTCCCATCCTCGTCCTTGTTGGAACCGTCACAGTGACCATGGAGATCAAATGATCTCCTGCATGACTCAGCAATGGTTCACGCATGTGAGGTAAAAAAGTTAAAGTAAGGGCAACGATAAGTGCATAAAAATGCACTTTTATATAATCATTTATTAATCAATTTAAATTTTAATTAAACACTTTCATCTAATTCGACTTTCATCTTATTCAAAGTATTTTGTCTAATTTTAATTTATTTTATTTATTGTTATATTTATTTTAGATTTATTTTGTAGTTTTTATTTTCCTTTTATTTCTCTATTTTATTTCTTTTTATTTTTCTTTTTACTTTGTAGATTTATTTATTTTGTAGTTTTTTATTTTTTCCCTCCTTTTCCATTTCTCTTTCTTCCTTTTCTTCTGGAGGTGGGTGGGTTTCTGCCACTTGTCGCTCCGCCAGCTGCCATGCCCGCCATCAGCAGCCAGTCATCAGCTTGCCACGTGTCCACCTGCAGCTGGTCTCCGCATGCGCACTCTTTCCCTCACGTGCAAATCTTATGGCCTGAGTATTTGACTTGGGCCCATTATTTTGGCCCACAAGTCTTGAGCCAGCTCCAGCCCGCAGGATTTTAGGCACCAGTCTAGAGCCCTTGTGGCTGGTTTTGTGGACCAAAATCTATCATGGATCCAAGCCTATAGAAGCCCAGCCCTTGAGAAAACTGAAACACGTTTTTCCACTGCATTTTTCTGAATTTTTAAGTGTGTTTTTAGAGTGTTTTTGCTTGTATTTTATTTTCCCTTCCACTTGCATTTTTCATCTCCTATTTTCTTTCTAGAATCTCGTGAGATGAATAGTTAGTTAAGCTAGATACTTTGGTTAGGCTAATGATAAATTTATATATAAAGTGTTCTAATTTAAGTTTATTTTTCATTTTATTTTATAAAGGCTACATGGTTAAATAGATTTGTCTTTTCATTTCATTTTCTATTGTCATTCAAAATATTTTGTGTCAATTTTTTTATATAAATTCAGTCATCTTTTAATCATGTAATAAGGGAAAATCTGATTTTGGAAAGGATTCAAAGTTCAATCAAGCCAATAAAATATTTAAGAGGGGAAATCTTTTTTTTTTTTGCCGAATTATATACATGAAAACAAAGAGTCGTCTGCAGACAGTAACACAAAAATTAAGAGTCGTTTTCTTTTCTCTTTTCTTTTTTTTTTTCGTAGTTACCCTTTGTTATTGGATTTATTTGATCTAAAGGTCCAAATGATAGAACACTGTAACCAAACACAATCCTAAAAGCCATTCAGCTTAATGACAGAACTGAGTACAAAAATGTCAAACATAAAGCTTACACTTTGCTGAATGATACATCTAACACGTAATTATTACTTCAGATTTATGTAATTCTTATGAGCTTACTGTAAAGACAAATATCTCGCACGCGCATATATGCATATATAAACACACACAGCTAGATTGCAGCTGTAGGCGTATGAATCCATAAAAGATTGCCATGAGGCGGGAAGATATGGCACACAGGATTCCCTGGTTCAGACCGCAATATGCGGAAGGAGACATGATTGCGATCCCATTGTGACGTATCGAGATGACAAGCGGCAAAAGCATCAAGCGTGTCTCCATTTTCACCACCAAATAAAATCTTGTCCACATTGCTTCTCCCTTCTTTGATGTGGCAATGAAACACGGTATAAGGGTAAGGCATGGCGTGGCATCCTACCATCTGGGGAGTCAAAACCGCCTTAGGCGTCTCCAAAATGGTGTAGTTTTGAAAACTTATAATGCCATCACTTTGAGTAGTATGAAACGTAGATGTTAGAAAAGTGGGGCAATTGTCATGATCAGAGTAGTCCATTCCAAAGACTTGGAGTGTAAAATCAAGCATGGATTCCAAGGAAGTAGCACAAATCTTGGTCTCTCCTTTAAGCGCGGATCCTCGCACATTCTGAGTGTATCTTCCATGGCCTCGGCTTGTTTAGAGCCTTGAGCGATAGAGAAAAACTTGAGAAGGCTAGGGAGTTCTTTTAAAGAAAAAGGGATCGAATCAGCTTCTTCTCTAGACAAAAGTTTGGAAGTCCAAGCGAGTTTTTTTGTGAAATATAGAGGGATTCTTTTGCCCACTTTAAGGTCCTTCGGACTGAAGAAAAATAACGATGTTTTTGTTGAATCATCGATGTGAAACGACGATGGATTCTGAACCTCAACATCCATATGCTCTGCACTAGTCATTCCTAGTTGATGGACATGATTATCATGATGATCATCGTTACCATCACGCTTAAGATCGGATGTGTCATGATCAACCGGCAGCTGATTACTTTCTACCCTCACCTGCCGAGCTACGCTAACATGAGAAAGCTGCAAAAAAACACTTATCGTCAGTGGCATATAAACCTAAACATCTACAAACTTAACCAAGTAATAAACTGAAACGTAGTACTACTTCCATAAAGGTTTTGATTTATATATTCATTTTTCGTCCAGCAAATTTAAACGAAAAAATTAAGGCTTTATTGGAAGATTAATTAAAATTAACATCTTGATTTTCCTTGTAAACTTATGATAGTATAGAGAGAATTGAAGAGGCAAGATGGTTAAGCTAATTATATAATTTAATTACCAGGAGGGCAAGTAGTGCATAATGAAGCAAGAGAGAGATCTGATGCGGAAATCCAAACCCCATCTTTTTGCCCTCTTCGATGGCCAAGAACTCCTAATTTCGCTTGCTCATCTTCCGCCAATATTGAATTAAATAAAGTACGAAGAAAGAATGGGATTAATAAGTACAAAAATAATAATAACAAAATAAAGGTTTATTTTTTATTTTTTTAATGAATTTCCAACTGTACCCCGTTTATAAGTAATATTGTAATTGTGCTATAAACAAGAATTCAATAAACAACAAAGTAGGAGCCGCCTGGATGTAGTGACTAAGTTGTACAATAAGTATGGCTTCGATGCTTAGATTAGAGTTGAGTTTTTTGTATTGAAATTAACTTTTCAAAAATTATTTATAAATTTTATTGATTTTTCATAAAAATACAAAAATGAGTTGAGTTTTTGTTCCAAACACCCGTAAGCATATATTTGCCAATGGTTCAGACTCGATTTGAAATATAAGGGAGGAGGATGAAGGTCGCTTAGCCACTTATACTATTTCCGCTTGACACTAAAATTATAACTTTATATTTATCTAATAATTGGCCACATAAGATAGTTGATATTTGCACTAAGATAATTATTTTCTTGAAAAGGACTTAAATCCTATTAAAAAAAACCCATTAAAAGTCACATTAGAAATATGGTCAAATGAGTCATAGACGCCTGGTTAGACCTAAGAAGATAAGAATTGCAATTTGCAGGCCATGCATTGCATATCATCAATGCATGGTTGGTGAGACCGATTCTCAAAACCAATTAGGTTTTTCCTATTTTGTTAAATATTATTATGTTGATGCTGCACGCTGATACAATATATGAATCCAATCATTTAGTTGTGGTAATTGACGTGTGATAGCCGGATATATATGCATTTATATATATATGTATATATGTAAAATATTAAAATGCTTATTATTTGAGTTCGTGAAATTATATAATTTGATTGAATTCAAAACAAAAAGAAAATATGTTATCTGATATCGTGCCGATAATATCAATTATATGAATTGGAATATTGAATAATGAAAAAGAAAGTATAAATTATGTTCCAACTTTTGTTATAGAAATCTATTTTCTTTTGGGCAGAAGTTTACAAATCATTATATATATAAAATAATAAATGGAGAGGAAATTAAGTCATGTGTTATTTTATTCATACATTGTCCATTTCCAGATATGGTGTTGGAATCATCTTCAGCATGCTTTTTGGAGATTCTTTTGCATTTTATGTGGATATTTTAGATTTCAAATGAGGTGGTAAATGGCAGGTTCTAGCCGCCCTTGCCGACATTGCTCCATCCCGTTTATTAATGGGGGAACCCGACATGTAACTGAGACTTATACCCTACCTCCCACTTGCCCCATTCACTCTTTTTTTTTTCCATCACTCAATTTTATAGAAACAGTTAAATTTTTTTTTTTAACTTTTTTAAACTTTAATTAGACCAAGAAAGAGCCACATAATAAAACAAGGGTTCGATCTCTTTCATTCCATGTGAAGCAGCTCAATTCAAACTACACTAATTTGGCAAAATGAAGAAGCCGTATTGTTACCTAAGAAAAGAAGAAATCCTATCGATTAGTGGTTAGAAGGATTCAACTCTTATATCTCCTTATTCTTGTACTCTTCATGTCCCTTAATAGTATCATAACACAGTAAAGAAAAATATATATTTTGTTATAATATCATTTCATATCAATTAAAAACTCAAGTTAGTTATATACATATGATGACAATATTATTAGAGGATAGAAATTTTTAGTATTCACATTTCTTTTTTTTTTTTTGTGAATATTATTAGAAGGTGCCGTATGGGAGAGCATTTCTAAAACATTTTTTCAAAAGTTTATTATTATTATTTTTTTCAATTCAAAATTAATTTTTACTATTTACTTTTTTTTTTTTGAAACTTGGGCTGAAGGGATTCAAACTCTACATCTTTAAGCAGAGTGAGTGTGGAATTACTACTAAATTATACCCACAACCACTTTTACTATTTATATTTCTAGATTTATTTTAAAAACTCAACTTTTAAAAGTCCATAATTTTGTTATTTCAAGTCAAATTGAAATTATTTTTTTAATTTTATAGAATTTTGAAAAGAACAAAATAAGATTCATATTAAGTTTTTTTTTTCCAAATATATTTTAAGCTTCCGTTTGGATGAGGGGTCCGTTTTTTAAAAATGAATAAATTTTCACTTTTGGAAAATAAAATGTTGTTTGGATTTTTTTCTTAAAAGTGAAAATTTATTTAGATGAGCAAAAAATTTCCATTTTCTAGAGAGAAACTCTTTTCCATTTTCTAAAAGTGAGAAGTTTTTGATGTTTATATATAGAAATTTATAATAATCTATTTTTCAAAAGTGAAAATTTTTTCATTTTTCCAAAATAATTATGTCAAACAAATAAAACATAAATATTACATTTTTCACTCCAATTAGTTTGCATTTTTGCCACCCAAATGCACATTTTCATAATTCAACTCAACCAAAATCAAAATATCTCCATGACTCTGACTCTGATTATCCTCAAACGGGTAGATTCCGATTTTCAAAACAAATTTATTTATTTAATTCATTATGCGGGTGTTTAATAATACAGGCAAATTATTTAAGTACTTTTTTTCTTTAAAACCTAATTGATCATCAAATTAACAAGTGATGGCGGAACTTTTGTGGTTATTTTATTCTTAATGCAATTGGTCAAATTATAATTAATTGAGTAATTTACCAAAAAATTAATCGAGCACAAATGTAGCTTAAAAAAATATGTATTATCCAATTTAGAAACACCATATGTACATTGATCATTATCATCATATATACAATTCAAAAGAACTAAGTTAATGTATCAACATCGATGTGGATATAATTAGATACGTAGACGGAAAGATCATACACAAGATAGAGATGAGGATATTCTAATCGTTGTTATAAAAATTATGACATTATGATATTAAATATGTTAGAAATGAAAAAACAAAATATTAATAAATCAGCTGCAGTCATCATCAAGGAAATGGAAAAAATAAATATTAAAATTTAAGAAAACAGACAGATATAAAATATATTGTTTGAAGAAGGGACATAATTCAAACTACATTTTATTTTTCGAAAGCCTTCGAACTACATATTGTACAATTTTTTCTGTACGTAATTTATGCTTATCTTTTTGCCCACTCAACCAAAGGCGCGTCAGCCCACCAGTGTGTACATATATATAAATATAGATTTATATATATATATGTATGTACATACATGTACTTATGGAGGGAAGTCCACCATCATAATTGAGAGATAAGGATATAGTCCTCCATTCTAATTTGACGGCTGTGACATATGATCTATTATTATATGCAATTCAACGTAAATTTAACAACCTAGTCTATATATACATATAACATATGATATATTATTATATGCAATTCAATATAATATTAACAACCTGGTCAATTTATATATATAAAATTAAAAAACAATCTAGTCGAGAAATGCTGATGTAACTGTTGATCCTATAATCAATCAAATAAGAAGACAAAAAAAAAATCGTTTGTTCTATAAGTAGTGTGAGGGGTTTCTTTATTCTACTCAAATTCAAAAACAAGAAACAAATAAACTTTATTGATACAACCAAATACCAATATTGTTGACATGAAATCTCCCGGTATTGCCGTTGTTCGCTTAGTTTTCCTTCCTCTTCTGCTGGTAAGCATTTTTTTGTTACTTGAACCAGTTAGCTCTTTTTCACACTCTTTTCAATTTGTAAAGAATTAGTTTAAGCTATACCTGCTACAACGTAATTTCTCCACCATAACACAGCCAAAAAAAAAAAAAAACAAAAACAAAATCAACGTAGTTTAAGGTATACCTCATTTACGAACTAGTGAAAAAAAAAAAAAAAAAAGTTTCCTAGTAATAATCGTCAAAATTGATGTTTTAATTTTTCGTTTATTTTGCGGGTACAACTGAATCAAGAAAGGCTCCATTGAAAGCATATTGGCTAAACGTCATCAAAGACCAGTCTACGCCAGAAGCCATTCGTGAGCTTATTAACGAGAAATCATTTGCCAATGATTTTGAGCCACAACCAAGCCCTCTGATCGCCTATGGAAAGCAAGGGAAATCATTTTCAAATGATTTTGAGCCACAACCAAACCCTCTGGTCGCCTATGGAAAGCAAGGGAAATCATTTGCAAATGACTTTGAGTCGCAATCAGATGGTCTGATCCCCTATAGAAAGCAAGAGAATTCATTCGCAAATGATTTTGAATCACAACCAAACGGTCTGATCCTCTACAAGAGGCAAGAGAAATCATTTGCAAATGATTTTGAGAAAAAACCAAATGGTCTGATCTTATATATAAAGCAAGAGAAATCATTTGCATATGATTCTGAGCCATAACCAAACCGTCTGATAGCCTATGGAGAGCAGGGAAAGAGTTGTTTCCGAAGATGCAAAATTACTGGAACAATCCTTTTGTCAAAGACTGCAGACATGCCAAAGCTTATATTACTGCTATATTGTTAACTAATTAAGCCAAAACGTATAAACCCCTTACGACATCATTCGTCACTACTCTATCCCCCATTGTAAAGAGACTTGCTTTCATCCCAGTTACAGATATATACCCAACATCTTTCTCGGATATCCGATGTCAAATGGGAGTTTGTTGTTTGAGAAGTGATTGAAGGCTAGGCATATTCTGGGTTCTTTTTTCTTTTCTTTTCTTTTTATAAATTGCAAATTTGAGTTTTTGGGAGTGTGACTTATTCAATAATAGAATTCAACACAAACTCAGGTTATGTTTGTTCTTTGTTTTCAAAGGAACCTGAAATTCGTTCAAATCAACAAACCATCCACTCGTACAAGCGAGCCAGTAGACATAAGCGACCAATCAGTACAAACAAAATCAACTGAACTGAAAATAGCACAACTAGTTAGAAAAAGTTCCCACTACAGGAAAAATAACAAACATCGTCACTTCAAGTCAAAGAAAAGAAATAGTGAATGTCATCTATGACTTTTTTTTTTTTTATTGGCCGAATGGTGATCAACGATTTTAGATTCAGGATCACATGGCACCGCCTTTCGAACATGATGAAAAATGTTAATAACAATTGTTACAATAATCCAGTCTTGAAATCCACATTCATAGGCGACATTTCTGAGCTGATATGCACTCATCTATATCGGGGATGAACCAGCAGATGACCCCCCCCCCCCCCTTTTTTTTTTTTTTTTCCTGAAACCGCCAAGAATTGCTGTTACAGTGTTTACAATATTAAATCAAAATAACACTGTTTGATAAATCATTGTGGCACCTATATTTACAATATTAAACAGACCCACCTGAGAAAGTTTTTGAGAAGAGAGCATAGAGCACTGTTTGATAAACCTCCCTAAAGCTCCAATGCAGTACCAAAGCGCACGTGACTAGTATCCTCCCAAGCTTCATTAATCTTCTCGTGTTCTTATTTTTGTTATCAACAAATATCGAAGAATTTAGGGCGTTATATGTCTAATCTAAATTAAAAAGTATGGACCAACATGCCATTTTTTAAAGAGTCTAGGGATTAATAGTATCAATTATCATTTTTAATTACATTAGTTATATGGGGTGATTTTGGAGAATTGGAGGCTGAACAAAATTTTAGACATATCTTTGAGATCTTGATTATTTTGTTTTAGTTTTAGGTGAAGTTGTTTTTTAATATTGTAGGTGAAAGAAGGAAATAGCAGATTTAATGGAAAATTAAAAGGAAAAAAGAGGGGGGGACGTGATAATAAAAAGTCATCTTTAAAAACATGAAAATACCTAGTGATATATTTTAGATATTTAAGGATGAAAATAATTTAACTTATTTTTTAAGTGGAAACTTGTAATTCATCTCAAGCAAATCACAAATTACAAAAGTGATCTCAAACAAACAGGTCAAAAATCTAAAAGTGATAAATCAAATGGAATAGCAAAAGTAAGATTATCAAGAAGGTGGGCTATGTCATTCTCATGACAGAGAGTGTAACAAACACTGCCACTTTGAGCTTTAAACTTTACTTCCTTAAATCTTCAACAATAGTTGATTCGGGAGAACGACTTAAAGAGTCTCGGACAGCCCGAACAACGTTGATGGCATCAGATTCTAGAATCCACCTATAGACCTGCCAACCTCGCGCCTTCCCTAGCAGCAAAGCACTCCGCAACATGGAGTGAAAAGCACCAGAATTTTCTTAGCCATGGCAGCCAAGACGGTTCCCCATTCATCGCGGATAATAGTTCCCACGCGTATAACTCCCATGGCCTTCCTCACACTTGCGTCCACATTAATTTTCACCAAGCCCGAGTCAGGAGGTCGCTAAATTCTTATAGGAAACCTGAATGGAAATCATGTAATACTGTCCTAATAATTCTAGCAGTCCAAATGCTCCAACAGATCATACCATGTTGGGCCACAAAGAAACACAAGGCCTCAACGGGGCCACCCCAACAAAAGCCATATTGCACATGTGCATCCTTTGGTTTCCTGATTAAGCTCAAAGCTAAATTAAGTTAAATTAACGGAGAAAGAGGAAAATAGACCAAAATTAAAATTGAATTAAAATAAATAGTAGAAAAATTTTAAACTTTTAATAAATAGTATATTTTTGGTAAATAATGATTTACTATAATTAAAATTTCAAAAATACCCCTTATATTTAAATCTTGATAAATTTATTTGGAAATCATTTTATAGTTGGTAAATCATTTATTTACATGTGTAAATCATTGATTTACCAATTTTTCACCCAGTATTTTCTTAAGAAACAAGCAGATAGCTTTAAAATTTTACTGGTAAATTATTTATTTGCGTGTGTAAATCATTGATTTACCAATTCTTCACCCAAAATTTTCTCAAGAAACAAGCAGATAATTTCTCAGAAAAACAAAAACGAAAAGTCTAGCCCCCAACAAAAGTTTACAGAAGAAAAAGAAAAGGAAAGGGAAAGAGAGAGAAAGGGAAAGAGAGAAAAATAAAATCTAGAAAGAAATATGGGTATAATTGTAAAATTACATGACTCTTAAATCAAAATTGTTATTTATTTTCTAAGTTAAGTAAATATGCTATTTACTTTTATTGACTAAAAGAATTGACCTATTTATTATAATTTTCCTTAAATTAATCATTTAATTTTAATTTAATTTAACCTACTTTAATAATTTTTTATCTTTATTTTACTATTTTAGTATAATTTTCGATACAAGTTCAAGTTAAATTAAATTAAAAACAAATTGTCAACTTAGCTTAACTTTCAAACTATATCAAACTAAAACAGTGTACCAAATTGACTACTCTCAAGAGGAAATTGTGATAATAACTCATTTAATACATATGTTTATGATTTTTTATCATATAATTCAAATATTTTTCTTTAAACAACTTTTTATTTGATATTATAAGAGAATAAAAATCCTGAAATTATTATAGACGAGACAATATTACAAAGATGCACTCTTTTTATTACATTCCTCAAAAAACCTACTCAACTTCCCTAGCCGATGAACAAAACCACATGGTCAAAGCATGGCTGGAGCCTTTTGCTTTCTCTAAACAATGAGAAGTTGAATATCACACTCCCCCCACGTTTTCTTAGGTGGACCTTAGTCGGAATAGCATTATATGTGAAAAACTCACTACATATGTATCTTGACTTTACTCGTAATCGGCAACTTCCAAAGACAGAGTCCACGAAATCTTGTGCACTCCGCTACTAGAGTGCAACTCAACTCTACTCGCCATCTTTAGCTTGTATCATGAACGAACCGAAAACATTCCTTTACTATCAAAGTGTGTGTTCTTTCTCTCTCTCTCTCCTTTGTGTCTCTCTCTCCCAATCTCCTACTTTCCCCCGTGAGGTCTTTACAGTTGTGACGACCAAGTAGCAACAGAGATTGCGCAGCCCAATAGCTCTAATAATGCTGCAGAGGAGATCTGATGACTACGCTCAAGGTGATCCAAATCTCCTAAACCTGCGATCTCTTGTCCCAACCATGGAGAGGAGACGATCTCCTCTGTGCGGCCTTCCTTCCTCCGACAACAAGGACTAGTCCAAATGATGGCCAAGAGTTGCGTTCTCCCCGATGACATTCCGGCGTGCGATCTATGGTTTTGTTTTCATTTTTCTTTCTCTTGCAGGTTTAGATCTCCCTCAATCATGAAGCCTTAACAATGAGATCTTCGTAAACATTTTAATGTCAGTATAGGTGACACGATGGTGACAATGATCAGCACAATGAGAAAATGCGATCCACTTGTTGATATCTATCCTCATCAATGTGGTTTACGTGGTTTTTCTTCGCCTTGAACATTGCAACAATTTCCGTTTCTGTTAGCGGGTCTTCTTCTTCGACGACGGCGGCATTGCCGTGTTGACGATATCAACGGCTAGTGGTTGGGGTTAGAAATTGAATATGAAAAAAGTTCCAAATTAGGGTATTTTTCTAATTTCCAGAAAATTTTGTGTTGCTAAATAAAATAATGATTACTAAAATTAAAAAAAAAGAATAATATAAGTAAAATTTGTTGTGTATATGAATGATTTACATAATAATTTTAATAAATCATTAATTTACAATATTTTTAAAAATTTTGTAATATTATCGATCCAAATTTAATTATGTAAACTCAAAAATTACTATGTAAATAAAAAAAAATATTTACAATGTAAATCTAGTAATTTATATTGTTATTTTCAATAAATCTAGTCGTTCCAAAATTTAAAGTGTAAAACTTATACTCAATTTACATTGTAAATGTAAATATTAAATTTTTATAGTATTAATATCAATAAATAATTTTTCCAACAAAAGGTAATAATAATCTAATTAGGAATGAAAAATGTATGTCATTAATACAACTTAATTGCCTTGTTTGCCTATTTTTCATGAGTATTAATTGTATTAATTTCCACAAATCGATAATTTACACTATAAATTTTTTTTAAAAAAATTGTGAATAAATGATTTTCACAGTGTAAATATTACATTTACAATATAAATTTTGGATTTTGGTTTTGCATGAATTTTTGTCAAAGTGTAAATTAAATATAAATATTGCATTTACACCGTAAATTTTGATCTTGTATTTTTGTGTGGATTTTTTTATCTCGATGTAAATTGAGTGTAAACTTTGAATTACATTGTAAATTTTGGTCTTGCTTTTTGTCATAATATAAATTTTGCATTCACACTGTAAATTTAGTAGCATATTTTTTTATAAATTTTGTCATAGAGTAAATTAAGTGTAAATTTTATTTTTATAATGTAATAACTATATGTAAATTCGTATATTCAAAATTTATAAAGATTTTACAGATTTTTAGTATATTATTCATTTTATTTTATAAATTTTTATATTTTATTTGATTTTCTAATTTTGTATTTACATGTAGACACACTATTTATTCCTAATTGCAAAAATATCTCAAATTCTATCAAATTCCTAAATACAAACCCAAATATGATTCTCTCTCTCTCTCCTCCGTCTTGTCCTCTCTCTCTCTCTCTCTCTCTCCTCTTATCTCTGGCGATGGACTCTGCCACCTACAACATCACCGACGTTGTCGACAAGGATTGAGGCAGATATCTGTCGAGCTTCACGATCTCCTCGGCCACTTACGACATTGGTGGCGACACGATCTTCTCAACAACGGGCTATTTCTTCACTTGCAAACTCGATCTTGCCATCAGATATGTTAATGTTTCCAGATCACAATCTCTCTTCTCTCTTTTTTGCCGTCATTCCCCAAAGGCTAAATATCGCAACGAATCTTCCAACTATCGAACCCGATCGTCCTCGCCAGATTTGCACTTGCTCTTCAGTTGTTGATGATTCAATTGTAATGGAGACTAAGTCGAAGAAGGTAACAAGATCAATGAACTGCGTCTTCATCGGAGAACCGTTGGCGAGGTCGTTTTGGACGATGTGGCAGCCGAGTTTGAAGATATAAAGGGGAGAAAAGTGGTGGAAGAGAGAGAAAGGAAGAGAGAGGGAAGAGAGAGGAGATGGATATTTTCAAGTTTTAATTTACACTTAATCTGTTTTTTATTGTCAAACTAAAAACTAAAACTTTTGACCTGTGCATCTTTATCCCTTCTTATTTTTAGTCTATTTTCCTATTTTTCCTTTTTTTTTTCTTATTTTATTATGATGGCTCTTTTTAGAACCAATTTTAATTAAATGTCTATGGTTTTGCTTTTGCTAAACTAAAAAAAACACTCATTTATAAAAAATTAATACTTGTAAATTGTTCATTTATTTTGATAAATTATTAATTATTCTTTATAAATCACCGATAAATTAATCATTATGTTGCAAAAAATAAGTTTAATTTATAAATTTTTCATAATATGAATTATTAATTCTTAAATTCTAATGAATGAACTTTACTAACTATATACCTCAAAAAAAAAATTTTGGTGAAAAAGTTCATTTTCTTTTCCTTTTAAAAGAAAAAATGACATGCACACAATTATCTCGCTTACTCTTAGCACAAAAATGGATATTTTGTTCGATTGTGCCAGACCAAAGTGAAGCCCTGATTCGAGCACGCTTCAAAAACCGCTCAAAATAATTGCAATTTACGATTATGCTAACAAATGAAAACCGAACGAGTATTTTTATTTTTATTTTTATTTTTTTGATTATTATCAAAAGGTTTGAAATATACGCAACAACAACCGCGTCCAACATGTCTAGTGGGACTGAGCTATAAGGTATATCTAAAAGCGGAGCCAGACAATTGGCAAAACATAATTAGTTCTACGTTAGCAATTAGTTTAATGGCGTTTGACAACATTGACTGCTAAATATTATAAAATAATTAGTTTGACTAACATAGTTAATATTTTGAATTAAAAAATTATTGAATGAATTACTATAGTATGTTTTAAGCACAATTCAATTTGTTATACTCATATAGTGCTCCAAAGTTTATAAGCTTGTTTTCTAGAACCTCTTTTAATTGACAAATTCTACAATGTTTTGGTAGTGAGAAAAAAACTATTAGGAATTATATATGTCGACAGTCACGTTTAACCATCTCTATTGTTTATATTTGATTAAACAATAATGTTAGGTAACACCAATTTTGAATTTTTTTTAGTACCAACATGCATGATATGTTTATCGTCATTGTTTTCTTGAGTAGACTATATTGACATTTTTTGCATTTTTTCAAAATTACAGAAATATTCTCTTGATCAAAACTAATAATATCAAGACCACATTTCTTTAATTCTATTAAATTTAAGTTTAAAATAACTAAAATAATATCAATAAATCTCAACTATTGATCTTACTAAACTAAATTGTAATCATTCATTTGTTTTTTGTTTTTGTTCTTCAATTTAACCTTTAATTTGTTTTAACTTAATTAAAAAGGAAAAAGAATTTATCAAAAAAAAATAATGCCTCTTTTTTTAAAAAAAATTGCAAAATAATTAGTATTTTATCATTAGTTGTAAATATGTTATTTAAAGTATCTTAATGATTCTTTATTATGGCAATTTTTCGTTTTGGATAACAACTTTATTTTTATATTCTTTTCATAGATCTGTATATTTTTAATAATAAGTTATATTGTCCATTAAAATTAAAAAGAGATTTTTCAACAAATATAATAAAACATTTTTTTATTAGAGTATGAATTATGATTAGAAATATTTAAAAATCAATCAAAATATTGTATTTAGTGTTAAATAAAGGTAAAAATGTTATTTTATGCCTTCACATATATAGCTCAAGACTTTTTAATACAAGGAGGGGTATTTCTGGTATTTTGAGCATAATTAATTGTTAAACTAATGGTCAAACTCACAACCAACTAATATAGAAGACGTCTATGTAATTTTTTTTTTCAAACAAGGGAGATTTACGTTATTAGTTTTAATTAAAGGGTGTCTTTATAATTTTGAGAAAATACAGAAGATGTCAGTATAGTTCATTTTTTATTGCTTAGTAAATCTTTAAATAATTGTTAACATCAATTATTAAGAGATTACATCTATCACTGGGATGATAGCTCATGCCAGTATTTAAAAATCCATACTAGAGTTAGTTTAATTTGCCCAACACTACTTATGATTGAATAATGTTAACGATGAATATATTATAACGTGACCAGAAATATGGTTGAGACTTTAAAATGGAAACAAACAATGGAATTATTTAGGGAAAAGCGACAGCAGCATAGCTTTTGCCAAAGATCATTCCACATCTCATATTTGTTGTACATGAAGTTTCAGCAATATTGATAATATCAGTGTAGGAATTAGCTGGATTTTTTTCTTTTTTTTTTTTTTTTTGGGTTTAAAGATTAGCCGCAGTAAAAACTTAAAAACAAAACAAACAAAAACAAAACAAAACAAACAAAAACAAAAACAAAAAACTTACGTTTTGCTCTCGACCAAAAACTGTGTTTTTTGTCTCAATATTTTAGCAAAATTAAGAGAGACAAAATGGCAACTTAATGTGTCCTACTTGTAATTAAGGAAATTTTCTTTCCCTCCTCATGACCTGTTCTTTTTATGTCAACAAATTACAAGTCAATATGCGATAATAAAACAACTTGAGGAATAACACAACATAACAACAATACTAAAAAATATGGATAGTATATTTAACGTCATCTCATAATAATGTCATTACATGTTAAAAAGTATTACATCTTATAAAAAATTTATACATAACATCTATCTTTAATTTAATGATGTTTAAAATGATAGTATCTAAACATGAAACTCGGTGAATAATATTGGTGGCTGCGGCAGTTTTGGCGGTTTTAGGTTATAGCCTTTCAACGTCTTCCTCTTCTAGAATCCGCGGAATGAAGTCGGTTAATTTTCTGCACTCGAATATCTAAAAAGCCAGGCTGCAATTTACTTATTCGTTTTTTTTTTTTTAATTTCGAAGATTCTATTCATAAAGAGTTTGTGGAAAATGGCATCATTCCAAACCTATCATGAACGTCAGCAAACCAATAAATTCCATGTCAACGGTCTTTTCTCCTCATATGTACGAAATTGGCGTGGCTTTTATGCGAAATTACGTGCCCCCATTCCAAAAGTTGGTTGGTCAACTACGACACGCGGCATCACCACGCACCACGGATATGTATAAATACACCTATTCATATGCCTTTGAATTGCCTCATGAATCTCAATTCAAAAAAAAACTCTCCTTTTCCCCTCTCTTCTTCTTCCTCTTTTCCCTTCTTCTTTCTTAATTTGTTTTAGCTCAGGATTTTTTTTTTTAATCAAGCTTAAGCTCTATTTCCACGTTATAGTTGGTTTCGCCGTTCGACAGTAATCGTCTTAGATTATTGTTCCTCCAAAACTACATAACGAGTTAGGAGGTAAACCGACAGTAAGTTTTCACGTTCTTGAATACGTAACGCAAATAATATGGATAAACTGAGTACTCAATACGAGCGTGTTTTCAACCATTTTGATGCCAATGGCGATGGACGGATATCGCCATCCGAGCTGCAACAATGCGTTGGGGCTATAGGAGGGGAGCTTTCGGAGGCAGAGGCAGAGGCGGCGGTGGGATATTTGGACTCCGACGGAGACGGATTGTTGGGGTTGGAGGACTTTGTGAAGTTCTTTGAAGAAGGGAGAGAAGAAGAGAAGGTGAAGGATTTGAAAGAGGCTTTTAAGATGTATGAAATGGATGGGTGTGGGTGTATTACGCCCAAAAGTCTAAAGAGGATGCTTAGTAGACTTGGTGAGTCCAAGAGCATAGACGACTGCAAGATCATGATCGCCAGATTTGATCTCAACGGTGATGGTGTTCTCAACTTTGATGAGTTTTTGGCCATGATGTCGTGATATTTATGTACATATTCGTCATTTATACAGTATAATTTTTTGTTCTAAAGCTTGCCTCACCGTTCATTTATGCGAATCTAGACATGAGATTTTCTTCTCCTCACAAACGAAACAACCCCATGATTGGTGCGAACAGAGGAGCATGTCACCCCGATGAGCTCCTACGTACCATGGAAGTTTTATCACCAACTTCCTATATTTTGGGGTGTAAACATGTTTTTAAAAAATTTTTAGAAAATTGGAAGCTACTTTGTTTGCTAACAAATTTAGAGGAGAACAATTGAAAAACTTGCATTTTAGTGGGGATATCTTACGTGGCTACGTGAATTAAACTAAAATTACAATACAACAATCTTTTATATTATTTTATAAGTGATCGGTTTATGCACGTATTGAACCAAATTATTACTTCTTTTCATATTTTCATCATTCTGGATTCTATTTCATTAGTCATAGTAAAATATCGAATAATCTGAAACCATCGCCCTTTTTTTCCTGCAAATTTTCATCCATGTCAGACAACCGGAGTACCCCATTGTGACTATTAAATTAATACAACGGCTCGCCTCGCCTGTTGACAAACTAGCCTTTTTCATAATGTATCAAGTCTTCTCGTTTTTCTTATGGCACATCTTTTTATATTATTGTTATGATTTTTTTTTTTTTCCCATTCAAATGAGTGAGATTTTTTTAATGGTACATCCACCTTTACAGTGATTGGTGAAGGCTCAAATAGAGAAAAAGTCTCACGTGCTTATTAGATTATTAAAAAAATGTATATATTTGTTTAAAAATTGCCATTTCTTTTAAAAAAATTCCAGTAGTTCTGGCATATTCTTGAGCAGCTCTCTTATTAAAAGCTTTTATATAGACTTTGGTTAGAGAAATTATTTATATATATAAATATACACACACACTTGTATACAAAGTTTTGGATCGATTCTTAATTTGTTATGTTTGACTGACGACATGGTCAAGCAACGCGTTTCCACGAAGCATGTATACAGCAACAAGAAATCATTTGGTCGCCGGAGTTAGCTAAAATAATCCTTTATGAAGGGCTCAGCTCCTTAAACACCGTTAGGTCTCAACCAGCACCTTCCGGGGTGTCGTGGTACTGGCTTAATTAAGCATCGAGAGTGCCTGCAATGAGATCTGTCGAACAAGACTGTCTTTTCACTTGTAGTTCTCACGCTTAGACTCTCAGCTATTGAGGCTCTTCGGCACTGACTGTATTTACTAAACGTTACCTAAATTTCAATTGTATAATTATATCTAAACAGTTTTAAAAAAAAATAATTACTATAAGTATTATTTTGAGGTTCCAACTACAACATTCCCCATATAAATATATATATTTGTGTTTCTTATTAGTTTATCAATATATCTCAAAAACTTAAGTATTAGGAGATAAGCCACTAATAATTTTATATTTTAACACTATCCCTCGCATGCAAGCTGACAATGGACAAATGTGTGGATAAATTTTTATTTTTGAAAGTTCACTCAGGACATTCTATTTTGATATCATATTAGTTTATCGATCCATTCTAAAATCCTAAATTATTAGGAGGTTGGCTACGGTAGTACTGTATTTCAACATTTCTTTAAACACTCGAACCATATTTTCAAACTTTAGTATCCAATTCCATGCATATTACGGAAAAAATTCTCCATATTTTCAAACTGTATGGTCTTTATCACGTACCCTGGCTTCCTATTAAAGTGTTTACATTTCCTTCTTTTTTTTCCTTTTTATAATTATAAAAATTGACTATAATAACGGCAATAGAGGGGAAAGTTCAATTTGGAAATGTTACCGATGACTTGACGGCTGAAACGAAGAAGTTTGTATGGTCCAGCAACGTTGACGGTTCCATCTTAAAGAAGCATCTTTAGAATCCCAAACATATTCTCCTTCCGTGACCAAAAAGTTTACGCTCCAGATGCATTTTCATTTGGTGTCAAATTAGATGTATTTGTTTAGATTCTGGTGCTTGATTGTTGCGATTCATTGCGGGGCTATTCAGCAGGCAAGCCTGTGAGATTTTAAGAGAAGAAAACTGTTATGAAAATAAGCGAGAATATGCAATAGCAAAATGCAAAATAAAAATATACAAATTTACATAAAAAAAAAACCCTAAACAGAAAAAAAAAAAAATCAAAGACAGAAAAGAAGAAATTCACTATATCGAAAATTGATATAAAAGATGAGAATAATATACGACTATCGAAAACCTAATAATAAAAACTTTAGAATATATGGATTCCTCTACTATCATATCATAGACTTTTAAAATATTCTCACAATATATCGCATTATAAGTTATTTGGATTAAGTCAAATAGAATTTGGATCATGCACTCTAACAAAAACGATCCGATTTTCAACATGTCTTGTATGTGCCAATTTCTATGTCATGAGTCATGACCTGACAATGCTAGAGAACCAAATACCTTGGATGGGGCTTGACAGTTTGTTTAATTTGGCCATCACACACTGAGATATGAAGCCCCTCATTCAACTTGCCATTGAGTTTTTCCGTAACATTTCTCACCCGGGCCAACTCTGATTAAACCTCTACCATGAAAATTGAAATGTAAGCAAGCACATTCTTGATTTGTTGAGAAATTCATTGGTTATGCCTTCCGAATTTTTAACAAGACCTCGAATTCTTGTAGGGTGGGAGCTGGAGAGCCTATGTGTTCAGCGACAAGTCTCAAGTCAGGGAGCCTACTGCTTTCTTACAAAACCTTGTCATCTTGGAGCCCCACATGCCAATAACGCAAAGCCTCCCCTGCATACTGCAAATTTTCATCTTGGCTCGACTTTTATATTGTATTGGATCGACACCACTTGATTTTTGCCAATTGATATCCTCTTAACCAAACTTAATTACAAGTAAAATAGTATCATAATGCTAACGTGTTAGTCAGGTTACGAGATGTTGAAGGATCATATAAAGCAATCCGATGTTAACTGAAGACTCTAATCTCTTCCCTTATAACCTTTTTTGCTGCCTAAAAAAAGTGACATTAAAATATTTTAAAAATCAACGGTGGGTTCGAGGCCTAATTTGTCTTGTGGAGTTGTCTAGTTATTCTTAAGCACATCTACATATATTGGTGCATCCGCATCTGACGCAGCAATATGAGAAGTGGTTGTTTTGTCCCTTTTTTTGGAGTTGCTTTCTAGTGGTTGTTTTGTCCTTTTTCAAATTGTTTTCTTTATTGCTTTTTATGTCGTTTGCCATCTAGAGACTAAGCTACGACTAGTCATTTTTGTGGCTGTGTCCACTTAGCTTTGACTCTGTCGTTTAGTCCAATAAACTCTTGTAAACCCTGCGTTTTGAATGCATTTATAAGAGCTGGAATAGCTGACGTTCATCAGCTTTTCCAATTGCCAAAAAATTACAGTCCCTAACGCCACGAGCTCCCTTCAAACCAACTTGAGTACTGCTGCACTAACATCTATTTGTGATTGATGAAAGCGAAACAAAGAAAGATTAATCTCATGCTTCTTGGATTCTTGGGTCTGACTGATAATTCAAATTTTTCTTGGATTAATAAATGTTAACTCCTCAGGGATTCAGGGCAATTAACTTTGAAAATTTCCAATGGTCCTCGCATCTTGGGCAACTCTCCGATTAAAAGCTTCAATGTAGACTCTGGTTCTTTTTTTTTTTTTTTTTCAACAAATTTGTTGTAGTGTTATGGATCATTCTTAGCGAGACAATGTTATAGAACATCAACAATATTAAAAACCATATATTAATTAAATGCGGGTCCCATAACATATAAAGCTTATAGGTGAGACTCACATTGAAATATCAATGTGGTAATAGTTCACTCAAAGATTTTTCTTCCCAATTAGTGAGCTAGGTTTTACTGACATGGTCAAAATAACGCGCGTCTCGATGAAACATAGCAACAAGAAATCATGTGAACCAAAAAACAAATGAAAGAAGAAAAAAAAAGAATGACTCTTTGAACCAATTTTCCCGAAACTACTGGACTAGGCCAGCAAATCTCCTACACTCCAACAGGGAAGATTAAACAAACTGATAAAACAGGAGCAGCACTGATATTTATTACTTACCAAAACAGAGAGTACATAACCACCCATATTTTGTGCAACTCATACTGTTATCTAAATATATACAGACACATACATAAAACTTAAAAACTCTTCAAAACATTGGAAAATAGACTATTCTTAAAATGCTCATTATTCACATACTGTTGTTTGCGGCTGCTTTCATTAGGGGCTTGGAAGAGCTCTCACTCATCAAACTACACTCTCGTTGTGGCGAATCTTCGACAAGTCTCGCCAGCTTGTCGATGATTTCCTCTGCGGTGGGTCTCAAAGCCGGGTCGTCCTCTACGCAAGCTCTTGCGAGGTTGGCCAAAGTAACGGCGGCATCGAAAGAATAGTTCTCTCCCAATGCACTGTCCATCCACTCCCTTAGCTCCTCTGCGTTTTCTGACTCCAATATGAACTTGATCTTCTCCGAGAGTCGAACCCCGCATTCTCCTTTCGCATTAGGCCTTGTTATGGGCGTTTGGCCTGATAAGACCTCAAGCAAGACCACGCCATAGGCGAATATGTCGGTTCCTGTGGAGATCACTCTTTGGTGAATATACTCAGGAGCCAAGTAGCCTTGGCTCCAAGAAGAAGGATTGGTGCCGGAGCAATATAGAGGCTCTGAAGTTGTGTCGTCTTCGACACACTTTGCCATGCCGAAATTCCCAATCTTTGCGTTGAATTCCTCGTCTAAGAAAATGTTCCTGCTCTTGATGTTCCTGTGGACATAACAAGGGTTCATTATGTGGTGCATGTACTGCAAGGCCATGGCCACATCAAGGCAGATTTTAAGTCTTTGGCTCCATGTTAGGAAACAATAACACGAGGCGATAAACTGGTTTTTAATTGCCAATCCACCGTGAAGCCAATCTTTCAAGGATCCATTTTTGGCATACTCAAAAACCAGAAACGAATCATGACCACCTTCTTCAGTTAAACATGTCCCTGACAGCCTTATTATGTTGGGGTGGTGGTGAGTCGCGTCATTGAAAAGCCCGAATTCGATCTTGGGGACGATATCTGCTCGTATCCGCTTTATTGCCAGGTTCTTCCCATTGAGACGGCCATGGTACACAGAGCCCTCAATGTGGTTGCTGGAGCTGAAATCCTCTGTGGCTTTGCTCAGCTCCTCAACCGTGTAGGTCTCAACCAGCGCCGTCCGCGGTGTCGTGGTTCTGACTCGAGTCTCGAGAGTATCCGGATGAGATCCCTCAAACGAGACTTTCTTATCGCTTGTGGTTCTCACACTCAGGCTCAGTTGTTGAAGCTCTAAGTCCCCTCCCTTGCAAAGATTCTGTCTCTTCTTCATCTGGATCACCAAGAAAACCGCCGCGACCGCGATGCTGACCCCAACTAAGATCCCGCTAAGCGCAATGTACAACCCGATTCTCCTCATCTTCGACTTCTTCTTGTGTGGACTAATCACCGGGATACCTGTCGCCGGAAAACCCAAATTGGGTTCGCGCGGCCTCGCCAGGGAACCTAGAGTAGGCTTACTACTAACCGGGATAAGCAGAGATGTAAAAGGTGTCAAGCTTTCCTGATCATGCCAAATGGCTCCTATCACCGATCCGTCATTCGCAGAGATGATAGCTTCTCTAGTGGTATTAAACTTAATGGCCAAATTAGAGACTGTATCACCTTGAGTCACTGGATAAGTAAGAAACAGTCTGGATTGTAGTACTTCAGACGAAGGACAAGAACACGGTAGCGGAATCAATAAACCAACTTTATCACGAAGATTCCTAGGTGACACGCCTGGATTCTTGTCCTTGATGGCTTTGCAAGTCGTTAGGCCCTCAAGAGATTCAGCAATCCCGGAAAAGCTCTCGCCCTTGACACTAGTTTTCGCCAGCTGAGCACGAAACAGCCCGCCCGAATCGCAGTTACACTCGATCGGAATCAGCAGAGGCTGATCTCGGGGGAGAAACTCCGTGTCAGCGGAGAAACCATTGGCTTCCGCAACCTTGCGCCGGCTGAGGCCGAGGTAGGAGCTGAAGTTGGTGAGAGAGGAGAAGAAGGAGTTTGTCCGGAGAATTGCAAACGTCTCGCAGTGGTTCAGAAGAGAAGCATTTTTTCCGATACTAGTAGCAGTGATGGTAGAAGTGCAGTGAAAGGCAGAAGAGGTGTATTGATCTGGAGATGAGGATTGGCAGCTAATTAAAGGAGGAGGCCTCTGTCCATTTGTGGATGAGGAGACAATTAGACACATTAAAAGTACAAATACTTTCAAGTAGTAGAGCTCACTGATCTGGGCAGCCATTCCCATAAGCCACCACTACTCACTGTTTCAACATAGAAAATCTCTCTCTCTCTCTCTATATATATATATATGTATATATATGTTAAGAAGAAAGCTTTATTTGTGGCTTTTGGACGGTGGATATTTTGGATCCATATAGGAGAATATATATGCTGTCATAAAATTAAGAATATATAGCAAAGCTGTTTCTGGACAGGATTCTTGGGCATGCCAAAGGACTCTCTCTCTCTCTCTCTCTCTCTCTATATATATATATATATATATTTATGTATGGATTGTTACTCTGATTTTCCAGCTGTTTGGAAAGCACCCCTGGCGCATTCTGTTATCAAAGGGGTGGCTACCTATATTGGCACTTTGTAACTGGTTGTTGGAGATGAGAGCCATCCTTGGCTTCAAGACCAACTTTTATATGCAATTTCTACATGCTTATACAGAGTCCATTTGCACTACCTGAATGACACTTTGCTATTTTGTTTTAATTTATTAGCTTTCAAGAAAAAATACGTACATTTATTTTGTCCCATGTCTAGAAATCTGAAATGGGGTGATTCTAGTTCAATGACACATCTGGACATTCATGTATAAGCGGATTCTACGCTTCTATAAATCTTACAATACGAGGCATGCATGAATTCTTTTTTATGTAAGTTGGTCCACATTTTGTACTTGAATGTAAGTGGTTTTCAATGGAGACATGGTCATACCCAAAAAAATTCTTTTCAAGCCCTTGTGCACAAACATTGTGAAGAATCAAGAATGTTTGAGAAAAAATATTGCTCGACGTAAAAGAAAAGGGAGAAAAAGAAGCATATTGAAGGAGTATTTTTGAGCAAACATGTGTATAGTAAGTATAATGTACCATTTTAATTTGTACAGAATGCACGTAATCATTTTGGAATGAAACAATAATTGAAAGTGATATCATATTTGTAAAGGTGAAAGGCCGGCGTGGATAAAAATGATGTGGAATTGGAAGGTGTAGAATTTGCATGCAAAAAAAGAACGAATAATATGCAAATATAGTCGAAGAGACACCAATGCTTGGTAAAGCACAGGCATGAAAAGCAAAGCTATGTGGCCTTAGAATTGATAGGTCAAACAGGGCATGAATGCCCTAAGTTGACAAGCACCAATATCGCAAGGAGTAGCCAATCCCCTTCAAGTTTCACGTACTACACGTTGCTTGTTAAATCATTACAAAAGGCTATAGTTGTTTTTCAACATTTATTAATTTTTCGAAAATACGATCAGCATTCAATATTCTGTGCCTGTATTTTGAAATCTTCTCGGTTTAATATATCATATGATGTTGAATACAAAAACTAGTCACATCCTATAAATGTAAATGTGTTATGTCACTTTCATTGCATTGAAAAGTTTCAAAAACTTTTAAAATGATAAGGAGATGGGAGGTGAGATAAAACCAATGTTCTTTTTTTTTTTTTTCCAAAATGGAAAATAAAAACAGTATTAATTGTTATTTTTTTGTTTTTCAAAGATGAAATATATCTAGAGTGACTAATAAATATAAAATATGAAAATTTTCAAGAAAATAATAAAAATATATTAAGGAAGACATTGAGGGCAAGGAAGCATCCAAACCTCACATAATAAGAAAAATCCTTGAGATCTGTGCTAAAAGAGGTCTCTCAATGTTTTTTTTTTTTTTAGATAATACAACTTTTTTTTTTTTTTTGGTTTGTGCAAAGCAGAAAATCCAACTTCAACCCAACTTGAAAGTGGACTCAAAAAGCTTACATTCCTCACTGTCCCATGTTTTCTAACTTTTTTCTCTGCATATTGAGATGAATAATTATTATTAGTACCATGCACTGGTCTTCTTAGTGCAAACCAGACCGGTGAAGCTTCCCATTAACAGGCCACAAAAATGGATTCACTAGAAACTCACCCTTTGTCCACTTTTAGCACAACTCCCAATTTAATTCTCTCGAAGATTTAAAAGATGTTATATATATATTTATAATATTTTATTAAATTAAAAAGAACCCTGTAAATTGATCTCAATTTTCTTTGGGTTTTGGTTGGTTGATACATTTTCATGAAGTGTATGGATGTCGTTTCCCTTGGCGCTATAGAGGAGATAGAAAAATGTCATGTACTTTCTCTTATTAAAGTTTTTTTTTTTTTTTTTTTTTTTTTAAGAAATTTCCAATTACCAATGAACCGATTTCGAAGAAAGTCCAAGGGTAGATGTTGAGCTTGAGGCCACGCACGTGATGGCACATGACAACCACTAATTGCCTTAATTAAATGAAAATTTAGGGATTCAGAGAAGAAAAAGAAAAAGAAAAAAAGAAAGAAAGAAAGAAAATTTATGGACACCTGTAGTTGCTTTGCCTCAAATGATCATGGCAACTCCAATTATTATTGCATAAAAACATCCCTAATATAATATCAAATTAATATTTTAATAATAAATTTTGACTTGAATAAAAAAAATTCTCAAATATAATGCTATTTTTTTATTAAATTTTTCATATATTAAATTTTGTGATAAATTTACTATAAAGTATAGGTAATATCAAATTTCACATTAAATTTTTACTGGCTATTATCTCATATAATTGTTGTAATATTTTTATTTGTTATTTATCTAAATACTAAAAAATTTACTTTTATAATTTTCAAAATACAATAATAATGACAAAAAGTAAAAATAGCATTAGGAATTACATAATACATTAGAATATAAAATAAAATACTGTTATTTTTCACATTTTTTTATAACAAATATAACATTAACATATACAAATATATTGAAAATGATTTAAGATAAGATGTTACACATGTTTCTACCAAAAAAAAAAATGTCATACATTTTATTTTGTTAAAAAAATTGACAGAAAATTATGTTAGTAATCTATTGTCAGATTTAGCCATTGGTCTACTAATATACGATAAATTAATGAAAGAAGCAATTTATACCAAACATTTGCTCCATATTTTCGTCAAACTATCTACTCCGCTGTCTTTATATTATTTCCCAAGTCATGATCACGTGGATCATGTAGATGGGATTTGCTCTGCTCTCCAAGTCTCAAGAAATGTGACTGGATATGTGGTAGAGAAATACGAATCATGAATGCATTGGCTGAGACGACGTATCAAAAAATCTCAGGCTTCGTATAATCGCATTCACTGCAATACTTACATGCATGGAAATTCCAAACGAATCTGATCATGAAAAGGAGACTCGACTCGAGCATCAGGATTAAGGCACTCTGTCTCTGTGTGTGTGTGTGTGTGTGTGTGTGCATGTATATACACACACACACGCACATGTATATATACACATGCACTGCAAGCAAAAAACGAAAAATCTTTTCAATCTGCGGGATTCGCTTCGTCGAAAACACAGACACGATGGAAATCTTTTATAGGTCCAGCTTTAAGAGTTCAAGCAAGATGAGTGGTTCTGGGATTTTGGCCTTGGTTCTAGTGCAAGAAACTCCAAATTGTTACTATATTATATTCTGCGACAATAATAATAATAATAATAATAATAATAATACTTGCTACCAAATCGCCACCACAAACACAAGGGGAGTGGGAATTGTTCAGCCAATCATAAAGTGTATCCGTTTCACCTTTTGTATTAATGACCACGTTTCAAAATATCTTTTTGTTTGATTCAGGTAAAAAAAAAAAAAAGTTTTTTGACAACATTTTTTTATAAGTTGGAATCTTATGGAAACTTACAGTAATCTTTAAATAATATATTACGTTAGAATTATATATAAATATAATATATTAAATATAATTTATATTTGAATGTAATGTATAATTGAATAAAAAATATTTGAATTATATTGTATATGATCTGATGAATAAAAATAAAGAGAAAAAAAAAAAGAAAAAAAACGAGTGTGATATGATTAATAAAAATAATAGAAAAAATAGAATGATAAATAATGATTTTATTGGATTTAAAATATTATGTGATTGTTATATGAATGTAATATTTTTACATTTAAATGAAAATTATATTATATTCAAACGCAATGTAAATGCAATACAATAAACAAACAAGACATTAGTTTATTCATTTAAAGAAAATCTTGGAACCTAAAAGTATGAATCCTTCATTCGTACTCACGGAGCTTTTATTGCTATTCATGTGTCAAAATTCTCCCTATATAAAATGCTCCCTATATTTATTGCTGGGATTTTATAAATGTTCCTGCATATTATGTCTGCAATTTTTTGAGAAAAGCTTGAGGGATCACCCTTGGAACACTCATATTTATATATATATATATATATTCCTTCAAAATGTATATGCTGACTAATGAACTATGCCAAGGTATAGTCCAGGCCTATGAGAATTTATTAGTGTGAGCATATATTTGCATATTCGTGCCAGATTAGAGTTGGGGTGGGGTGCTTGAGTGGGCATTAGTGTCAAAGTCAAGGATCCAGGGGCTTGCATCTGGCATCGCTCTCGAGTCCAACGTCGTGGCCGGGGCCAATGCCGGGGTTGATCCTGGCAGGGCTGGAGTTGGGGTTGTGTCAAAGCCGGGTTAGGACAAGAATCGGAATTAGATGCTAAAAGACCTAGGAACACTAGTCAAATCTACGTGTCCCATCATATTTTTACAGAAACCAGAATCCAGACTCTTGATCACATTGTTTTTCCCCCTATTTTTTGAACAGGCACCAATTTAGTGAAAAATTGTATTTCAAAATGTTTACATCACTTGAATGCTAAATTAGCTTTATTGCGTTTAGAGAGAGAAAACACTTACCAATAACATATTAAAGGAAATAGAAACAGTAATTTACACTCTCAAAACATGTATAGATTAGAAAATACTTCCCACTGTAGAACCACGCCTGTACGGACATCAACTGACTCTTTGGGCTTCCTCAACGCTGGTTCTTAACAGGGATATTACATGGGCTGGCTCGGCAGCTCCAAACACTGAACTCCCAGCTACAATGCAGTTTGCTCCTGCTGAAGCAGCCGTTTTGATCGTTGAAGGCCCTAACCCACCATCAACCTGCAAAATGAAGTTGGACTTATTTCAATGGCATTGATCCATGAAACTCGCACTGCAAACAGATAGATACTCATTCAGTCTTTAAGTACACCAAGGCAAACTCGCAACGTTGTGTGTGTAAACAGAAAGATCTTATTCTAAGTTAAGTTGAGCCGTGTAGCACAGGTACTGCGTGCTGGTATTTGTATAAAAATAACACAACAAAAATATAGAGATTTAACGTTTCTTAATGTGTTCCTTTTATTGTCATAACAGATGGACTTTACATATATGCATACATACATACATATGTATGTATGTATGTATGAATTTTAACTTAAAAAAAAAAAAAAAAAAAAGAGAAAGGAGGCGAGAAGGGTGATACAAGGAAAATGGGAAAGTGATTTAAAGGCTGACAAGGTAACCTGAAGCTACGCCAAATAGAAAAGAAAACTAGTAGTCCGGTGGAATTGGAACACGAGGGCAAGCTAGGCTCTACGGGTTTAAATTCCAATAAACGAGCTGAAAAGAATCTTTTCCACAACAGTTGTTGCGTTCAAAATTTTCCTAATGCTTTTAAAAGATCCCAAAGGTTTCCCAAGAACGTTCTGGAGTATAATACTTCATCAAGTCTCAATGAGGATATAGTTTCAACTAGCTATAGTTGGCAGGGTGGTTAAAAGTAGACTCATAAGAATATCAGAAAAGCCATGGACGAAGGACGGACTTACCTCAATATCAAGTGCGGGGTACTTCTTTCTCAATGTGCGGACCTACATTAAAGAATAAAAAAAAGAACATAATTTTGACAGTAGAAAGAGAAGCTTGACATGGAAAATAAAAGATAGCTAATATAGGAAAAACAAAAAAACAAAGCAAAACAAAACATAGAATAAAAAATGGCACCTTATCCATCATTTCTGGCATGAACTTCTGCCCGCCAAATCCAGGTTCAACAGTCATGACAAGGACCATTTCCACAGGATTTTCTCCTTCAATCTGTAGGATGTAAAAACTATCTAATTAATTGCAAAAAGAGTCTCTGAAGTCGTGTAACAGATAATAAACGGTAAGTGCACTACTAATAAACCTTGGTTCATATCCTGAATCTTGATTGAAGTAAGTTATAAAAGGGCGTCTTAAAAAAAAATTGCAAACAAAGGTACCGATAGATGAAGAAGAAAAAAGGCACACCAGAGGATAAACTTCTTCAATTGGTGTCCCAGGCTTTAAGGCCACACCGGGCTTCATGCCCTTCGACTTTATTCTTCGAACAAGTTCTTGCCAATTTTCTACCCAAATTAACAATCAAACGGGTAAAATCAAAAGACCAATCTACAACGCAAGCAAAACAGAAACTAAACAAGAAAAACATCACAACCAACAACAACCACCTTTGGAAACCTCGACATGGAAAGTAAAACCTGAAGCACCAGCTTTCCCCAGAGGCTCAACATAATCAAGAGGATTCGTGACCATAAGATGACAATCCAAATACGCTCTATACGTGATATAAGCAAAACATATTCATGTTTAGTCCACAAAATTAAAATGTGAAGATGACCCAATCACAAATTCTCAAACGAAGGAACACAAATTCTTACTTCGAGTGCTTTCGCAAACTCTCAATGACTGGTGCTCCAATAGTTAGATTTGGGACAAAGTGCCTATTTGGGCAAAAACGATAAAACACATAAGACCATTTACAGTTAAGTGTCTAAAACCACAAAATCCCACATCAATCATCAATATTGGCAACCTAATGGCTTATTTTAAATGATTTTTTTTTTTTAAATCAAACGAGTAAAACCAAAAGGAATTGGATGCTGAACATCATAAAACGATAATGAAATTAATGGCTTATTTTAAATGATTTTTTTTTTTTTTCAAAAATCAAACGAGTAAAACCAAAAGGAATTGGATGCTGAACATCATAAAACAATAATGAAATTCCATAACCTATCATAATTCAGCTTCATTGAATAAAAACATATATAACCAAATTCAGCTTCATTAAAAAACCAAATAAAACAGAAATGTGATTAAACCCGAATTCTATGCAGCTAAAAACGTAGGCAAGAAGGTTACACCGTAAGAAAATCATCAGAACCTACCCATCCTGCATCATCAAAAAACAAGCCAAACAAATTAATCAGCTTTGTTAAAGTTTACGAAAAGGAAAATATATATATATATATATAGAAAGGAAAAAAGAGTACCATGATGTCCATGTGGAGCCAATCGGCGCCGCAATCGAGTATGCGTTGGGCCTCAGACGCCAAATTGGCGAAGTCCGACGACAGCATCGACGGTGCTATTTTCGCCGCCAACCCCATTCTCCAATCTCCGCCTGCTCTCTTCACCTACCCAATCCACAGTATTTTTTTCTTTTTCTTTTTTCCTCCTTATTCTTTCTTAACGCCTTTTTCGGGTGTTTGTAATGGCGTAATGGGTGGTTTGGGATTAAGTTGGGTTGGTGGGTTTGTTGAAAACGACGACGACTTTGTGCGTCTAATGGGTTAGCGCAGAAATAACAATTTTATCTATTAGCTTATTCATCATAATGGTCCGATTTAAATAAAATAAGAAAAATCCAATTTAAATATGGCAGATTATAAAAGAGGCAGATTTTCAAAACGCATGATGAGTTCGGAGCAAGAATGAGTTCGACAGTTATTGATCTTACTATCCGTCCGTTTAGATATAATGTCTTTTTAAAATATTTAGAGCACGTTTAGTAAACGTTTTTTGATGTTACGAAAATCAATTTTATACTAAACGTAAAGTTTTATATTTAAATACAATCATTTTCAATAGTGTTATGAAAATAATTATTATTTAAAAGTTTTTTAAAACAATCACATCAACTTTTCAACCCTAATTATTTATCTCTACTTTTATCAATCACATCAACTTTTTAACTTTAAAATACTTTTCATCCAAACATACATTTTATTCAAATACAAAACAAATACTTTTCAACCAAATACAACACTCAAAAAAGAATTATATTCAAACGTAATTAAAATACAATACGTTTACCAAACGCCCTCTTATATAATAAATAACATATATATATATTTAAATCTATAAAATAAAATATGTTTATCTTTATATGAAAAACAAACACCTACTTATGTATTACATTTTATATAATTTTTTATTTTTTATTTTTTATATTGTTTTTTTACTATGTATTTTTAGACGAGTTAGTAGGAAAATCCCAAACTCGCATGCAAAAACCCACCCCAAACCAATTAACATAATAGGTTATATGGGACTGGGATAGAGAGTATTTTTTCTTACGTGACAGGAAACCAATTGACTCCTAATCTGCCTTGTTGTCATTCTAGGTTAGAGAAATATGTCATAAAAATAAGTAGTGATTGATTTTTACCACAAATTAAAAAATTTTGAAAAAAATGTTATAGATTAATTTATATATTTTTAAATTTTTTCTCTCTCTCTCTCTACCTCCTTAATGCATGACCTTTCCCTCTATCTCTCTCTCTCTTTCTCTCTCTACACAACACAGCCACCGCCCCCTCTCCTTTCCTCTTCCCTATGCTAGCCTACTGCCGATGCCACCTCTCTCTCTCTTCCTCTCCTCTCTCTCTGCAGCTCCAACTTCAACAATGTCACGAGTAGGGAGCAACCGCAATTAACGCCGTCAATCTAGCTCCAAGCATGCCAATCACCGTTATCAAGCCAGATTCATCGACAACACCTCCCATGGCCGCCAAATATCTGATCTAGGGATATTCAAAGGAGATCTACTCCTCCTTGCACGCAATTCACCAGGAGCTTCTTTGCTTGTAGATCTCTTCCTGACTATCCTGTGGTCGATCTCCTATGTCCACCACCTCGCCTTGCTGAAAGTTTCTCGCTAGTAGATCTCCTCTCGATGGGTTGTCAATCTCAGGTGTTGCCAGGGATGATGACCAAAATAGCATCAAGGTCAGCGTGTGAAGGGGGGAGAGATGGAAATTTTTAAAATATATATTTAGAGCACGTTTGGTAAACATTTTTTGATGTTACGAAAATCAATTTTACACCAAACGTAAAATTTTACATTTAAATATAATAATTTTTAATAGTGCTATAAAACAATTATTATTTAAAAATTTTTTAAAACAATCACATCAACTTTTTAATTCTAACTATTTATCTTTATTTTTACCAATCACAACAACTTTTTAACTCTAAAATATTTTTTATCTAAAAACACATTTTATTTAAATACAAAACAAATACTTTCCAACCAAATACAACACTCAAAAAAAAATTGTATTCAAATATAATTAAAACGTATTATCTTTACTAAACGCTCCCTTAAAATAAATAAATAAATAAGTATTTATGATATCATTTATGATATTTTTTTTAATAGTTTTTTTATGCCTTAAAAATCAATTGAACATATGATTTCGTGACATTTCTTTAAAAAGTTCGCACTCTAATTTCCCCAGATCACTTAGGTCCGATCAATCCACCTTCGTGTCGAAGTACTAGGTCCAGCCCGAGTCAATCCATATAATAACATGGGCTAGGCCCAACATTGAGCCTAATATATGTAAAAAATATCTGGAAACAAATTATTTTACAAAAGTGAACAAAAAGACAAAACTAATCAAATTGTGCTAACATATATACCCTTGCATCTAATTTAATGAGGGAAAAAAAAAAAAAAAAAAAGATAGATTGGATTCCCTCTTGAAAAATAGCAATGCAAATTTAACCAACCAATTTTTTCTATTTGAAAATCGAATTTCCAAAAAGAAAAATTATACCATCGTGATATCCCTCACTTTCCCTATTTTATCATCATAGCCATGCGTATTCCTCTTCCATGCTCTCCCAACCATTGATTCTAGTGACAGGTAAGAAATCTCCAACACACAAAACGCTGGAAAAAACAATTCGAGTGGCCGACAGTGTGCAAATGAAGCATCACGGCAAAGATATTCGAGAATCTCTGCCACAATGAAATCATCAAAATTTTTTTCCATCAAATGGTGTTGAAAATATCGTCGAAATCAGGCATTTATAATTACGGTCATTATTGAAAGTTTCCAAAAATTTATGCTGTCGAGATTGAAGAAACACCGGTAAAGCCATTAATAAGTAATATCAATGGCGAAAAACATGCAAGGGAAGAGTTTATTTTATAATGATTTACTCAATATTATCGTTACTGTTTGTTCTAATCTTTGTAATAGAATTTGTTTCAAATAATGATTTGGCAATTATAATATATTGGTTTTATTGAGTCAAATTGAATTTGGTTTTCAAGATGGTCTTTCACTTTAATGGTTTTTCTTTTACGTACATATTGATTTGGTCATTGCTATAAATTGTTTTTTTTTTTTTTTCCAATCCACAACAGTTTAGCTCCAACATGGACAGACGTTGTTATCATATTTTGTTTAATGATGGCACCATCCATGCCCGTTTGCTTCTGTTTTGTTTTTTTACTTTTATTTTTGTATGTTGATATGTTCTTAAATTTTATGACATTAATGTACATGATGTGAAATTTTAGTACTTTTATATTGATTCGTAAATAGGATAAGGTCATTGTGTGAGTTATATGGTTTTATATATTTTGATTCTTAAACAGAGACATTACATTATTTTCTTTGTCGATATCATATTGATTAGATTATTTTGTTATGCAATTATAAAATTTGGATTAGATAATATGTTTTTTTTTCCTTAATGACACCGTCAATATATTAGTGATACAATCTTTTTTTTTTTTTTGCATTTAATAATAAATTGCAGTGCTCAATATAGATTTATTGAATAGTGACTTGGTTCATATAATATGAATCTATTTTAAAAAGATGACTCTGTAATTATTGAATACAAAAGAACGTTGACAACTCAACAGCATTATTATCATAAATATTAGTGAGAAGGAAGGTTTCCTTTAAAATTAAAATAAATCTGGTAATGAAAGAAAAAAAAAAAAAAAAAGAAAAAATAAATCTCAATCCTTAAAAATCAAACATTAACTGCCAGATTTAACGAAAAATTTTAAAATTAAAATATCATTTATCAATAAAATTTTCTTGAAAAAGTAATCTCACAAAATGAGGGTACAAGAACTATGGACAAATGGGATAAATGTAAAAAACAGTTTTCTATAAAAAGAAAACAATCCGAAATATAAAAAGAAAGGGTAAATATAAAATTCAACAAGAACAGTGGAAGGGTAAACAAGGAATAAAAATAAGACAATTTAAATTTTGTTCAAATTTATAAATAAGTTGATTAGTGATCGATCTTTAAAAGGGCCGTTTAAATTTGGCCTTTTATTTTTTATTTTTTATTTTTAATTGTTCTTGTATTTACAGCTCGACTGAGTAGCCATTACGTCGCAATCCATTTCTTTGTATATACTAGGCTAGCTATTCAGCACTAATACCCCTTAAATTTGTTATCCTTCGACAACTTACTCCCTAAACTTTTAATTTTCACAATTTACTTCGTAAACTTGCTAAATTATCACAATGTATTTCTTTTAGTTAATTTTACATTGAATCAAATATTGGAATTAGAAGATTTATTAAATTTAAAAATTTTTGGTTGGAAATAAGATTTTTTATCTTTCTTTACATGAGGTGTACGTGTGCTTTTTATGACTAATTTAATGAAAAATTAACACATTGAGGATACATTGTAATAATTTAACAAGTTCAAGTAGTATATTATCAAAATTAAAAGTTTGAGGGATAAATTACCAAAAGGTGGAAGTTTAGGAGGCATTGGTGCTGATTACTATATATTTTTAAAAAATACCACCAAATCATGCCTTGAGTTGATTTTTGTCACAAAGAAAAAAATTCTTATAAAAAATAATTCATTTATCAATAAAAAATGCTCATTTAGCATTCTGTTGTTTTTTTTTTTTTTTTCCAAACATAAATATTTTATTTATTAGTGTAAATCTTTCATTTACCAAAACAATAAATGAAATATTCATTATTAATTTAAGCTATTTCTCTCCACTCTGTTAATAAATGATTAATTTACAGATGAAAAATGAAACATTTACCCAATAAATTTTCCATATACCTTAGTAAAATAGTTATATACCATTTATTTACCATTCAATAACTATTCAATTATAATTATTATTTTATTTTTTTTTTCCTCTCTCTTCTGTTTCTCTTCTCTCTCTTCTTCTCTTTATCTCTCTTTTGTAATCGTCACCTAAACTCAAATCCTCCACCATCATGGAGGAAAAGACAATTCCACCCCTACCCCCTCTCTTACTACTCGACACCGTGTCTCTCTCTTTCTTATCAAATTTGCTACCACTGGCCAAGCTCCGTCAGTCGACCTCCTCTCCATCGCAATTTACTTCCAGTGATCTTAGTGAGCTCCGTCACGACCAAGTCTACCACACGATTCCTGGAACCGCCGTTACGATCTCCTCCTTGACGACGCAATCTCCACAAAGGGAACCGAAATTGCCAATTGTCTTCCTCGGTGGTCCGGTTCCTTCGATGGAGATTGAGCTTGATGGTAGAGATTACCAGAACTAGCAAAGCGACGTGACTCGAGGAGATTTGGATCGGCATTGGTGGTGGCAAAAATGCTACGAAACCTCACAAGTTTTTGGTGATTGTAGTGCGAGAAGGCGGAGGTCCAGCATAAGGAGAGAGGGAGGGGAAAGGAATCGAGAAGAAAGAATTAGAGGGAGCTTGTGTGGGAGGGGAGAGAGAGAGAGAGAGGGAGGAAGAGAAGGGAAAAAACAATAACCTATTTTTTCATTTTACAGATGTTAATTAAATCATAGTATTTTCTACAAAACTTTTAAATTATGATAAAAGTCAATTTACAGTTTGTGATATATAATCTAATTATCTTTAAATACTTGTTCTAAGCCCAATATTGAGCTTATTTAATGGGCCGGTCCATTTAGCAAGGGTCATGCTTATATTTCGATTAGCAGCTCCGGGTTAGTTTGGGACTTCAACGTCTATTTTGTTTCATTTGCATGTCATTCATCAAGGAAGAGATAAAGAGAACAGAAGGTGTGGTGTAGCATGAAAAGGACAAACAATGACTAATGGCAAGGCAGTTGTATATGGTTCCAAAGTTCTAAAGTGTGTTGATTTATGCATACATAATTTAAGTATTGTAATTATTAAATTTATGAAGATGTTTTCAAGGCAATCATCATAATACAAAAAAAAAAGGAAAAAGTCATGGTCTTTATTTCAACTATCATAATATGTATACGAACGGATCTGTAAAAATACATATTTAAAAAACACATCACATGACATAAAGTATTCTTACTTAGAACTGTAATCGTTAATATTTATCCAACAGTTTAAAAAAACCTACAATGCTGATAATATAAAAATACAAGTACTATTTTGCTTATAATAATAATCACAAGAGTAGTGTTACTATATTGCTTATAATAATGATAAGAGTAGTGCTAGTAACATCGACTTTATAATACTAATTTTTTATCAAGTTTTTGGTTTTTAAATAGTAAATAATGGAAAAAACATTAATGAAACTTGAAAACTAATAGAACGTTTAGTAACTGTATTGTGTTTGCATTGTATTTAAACGTAATATATTAAACATATTTTGTATTTGTATAAAAAGCATTTGCTTTGCATGTGAATGCAATACGTGTTTAAATAAAAAAATTTGAATTATATTTAAGAGTTGAAAAATTGATATGATTAATTAAAATAGATAAGAAACGTGAGATAGAGAGAGAATATAATGTGAATAAAAAAAATTTATTATCAAAATATTCTTGAATAGTACATGTATTTGAGATACTATTGAAAAACATTGTATTTGAACGTAAAATTTTTATGTTTACATAAAAATTATATTGTATTTAAATATAATATAAATGTAAAAATGTAAACAAACGTTCAATAGGAAAAAGGATGAAAAAGCCATTACTCGAAGATGTGCTTAATTGATGGATCAAAATTATCGTTGTTTATTTAAAGAGTCAAAATGCTGCGCATAAGATTTTCATTGGTTGATACGACATCGCATATGAATATATTGATGAAACTTCAACTACCACATAAAGATTTTTTTCCCTTCTTTTTCTTTCTTTCTTTTCTTTTTTTTTTTTTTTTTTTTAAATACCCTACTTTTTCCATATAAAATATATATAGATATATATATGTGTGTGTGTGTATGTATATATATATATATACATTTGGACGAGTTGAGACAAGACAAGGACACGCATGGGAGAGGAGTGATTAATGAGGCGCAGCCCATACAAAGCCACGACACGAATAATACACGTATTCGTCGATGAGAAAGTAACATGAACGAAAATCACTTGCTAGATCTTCTACATTCATGTGACACAAAATGATAAATTTTAACATTTTAAATAAAAAATTTATGATTTTATGTTGTGTCATCTTACAAATTCTAAACTCAATGATAATAATAATAACAACAACAAAACACCAATCACAGCATTTTTTTTTAGAGTTTAAAATAAAAATAACATCTCAAATACGTTATTATTTTAAATATATTATTGTTACATTTCTTTATAATTATATAATATCGATGTCGATATACAAATTGAAGACGATCGTTTGAAATATTAGATTCATTTCAAGCACTAATTTTTTAAACATAATAATGGGACCAAGTCAATTGTCTTGTTCACAAACGCCCATGTGTTCTTTTGGACCTTCTCATGCTTCCGCCATTAACCTTTTTTTTTTATTTAATTTTGTTTTTATTTTTGTTTTCGCAATTATTTTAGGTGTACGTGTCGCTCCATGCCACTGACCCTATCTATTTTTATGTAACATCGATCGTTATCATTTTTATTATTATTTTGGATAAGGTTGCGAAGAACATATGAGATAAATGACACAACTTAACGCAAAATTAATTATGTTTGACATAAAATGATTGAAAGAATATTTATTTATGTCTAAAAATCCTCAAATTATCAATTTCATAATTCAAAAAAAAAAATTTGAAGGCATCGTTTTGATATCATAAAAAATACAGGATAATCTAACAATAATTACCAAAAAAAAAATAATAATAAGGCGTGAATTTTTTTTTCATATGATAGTCCGCGAGCAAAACTAATTTTTATATGGTGGCTTAAGCCAACGAACTCAGTTATATAATTTGTATAAAAGGAAAAATAGAACATGTGTTCATCCGTTCGTATCATTATATATATTAGAATAAGTTTTTAGTTTGTAGTAGTTATGTTTGACTCTCAACTTTGGAGAAATATTGATATCTAGTTGGTGAAATTCGTAGTTGAGATCTGTTTAAATTATAAATTTTTTATTTTTTTTTATTTTCCATTATTGCTCTAGAAAGCTCTACAAAAGAATCTGGGCCTCCACATGTTTTCGGGACATCCACACCAAACTTTTATCTACTACATCAATGACATTTGCAATTTTGCGGCATCTTTACAAGAGATGTTAAATCAATGTTACCTTTTTTTTTTTTTTTTTAAACTAAAGTCAATCTAACAATTGTGAGTGGGGGGCAAATTATTTATTAGCCCTTTCACTATTTGCCCAGAATAGGAAGCCAAACACATGGTTTTGTTTTGTTCTCAAAACATATAAACAGCTTTTGTTTGCCGACATAACTTTATATGCAAATGCAATTATACGGTAAATCCTGAAACTTTGTTTTAATCCTTATACAATTCATTTGAGTCACATTTCTCTCCACTGAGTAGGATGAGAAGGCAAAACGATGTATAGTAGTTAAACCAATTAATTAAAATCAACCAATTTGGTAAAGTGGGGTTAGTTGGATTACTTGTAATATTTATATATATATATATAGCTTTCCATAAGAAGCATGGGTCACGATTTGCATGTAACTTCAATGTCAATTTGGTGTTGCCCACTAAACAAAAATAGGATTATAGCGGATAACCAACAACTAAAAAAAAAATTAGGTCATTAAAGTAAGTAGCAAAAGACAAAAAGTAAACACGATATTTTTAGTAGGGAGCTGATATTTCCACACGCATAACATGTTTATTCCACAACATAATCAATTAGATTTCCCCAAATTCATATGTATCATTCCCTTTTTACGTTTTATTAGCTGTATTTCCAATTCAATTTTAACAGCTTATTTTAGTATTCAAATAGTTATGATATCAAGCTATGTAACGTGATCAAATTCCCAATTTTAAATGATACGGCGAAATTGAGGGAACAATCAATTGAAATGGAAATTCTGGACAAGTTATAATACACGAAACACATATCAAAATATTATTTTTGTTTTGGCTCCATCAAGATATGATTAATGAATAATGTTATAAACATCAATTCTAATATTAATTTTAATATATCAATATTTGTATATTCTAATTAAAAGATGACAATGCACCACCAAATAAGTTATTATTTAAAAAATTAATATAAAAGTTAGAGTAATACATTCAATTTCCAGAAAGAATATTAACTTTCACCTTTATCTTTTGTATTAATCAATTCAATATAATTTAACTCTACCACGAAGTATAGAATTCAAATCGCCGTTATTAAATTACTATCATTATTATTTCAAATTATTGTGCATGCTAAAGTAGAGTCATATCAACTGCATCCGCCACGACTTTCAAACTGCACTCCTTTTGTGCATGAAATTGATGAGATCTACAGCGGAATTTAAGAGATTAATAATAGATAAAATCCACCACAACCATTTATAACTGTCGTTCCACTTCTCTCTCTTTCTCTTTTGGGCATTCCGAAGATATAAAATACAATTATCAACAAAAATTAAATACGACAGCACACTTTCGTTGTCGCATAGGATATGATTTTTTTTTTTTTTTCCCCGTATGTCTTCATGAATAATATAAAGAACGTCAGCTCTAGCGCTAAAAGTGAAATGCCTTTTTTTTTTATTGGTATTTGATGGTTTGCTATACATACTACTTCTGTAGGCATGATCGTGGTCCAAATTTTAATCATGGCTCGTTGTAATTAATCCACAATCAACCTAACTTTTTCCTAGAACACGTCAGCCAAGACAATGGGTAAAATAAAATAAAATAAAATAAAATAAAATAAAATTCCATCATATTTAGATTTACAGGACTGAAAATATCAGCCACATCTTCCTTTTAAAATTTGTCTTTTGTAACGCAATCAACATTAGTGGGGGGACAATTCCAAAGTCGAAAAGACGGCGACGTTTGTTTTATATTACCTTATCACGTTTTTTCTCGGACATTAGTTGTGCATTTTTCTTAATTACTATGTTTTTTTATTATTAGTTTCGTTATCTTTAATTAATAAAATATTTTAATTTAATTAATGCAACAATTATTTAAAGATATTTTTTAAATAACAATTATGTAAAAATTTATTTAAAAAAAACATAAATAGGTATTCTATATTTAAAATTAGAATTGGGTAATTTTTTTTTCTATCATTATTATTTAACAATTAATGACGCAGCACAGATTCGAAGCCCTTATATTTTTCTTTAAGGGAAGAGAAACAAAACGTATAAATTTTCCAAAAGGGGAACTTAAAAGGGTGTGGGGGGAAGAAAAAGTTTATTCAAAGTGATGGAATGGAATGGATTCAAAGCAACGAATACATTGATTCCAGATTGATTGTTGGAAAAAAAAAAATTTTAACCAAAAAAGAAAAAAAAATGTTTTTTTGGTTTATTGTGCAATGGCCATCGCATGATTTGCGCATGATTGATTAATGTATTACACATTTTGCGCACTTTCATGCTGGCATGATCTTGGGTCAACTTTCTGACCCTCTACGGCTTTTCCGTAATGTATTTCAAATTTTCTTTAATGATAATTAAGAGATTAATTTTGCATTAACTCAATTCCGTAAGAATTCTTATCGTCGTCGTTTTTATAATTATTTTTGAAAAAAGAAAAAGAAAACTTGAATTGGGGTTGTAACCACTGAGCTCCAGTCAATCCGCAACTTCTGTTCTGTGTCAGGATTCAGGGACGAACAGCCAGTGGGGTCCACAAACCATTTTTTATTTTCATTTTTTCCTCCTCTCTCTCCGAAACTCTTTAAACAAAACCAAGTTGCGCTTGCGTACTGGTATTTGCCAAATTACTGCGCAAACCTTTATTTATTTATTTAGGTAGAGGTTTATTTTTAAGAAATAATAAATTTTTAGATTTAAAAAATAAAATATTATTTAGATTTTTTTAAAAGTAAAAAATTATTTGGATAAGGAAAAATTTTTCTGTTTTTAAAGAGTTTTGTTTTTATTTCTTAAACATAAAATATTTTGAATGTTCAAATATAAAAATTTAAAAAAATTTATTTTTTTAAAATAAAAAATTTTTTAGTTTTAAGAAATAGAACTCCCCAACAAAAGTAGCTAAAGTTTCACCCAGCGGAAGTAAATAATCAGCAATTCCGCTTTTCTCTTCTTTTTTTTTCCCTTCCATTTTTTGCTAAATTAATCAGCCACTCCCATGATGACGATGAAAACAAGCTAGAGGAGCGAAGTCCCAAAAGGGAGGCTTTTCCACAAAATTCACAGGCAAAAAGTCGGATGATGGGTAGGCTCCACTTTGGTTTTCACATTTTGCAGTGGGACCCATCCTTGTAAATTCACAATTCAACACCCTGTCTCATTAGCCCTTGGTTTCAAATTTTATTTTATTTTATTTTATTTTATTTTTTTGAAAAAGACCGTAGTGGGGACAATTTTATAAATCTTGTTATATAGTTAAAATTTTAAATTATTCAAATATAATTATATGATTAAAAAATTATATCTATGATAATTATAATATATATTAGTTAATAGAATTAGAAACTAAAAAATTAAAAACCAACTTCGTAATATTGTTGACCACCATCTCTCTTAATGAAATCGCCTAATCTCTTAACACCGATAACTCCTCGTAGCCATCTACATCTAATCGGAGGGTAATCAGGCTCTAGATCTCGTTTCGGGCCTAGTCTTGGCTCATTTCTTTAGGGTTTTCACCTTGTTATCCTCGTTATCGCTACTTTCGTCGACCAACATCTGCAACAGTACTGCCTATTGTTGAGAGGTTTTTCTGTCGCGGTCATTGGAGACCACCTCAATCATCATGTTACGGCATCCTTCCTCCTTATAGAAATCAATTGGGCTAGGCTTCTTTAATTAGTACATGAAGTTTGTCAAAAAAAAAGAAAAAAAAGAGGGAGAAAAGAGAGAAAAAAAAATGTATTTGTCTTTTTCTTCTTCTTCAACCCCGATGCTGCAGCAACTTTGCCGTTCAGGATGTGTGTCGCGACTCCACTGATGTGCTCATGTGGCTGTACCTTAGGCATGCTTGCGTGGTTTTTGGTTTCTGCCACTTAAGGATTTGTGATTGGAGAATTCAGGGGTTAGAAGTCGTTCACTGGAGGGGGGGTTCGTTATCATGGGGTGTTGGCCTTGGCCTTGGAGGGTCAATAGCGGAGGGCAGCTGGGAAGGGTCGTGGCAGGGGTGTGGATGGTTGAAGTTGAGGCTTTTTTTTTATATATTTTTTATTTTTTAAATATTATAAATTAATATGCATAATAATCATGATACACAAATAAATTTAAACTATTAGATTATAGTTTAACAGTTAAAAAATAACTATATTATATCTCACAAAGACTTTGCATCACATCTTCTTTTTTTTAATTAATATTTAGTTTGTTTAAAAATAAAATTAAACATTTTAAAAGAAAATCTGAATACTACATATACATTTTATATTTTCATTTTTATTTCATACTCAAAATAAAACGAGTTTTCAAAGTACCCTGTTTTGGACTATAAAACTTTCCTTCCAAGGCCACTCACTCTCTCTCTCTCTATGATATTTGTTTGCAAAGGCATTTCCCACACCCTTTAGCATAACGCCAAGGAAACTCTCTCTCCTTCCCTGTTGTCCCATAGCCACTTATCTCTCCTTTTCTCTGCAAAAAGCCTTTCCTTTTTTTTTTTTTTTTCCCCTTTTCTCTCTCTCTCTCTTCATCTTCAGTCTGGGGGCGTGATGATCAGAAGTACAATCTCATTGGGTTAGAGAGAGAGAGAGAGAGAGAGAGAGAGAGAGAGATATCTTATATGGGTTCATGTGTTTCTTATCTGAATAGAAGCTCGGACTCAGCCATGAAGCTCAGACTGTCGTTTAAGTCCAAAAACGACAAGCTCGAGATTCCACCTTCGCCGGTCAAACCCACCGGTCGGATCAGGGACGTTGCTCTCAGCTCTTGGTCACCTTCTGCGTCGGCCAAGACTCTTGGAGATTATGGTATGAATCTTCTTCAAACTCTATTCATGTTTTTTTTTTATCTTAAATTTTAAGAGCCAAAAAGAAAAGCCGAGGTAAAAAAAATCTTTTCCTTTTCGTATTTGTTTTTTTTTCTTGTGTTGTTTCTAATTTTTATATTTTTGGTTAGTTTGTTTTATAAAATTTTGAATACATTTTTCTTCTTCTAAGTAAAAAAAAATGCTGTTTTTGTTCACTATTATGTTCTTTTTTATTCACTATAGTAGACATTGCTTGCATGGTTGGATATACTTTTTTATTTTAATTTCCGAGGGGCTTCTTTATTCTATTTCAGCGGGTTTCAAAAATTGTCCCTTTATTGACTTTTGTGAAATTTTTTTTTTCTCGAAGACTTTTGTGAATTTCTTGATTGTTTTTGGAAATCGTTAAAGATTTGTGCGTGACACCGTATGAAAGTTTTGTTTATTTCTTTCAGTTTATGATGCTAAAATATTCATTTTTTTTGTTTTTTAAATTTTTTACGCCTCCTTATAATTACTAATGATTTGATTTTCTTATTAAACCTTTTTTTGGGAGAAGTTTGTGATCATCCATTTAGTTTTTTTTTTTTTGCTAGAAAGTTTATTTGGTTAGTTGAACCAATATTAATCTATCTGATGGCTCTTTGGAATTTCAATCAAGTGATATTTTTTTTTTTGGCTGGAATTGTAATGGGTTGTATGTCTGGTGACAATCTGGCTGTAGAGAATATCATATCAAATTTATGAGTTTGAAGAGAATTTGGTACATGTCCCTTTTTTGAAAATGGACCCCATGATAGTAAATAAGAGAAAAAAAGGGCCTTATCTTTTGCAATTTCTCTAGCATGATTGTTCTGCCAGAGTAGGTGATTGTGAGTTCTTCCACTATGAAACCAACTCTCTAGATTATGCTCTCATCATTGTTGGAATCCGTCTTTGAATTTTGGCATAATATTAGTATAAGCAATTTTCCCTTGACTATTATTACAGCTTAGAAATTTTGGGTATTGGAAGATAAGATCATTGAACGAAAGAACACTACTGTAAACCCGATTTTTCAGATGCACCACGCTGCTGAATTTCAGCCACTGGATGACGATGAGGAAAAAAAAAAAAAGATCTGAGCCCTTAAAACGAAAATTCGGCTAAAAATTGACTGCATCATCAATTTCAATGACTCACATCGTTTCTTCTCGTCATCAAACGACTTAAAATAAAAATGCATGTACATTCCAATAGTTTACACCTTACTGAATATGGACGACTTAGTTTTTTTTTTTTTTAAGTACGGTCCTTGCTTTGCTTTGAACTTGGAGAAGATGTGTCTTTGTGGGACCGGGGCTAGTTTTGCTTGCATTATGTTTGGGGGCAAAGCTTCTTGTGGTGGATGGCTGTGACTGTTAAAGATCATGGTGAAGGCAAGATGGATGGACCACAAAGCTTCGTACTACAGGGCGGGTCCGCGGATTTTTATGACTTTTGGGGAGAAAAAGAAGCAGACGTGGATATTGGGCATAGCTGAAAATTATGTTCCGTCAGTCATGTTTTCCTCAATTTGGAATTAAATGACATTGACATTGGCTGGTTCTTCTTGATTGAATATATGATTTTGAGAAATAGCGGAGAAAGAAAATTTATTGTTGAGCTCAAGATATATGCCTTGTTTTTTCCTTCACAGGTAGTAAAGAGGAAGCCTTCTTTGATTCCCGGCCTTGGTTGGAATCTGACTGCGAAGATGATTTTTATAGCGTCAATGGTGGTAAGCGTATATTCGAATTCCTCGATCCATCTTGTCTTGAAATGTTACTGTTTTTTAATTCTCTTCTCTAAACTTCTAGTGTAGTGACTTTTCTTGCAACAGTTTGAGACATCATCTTTGATGGTCCACCACAACTGTAATGCTGTTAAGAAAAATTTTTGGAAACTTTTTAGACCTGGTAGTAGATAAAAGAGAAAAATCAGTTCCTAATGAGAAATTTTTGTATTTCAAATTTTTTTAAAGAGGGAAAAAAAAAAATAAAAAAGCCCAATGTCCCACGTTCCTGCTTTGTCATAGGTATGTGCAGTGCTAGGCATGTATCATGGTCCCATCTTTTGAGTAGAACTTGGTCGAGTTTTTTCTGTTCGGTTGGTGAGCCTTGAATTTTTGTTATAGAAGAAAGGGATGAGGATGGGGATGCAATGACATTATTGATTCCCTTTAATTTATCTTAAAAACAAAAAAATAAAAATAAAAAACTAACTCATACTTCCTGTGGCTTTTGTTTAGGTATTTCTTCACTTTAACTCTCTATGTCTCGTGCAGATTTTACCCCATCTCGTGGTAACACTCCGGTCCATCAAGGCGTCGCCACAGGTTTCTCTAAAGCCGACAATGCCCCTTTTGAGGCCAAGAGTACACCTGATACCATACCTGCACCATCCCCACCAGCGAAGAAAAAGAGACTAATAGAGCTTTTCAAGGAGAGCAGCAGGGACGAAGAAGGAGAAGAAGCAAACAACCAACTCTCAGGCAGCAAGTCCATGGCCAATGGGACACCGGAAGTAAAGCAAGCCGCTGCTGACCTCCCTCCAAAATCCTCTCGCAGTACCCCTTTTATCTCGGGGGCTAATTCAGTATGCAGCAGTGAGAGGACGCCCAACAATGGAGATGTATACGAGAATCACAAACCGATGAGGTCTGCACAATGCTGCCTTCCAAGCTTGGTTTCCTGCCGTAGCTTTAGCGAGAGGAAGAAGAAAATGAGCCCCGCCATTGCTGTAAATGATAGACCTTGATTCTGAAACCTCACTGGATCTTAGACCTCAGAATATCACTATATAAATTAGTTATTCGATACTCATCAAACTTCACATCTCTTCCGGATCATGTAAAGTCTTGATATCTCCGCTAAGGATATAACTCTTTGTGAAAATTTTGGCGTTCTTCTGTATGTAAGGCTAAGAAGTGTGATATGGGAGATGGTTTATGTGAAATCTTACCATACTTTTTCATATAAAGTTGTAAGTTACAATAGTTTCTCTTGTGAAGTTAAGTGCTTAATCTATATTGTCCCTTTTTCCCCCCCCTTCAAAACTAGTTAACCTTGCGCCGATTTGATCAGTTCTTAATTAATCATTCATCATCATGATTGGTATAACTGAACAATGATTTAGTTAATAGACACTGTTATATTTTTGTTAAGCGCTGTAGAATTGTTATATTAATAAGAAGATTGATTATTTTGAGGGTCAAAAGCTACAATCGATTTAAATTGATAGTTAAAGCTACAATCTTTGAATTACTGGATCGTGATATAGGCCCAAAAGTCTAAACCAATCCGCTGTGGCAAATTCCCGGTTTCTGTAAGAGTTGGGCTACTTGAAGCCTGAAGATGTTGATGGACTTCTTCTTTGCGACGTTTCTAGTGGCTGCTGGTTAAATTTTGGAGAGAGAGAGAGAGAGATATATATATATATATTATATTTTTGGTTGAGGATCCTTAGATTTTAAATTTGGACTTCGAGAAGAGTTTCTGATCATATTTTTGGTGTGTTGGGTTATTTATTTATTTTTTGATGATCAAAGAGGGGTGTGTTAGAGTTTGCACAGAGAGAAGTGGACCCTATAAAATAGAAAGAACATGCACCACAGAACATCCACATTTTTTTTTTCCTCTCTCTTTATTTTTTTGGACCCACTCATATCAAGATATGACTCTTAAGGCAAACCATTATCCAACCAATGTGAAAAGCAGAAGTTCACCAAAAAGGCCAAAACCCACCCCACAATAGAAAAAAATAAGCGTGGGTTCCTCTGCCCAAATTGTTGTACATACGCAATTATTTAGTTTCCCTTATTCCAATAACTTCCGTGATGTACAGTTGTTTGTATTGCTGTTGGAAGTTCAGAATATGTAGACAAGGCACTAAAGACGGAAATGAGTCCCAATCCCATTCCAAACGTGTACGTGTAGACCTTTTTTTTTTGGCTGAATAATAGATGAATTTTTCGACATTCATACAAACAAGAACACACATAATCTCACGATGCAGATTGATCACAAGAGTCTTTGAGAGGAGGAACTAAGTGGATTCATAAATGAGTCTTATAAAGTTATAATTTCTAAATAATTATTAATTGAAAGAGAAGTTGTGACACTGTAAACCACAAATCCACGCCCTCCTTTCATGTTTATTCAAAAATCTAGTGAAATTACAAGTGAAATAATAATAAAAGACTAAAAAAAAAAAAAAATCTACAACCACTACGTCGTTACCATGTTGGTGGTGTACTTGTTAGGAATTTTATTTTTTGGTGAAAGTGTACTTGTAGATTTAACATTAGAATTACTATATCCAACAAAGACATGGTTTTTCGATTTTATGATTGATGTTACATTCTTACCCTTGTAAACAACTTTGCACGTTTTTCTTTCACAAAACTCGAATGGTTCATATAGAATATATGGACAGTACCGTGAACGTTATTTCTAACAATATGCTGTAACCGAAACTCCAAACCGATTTTCATGCATGCAATTCCCTTTTGGATCCGTAATTTTGTTTGATTAGCAAACAGAACTTAGAAAACGTGTAGTCCCCAACATTATAACACAAAAAAGCATAAATTTGGTTAAGAAATCGGTTTAGAGAGAATCTTTGGGATAAACACAATCCACTTCCCATACAAATGTCTTTTTTATTGCAAAGAAAAGCTGCAACAGACCAAAGCAAGTGACAAAAAGGAGTATTCAGCCAAAAAAATATTGGCAAAAAGAGACCATCCTGTTGGCGAGTCCAAATGTGAACCAAAATGAGTCTTTGGCATACTTATAAGATTAATAAATAAATTGCCTTTGGCTCTCCATACATGTTGTCGTTTCACGTGGGACCAAGCTGAAGTAATATGGACCCCACATCTTTTTGGTTGGCTACGCAAAGACATGTACAAAAGTCATCCTAATCTTTTAAGCCCGGCTGATCTTGAATTTTGCAGTTCCAGATTTTTGCAGCAATAGAAATAATCTGCATAACGTTAAATCATTTCGTGAAAATTTCAAGATCAAAGTGAGTGTTGATTGATATGATGATAAGGCAAAATATGGCCCTAGTGGGACCCACACCACGTGTTTTGCAATAATATCCATTCCCAGTATTGTGAATTAACGAAAAGCCTTAACAACAAATGTTATTGTCTGCGTAGTCATTTAAGCCAAGAAAAAGCTCAAGAAAAAACGAAAAGAAAAGGAAAAAAAAAACAAGAACAAAGAAAGAAAAGAGAGAGAGAGAGAGAGAGAGTACAATACAGAAAGGGCGAATTTACTTCGCATAAACCGGAAAGGGGTTATGAGTGCCATGTGTTGTTGATTGTTTAAGTCCCGTTTGGTGAACGTATTATATTTGTATTATATTTAGAGGAAAAATATTAAATGTAATAAATATGTGATGTGATGAATAAAAATAGAGAGAAAAAAAAGGAAAGAGAGAGAATATATGATGTAATTAATAAAAGTAATAGAAAAAGTGAAATAATAAATAGTGATTGTATTGGATTTAAAATGTGATGTGATTGGTATTTTATGTAATGTTTTTGTATTTGAGGAAAAATTACATTGCATTTAAATACGATATAAAAAAAACGTATACCAAACATGTACTTAATATGAAAAAAGTGTATTTTAATAATTATATTGTTATTTTAATTATATTGATAATTTAATAAATATTATAAAGGAAATTACACCATTTCTTTTCATACAATCTAATAATAAATAAGTAAACATTAAAATGAAATTAATGATTTTTTTTCTATTTCTTTACTTATTTATTCAATTTCATTATCTTTCTTTTATAATTTTTTTTACAATTCCATAAATGCAACAAAATGTCAAACTAATGAAAAAAAAAATTACAGATATAATTTAATGAAAATAACATATCTTATTCTATCTATAAAATCCTTACCCTCAATTCAAAATAATAATAATAATAATAATAATAATAATAATAAAAAGAGAAAGTAACTGGTTGGAAAGTAAGCAAGAATGTTAATTGTTGATCATTACCACCCCGCGTTCCCACCACTCTAAACATTCTTTCTCTTCTCCTATATAAGGGGCTATCAGGCCAAATCCACTCACACATAAAAGATCAAGCACCATACCAAAACAACAGCTATGACTGTCCGAGTCTTCAGTTTGGCCACTTGGGCACTTTTTGCCCTGGTCTTGGTGGTCGAACCTCGTGGCGTGTACAGCTTTGGCCGCGGCTGGTTTGGTCCAAGAAAAGCCGTTGTTGCTCCACCGGTGTCCGGCATATGCGCTGCTTCCGTTCTTCCCTATGGCTACAAATGCCAAGAGATTGATGTAAGAGTATCGGCTTACGATAACAAATCTTATATCTATGTATATATATGTATGTATGTATGTATACTCTTGTATTTTAAGTATATAAAATGTTTGCGTGTTTTTTGTTGGTTAGGTGACAACCCAAGATGGTTACATTCTGAATATGCAAAGAATTATATCGGAAGGTCGAAATAGTGGCCGAGGTAGATCAAGCACTACCGGTGGGCAGGAGAAGCAGCCTGTCTTGATCCAACATGGAGTCCTTGTGGTAAGCTCTATGTATATTTCCAAAACATGATATTCATTTTGTTTTTAATGCTTGTTACGTTGCGTTATTGTTGTTGTTCATGTTATAATCCTTATGTTTGATGCGTAAACATGATTGTACCCATGTTTGACAATGTGGTAAAAAGGCTGTGTTCGTAACCGCGTCTGTTGCATATCTTGGCGATAAACGTGGCTTTTTGAAGCCTCATAATTGTGGCACCACTAGATCTTTTCAGCCAATATTATTCTAGTCAAAAGTAAGGACTCCACACTGACATAGTGATCATTAACATGTATAATGGCGTGTTTAGAGAATATTTTGGTACTACTAATATCAATTTTATATAAAATGTAAAATTTTATATTCAAATACAATCAATTTCAACTGTGTTACGAAAATAATTACTATTTAAAAGTTTTTTAAAATAATCATATTAATTTTTCAATCCTAACTATTTATCTCTACTTTTACCAATCACATCAACTTTTCAACTCTAAAATACTTTTCATCCAAACACATATTTTATTCAAATACAAAATAAATACTTTTTAACCAAATATAATACTAAAAAAAAAATTATATTCAAATATAATTAAAACACAATATGTTTATGAAATGCCCTTAAGTATAACGTTAATCTCCTTTTAAAAAAAAAAAAGTGCAACGTTATAGTGTACTAACTTATTTAAAAATGTTTTAAGTGTACTAGTGTTAGATCAAGTGGTTAGAGTAGTTGACCACTTGACTTGACCTAAAGTTGTCGAAAAAGCCAACAATAACACTTCACTTTTATTTTTTTTTCCTTTAAATTTTTTGCCGGAGAAGTAAATGCTTGATTTACGCCACTTTGATATGGCTGTGCAGGCATATGTAAGCAAATATAAAATATATAGTACAATATTTAGCAAATGTAAAATGTTTTATATTGTAAATTCTCCGAGCCGTTACACCCCAAAAGTAGATCGACAATCTTAGCTATATTATTGCATAACTATATTTTTATTGGCTAGGAAATAACATTGAGTAATTTATTTGTATGAAAACTATAATTTATCTTGCTTTTTTTTTTAATGGAGATTTAATTATCTTGTTTTAGGCGAACATAATTATCCAATATCGCTACATTAATCCACCGACAATAAAAATATATATATACATATAAAGTAATTTTTTGTGGTGCAAAATCATTGGAAAAAATATATATATATTATTAACAAAGAATGGAGGTAATAAACTTCTTCAGTTAAAATGGATGTAACACAGATGCCAGATTGTTGCTAATTGCCCCATGAGAAGCTTTTCTAGTTTTCCAGATTGTTGAATTTGTTTCCCAAGAGACTTTTCGAAATGAGAAAAGGATGATATTTAAATTTCCACGGCAATTGTTAGATAAAATTTCACCATTTTTTAACACTCTTTAGAAAAGGCAAAAGGGTTAATATCAGAGACTCTGATAAGCCTGAAGGTTGAACAGTTTTCCCATCTCAGGCATAATTCCATAGGTCCCAGTTGCACCCAATTCTGCTCTTTCTTGTCTCTTAATTGCCTAGCTAAAACGTATATATTATTTACGATAAAAAGAATAATAGTAACAAAAAAAAAAAAAAAAAACTAAATTTCATTCTCTCACATGGTGATTACATAATTAACGATTAAAAATGGTATACACATATTTTGATATATGTATAACTTAGGAACGGAGGATTTCTCACATTGAAAAGAAAAGCTTACTTTTATCTTGTGCATGTGGGTACAGGATGGAATGACATGGCTTTTAAATTCACCAGAAGAAAATCTGCCAATGATTTTAGCTGATAATGGGTTTGATGTGTGGATTGCCAACACCAGAGGAACCAGGTTTAGCCGCAGACACAAAACAATGGACCCCAGCAGACCGGTTCTTCCACTTTCCCCCATTTCCTTATTAGTAGTCGACGGTGCTTAATATCAACACTATTTTGTAATGTTGTTCGACTACAATTAAGTAACATTTGAAAAAAAAAAAAAAAAAAGTGTTTCTTTTGTGGCAAAAATTTTAAGAGTGACAAAAGATAACGGCAAATTAATTAGCTAAAAAGTAGTAAATGGATTGTGAATGGTACATATGACAGAGGTTTTGGAACTGGTCGTGGGATGAACTTGTGACCTTTGATCTACCAGCCGTTTTCGACTTCGTGTATAAACAAACAGGGCAGAAGATTCATTATGTGGGCCATTCCATGGTTAGTACTAATTAGTAAACAACACTATAAGTACTTTCTGAAGGCTTAGTATACAGTTGATTAATAGTCAGTTCCTAAATAGTTTATTTATTTATTCTTAAAATGCAAAACACATGTTTAAATTGTCAGGGGACGTTGATAGCTTTGGCATCCTTCTCAGAAGGGAGGCTGGTGGACCAGCTGAAATCGGCTGCCTTGTTGAGCCCAATTGCTTATTTGAGCCACATGAACACTGCTCTTGGTGTTGCTGCTGCCAAAGCCTTCGTTGGAGAGGTATGTTCGACATTATAGTACTTGGAACCTCAACTCACGTGACGCTGAATTATTATTTTTCAATTAAATAGCTATTAATTAATAAAAAAATGACAAATCACGTACCGTTACTTTGGATTTGGATCCTTTATATTATTCTTAAAGCATCTGGTTTTGCCCACAGATCACCACATTATTTGGTCTTGCGGAGTTCAACCCAAAAGGGTAAGACAAATAATTACTAAAAGGAACCCCACATAGTATTTCTTTTTAAAGCTTTTTAAGCACTGTCTTAGCACTGGGATTTATACTAATCCACGAGGTTAATTAATGATTAATTACAGGGTGCCTGTGGCTAACTTTCTCAAGGCCCTCTGTGCTTATCCAGGAGTTGACTGCTATGACTTACTTACTGCAGTTACTGGTACCAAATACTTGTATCTTTAGTTGAGCAATATTCTTCAGTTAGTTTATTTCATTTGAGAGAAATTCTAATGCTATATATCTTCTTTAATTAAATTGGTTCGTAAGGTCATAACTGCTGTCTCAATTCCTCAACTGTTAATCTCTTTTTGAAGAACGAGCCTCAATCAACATCGACCAAGAACATGGTACATTTAGCTCAAAGTAAGTTAGTTTTTTTAACCCAATTTCAAACCGTTTCCTGTATTAATATCACTGACAGAGTCAATCTTATACTTTAATAGAGACGCATATTAATTATTTTTCAAAATTAGATAAAACATAAAAATTTTAGTAGGAGTACTAGCAAATTTTTAGAGCTTATTAAAAAATAAATAAATAAATAAATAAATAAGATAATGTGGAGCAGACGTCTCCACTCAATCTCAAGTGGCTCTTTAACTGCTAATACTAGAAAATTCTTTCAATTGGTCTTATTGATAATTTTGTAGCCGTTCGAGAAGGGATTTTGGCAAGGTACAACTACGGGAGACCTGACTACAATGTGTTGCACTATGGGGAAGCCAGTCCTCCTGTTTATAACCTCTCAAACATCCCTCACAACCTTCCTCTCTTCATAAGCTATGGGGGCAGGGACGCGCTTTCCGATGCTCGAGACGTCGGGCTTTTGCTTGATAGTCTCAAGCACCATGATGTGGACAAGATGACTGTTCAATTCATAAAGGATTATGCTCACGCTGATTTCATAATGGGAGTGGACGCTAAGGACATTGTGTATAATGCAGTAGTGTCGTTTTTCAAGCACCAACACTGATCCTCGTCAAGCGAGGGTCGGTTTACGAGTCAAGAAATCAAGTCACTAAAAGATTAAGATGTTTATTATACGTTAATTAAGCCATTACTAAGCTGCAAGCATAAGCACTCCATGTTGTTAATGAGACATCTATAATATTTATTCTGAAATTTTGAACTTTAGTTGCTCTGCCTTCGCAAGGATAATTGTCACGATTCTTTTATCAACTAGTTGAGGGGAAAAAAGGCGTCATAAAAGGGGACAAGAAATACAAGTATAAGACTTTCGTTTTGCCAAGTTCATGTCGTTTTTATAGATATTCAAATTTCTAATCGTTCTTAGTTTTTGATGTCGTTTTCAATTTGTTGTCGTTTCATGTTAGTCCCGTTTGTATTTTGTTGTCGTTTTATATCATTGTCGTTTTAATTCTAAATTGGTCCTGGATTGATGTCGTTTTCCATTTAGCAATTACTTTTTGTCGTTTTCAGGTAGTGGTGGTTTCTATGTTTAGGTTGTTTTGGGATTGTTATTGCAGTTGAATGCAAAGGTCAAAAGAACTAATTTTTACCAAAAACAAAAAAAATTGATCTTGGTAGAAGTTACAAAGACAGTATCAGTTTTTGATCGTGTAGATGTGTTTTCTTCTTTGTTTCCACGATCTCCTGTTCAATATGACTTTTCATTCTGATGGGATATTCTTAATTCCCTCAGGGTTTTTTTTTTTTTTCCTACAGTATTTTTGTTTGAAAGATTAAAACAGAAGGCTAATTCACAGTTGGGTAGCCTAATGAGATAATCTCTTTTTTTTTTTTTTTGGAGAAATGAGATAATATTTCTTACATGTTGCTTCGTAATTTAATTTGTCTCTTTGACTCAGCCGTCAAATGTGGCTCAACTAAATAAATGAATACTTTTTTTTTTAATAACAGAGAGAGAGAGAGAGAGAGAGAGAGGGTTGTTGTGTTCATCACCAAAGTTGGGAGTAAATATAGTTGGGAAAGGGGATTAGTAATGGGACCTGAGGCGGAGATGGGGACAAGTTGTTGTCCCTGAGTCATGATCGAGGTGAACGGGGAATATTGTTGACATGTTTGGAAAACGTTTTTTAGTATTAGGAAAGCCAATTTTATATTTAATGTAAAGTTTTGCATTCAAACACAATCCATTAACAGTGTTACGAAAACAATCACTATTCAAAAGTTTTTTAAAACAATCACATCAACATTTTAACTATAACTTTTTATCTCTACTTTTATCAATCACATTAACTTTTTAATTCTAATATACTTTTCAACCAAACACACATTTTATTCAAATACAAAACAAATACTTTTCAACCAAATACAACATTCAAAAAACGAATTGTATTCAAACGTAATATGTTTACCAGAGTATACGTATTTTAAAAGATTTTTTTATTTCTTCATGTATATTTTTAAATTAATCACAATCTCTAATATTGTTTTTCATACTCATTTTTGTTGGAATTTGGTTTCTTATATAAGAACATTATATTCAAATGGAATTTAGGATAAAGTTCAGCTTATATTTTATTTCTAATTTGTTGAAAATTTTGTCGATTATGAATATTATGATGGGAATTGGGGTGGAAGGTGGAACTGAGAAAGACACTTCTAATGAAGTTCCTCAATCCCATCACCCTCTCTCCTTCGATAGGGATGGAGATTGTTTGAAAGACCCGATAGAAATAAGGAAGTATCCCATGCGCTTTCTGTTGCCATCTCTATATACAATTAAAGGAAAGCATTTATTTTCCTAATATTATGAAACCATTTTGAAACTATTTTTTTGTTTTTCATTTTTTAATGATATAATCTCAACAAAATAACAAACCACGTAACGTGAACAGGTGAATGATTTGCAAATCTCGCCAACCATAAAACAAGAGGACTGATGATTTGCAAGTCTTGCCAACCAAACTTTTAGTACACCATATGGGATATTTAATTAACCTTTTTTTTAATGTTGAGAATTGGCGTGTATCTTATAGCTCTACAGGTATATGACATTAATAAGATATAAAACATTATCAAACTATGGCTCCATTTAGTAAACACATTGTATTTGCATTACGTTTGAATGCAGTGCATTGAATATAATTTACATTTAGAAAAAAAGTATTTGCATTATATTTGAATGCAATGTGTGTTTGGATAAAAAGTATTTGAATTATATTTAAATAATGAATATATGATGTGATGTGTAAAAGTTAGAGAGAGAGAGAGAGAGAATATATGATGTGATTTATAAAAGTAATAGAAAAAATAAAATAATAAATAGTATTTGTATTAGATTTAAAATATGATGTGATTGGTATTGAATAGAATACTTTTATATTTGGGTGAAATTCACATTGCATTTGAATGTAATGTGAATGCAATGTTATTATCAAATAGGAGGTATATATGATGGCTTTGCTGGCAAGATGAGAGAAATTAAAAAAAAGAGATTGTATGTGTATGTATATAAATTGGGGATACGAGGTCAAGGTGTATGTTACATATGGACTCCTAAACCATTTCATAATATTAATCTTGGAAGCAAAGAGAACTAGCTGTCCAATGGTTATGGCATTTCTATATAAATAAAAAATAAAAATAAAAATATGAGCTTCCTGGCAAAAGTCGTTAAGAAAAACATGAAAACTAGTCTTGTTACATATCTTTGTTTGAACTCCAAGTTTCCACGACCTTTAACTAACTGCCTTTTGCTTCTCGGACAATCCAAATCGTGTGAAACCTATTTCTTTTGAACTTCACAAACTTCATCCCTCTATTCATAGCTAATTACAAGAAACCCAAGCTAGGGTACTACTAAATTTTCCATTCCTGTGGCAATATGGTAAAATAAGATGGCAATGAGTTGTTAGCATTTATGACTATGCTTCCAAATCCTATTATTTAAAATGGAAGCTAACATAAACAATGTAGCACCATAAATAGGCTGCATCTAAAAATAGTTGTAGTTACAAGAATACAAGGTAAAGGATCAAACTAACCTGAAAAGAAAGAGAGATTTTAAGGAAGAAATTAAAGATGGGGCCTAAGAACACATTCTTCTTGGTATTAGTTTTTGTAGCTTTGATCACAAAGCAAGTTCAATCAGCACAATATGATGTTGGAGGAAGCCAAGGTTGGGAGCCATCCACTGACTATGATTCATGGGTTTCTGATAAAACATTCAAGGTTGGAGATCAACTTGGTATGTTCCTTTTGTTACTTGGTTAATCAAATTATCAAATTATATCAGATTGTACGTGTTCTTTTTTCGTTATTCTTATATATGCCTCTAATCTTCAAAAACTCCCACTTCACTACTTCAAACTCTTACTACTTAACCTCTTCTATTAGATTTCTCATTAAAACTAACAAATTATACCTAAATAGAATGGCACTATATAGATTCATCGGCAATATGATCTCACAATAAAAGCAAATATTAATCACTATTAAAGAAGGATAAACTCAAATTTTAACCAAAAATGAAGGATTCATATTGTAGATGACGTTGTTTGCAGTGCTTTGAGGTCGGGTTCAATGGTTTTTGATATTCCTGTGCTCAATACTTTCCATTAAACTTCTCCTATTCGTACCTTTAGTCATTAACGAAAATGAGACTTCTTCCATACTTACAATATTAAATGGGAGTTTTTATAATTCAGAAGATAGAGTGATAATTGGCGTAAGTTTGAAGGGCACGCATGGGAATACCCTTTTAAAATAAAATAGAAAAATTATGATCCTCATAACATGTATCATTCTGGCCTCTGGGCAGTTTTCAAGTATTCAGCGCTACACAGCGTAGTCGAATTGGCTAACGAGAACGCCTACAAGAACTGTGACATTAGCAGTGCACTAGACTCGAAGAGCAGTGGTAATGATGTGGTGAAACTGAACAAGCCCGGAACTAGATACTTTGCTTGTGGAACCTCAGGCCATTGCCAAGGAGGAATGAAGGTAAAGATCACAACAGTCACCGGAAGCGCACCTTCTTCTCCAGCGTCGCCTTCGTCTTCTTCTTCGTCTTCTCCAACTACAAAGTCTCACGCTTCCGCGGCTTCTACTACTTCCCATTCTTTTGGTGCAATTTTTGTTCTGGTGGCTGCATTTTTGGCTACCCTATCGCTTCTTTGAAGCACTCACTGGGGCTTGATTTCTTGTTGCCTTCAATATCACGTATCTCAGCTGTTTTTGAGTAAATTGTAGAGGGTGTGTAATTTGTTGAGACTATGAGGTTGAGTATTCATTATTTGAATATGTTGTTAAAAAGGGAGATTTTAATAAAGTTGCTGCGTTTATTTATGGCCTAATCTTTTGTAAAACTGCCATGCCAACCCTTCGATTTTTATCATGCAAGAGCAAGTGGTGGAAATTTTTTTTTTTTTTTTTTTCATTTTATGTTTGAAATGCATAATATAATATGGACATCCTCTACATCAGGCTAGCTAAGTTATTGTGATTACATAAACCTAAAAAAAAAATGTTTAATGAGTGAATCTTCGCCTTTGCGAGAGCGTTAGAATAGCCTGATCAATTAATCCTTTTTGTAATCCCTTTACAAAGGTGTTACATTCACGAACAATAAAAATAATAGTAGTTAAGTAACTTCTAAGGACAGACCGGAGGGTAACATGATGAACAACAAGATGGCGAAGCTAATATATATGGGTGTGTAAAATATATATGTATTATGAAAGAAACACAGTTAAAATATCTAATAAATTTAAAACAAAAGGGTATCTAAATATGGGAAAAGATGTATTTTTTAAAAATGACAATAAACGACATGACGTTTGTATGTGGTTATTTATAACTGACATGTCGTGCAAATGGAAGGGAATTACATCCACTGATTGCGGTGGCGTAGGAATTATGGCTCTTTTACTTTATAATTTATAAGTTAAATATAAAATAAAATAAAATTTTTAAATTTAAATTGATTAATTTAATTATAATTTTTATTAATTAAAAAATAAAATAAAATTAATCTTAAAAATTTGTGTTCCGACCTAATTATTAAACGAGACCTTAATTAGAGATCGAATATTGCTTTGCATTTTTTTTTGGGTCACACACACCCTGTATTTATATGTACTTTTTTAGTTTTTTTCCTGAAATAATTCGGTGCATTTACTTTTATTTTATAAGAGAGCTTATTTTATTTTTATACCCTTCTTTTATTTTGTTTTTCCTTTGATAAATAGCTTCATATACAAATCTCCACTACTTTTATTTTAATCCATTCCTAATAAGTAAAACGTTGTTTAACTATTTCTTTCTCTCGCATCCTTCATTAATTTATTTCTTTCTCTTGAAAGTGGGAATTCAAGTTGTACATTTAATAATAAAATCAGATATAAAATTACTATTATTTCATACTTATAATCCCCCCATTATTCTCTTTCTGACTCGTCTATGAATTGCGTTGTTGAATTAGTAAACAAATGATTGAACTTTTATCTAATCAGTAAACGGGTAGTTACACTTTTTTTTTTTTTTTTTAAATTTTGAAATGGCCTTTTTGTTGAGTCCAACGCCTTGCTGTTCGTAGGCTGCTTTGTTAAATCATGTTCTGTAGTTCTGTGATAATTTTATGTGTTGTTTGTGTTGGGAGCTGCAACTTATAATTTTGGGTTTTTAGTTATACGCCTCATTTAGCAGCTTGTTCCCCGAAGGATATTTGGTTGCGGTTCCGTATTCACGTTATATTCAAATACAATATAATTATTATCTAAACACAAAAGTTTTGGATTCAAATACAATATTTTTTAATAATACATCAAATATATTTACTATTATAAAATATTTTAAAAATAAATTTTTTTTTTCATTCACATCATATTCTCTCTTTATTTCACTTTTTCTATTTACTTTTACCAATCACATCAACTTTTCAATTTTAAAATACAATTCAAATATTTTTTCATCCAAATATAAAATGCATTTAATGTATTACATTCAAATACAATACAAACGTAATATATTTATCAAACACCTAATTTCCTTTTAAAGCTGGTATCATTGGAGACCTATATGAATATTTTATGCTTGGAGTGCCAGAAACAAAGCACTAGCTCTCCTCTTTGTTGTAGATTTAGCTTTATTATCCTCCTTTTCAGTCAATATCATAATAGAAAGTTTTCGATTTAAAGTCCCCTTATGCCTATAAAGAAAATGTAAGTAACACATTTAAATTTATATGCGGTTTATGTGATTTAGACATCAAAAGATTGTCTGAGTTTATCCATTAAACGTGTTTAAGTTCGTAAAGAATTCCTCAAAATAAAATTGTGAGAATAACCCTTTTGATATACATATTTAAGATTTTTCCTCATGATTCAAATTTTGCTTTAAATAAAACCACATTTTATTTCACATTATAGGGGCAAAAATCTAAATTATGAGACAATATTTAAGAGATGTACTCTTTTTTAGACATTTGTTTTTTAAATTCCAAGTAAAAACCTAAGCAAGTAATGTTCAGAGTGAATATTTCCACTTAAGATCTTGGATGATAGCTAAGAGATTTGAATATGCCACTTTCAATCAGTCGTAATCAAATGTGTTTATATATATTTATTAAAAAAGGAATATAAATTTAAGGAAGTAGTTTAAAAGGCACATATTCTACTTTCAAAAAAATAAAAAAATAAAAAAAGCACATACTCTTTAATTTGTTCAACGGGTATTATCCCCTCCCTACTACCTACTTGCTTTTATTCATTTATTCATTATTATTATTATTTAAAAAGAAATTAATTCTATGCATTTCTGAACTTGTTTTGTGTAGTGATTATAGATATAACTTAACGATAATATCAAATCTAATGATAAATATATCAATGTCAATGGGATTGTCAAAATTTTGATTTACAGATAATATCCACATTTCCATCAATATTATTATTATGGATTTAGTTTTATTATTCTCATTTTCAGTTGATATCGTACTAGAAAGTTTTCGGTTTAAAGTCCCCTGTGTGCTTAAGGAAAATGCAAGTAACACATTTAAATTTACAGGTGGTTTATGTAACTTGGACATCAAAAGAGTGTCTGAGTTTATCCGTTAAATATGTTTAAATTCATAAAGATGCACATATTTAAGATTTTTCCTCACAATTCAAATTTTGCTTTAAATAAAACCACATTTTATTTCACATTATAGGGGTAAAAATCTAAATTATGAGATACATTTTTCAAAAAAAAAAATCCCAAGTAAAAACCTAGCAAAGTAATGTTTAGAGTGAATATTTCCACTTAAGATATTGGATGATATCTAAAAAGATTTGAATGTGCCACTTTCAATCAATCGTAATCAAATGTGTGTGTGTATATATATATATATATTTATTAAAAAAAGGAATAGTAGTTTAAAAGGCACATATTCTTTAATTTGTTCAACGGGGTATTATCCCCTCCCTAGTCCCTAATCTCTTTTATTCATTTATTCGTAATTATTATTATTTAAAAAGAAACTAATTCTATGTGTCTGAATTTGTTTTGTACAGTGATTATAAGTATAGTTTAGCAGTGATATCAAATCTAATATAAATATATCAATGTCAATGGGATTGTCAAAATTTTGATTTACAGATAATATCGATGCAAATGTCGATATTGACAAATATTTGGGAAAAAATAGATATTCAAAAAAAAAACTTATAATTTTTTGATAAAACTTTACAAAATGTAAAAACAATTAATATTGCTTAATATGAACTAAATTTATAACAAAAACAACAACAAATTTTTTTATTAAATATGAGAGATATCCTATAGTGCAATAGGAAATCATTATAACTATGCACAGATTGTAATATCAATATGATATTTCGTACTCGTTAAACATTATAAATATAATACAATAATGTAATTTATTATATAAAAAGTAAATATTAAACCTAAGTGAGTACATATTAGTTTTGAGTCTCTTTAATACTAAAGAAAGTTTCTACTAGGTTGAAAAATATTAAGTAGTTATTGATTTTAATGTAAACAACATATTTGTTAAGATATTGCTCTTTAATAATTTTAAAGATAATTGTTAATGCGCCACATGTATGTATTTTGATTGTTTTCAAGCTGTAAACCTATAAATTTTTATCAAACTTGATGAGTAATGTGGATGGATATGCAACTACATCTTGTTATCAATTTATAGTGGAGGATATACCAATATATCGAAGAAACCGTAAAGATTTTGTATTTTTAAATTAGATCCCATTTGAAAACCATAAGTGGTATTATAACCGTATGAATTTTATTTGGTTTTTAAACTTATAGAAATCCAAACTCAAAACAATAAAATCCTAATCAGTTTGATTCATTTGAGTCACATTATATCTTTTTATATATTGTTTCTAATTGTCTTAATATTCATCTGCTGTCCTATAACTGTGATTTTCATCTTGTGTCTAACACGTAAAATCTTTTTCTCTAATGAATAAACATCTTCTTAACTCATAGTTCCCATCATCATTTCACCCTACTAGGTTTTGTAGTTATGATTCTTTTATTATTGTGGGTCGAAGAATATTGTCACATTTTATTTTATTGACATTTACCCAAAAAAAAAAAGAGTGAAATGTGTATCAAAATTGGAAATTTTGCCAAAAAAAAAAAGAAAAGAAAAGAAAATAATTTCTTAGGTTTTTGGACATTTTATATAAATATTAAAAAATATTTTGTATTTTCATAAATATTCTTGGACATTACAAATATTTTTAAATATTATAGTTATTTAACAAATATTCTAAAATTTTTTTTTCTTTTTATTACCTATATCAAAATTTTAAAATATAAATAATATCATAAAAATATCGATAACATTATAAATATTTAAATATATGATGCTATCTTCTTCTATCTAAAAATATTATTTATTTACTTTTTAAATTTCAATCTTATTTAATAAGATGTCAGGTTTGAGCATATTCCATCGTACGCCAATTACTTGCCTAGCATGTAAGGGTGAGTTTGGTTGGAAGGAATGGAATAGAATGGAATCGAGATTCTGATGTTTGATTGACTGGAATACAAGGAATGACCATTCTTTTGGAATGACTTTTCCACCAATTTGGTGGAATCGTCATTCTATCTATAAATGGGAGGAATGACCATTCCAACCTATATTATTTTATCTAATTAAAAGTTAATAAAATATATTTCATTGTATTTATAAAATCACAACCAAACAATTGAATCATCTTTTCTTTCCATTCCCATTTTCATTTCATGTCATTACCTTTAATCAAACTCACCCTAAGTTCAGCAGGGAAGAGAGAGAGAGAGAACCTAACACCTATATAGAACGTAGAAAGACCGTTTTTCTTTTCTCCTCAATAAGAATAAAAAAAAAATGGAATAAAAGAAGTGGGGAATAAATAAATAAATAAAATAAAACAAAATAAAAGTCGCGTGACATATGGGGATCGTCCAACAAAACGCACGGTCCTAAGATGCCCTGCCCTGAACTTGTGTTCTTTTCCTTAGAACCGGACGACGGCTCACTTCTTCTTCCTTTGCAAAACACCAGACTATAAATTAACCCAAAAAGAAAAACATGCCGGAAGAGACGAAAGCCATTGATTACGTCATGGAGGCGGCGTCTGGGCCCCACTTCTCGGGCCTCCGCCTCGACGGCCTCCTCTCCTCTCCGCCCTCCTCCCCCGCCCACCGCTCTTCCTCCTCCCCTTCCTCCGCCTTCACCGACTCCAATGCTCCAAGGCAGCCCTTCGTTATCGGTAATTTCACCATTTTCATCTCTTCTTTTTCCTCTCAAATTTGTCCGCAATTCGCTTCTCCTTTCGTCCAATTTCGTTTTCCTCTTCGCGATTTGGTCGTAATTGTTGTTTTTTCACGGTGATTTTGAGCTTGAGTAGGTGTTTCGGGAGGTACTGCCTCTGGAAAGACCACGGTCTGCGATATGATCATCCAACAGCTTCACGATCACCGCGTTGTCCTCGTCAGTCAGGTGATTTTGGTTGTTTCAGCTTCTTTTTTGGCCTTTTTTCTGCTTACTTTACTGAAATTTTCTCTTTGCTGCTAGCTTGCACAATATTTTGGTTCTGAATTTGATTAGCTTTTAGTGTACGCCATTTCTTTTAGGATTCTTTTTACCGTGGTTTGACTCCTGAAGAATCCGAACGCGTCCACGAGTATAATTTTGATCATCCAGGTAATAATCATTTCTATTTTATAATGTGGATTCTGTTGTTAAATCAAAATTTTCTGTTTTGGTAGGTTTTGTTTAAATTTTACGAATTTTTTATGGTACATATGATTTTTATTCAAATTATCTGGATTAGTGAATCAAACAGTAAAAAGTGTACTTTTTGCTGGTTTTTCTGTTTGGAACATTTTGCGCGCATATTGGTTATTATATAGTTTTTTTTTTTTGGTTTGGTAGATGCTTTCGACACCGAACAACTTCTAGACTGTATTATGAAGCTCAAAAGCGGGCAATCTGTTCATGTTCCTATCTATGATTTTAAGGAACACCGCCGCTCTTCAGATAGTTTTCGGCAGGTACTCTGCTTTTCTTTTGATCCATGGAAAATTTTTTTTTCCCTTTAAGTAATAGCACATTTTTGCTCATTTCTTTCCAGGTTAATGCTTCTGATGTTATCATATTGGAGGGAATTCTGGTTTTCCATGACCAACGCGTCCGCAATCTGATGAACATGAAGATTTTTGTTGATACAGGTTTTAATTCCTTCTCTCTGTTTACTTACCATTCAATTTGTATTGCCTTAACTAGCGGTTTTTGCTTCTTTTTGCTTTTATCATTGCTATTCTGCTTCCCTTGGCATTGCTGTCACGATCTTGCTGTTGTCTTGACATTTCTCCCCAATTTTTATGTAATTGATTGAGTAGTCTCTCTTTAATTGATTACTTATTGATTATGACATTTGGATATTGTGGAGTATATAAGGAAAGAAATTAAAAATGTAACATATGGTATTCATATTGATGTAATCTGTACAACATATAAAGGGATTCTCTGTCCTACTGCTTGCCTGCGACATGCTCTACAAAATGTTTCACTGTTGGATTTTTGGTATTTATGTTAATAGATGCTGATGTAAGGCTTGCTCGTAGAATAAGGCGAGACACGGTTGAGAGGGGTAGGGACGTAAACTCTGTCCTTGAACAGGTAATCCACTTTACATGATTTGTATATTTCATTTTTTGAGTGCGAATGGCTAAAATCTTCGAGGAGTTTTGAATGAGATACCCTGTCCAGGGTGGTTGTGATTATCTTTTTTTAAGAATAGGATTTATCTTACAGAATTTTGCATTATAGACAAATGCAATAGTTTACTAGAGAGATGTCCTGACATCTTATAATTAGTAGGTTTTTGTGTGGATTATCTGGATGGTTCGTCGGGGACTGCATATTGAGCCAGAAGTTTCAAAGCCTACCAGCAACTGGCTCGCAGTTCACCACATAAGAGGAAAAAAAAAAGCTTATGTAGATTCGAGTAAGAAAGAGTGCTACAGTCGTATGGCCTTGTCATCCTGCATCTTCTAACAACATTGTTTTATTTATTATGCAGTATGCTAAGTTTGTCAAGCCTGCTTTTGATGATTTTGTTCTCCCATCCAAGAAGTATGCCGATGTGATCATTCCCCGTGGAGGTGATAATCATGTTGCTATTGATTTAATCGTGCAACATATACACACTAAGCTTGGCCAACATGACCTTTGCAAGATATATCCCAATGTTTATGTTATTCAATCGACATTTCAGGTAGGTCTTCTGTTTTGTAATTTAGTATGATAAAATCATTCCTTATCTTCTTTCATCATGGAGAATAAAAAATCTTTGCATGTGACAATGCAGAGCTGAAAAGGAGTAATGCATCTTTATTTCTATTTCTAGGTTGTTTATCTGACAGAACTATCATCTTCCTCCCCTTGAAATCTGCAATTTAACAATTACAGAATTTAGCTGCTGATTTTGGAGCAATATAATGCTGCAAGTTCCATATGAATTGTAGAAGACTTGAAACTCTTTTGAAAATTCTATCATTGTTCTACGTTGTTGAACTTGTAGCATTAAATTTGTCCCACACACTCTGCCATCTGATATGCTGTAGGCATGCACATTTAGCTGTTAATGATTCCATAATTGGATTGTCTGATGCAACAGATTAGAGGAATGCATACACTGATTCGAGATCGGGAAATATCAAAGCATGATTTTGTATTTTATTCAGATCGACTTATTCGTCTGGTACTTCTCTATTTAATTTGGCTTTGCTAATTATCAATTATTTAATTATTTAAACAAGTTTAATCAAGGTTTTGTTCTCAACCCTCAGGTTGTGGAGCATGGGCTTGGCCATTTGCCATTCACTGAGAAGCAAGTTGTTACTCCAACAGGTTTTCAATTGCTCGCCTTCCAATGATCCTTCCCACATTTTCTCCCCCTTAGTTTGTCCATGTTTGAAGTTCCTTATTCTTTTCTTTGGGATGATGTCTAGTTTAGTGATAAATCATCGTGGATTCACAGTACCCTTGGCCATGGTCAATGTAATTAAATGTTATTTGATCCTGTTGAAGTATAAAACTATTGTTGGTCCATATCCTAACAACTTAAGCTTTTGAGATGGATTGGTAAATTAACATGATATCAAAGCAGGAGGTCCTGAGTTTAAACCCCTGTAATTACACAATCTAACCCTTTTATTATCAATACATGTTGTGCCTTTAATATGTTTCGGGTTTCTTAAAATATTTGTGTTGGACTTTTAAAAATTAATATTTGTCCACCATTGTCTGGCTTGCACGTGAAGGGGAGTGTTGAAGTATAAAACTATTGGTAAACTAACATGATATCAGAGCAGAAGGTCCTGAGTTTAAACCCCTGCAATTACACTATCTAACCCTTTTATTATCAATATATGTTGGGCTTTTAATATGTTTTGGGCTTCTTAAAATATTTGTGTTGGACTTTTAAAAATTAATATTTGTCTACACATTTGCCCATTGTCCGGCTTGCACGTGAGGGGGAGTGTTGAAGTATAAAACCATTGTTAGCCCATATCCTAACAGCTTAAGTTTTTGGGTTGGATTGATAAACTAACAGATCTCTTTGTGCACGGGTGCTACTCGGTTGATGTGCTTTTTAACGTGAGGCATGAACTTGTATCAGGATCTCCTGCAATTTGCAATATCATCTTAAATTATCTTGTCTAGACTCAAAAAATGGGAAATATTTTGCCTGTCTTTAACATTTGTTCCTACTTATTCCAGGATCAGTGTATACTGGGGTTGACTTCTGCAAAAAATTATGTGGGGTTTCCATTGTCCGAAGGTGAGCTCTATGTCAGGTACTGATTTGTCAGTTATTGCTAACTGGCAATAAGACCTTTTTATGCTCAATACCGGTGCCTCCAAATTCCAGCATGCTATCTGCAGTTTTAATTCAGAAGTTTTTTTATTTCAGTTTTCTTTGTTGTAATTTTCATGTCTTCTTTTGTTTTCCTCAAAAGGCTCTCTTTGTTCCTTGTGTCAGTGGTGAGAGCATGGAAAATGCATTGCGTGCATGTTGCAAAGGAATAAAAATTGGGAAAATCCTAATTCACCGAGATGGAGACAATGGGAAACAGGTTAAGTTTTAAACGCTATTTTACTTTGATAGGGTGTACTGGTGCTAACTTGCCCCCTGTTATTATTATTATTATTTTTTATTTTGTATTTTTTTGGTTGACGTTTTTAGTTAACTGAAGTTACTCCAACTTAAGCAGCTTATATATGAGAAACTCCCCAAGGATATTTCAGAGCGCCATGTCTTGCTTCTAGATCCTGTTCTTGCTACAGGTAAAGTTTTTTATTTCCTTTTGGCTTATCGCTTTTTGGGTACTTTTTATACTCCGCTTTCCTTGTTTTTTTATTTTTTATTTTTTATTTTTTATTTTTTTGTTAACCATTTCTAGTATTTCTGGAATTGTCATTTCTGATTAATTTGAGTAGCAGTTAAAAGTTTTCATGCGGAATTCTTTTCTAGAAAAGAGAAATAAGAGCAAACAAGAAACTACTACTATGAGAAAAAGAGGAAACAAACAAAAGGAGATGCAAATGAATTCTTTTTGTTATTTTATTTTTTCTTAGAAAAGGATTACCGAGAGACAATATATTATCTATGTGATGCGCTTTTGCAGCATAGCTTTTTGGGCAACTTGCTCATAGAATCGAATTTTTGATTACTTACTCTAGTGTAATGCTGGGTAACTCATTTTTTCTAAAAGCCTATATTCTTGGCTAAACTATTCTTGCCTGCTACCCTGTTTCTATGTTGCTGTTTTTAACGTTGTCTTCAGGTAGGTGTCGGTTTTTGGTTTATATTGTTTTTGGATCGTTGTCTTTTCTCCAGGTGGTTTTTTGTTTTTTTTTTTTTTAAACTCTCGCTTATAAATTCATTGTGGGTGACATTGTTACTTGTGTTCTCCTGGCTAAACTATTCTTGCGGTTTTGATGATTGGAAACTCACCTCAATATTTTCCTTGTAGGTAATTCTGCTAACCATGCAATTGAGTTATTGATACAGAAAGGAGTTCCGGAACCTCACATTATATTCCTTAACTTAATTTCTGTGAGTTATTATTATTGGTTCTGATTTCAGATGCGTACTTTCGTTCTTACTCTAGATACTTGATCTCATTGTCTCATCGCGGCTCTTTCAACCTCAGGCCCCTGAAGGAATCCATTGTTGTTGCAAGCGATTCCCATCCTTAAAGATTGTTACTTCAGAGATAGATGCTTCATTGAATGAAGAATTCCGCGTGATTCCGGGGATGGGCGAGTTCGGCGACCGGTATTTTGGTACAGATGACTGATCACTGAAATGGCACAGACAGTTTTCTGATTGATCAGACAATTAATAAGTTCAGCTTATGCCTTTTTTTTTATTTATTTTAATTAATATTCATGGCATAAGTTTAGGGAATATTTACAAGGTGTCTAAATACAATAGTATCACCATGCATGAGTGTGTCAGCTATCAACTTGTAATCTGTCTTTGTGAAGAAACAGGTGTGAAGTTAAATGGTAGGATGTGATGCGTCTATTTGGAGCATGTTTCAAATTGGAAAAATCCAATTTGAATTGAAAATCTAAACTTGATTATTGTTTGAGATAGAGAAAAATGAGGTGTGAATTTCAGGAAAAAAAAAAATAGAATTTTTTATTTGAATTTGAAATGGATTGGATTTTGCCAATTCAAATAAATAAATAAATAAATCCAAACAAAGGGCATAGTCTTCATTTGGGGACGTGGAAGATATGAACGCAAATCTTAAGAACCATGCCAAATGCGAGAGACAATTTTCATCGTGTGATTTCTATCATTACCAACTTTACAAAGGGCTGATACAAAAAAAGCACTTCATTTCAATATATATATATGTGTGTGTATATATATATATATATATGGGAGCTCCCTATGCTGCATCCTTTCTTACGGTATTTATAACTTTTTTTTATGCGACTTATATAAAAATTAATTGATTTTAATATAATATATTTTGTGATAATTTTTATTACACTAATAATTTAGATAATCTATGTTAAAGAATTTTTTTAAATTATATATAAATTAGCTAGTAATTATAATATATAAACTAATGGGATGTTTTGAAAATATATTTTAGATTTTTTTTGATATTTTTTATTTCATAATTATTTTTTATTGTTTACATTTTTAGAATTTTATATTAAACTCAAATTTTAAAAACCTATAATTATATATATATATATAAATCTAAATGAGTTAATTTTAATAGAATTATATAAAATTTCAAGAAAAGCAAAATCAAATCAATATTACTTTTTTTTTTCAAATAAATTTTTAAAATTTTATATTTTTTCATTTTAAGCAGCTTTTTATCCTAAGTATGTTTTTTAAAACTCATTTGTATCTGCTCTACAAAACGTATCTCCAAAATCTCCTTTGAACGGAACATGATATGTTAAGCCTGTCGTTTCTGTTCGTCTACCGGACACTTAAATTATGCATGCAATTGACGTTCTTGGACTTTGCTGGTTTCCAACAAGCAAGTCCGCACCCTTCAGGATTGGTCCCACATAATTTACCTTTTCAAGCTCACCTCACCTACTTGGCTTTTCCCATTAAAATGAAACAAGACAAAATCAATGATATTAAAGCTCGTTGATGGGAATTGCTGTACGCTTCTTCATGACCGCCTGATAAATAAAATGAGATACAAGGTAATGTTTCCTATTGCACACAAAGAAAATCTGCATGCAGCTTCTTAACAAGATTATCAGCATTAGTTCTTCTTTCCATTAAATTTACTTCAGTAAATTCTGTGATCAAATGCTTGTGTATTGAGAGGAAAACGCCTCTCAAGTTCAAGTAAAGAAAATTTTTTATCGTACTCCAACACACTCAAGATAATAATTTAAAAAATTAACAATATAAAAAAAAAGGGGAAAAAAAACCCAGATGGCTGCTATATTTTATTGGAATTCAATAGCAGCCAGCTGATTAGGTGTAACTCTAAGCCTGCGATTCTGTTCTTCTACATTTTTTCTTGTCATGCTAGCTAGCTGTTACCGTAGGCGTCTTGGCTGCCACACCAATATCACCACGTTACCTATCAATTTATAAGACGTACAATAATTAAAAGCCCTCAAGTATAACAACATGATTTTATCTTTATTGAAAAAAAATTTTTTTTTGATAGTGCCCTTATGTCCTCTCGTCCAGTTTACGTGATAGTGCCTTAATAGTACAACAATGAACATGATTATAGATTGTTGTGAAAAAATAAAAAATAAAAAAATAAACCTGCAATTACGTGCCCCGTTTACCCAACTACCCCTAGCGTCCACTCCACACGGTCGAAACTTAGAAGTCTTATATGGCTTTCAAATTAAATATCAGTACTTAATTATTTTGAGGTCATTAATGTCTGGAACACTGTTGCTTGATCATGTAGTAATGAGTAAGTTCCAGAAAAAACTTGGAAAACAAAGCATTGTCCCAGATGCACTACCAGGAAACATCCCATACGCATGCTTTCTTGCTCTTTACAAGGATGAGACACAGCAGCTTCTTTCCATTCAACTTGTTTTACTAGTGCTTATTATAAATTTGTGGGATGTTGGTTTTTGCCATGGAGATCATGTTCTTCATGATTCGGGCCGCGAAGATATTGAAAGGAAAGCTCTACTCAAATTCAGACGAGGCCTAACAGATCCTTCAGGCAGGCTCTCTTCTTGGGTTGGAAAGGATTGCTGCAAATGGAGAGGTGTAATCTGTAACAACAGAACTGGTCATGTGGGCAAGCTCAAGCTTCGCAACCCGTATTCAGACATGAACTCGGACGTTGATGAGGGAGCAATGCACGCGTTAACTGGTGAGATCAACCCGTCTTTGCTTGCTTTGAAAGATTTAAGTTACTTGGATATGAGCATGAATGACTTTGGAGGTTCAAAAATTCCATACTTCATTGGATCACTATAGAAGCTGAGGTACCTCAATTTTTCTGGTGCACCTTTTGGAGGAGCTACCCCTCCTAGTCTTGGAAACCTTTCAAAACTGAACTAACTTTCTCTTAATGATAATAATTATGCTCAATCAAATGGAAATGACTTTCAGTGGCTTTCGGGTCTTTCTTCTTTTAAGTACCTCATTGGGGGGGGAGGGGGGTGGGTTGGGACTTAACCAAGGATACAACAAATTGGCTTCAAAGTATCAACATGCTTCCTTCACTTCTAGAACTTCACTTGCAGGGTTGTAATCTTTTAGGCCTTCCTCAGAATCTGCCTTTTCTCAATTTCACTTCTCTTCTTGTGCTTGATCTCCCTAACAATGGTTTTAGCTCTAAACTTCTTCACTGGTTGTTCGATCTTAAGAGCCTAGTCCACTTTGACCTCAACTCCAACAATTTCCAAGGGATTCTTCCCCATTCAATTTCTACTCTGACTTCTCTAGAAAAGCTTGACCTGTCAGAGAATAATATTAGGGTTCATTGTCAAAAAACTTTGAAAAGATGTGCAATTTGAGGATATTGACGCTTTCTGGCAAGAATTTTGTCGGTGAAATAACCGAATTGATCAACAGTTTGTCTGGATGCTCGAAAAGTAGGCTCGAGATATTAGATTTTGGATACAATCAATTGACTGGAATTTTGCCAAACTCTTTGGCATCCCTCAAGAGCCTAAAGTGCCTTAAGCTCTGGAGCAATTTCTTCCAAGGTTCAATTCCTGACTCAATTCAGAATTTGACTTCTATAGAAGAAATTCGCTTATCAAATAATCAAATGAGGGGTCTCATTCCAAAAGGTCTTGGTCAACTTTCGAAACTGGTTGTGTTTGATGTCTCTGACAACACACGGGAAGGTGTCATAACTGAAGCCCATTTGGTGAATCTTTCAAGCTTGAAAGAGTTACTGATTGCCAACAAGCAGTTGCCAAACACTTCCTTGGTTGTCAACGTTAGTTCTGATTGGCTCCCTTTATTCAAGCTCAGAAACCTCGAGATAAGATCTTGCATTTTGGGTCCAAAGTTTACTTCGTGGCTCAAAAATCAAAATGAGCTCACCATCTTAATATTCAGTAATGTCAAGATTTCAGGCAGTATACCAGGTTGGTTTTTGAATCTTGATCTGCAGCTAGAGCAATTGGATTTCTTCCACAATCAACTGAATGGGAAAGTGCCAAACGCACTAAGGTTTTCTCAATTTTCGATTGTTGACTTGAGTTCAAACCGCATTGATGGACCCCTCCCACTTTGGTCTTCCAATGTTACATTGTTGAATCTGAGAGACAATCTGTTCTATGGCCCGATTCCTCGTGACTTTGGCCAAGTAATGCCCTTTCTGATGGACTTGGCTTCCATTCGATGGGAAATTTGACTAGTTTGACAACCTTGGTAATCTCAGATAATCAGTTATCTGATGAAATCCCCGATTTCTGGGATAACTTACCTCTCATCAATATTCTAGACATGTCAAGTAACTGTCTTTGTGGTACCATCCCAAGGTCAATTGGCTCTCTTGACTATCTGGGACTCTTGATACTCTCGAACAACAGTCTTTCAGGTCAACTTCCTCCTTCCTTGCAAAACTCCCGCGACTTGGGAATTCTTGATCTAGGCAATAATGAAATTTCTGGAAAGCTCCCAACATGGATAGGAGAAAAAATGACATCTTTGTTCATCTTACGCCTGCGGTCCAACTTCTTTAGTGGAAACATTCCTTCACAATTCTGCAGACTTTCCAATCTTCACATATTGGATCTTTCGGATAACTACATGCCAGGCCAAATTCCAGACTGCTTTGGTAATCTGAGGGGCATGAAATCCGTGCTGTCGAAAGAAGATGCGGAGAGGTACCTGGGACTAGTCTTGGAAGGATGGTCATCCAATATTCTTCTTCCATATACCTCGTACGCATGAAAGTAGTGGCGAAAGGAAGTGTTCTAGAGTACTCCTCCACTTTGTACCTTGTTAAAAGTTTGGATCTTTCAAACAACAACTTGAGCAAAGAGATACCAAAGGAGCTCACAAGCCTTATAAATTTGGGAACTCTGAATCTATCCATGAATCATTTAACAGGAAATATCCCATCATAGATTGGAAAATTGGAGCGGCTAAAAACTCTTGATCTCTCAAGAAACCAACTTTCTGGTTCGATCCCACAAGGCATGTCCTCCTTAACTGTCTTGAATCATTTGAATCTGTCTTACAATAACTTGTCAGGAGAAATCCCAACAACCAATCATTTTCAGACCCTCAATGACCCGTCTCTCTACCGAGGAAATGCTGATCTTTGTGGCAACCCTCTTCCGAACGATTGTCATGGAAGTGAAAAAAAAGCCTCATGACAGAGAAGAAATGGAGAGTGGTGATGAAGATGACAGGTTTGACAAGCTAGGCTTCTTCATCAGTGCGGTGATGGGCTTTGCTGTGGGGGTTTTGGGCAGTTTGTGGATCGTTGATCATCAAGAAGTCTTGGAGAGATGCATATTTTGGCTTTTTTGACAAGGTAAAAGATAAAATGCTTTCATATTTCAGGAGGACGTTTCTTTGTGTCCATGAAAAACGACCTTGGGATTGAAGTCACAGCATTCTCAGACATGTTTTAATGTTGCTTTTATGGTTGTAGCATTTTTAATATATGAGACGTTGTTGTACTTTTGCATTATACAGCATTGTGGCATAAATAAATCAAGCCACGAATTCAAAACAAAACCAACCAACCAAAAAAAAAAAAAAAAAAAAAAGAAAAAGAAAGAAAGAAAGAAAGAAAGAAATCAGGGCATCTACTTGTATTCTTGGATTTTCTTGTTCTTTGCATTTGAAATGCCAAGCAGGCTAAACAAACAGCATGGTATAACATTCTACATGGTACAATGTATTATTATTTGTTATTTCGAAATTATATTAAAAAAAAAAAAACTCTTTTGTAAGGTATAAAAAGAAGAAAGAGATGATCCTCGGAACCGTTCAGTTCTAATTCTCCATACTAATTCGTATTCCATAACCGAAAATTGCATAAGCCGTTGGTAGTCTGAGTTTACCAAAAATAAAATAAAATAAAAATGACAATATCAGAGGAGTGAAAAGCAAAACTTGCAACTTTCGTTATTACTTAACAGAGGAAAACGTAACGTTTTGTCAAAAAAAAAAAATAATAATAATAATAATAAGAGGAAGAAGAAAACGTAACTGCATGTCGTGTCATTCTAAATGTGAAAAGAACATTAGTCATCGGATGCAAAAAATGGTGCTAAACTGCTCATTAACAAATAAAACGATGTGTCGTTTACAACGATCTCATTTTCTTTCTTATTCCTCTGAAATAAAAAGTGGTGTGTCGTTTATAACGATCTTGGGTTATAACTTGTTTTACTAGTGCTTATGATTGTGTGGGACGTTGGTTTTTGCCGTGGAGATCATGTTCTACATGATTCGGGCTGCGAAGATATTGACAGGAAAGCGCTTCTCAAGTTCAGACATGACCTAACAGATCCTTCAGGCGGGCTCTCATCTTGGGTTGGAAAGGATTGCTGCAAATGGAGAGGTCTAATCTGCAACAACAGAACTGTAAAGTTAGCATTATGCTACATGTATTTTTTCCCTTTTTTTTTTTGTGAAATATTGTAACCATCAAGTGACTTTAATGTTATTTTTTCAAGTGATATTTGTCTAACATTTAAATAATATCGTTTAATAAGATTTTAAATAAAAAGTTATATATAACTTAATTAGTTGTTCACAAGTTTTTTAATAAAAACGTAGAAGTGTCAAATAATATTCATACGAGAAACAAGATTTTTCCTATAAAGTTATAGATAGATTGATATAGATCCCTTACCTTTTAAGAATGACAATTTGATAAATTTCAAACTAACCCCTACAAAGAGTTACATAGTCGAGGGAGTCGCTTAATAAATATTATTAAGTATTTTAGTATTGACGTCTTATAATAATATACAAGTATAAGTATGTAATGTAATTTGAAAATGGCATATTCAACCTAAGTGCTTCAAGTATATAAAAGTCATGAAAAGGGGTTATAGTGATAAATCTATTTACTATGCAACACCAAGAAGGAGCCCTAAGCCCAAGTTGATTTTAGAAAGAAAATTAGAAAAATTTAGCAGCATTTCCAAATACCTTCGGAAAAATTTAGTACTGTACTCAATTTAATTTCTCCTGACAACCTATCACTTCTTTTATTGCTTCATCGTTCATGCCGTGAATTGCATTCTAAAATGCTTGCCTTCCATATTTCAATTAGATAATGTACGTGACAACATTTCCAATCTAGACTTTTCACACCGACAAAATTAAATTCCTTGAGAAACATATCCCTACGTTTACGGGATGACTTTTTCTTCCCCCAAGCACCATTGGTCTAACCCCTGATATACCTTTGTGTCTTTGAAAAATGTTAGACTGGTCTCCATCTCAATCAGCCTTTTCCAAAGTCATTCTTAGTATTTCACACTTCCAAAACTCTTTCTGTTTACCCTTACAAATGGCCATGAATGAGTCTCCAAAAGAGATCACAAAGATATCATAACACTTGCAATCCCATTTTCATGCTCTCCGCCATAACTGAAAATGGCACAAAGCACAAGTGCTTCCATTAAATTTCTTTTATTAGTTCTCACAATTCTCTGTCGAACTTTGTCCCCAGAAAACAATAAGCTGATATCCTGCCTTGGCCATCCTGATCATGCTCAAGATCATGATCATGTCGGTTGTGTAGATATCGAGAGAAAAGCGCTTCTCGAGTTCAAACGAGGCATAATAGACCCTTCGGGCCGCCTCTCATCTTGGGACCGAGGAGAAGATTGCTGCAACTGGAGAGGTATAACCTGCAACAACACGACTGGACGTGTGGTGGAGATCAAACTTAGCAATCCTTATCCAGACGTTGAGAATGCATTAAGTGGTGAGATCAACTCTTCTTTGCTCGCGTTGAAAGATTTAAGTTACTTGGATTTGAGCATGAATGAATTTGGAGGTGCACAAATTCCATATTTCATTGGATCACTAGAGAAACTGAGGTACCTTAATCTCTCTGGCGCGTCCTTCGGTGGAGCTATTCCGCAGAGTCTCCGAAACCTCTCAAGATTGAAATCTCTTGATCTCAATATTGTCAATATTCCGCAGTCAAATGGAAGTGACCTCAACTGGCTCCCTGGTCTTTTATCTCTGGAGTACCTGAATTTGTGTGGTTGGGACCTAGCAAAGGCAGCGGAAAATTGGCTTCAAACTGTCAACAGGCTCCCTTCACTTTTGGAGCTTCACTTGTCTGGTTGTGCACTTGCTAACATTCCTCGCTCTCTTCCTTTCATCAATTTCACATCCCTTTTGGTGCTTGATCTCTCAAACAATGGCTTCAGCACCAAACTACCAGACTGGCTATTCAATCTTCGAAGTTTGACACATCTTGACCTCAGCTTCAACAATTTCCAAGTACTCCCTGAAGCAATTGTTAACTTGGATTCACTTCAGAAGCTTGACCTATCACAGAACAACATTGGAGGTCAGTTGCCAAGAAACTTGGGAAAGCTATGCAATTTGCGAAGTTTGGAGCTTTCGGCCAACAAATTTGTCGGTGAAATAACCGATTTCATCAACAGTTTTTCCAACTGCTCCAACAACTGCTTGGAGACATTGGATTTGGGATACAACGGATTCACAGGAAATCTGCCAGATTCCTTGGTATATTTTCAAAGCTTAATATCTCTTCATCTATCAAAAAACTCTTTCCAAGGTTCACTTCCAGAATCCATTGGAAACTTATCATCCATTGAAGTACTTTACTTGCCATACAATCAAATGAGTGGCAATTTTCCCAGGAGTCTGGGGCAGCTCAAAACACTGCGTGTGGTTGACATGTCTGAGAACAAGTGGGAAGGTGTCATAACTGAAGACCATTTGGTGAATCTTTCAAGCTTGGAGGAGGTAAAAATCTATAAAAATTCCCCAAATATTTCTTTGGTTTTTGACATTAATTCTAATTGGTTACCTCCATTTCAACTCACATACATTGAGATTAGATCTTGCCAATTGGGTCCTAAATTTCCACCTTGGCTTAAAAATCAAAGCCATTTAACCAGTGTGATTCTCAATAATGTCAGGATTTCAGACGCCTTACCAAACTGGTTTTGGCAACTGAATTTGACATTAAACAAACTAGACATCGCTTATAATCAAATAAGCGGCAGGGTTCCAAACTCGTTGAGATTTAACAGCCCTTCCACAGTCGACTTGAGTTCAAACCGATATGAGGGTCCTCTTCCCATTTGGTCATCAAACGTTATCAGTCTCTATTTGAGGGATAACCACTTTTCTGGTCCAATTCCTCCCAACATAGGTGAACTAATGCCCTTACTCACGGATTTAGACATCTCAAGAAACTCTCTTAGTGGAAGAATTCCCTTGTCAATTGGTAATCTTGCTACTTTGACCACTTTGGTCATCTCAAACAATCAATTAGTTGGCGAAATTCCTCATTTCTGGGACAACACACCTCTCTTGTACATAGTGGACATGTCAAACAACAGTCTTTCCGGAACTATCCCAAGATCACTGGGTTCTCTTATGTCCCTCGAGTTCTTGATACTGTCGAATAACAACCTCTCAGGTGAACTTCCTTCCTTGAAAAACTGCACCAGCATGGTTAGTCTCGATCTCGGCAATAATCAGCTTTCTAGCAATATTCCCACTTGGATAGGAGAAAGCATGGCCTCATTGATGATTTTACGCTTGCGTTCCAACTTATTCACTGGAGACATTCCTCCACAGATTTGTGGCCTTTCCAATCTTCACATACTGGACCTAGGTCACAACAGTCTATCCGGTCACATTCCCCATTGCATTGGCAATCTAAGTCGCTTGAAGTCTAGACTAACAGAGGAGGAAACAGCAAAATACGAAGGACGCCTGCAAATAGTGACCAAAGGAAGAGTACTAGAATATGACTCCACTCTATACCTTGTCAACAGTTTGGATCTCTCAGACAATAACTTGTCAGGAGAGATTCCTGTGGAGTTAACAAGCCTAACACAACTAGGCACTCTGAATTTGTCCATGAACCGTTTGACAGGCATGATACCTTCCAAGATCGGGAATTTCGAATGGCTTGAAACTCTTGATCTCTCCATGAACAAACTCTCCGGCCCACTTCCAGAAACCATGTCTTCTTTAACATTTTTGAATCATTTGAACCTCTCCTACAACAACTTGTCCGGAAGAATCCCGACCACCACTCAGTTTCAGACCCTTAATGACCCTTCCATATATGAAGGAAACACAGGTCTTTGTGGGGACCCTTTACCAAAACATTGTGTTGGCAGTGACCAGAAGCCTGAGAGTCCAGCAGAAGACGAAGACGGCGGTGCCTTGAAAAACCTAGGAGTCATCATCAGTGTGGTGATTGGATTCTTTGTGGGATTTTGGGGAGTTTGTGGAACTCTCATTGTCAACGTGTTTTGGCGGGAGGCCTATTTTGGGTTTGTGGACAAGGTTAAGAACAAAGTGATTGTGTTTTATTATTTGTCGAAGAGAAAGCTCCTTGGGATATAGCACCATCTGCAACCATGTTTACCAAATAAAGCAACCGTTTTACCGTTCTTTGTTCTTGAACTCTAGCATTTTTGTTGGCAATTAAAAAAAAAATAATGGTAGTTTCATATGTACGTATAATAAGAAATGAAAACTAGAGCTTCAATTGCAGATTTTGCACCTTTCGGTGGTTGTTCTGAGTCTTGACTGTTTTTTGACTGCAAATATGGCATGTGCGACACCTCTTTTGTTAAATACAAAATGGCGTTTACTCTTGGCGGGAAAAGCGACAACAGAAAGAAAGCGTCTTGTTGGCCGAAGTGAGGAAAAAAAAAAAAAAACAGAGGAAGATTGCCATTGGTATTGCCTTGCGTGTTTATGCTAAAAAACTACAATCAAATAAACGACATGTCTTTTAATCGAAAGACACATTTGTTCTCTTAAGCATGTGGCATGCACATATTAAACATGTTTGAGAAAATTATCTAAATGGGCAGAAATTAAAATAATAAAAGACACATGCAAAAAAAAAATAATAAAGGATGTGAAAATTAAAAAAAAAAAAGCACGAAAAAAATATCAAAAAGATAAAATAACTAAAATAAAAACAAAAGTTTCTTGAAACAGTTCCAAAGGTCAGTGTTATTATCTTATTTATGATGTAGTTATAGATAGATATATTGGTCTCATTTGCATAGATGTACTTAAATTTGTCGCATTTGACAAATCAGTACTTGATCTAAGCACAACGGTTTGTTTTCTAGCACTCAAGTTAATCAAGTTGTTGCCTAAAAGACACAGGAACCACTTGTAGACAGAATCGATTAATGTGGCGGATTTTAAAGACTCTAGATTTCCCCCCCTCAATATACTTAAATGCTTATGGTGTTGATGCACTCTCTTATTTGTGCATTAAGGTTTTTTTTTTTTTTACCTCGTTGTGAGAATGAAAGAATTTTTCGAAGTTTCCAAACTCAAAAACTTGAGTGTTTTATTTATTTTTTTGAATAAATAAAAGTGGTAGATTTTGTAAATAAAGTTATTTTTACAAATGATTAATGAATTATGCTCATGGTTTCAAGTTAGTTCTAATTTTTAATTTTATATATTATATTACTTTAAACTTTTATATAATTACAAAAATATCCCTATTTTAATATTCTGTCAAATATTGAACGGGAACATAAACATGTTCAGGTTATATGAGTTTTAATTAAGATTAAAATCGTAATTAAATATTTTTGGAGGAAAATTGTATCTTCAAAATAGCCCTACAATGCTATATATTTGATTGAATTACAATTTGCAGTATATATATTTGATTAATGTATAATTTTCTTCCAAAAATATTTCTGATTCGGATACAATATCCTTTCAAAAAAAATTTATATGATTTTATCTATAAATAAAGTTTATAAGAATATTAACAAAGACAGATAATGGAATAATAAAAACTGGAGGGTGTGTTAAGTAAAATAAAAAATCAAGGGGCCAACGGCTATATGATTTAGGGATTATTTATATGCATACTTGGCATTGAAAACTAGAGCTTCCATTTCAAAAAAAAAAGCAAAAAAGCCTAGAGCTTCAATTGCAGATTTTGCCCCTTTGGATTACAGAGGTTGTTTTGAGTCTTGACAGCGGTGCGCTTTATAGCCTTGATGTTTGTGTACAATACACATGATATTTATCGTGTCGTTTACTCTTGGAAGGAAAAACGACAACAGAAAGAAAGCGTCTTTTTGGCTACAGTAAAAAACGATTGATCACAAACTGAGCCTATCCTGAAAAAGAAATGAATGGCATTGGCATGCATGTTTATGCCAAAAAAAATAAAAAACTATAATCAATAATTAAAAGAATTGTTGGTCTCTTTTGATTAATGATTTTTTGGTTTATTTGCATGGATGTCTCTGAATTTGTCCCGTTTGGTAAATCAGTTTTGTTGAAATCTTGATAATTAACTCCTTTAAACTTTAGATTTAGTTGCATTTTGTTTCAATTGAAAACGAGATTGAAATTTTAATGGTTTTCTAACATGTGACCTTATATTGAGGGTATTATAAGATTTTTTTTTTTTCTAAATTGAATCCTACTTGAATAAAATTATCTCATATGAATCCAAGGACAATTGAGGGAGTTATGTTCTCATAGGGTGGTAATTTGAGCAAAAAAAAAAGATCAATATCACTTTTAGGAGATGTTTGATAAGTGTATTGTATTTAAATGCAATACATTGAATGTAATTTATATTTAGATGAAAAATATTTGTATTATATTCAAATATAATATGTGTTTAGATAAAAAAATATTTAAATTATATTTAAATAATGAATATATGATATGATAGGTAAAAATAGAGAGCAAAAAAAGGTGAGAGAAAGAAAGTATGTGATGTGATAGTAAAAATAATAAAAAAATGAAATAATAAATAGTGATTGTATTAAAATTAACATATGATATGATTGGTAGTCAAATGTTATACTTTATGTTTAGATGAAAATTATATTGTATTTAAATATAATCCAAATATAATATAATAAACGGACGGGACATTAATAAATAATCACCTCTAAGCCATGAAAAATTTTACCCTATTTTTTTTAATTAAGATTAATATGTATGATCTTAAAAAAACAATTTTTTTGAGATAAATGTGTGATCTTAAAATATGAGATGTGAATAACTAATGGGGTGTTTGGTATATGTATTACATTTGTATTACATTTGAATGTAATATATTGAATACATTTTATATTCGGATGAAAAGTATTTACTTTGCATTTAAATGCAATGTGTGTTTGGATAAAAAGTATTTAAATTGTATTTTAGAGTTAAAAAATTAATGTGATTGATAAAAGTAAATAAAAAAAAGTGAGATAGAGAATGAATATGATGTGAATAGATTTTTAAAAAATTATTTTTAAAATACTCTAAAATAGTAAATGTATTTGAAACATTATAAAAAATATTGTGTTTGAACGTAAACTTTGTATTTTGATAAAGATTACATTATATTTAAACACAATGCGAACGCAATACATAAAATAAACATCGCATAAATTTTTTTATTCATAATCATACTGAAAATTTTTTTAAATACTTAAATTCTTTAAGCTGTTAATCCTAAAATTTAAAAGGAATAGATAAGAATAATCTTCTTTTTTTTTTTCTTCTTTTACTTGCTATTAGCCTGCCAATTACCAAACGGAGTTTAAACAGTCACCTCCTGAGGGTCCAACCGACCCGGTTTTGCAAATTACTGCAATTTATTATTCTTTTGTCAAAATATTTATTATGTAGATATTATCCCTTCCCGCCATAGAGGAGGTTAAAGTCTCCGGACACCATCGCTGGAACAATGCCTCTGTGCCTCCCTTCGGCTTGCCCGCTTCCTCCTCTTATTATCTGCCACGCGTCCCCAGCCGCCGTGCGCACCCGTACTCCTTCCCGTGCACCTCGTTCTCCGTCACCGGCACCTCCTCTGCCTCCTCTCTCCCTCAACCCTAACTCAACCCCACCGCCCCCACTAACCTGCGCCCTCCACTGCCCCCACTTCCAATCGTGCGCAACCCCCACCCTCTCTCCTCCTCTAAAGTTCCAAACTTTTCTTCTTCTGAACAAAGTGAAATGATGATACTTAATTTGTAAATTTCTTTCTTTTTTTTTTTTTGGTTTTCCTGTGAAATTCAGGTGCTCCGGGTGCACTCACGAGTTCGATCTTCACCGGCCGGCCATTGTCGACGAAGCTTCTGATTTTTTCCAGAACCTTGGCGTCTCCGACTTCGCCTTCGACAGTTGTAAACTGGTGCTTAATCTTCTTTTATGATCGCAGCTCCGCTTAATTTCGCAGAAATTTAAAAAAAAAAAATTGTCTGCTTTTGAGATGATTCTTTGGTTTTGATATATATGCGTTTATATATAGTGGAGATGGAGGTGCCGAGCAAAATTAGCGGTTCGTGGTTCGCCGGAGAATCCTCTGATAGGATTATACCAGGAGGGTACTCATAATGCCGTTGATATTCCTGATTGCAAAGGTACCAACTAAAAAACTCTTTTTTTTTTTTTTCCAATTTTCAAGCATCCATTTTTGGTTTATAATTGTGTTTATGGATTGATAATTTATTCGTTTATGTCAGCTCATCATCCGAACATTAATGCGGCCGTGGAGCTGCTGAAACAAGGTTTATTCACATTTCCCTGAATATATATTATCTTAATTCAGAAAAATTATATATACTTGTGTGTATTATTGTATAAATGGCTTTATTTTGGGTTTTCTGAGAATTTGAATTGAATAGGTTGATTGTATGTTTATCAGGTATTAAGGAATTAAGCGTTGAGCCTTATGATGAAGATAAAGGAACAGGTGATTTGCGTTATGTGCAGGTTTGTAAAGTTATCCATACCCGTGTGTGTATAAATATATATATATATACATCTAGATATATATTATTTAAGCTGATTTAATTTGTGGGTAAATGTGCAGATGGCTGTGACGACATATGATACTTCCATTCCCGCCGCCAAGAGATATATGAATGGTTTTAAGTTTCAACATAAACCCATTTCCTGTGTTAACTCCCTGTTTTAGTGATCACATCTTTTCTTTTACTTATGAATGTGATATATGTTTCCAGGTAAAGTGCAGGTCTCGCTTGTTTGGAATTCAAGAAATGAAAGTTCTCCTAATTCAAAAAAATTGCAAACCTTGGCCAATGTGAGCTCGTGGATTATTTATTTATTTCGTTTATCTGAGGGGGTATTTTTTCCATTAGTCATTAGCAGGAAACTGTTTATTTGTAATGATATGCAGTTTTTATGGAGAAAAGGTGGACGGAGGAATAATGTCCATTTGATTCACTCCATATGGGCTAACTTTCAGACATCAACTAACAATGTAAATTTAGAGCTTATTGTTCAAAAGTGGAAGTGTATATGGCATGGTTCCTAATTTTTTATTCCCTTTTTCTCTATCCATCAAATATTTCTGAAACTATGTGTTTAATTATTTGCAGGTAATTTTCGGTAATAGATGGAGACATCTTTTAGGCGAAATAGACTTTTGGGAACATGTTGGAGGAATTGATATTTCCTTGGCTCCATCCAGTTTTGGCCAGGCAAACACACGGGTAAACAAATTTTCTGTTATTAAAGAAGGGAAAAATGTAGGATTATGGCATATTTGCTCCACCCAGTTTTGTCCAGGCAAAGACACGAGTAAAGAAATTTCCTTTTTTGAAAGGTGGAAAAATCTAATTATCTGATAAAGAATCTCCCTACGAGAGAGAGAGAGATAATCTCTAAAGTACACATTTGTTTAGCATATAAAGGTGTTATATTCGTTTGTCTCCACCTTTTTGTCCGTGTAATTTATCAGGAAATAAGGTTTCCACTTATCATTCTAAGATACATAGGGTAATATATCTTAAGACAATATTTCTTGTTTCATTTGTAAGCTGACAAAAATTCCTGCTTATGATGCCTTGTTTTGATGCTACCTCTTTTCCAGGCTTTTGATGTCCTTCTCCAAAAGTTGCAAAAGTATGTCCCTTATGGATCATCTGTCACTGATTTGTATGCAGGAGCCGGTGTAATTGGGTTGTCCTTGGCTGCCACAAGAAAATGCAGGCAAGAAATTTGTCTTCTAAATTGATGACTGTATGGGAAGTCAGAAAGGCTGGTATAATAGAAAGCATTCTTATTACAATGTTGTTTGTTTTTCTAGGTCCGTCAGATGTGTGGAGATAAATAAAGAGTCAAAGCTATCTTTTGAGAAGACGGTTGATCGCCTACCGAGTTCTATTGATAGCAGCATCAGTTGGCACCATGCAGACACTTCAAAGGTTAGTTTTTTTGCAGACAGGTCTAAATTGATTCTAATTGATTAGCTTGCAGCTTTCATCTGATTTTATGATGTAGTCTATCTTTATTTTTTCGCCTATTTTTATAATTGAACAGGATCCTCTTTCTTGGTTAAGGGGTTCGGATGTAGTTGTTGTTGATCCTCCTAGAAAGGGACTAGATCCATCTCTTGTCGAGGCATTGCAAAACATATCATCTATAGAGCGTAAAGCTGAGTCATCCTTTGAAAGGTTGGATCACCGTGTAGTTTCTTGTTATGATTAATATAGGAGCTTATGCCTTGACCCTGTGGAAAGTTATTAATTATTTTCAATGTGCAGCAACATCAGTCCACGCTCAAATGACAAAGATGAAAAGAGACCATGGATTTTACGTGCGAGGGAAGCTTCAGTTCAGATAGGGAGCAAAACTACCTCTGAGGACGGTAAATCCCTGCCCCAGACACTCATTTATATAAGCTGCGGATGGGAAAGCTTCAAAGAGGTACTTCTGAGAATGAATTGGAACATGTTAGAAATTCTTGTTCGTTTATTCTTGTTCTCCCTTTTCTGGTAGAGTTTTATTATTTTCTAGCTAACCAGGGAGTGATTTTCCAACAGGATTGCAGGTCATTATTGTCTACCAAGGCATGGCGTTTGGAGAAGGCCCACGGTTATAATTTTTTCCCGGGCACCCAGAGGTATTGATCACTTAATTAGTTATTCACTCCTGGCCTTGCATAACACAAACTACATAGTTTTGCTTATGACCTTTTCTGGCATTACGTCGGATCCTTAGCTGAAAGTAAAAATTCCATAATATATTAAATATTGGGAGAATATTGGGAGAAGGAGGGAAATAGACTAAAATTAAAATTAAATAAAAATAAATAGCAGAAAAATTTTAGACTTTTAATAAATAGTATATTTTTGATAAATAATGATTTATCATAATTAAATTTCAAAAATACCCCTTATATGTAAATCTTGGTAAATTTATTTAGAAATCATTTTTTACTTGATAAATCATTTATTTACATGTGTAAATCATTGATTTATTAATTCTACATCAAGAATTTTCTCAAAAAACAAGCAGATAGTTTTAAAATTTTACTGGTAAATCATTTATTTACGTGTGTAAATCATTGATTTACTAATTCTCCACCTAAAATTTTCTCAAGAAACAAACAGATAATTCCTCAGAAAAACAAAAACGAAAAGTCTAGCCCCCAACAAAAATTCACAGAAGAAAAAGAAAGGGAAAGGGAAAGAGAGAGAAAGGGAAAAAGAAATATGGTTATAATTGTAAAATTACATGACTCTTAAATCAAAATTGTTATTTTTTTTCGTTTGAAGAAAAAATTTCATTTTAATTTTACTCAAATACAATACAATTTTACACCAAACACAAATTTTGTAACAATGTTACGAAAACAATTACTATTCAAAATACTTTTAAAACAACCACATTAACTTTTCAAACTCTAAAATACTTTTCATTCAAACACACATTTCATTCAAATATAAAACAAATATTTTTCAACTAAATACAATATTCAAAAAATAAATTTCATTCAAATATAATTAAAATGTAATACGTTTACCAAATGCCTCCTAAAACAATTGACCTATTTATTACAATTTCTCTTAAATATTTTTGTTTGAAGTCCTTTATTAATTAGTCTTTGACAAGTGATTTAAATCAAAACTGCAGCATTGAGGTGTTGGCCGTGTTCAAGAGACGGGGAAAAGTAAGCCTAAATAAAAAGAAAACAGAAAAGAAGAAGAAGAAGAAACTTCTGTGAAGAATAACAAGCGGACCATCGGAGGCCAATGTATAACAAGCGGACTACCGAAGGCCAATGTCTGTTCAAACTCGTATCAAATCATTGCAAGAAGGATGAGAAAGAACCGCTGTCCCACATTATCGAAGGCCATTTTTTTGTTGGTCCGTGGTGCTGTAGAAACAAACTTTTTGTGTACTTTTGACTGAAATTCCTGTAGAAATAATAAATCAGTTTTCATGTTTACGTCGTTGTGGCATGTTACCTGGCTCTCTTAAAAATTGAATGAAGTTTTACATCATTTTGGTATCTTATTCACCTCACTTATAATTTCAAGAAAGAATGCATTACTCAATAAAACTTTAAAAAGAATAAAAAATGAGATGTCCTGCACCAAGAAAGCCGATGCCACCATTCCTAGCATTTAGAGGCTCAGTGCCCCTTCTCTCTGCTCTTGGATCTTTCCAGATGCGGAAAAGCAGACAAAATGTTATACGCGCGCAAGTCCTGCCTAGTCAAAATTCCAACCACCGGAGGCACCTAGACATGGACAATCCTTTAGGTTAGTTCTATATGCGTAATGACAATGATTGCTTTCACAATGAAGATGTGTTATTTTATTCTATTTCTGATAGGTGAGCGCCGTAAAGAGCTCTATACGGGTTTACCATAACTTGAAAGGATCATCAAGTACTCTGTTAGATGAGTGCATGGTGTTGAAGTGAATGAAAATTGTTATATAGACTCACCCCGGCTGCTTGATACTTGGGTACAATGAGCATATGGCGGAGTCCCACTGTTCTGAAGAGAACCATTGCTTTTGCGACTGACATACTCTCTACCACTGTGTAAGGTGTCGTATTTGTCAGGGGATGCAGATCTACATACATCTCCATTTCATCCCTTGTCACGGCCACCTCTTCGATTGTTCCTTCCCTTTCAGCCAAATCAACCCAGGTAAAATTTTGTCTCACTTCCCATTCTTCTGTTCTTCGCTTCTCTCTCAGAAACCACTTCTTCTTCAGCACTTGGACCAGGTGAGTTCGGAGGATTAGTCCATGTAGTTCCGTTGCTCCATTGGGCAGTCCCACTGGCGGGACCACCCCCTCATCTACAACAGGGAAACCGTTGTGTGTAGTGTTCCTAAGAACTTCTACAACCCGCGACACCTTTTCAATACCGTGGAGCGTGACGACTGGTGGCTTCACATCAGCAAGCTCACCTACTGTGAGATTCCTCATCCATGGTTCTGGATTTGCATCCAAGAAAGGCAGGCCTTTCAGCTCTAGTATAATTTCATAGATGCTTAGATTGAAACTGTCTCCCACAGTTTTGGCAATTAGGAGGACGATCATTGTTATGGGTAGTAAAAGAAGGTTGTTGGTGAGTTCGAGAAATATAACGCATAGGGATACAGTCATCCTCATTGAACCAGCCATCAGGGAGGCTGCACCAAGGACAGCATAAAGCCCCTGATCGATGTTTGTGTAAGATCCCATGGCCATACCAAGCAGGCGGCCATAAGCTGATCCCATGAGAATGATGGGGAGAAACAACCCAGATGGTACGGCAATGCCAAAGGTAATTAGTCCTAAGATGCAATAGAGTGCAAAGAAGATAAGGAGGGACATGGGATTATATTCTCTTGGGGTGTTGGTCGAGAAGATGTTTCGAACTGCATCATCAGTGGTGGTAAGAAGTAGAGTAGCTAAATCATTGTAGTATCCTTTGGGACAGTTGAATTGCTTATAGTTGCCGGTTCGTCCATTTGTGGGACAAGCTGAATCTGGAAGAGAGTCATCGCAGGGCATACATTGGGCGAGGAAAGGGAGACAATAAAGGCACACAGAGGTAAAGATTGATACACCGAGACTGAGGAGGAGCTTGTGGATTCTTCCCTTTCTGCCAAGAAGAAAGAATAGTTGCATTAGATAGAAAAGAAACAAAAGAAAACAAGTTACTCTGTAGATTAGGTTAATCTACCTAGAACGAAGATATTAAATGAAATCTGTTAGTTTCAGTTTTTAAAAATAGGTAACAATCATCGATTGTCCAAAACATGTTGAGCTAGTTCTTAGCCTCTAATGGTGAAGTTCATTTGGCTATGCGGGGCTCTTAACATTTCTTAACATTAATATTTTGGATTGGTTTCTTCTACGGTTATCTTCATCCTGAAAAAAATTGGCTCCTGTTCCACTGATCCTATTATGTGTAAAATGAAAAATTGAAGTCTTGATTAGATTGCTTACTGATTGATGAGATTGTACAGCCTGAGGACCTTGTGGAGAACGTGGTTGTAAAGGCTTCCAAGAAGTCCACCAAGGATTCCAATCAAAACAACAGGGATAATGTCCATTGCACGGTACCTAACAGAAACATTGCTTACGTCAAACATGATCAGCCCTCCTTTTCCGAAAAGCCCACATTGTCCGCTATTGCATATTTCGATGAAGGCCCTGAGCACCACTACCACAACCGCTGTGCTGAAGAAAGTTCTCCATAGGAGGGCACTTCTCCACCATGTAGCCACCTCTTCAAGAGAAAAGAGCACACCACCAACCGGGGCACGAAAAGCTGCACACACTCCTGAAGAAGCACCACAGGTGATGAGATCCCGTCGATCACGATCATTGTTGAAGTACCGAAGCCATCTCCATTTAATTCGATAATTATCTGGTCCCCCTTGCCCTAATAAGGAAGCGATGCAGCCCCCAATGTGCACTAGGGGCCCTTCTTTTCCGAGATCCAGGCCTGCGGAGACGGCTCCAATGCTTCCAATAATCTACAACAGTGACAGTGCTCAATGCTGTAAGTCATTTGTTCACTGATCCTTTTTATGCCATATCTTTCTTATCGTCATTGAATCTTGTTTCAAGAAACAAGTCCCTTTATTTGTAAGTAGATGACAATAATAATAACAAATTTGAAATTTTGTATTTGACACTATCACAGACTCAATACTTGTGAATTATTTGATGTAGAGACAAACAATTTCTAAATATATAAAATTCCCAATAGCATTTAAGTGATCAGAAAATTTCTTCACAAACCAACCCATGAAATATAGTTCTGACTGAGTCCTGATATATATATATGTCTATATATATATATAAATTTATTCTATGATCACACTTGGTCCTCCAAAATTCCCAGTTTTGAGGTTGAGTTTGTGCAATGGTCAACAGTAACACACCTTGACAATCAGTGTTGTAGCACCAAACATGTTGGGAGTATCAACTCCATTGAGGTAAGCCTTGATCTCAGGTATACCAGGCCCAGCGGCAGTCGGCGCGAAACACACGCAGAGAACGGCAGCAACCAACGTCAAAATAAAATTGGCTGCTGTTAAATAGATCAACCCCATGATATACCTATACACATCACATCAATTTCCACTCAATTTTCAGCGTCAAAAGAACATACAAAATACTATTTGTAGTCTAGACTGCAGAAATGGAAAAACACGGGATATGATCAAATACCTTTCCTGTTCTATAAATTCAAACACAGCAAGAAGCTTGTAACCTGCAATATTCTCAACAGCAAGGTTGATGAGAGTGGCAATAAAGCCGGTTAGGAGACCAACCAGGCATGCCAGTGTCCATTTCAAGAATACGTATTGAAGGACCTGTTCTCTGGATCTGCTTCTCCAGTCGTGCTTGAAGAGATCATTCTCGTTGATCCTGAATCACCCAATTCCGTATGAAAATTAAAGGATTCGAATAACTAAAGGAAAAAGAATGTGGGGCAATTCTTTAAAAATTAAAAATTAAAAAAAAAAAGTTGCCACTTACTCATAATCCAAACTCTCTATGTGGGAAACTTTGGTACCAACAATAGCTAGCGGACTGGAAGAGAGAGTCCGGTTTCTCTTGAGGAGAGGCATTGTCAGACAATTGCTTTCTGGGTCTCTTTCTTCCAAATCTGCAGCTCCTTCTGCTTCAACTTGCACTGGGATTTCTGCTTCTACATATTGTTTTGAATTTTCTTCCATTTACCGATTAAAAACCCACAGAAAGTGCACGAAAGTCTTCTCTTCTACTTCTTGGTGTCTCTTTCACAAAACTGGATCACAACAAAACAAATTAAAAAGCTTTCTTCTATCTTGGATCAGAACAAAACCCCCTTTTTTCTTTTCTAGGATTTCATAATGTAGAGAGAACTCTTATTAGGAAGCTTGTAATCATCTATACAACCATGACAAGTTTCTTTTGTTTGCCTTTTTTTTTTTTTTTTTTCTTTTTTTTGACTTTTTGTTTTGATCTTTTAACGTACGGGACAAGGTCGGCATCTTTAGCAATGGTGTGTAATGACGAAATGGAATGAAATTACTTAAAAACCAAGGGCAGAAAGGGAAAAGCAGTTTTGCGGTCCTTGGAAAGTGGATTTTGCCTTGGGACTGTCGTGTGATTTACTCAAAGATTGGAAGTTTGATGACAAATAATTAGAGGGTTTTTATTTTTTATTTTTTATTTTTTGTCCTTGCATAAATCTATATATCGCTATGAAGAGATCTGTTTACCAAAATTAGAAGAAACCAAAGGTTATATTCTAAATGAATTAATCGTAGCGATAAATTTTAAATAACAATTTATGTTGTCAATATTTTATCAGTAACGAGATGTTTGATAAACACATTATATTTTAATTATATTTGAATATAATTTATTTTTTGAGTGTTGCATTTGGTTGAAAAATATTTATTTTGTATTTGAATGAAATGTGTGATTAGATAAAAAGTATTTTTAAGTTGAAAAGTTGATGTGATTGGTAAAATTAGAAATAAATAATGAAGTTAAAAAATTGATGTGATTTTATTAAAAAACTTTTGAATAGTAATTATTTTCGTAACAGTGTTAAAATAGATTATATTTAAATGTACAACTTTACGTTTAGTATAAAATTACATTATATTTGAATATGATTAAAATACAAAACTTTTTTCAAACACCCCCTAAGTTTTTAAATAATTAATTAGACTATCATTTTTTTTTTTTGGATTTTGTTTTGGACTTATCACATGATCATTCATTAAGATTGGAATGTTTACAATTTAATAGTTGGAGGTTTTTTATTTGTTTTCTCCTTGTACAAATAAATCCACCTAACGCCGTCAAGGGATCGGTTAATCAAAATTGGAAGAATCCACAAAAGGTATATTCTAAACATGTAATTATTGAGTGTTGTATTTTGCTTAAAAGAAAAGCATTAGGCCTTTATCAATCCTCCAAAAATTTTATATGCAATATTTTTTTTTTTCTCAAGTTATAGTCGGTAAAGTAAAATTGAGTACACACATCCTGTCCTACATATACTTATATGAATATATATATATATTTTAAGAATATATGAATATACATTTATATGCGGGTCATGTGTGTACAAGAATATTATATCTAGTTTTTATGGCTTCCCCAAAAAAAAAAAAAAAAAAAAACTTTACCTAGTTTTTATGGCTTCTAGGAAAAAGTTGAAAACATGTTTCCAAGTATGACATGTTTTCCATGATTTTAGCTCCCTTTCCATATATATGCCTTAAGGATTTTTCAAGATATGCAATCAGAAATTGTGAAGCGGAAATTCGGTGCCAAATGAAAACACAGCTTTAAAAAAGATTAATAAAAATTAAAAAAATAGCAAAAGAATGGTACGGCTTTATTTTTTCGCCATAAAATCTCCACTTGTTTCCTTCACGTGATGACCACCAACTTCATGTGATCCCCACCAACTTCATGTGATCCACGCTTCCTTCAACCATTTTCAGTGGTAATTATGAATTATCACTTTTAATAGCGGCTGGTCGAGTACTTCAGTTTAGGGTTGGTAATTCATTTAAACAAGTCAGGTTTGTATTAGATTAAAATCAATACAAATTTTTAAAACTAGAATCTAGACATAATTCATAATTAGTCAAGTTGAAAAAAACTTGACCATAACCCATTTCGACGGATTGATGGGTTAACATGACATGACCAGCATAATTTGTCAATAAGTGTTCCTTTGAATTAGTTGCACAACACGATTTATGAACCCGCTAACCTGCCAAACCATGGATTCGCTGGCAAAACAGGTGCCAAAAAAAAAAGGGAGAAGAATGAAGAAAGATTTCAAGCAAATTAAGATAAATATCATATAAGATCAATTCAAATTATAAAATTATATATAAATTCATAATTAATTCATCTTAGAAGGTCAATCATTAACAGAAACCATATAAATTAACCCATAATTTGTTTCAAAAAATAACTATCGAATCATTAATTATAATTCATACAAGTTAAAAAAATCTATCAAAATAAAATCAAAATGCATAAGCTGTTAACGATCACACAAAATCATTGATCATACTTCATACAAAACAAAAAGTTTACTAAAAGAAACCATAAGACACATGCCATCATAGCAATTAACAAAAAACAAATTTCAGGTTATGCGAGTTAAACACAGGTTATGTGGGTCAAATTCAGATTATGCGAGTAAATTTCAAGTTAATAGGTTAAACTAATAAATTTCAGGTCAATTTCGGTTTGACCTGAATTAGACATAAAATTTAAATGGGTTATTACGGGTTGATTTCGTGTCCAACGGGTTGGTCTAAATGTAACCGATTGTTTGATCGTGTCAAATAGGTTTGACCCAAAACCAACCTAGACCCTCTTTTTTTCTAATCCTAGCCTGCATTTTTTTGTATCAAATTTGTGTTATGTTGTTGTGTTATGATCCGAATTACTAACCTTACTTGAGACCAATTTGATAGAATTAGGGGAAAAAAAAAGAGTTTGTAATTATTAATCGATGCATCCGCCCGCAGTTGATTTCTTCTTAACTTTTGCACAATTAAATTGCCAATGGCCCAAGCATAATTATTATATCAATCTATTAGAGATGATTACCAAAAAAAAAAATCAATTACCGGTTATAATGGATGATAATGGCCCTTATAATCTAATGAATTTTGTTTCCTTTATTATATTCCCACACCATTATGTTTGTGCCATAAAATTACAAATCTCTTTTATTATTTTAAGGGGGTGTTTGGTAAATGCATTGCATTTTGATTATATTTGAATGAAATTTATTTTTTGAATATTGTATTTGGTTGAAAAGTATTTATTTTGTATTTAAATGAAGTGTGTGTTTGGATAAAAAGTATTTTAGAGTTAAAAAATTGATATGATTGGTAAAAATAGAGATAAATAATGGAGTTGAAAAATTGATGTGATTGTTTTAAAAATATTTTGAATAGTAATTTTTTTCGTAGTATTGTTGTAAAATTTGTATTTGGTGTAAAATTATATTACATTTGAGTAAAATTAAAATATAATTTTTTTTTCAAACGACACCTAAGTATGTTTTTGTGATAAAACATGTTATATAATATGTTAAATCTTATCAAATTTTTATCAAAAATAGCAAAGTTCATAAAATAAAAGAATCAAATACAAATTTTACAGCTTAAACAAAACTTTATTTACTTATTTATTTATTTAGAGATTTTTATATTAGTTTTTAATCTTAAAAAAGAGAGAGAGAGAGAAATCTTATTGGTTGGCCACGTCGCTGCCTATATTTTGTCTGCTCCTATTTTGTCTGCTCCGAACGAATTCGCAGCTCCAACCCCACAATTTGGCAATCTGTCACCGCAGGTGAGCACCAAATAGGCCGGATCCACTTCGTTCAACGACACGTGTCACTACTTCCCATCATCCGATTTCTTAAGTCAACGGCTCAAACAAAATGGCCCTTCGGGGTATCCAAAAGACAACCTCATCCGTTTAATTTTTAATATTATTAAATGAACAAACACTTGTATAACTGAATTTTACGTTCAATTTTAATGTCTATTTAATTAGTCGTATTGTAATGTATCATTAAAAAAAAATTTAAACTTTAAAATATAATAATTTATTATAAATGTTTTAAATTTTTTAAAAAATAATATGATATAATATTATTAATTTAATATCATCTGAAGAATCAATTTTCGAACAAAAAAGCTTGAAAATAAAACGTGTGTCCCGTGTTATTCGGTTTTAATTGGGCCCCACATATTCACTAGTTAGTTCTGTGAATTGTTGTTAAAAGTTTTCAGTCACATTCAGACAAGTTGGACCAGCAATTGTTGGATGACTGGCCAAGAGACACGTGTAGGAATGGAATTGCGAAGGACGCGCATGTGGCAAAACGAGTGCGTGAGAGGCTACAAATCCTCAGACATGCTAATAACAAACACGTGTTTGGATTACTCTTCACAACTGCGGGCAGCTCCGATGAAACCCCACCACTCAGATTTGTCCATTTTGCCAACCTGTGTGGAGCCCGCATACCATGCCTTTCCGGTCCAGCAAATCGGGACCATACATGTGGACTGTCTCCGGCCGTCGATGATTGGGACGCTTTTACTTTGACGATGTGAACTCAATAAAGGTGATTTTTCATTTCTTTGGTTATAATTAGAAAAGAAAAAAAAAAAGAGGGGGGGTTCGTCAAAAATTAAAACAAGCCAAAAGAAAAACAGCATAAATAATATTTTCTCCAAACATGATGGGCCAATGGCTAAATCACTAAAAAGAACTTTACTCAAAAAGTAACCTGTACCATACATACATCTGTTTAAAGTTGTTTCTTAAAAAAAGAATTCTAAATTACCAAGAGACTCGTGTAAAAGAATAAAAATTATAAAAAAAATATCGTAATAATTTATATTTGATGAATTAAAATCCATCACCTTTAATTTTAATCAAGTCTATAACGTGATAGGAAATTAAAATGTTTTTTGGGGAGTTTACTTTCTCCCCTAAGCTAGTGGAGTTGTTGATTAGAATGTAAACAGACGATTTTTAAATTCCAATTAGTTCCGAAAATGACTTTAGTGAAAGATTAAGCACAATAATAACCAATAAAAAAAAAAAAGCATAAGATTTTTTTTTCAAGCTTTGGTAATTGTTTTCCTAGACATAATACAGCTTTTGGTCATTGGTCCGCAATAAACAGTTAGAAACATGGTACAAAACTTTTGGTAGGTACGCTTTCCCACCAAAATTTTGTTTATTTCATTTACCATAGAAACAAGGACCAATTGTGAGCACAATAAAAATACCTTTTTTTTTTTTTTTTTACTCCGTGACAATGATTAGACATGATCATGAGAGTCGACCTCAATTATCAGGCAAGTATCGTCCTTTTTGCTTTTTCTTTTTCTTTTTTTCATTATTACTTGTCACATTAATTAGAGACTTCGAGTGTTCTTGGTTGTTCAAGTTTCCATCCAGTAGGAAGATTTTTTTTTTTTTTTTTTTTCAATTTTTTGGTTAAATCAGAAGTACAATCTCACTTGTTTATATTCAAATTAAATTTGATCATGCAGTGATAAGATTTAAAGAATAAAACTTCCATTTAACCCCCCCCCCCAAAAAGACATAAAATAAATTTGATAGTTTTACCAACCTCACTCACCATGTGGCTGTAGTTTAGTGGTAAGAATTCCACGTTGTGGCCGTGGAGACCTGGGCTCGAATCCCAGCAGCCACAAGTGTTCTATTTTTTTATTTTTTATTTTTGTTGGTTCATTAAGAAACGACAATTTGTTTTTATGTGATTTCATGCCGTATCTGGCCAGTACCACCTACCCATCTCGCTTCCATCATCGTTATTGATTCAGAAGGAAATAGCCTATAAAATTTAGAAATAAATTATAATAAAAATAGTATTTAACAACGCCATAACCAGTATCCATAACATAATTTGTGGATAAGAAAAACTCATAATTGAATCCCTTTTCTTTTCTTTTTTCTTTTTTTTAAATATTTCCATTGTAAATATACACATCCTTTTAATTTCAATTTTCCTAGCGGATTTTAACCTCTACCAAAGATAAATTTCCATGAAAAATATCATGCATATTAATACATACCATTTTTCAGCAAAATTCCCTCAATTAATATTCTTATTGAGTTTAAGCCCTCAAATCTTTGGAGTAGAAATTGAGAAACATGAACGCTGTGAGACTATTAAAGTTTTGAGATTTTCTTATAATGATATTTTCGGTTTTCTTAACTGTTTGTTGCATCTTTTTAATAAACTCTTCCAACCCCAAGGGAGGAATTGATTTGCCATTGCTTCTTAAGATTCCATAATACTAGTATTTAAGAAGGTCATAATACTAATATCTATAATGTCAGTATTTAAGAAGGTCATAATACCAGTATTCATAATACAATTTGTCCAAAAGGAAAACCCATGATTAAATCCCTTTTCTTTTCTTTTTTCTTTTTTCTTTTTTTGGAATATTTCCATAGTAAACAAGCACACCCTCTAAATTTCTATTTTCCTAGCGGATTTTAGCCTCCACCAAAGATAAATTTCCATGAAAAATATCATGCATATTAACACATACTATTTTTCAGCAAAATTCCATCCATCAATATTCTTATTGAGTTTAAATCCTCAAATTTTTGGAGCAGAAAATTGAGAAACATGAACGCTATAAGGCTATTAAAGTCTCGAGATTTTCTTGTAATGACATTTTTTATTTTCTTGACTGTTTGTTACAACCCTCTAATAAACTCTTCCAACCCCAAGGGAGGAACTGATTTGCCATTGCTTCTCAAGATTCCATAATACCAGCATTTAAGAAGGTCATAATATCAATATCCATATTGCTTCTCAAGATTCCATAATACCAGTATTTAAAAAGGTCATAATACGAGTATCCATAATATCAGTATTTAAGAAGGTCATAATACCAATATCCATAATTCCACAATAGTATTTAAGAAGATCATAATACTAGTATCCATAATACAATATGTCCAAAAGGAAAACCCATAATTGAATCCCTTTTCTTTTCTTTTTTCCTTTTTTTTTTTTTGGAATATTTCTATAATATACATACACACCCTGAACTTTAATTTTCCTAACGGATTTTAGCCTCCACCAAAGATTAAATTTCCACAAAACATATCACGCATATTAATACATATCATTTTTCAACAAAATCCCCTCTATCAATATTCTCATTGAGTTTAAGTCTTCAGATTTTTGGAGTAGAAAATTGAGTAACATGAATGCTGTGAGACTATTAAAACCTCGAGATTTTCTTGTGATGGCATTTTCGGTTTTCTTGACTGTTTGTTGCATCTTTTTAATAAACTCTTCCAATCCCAAGGTAGAGACTGATTTGCCATTGCTTCTCAAGATTCCTCGTCAAAGCTCCGAAAGCAACAAGTTGCAACGAGTTTTGAGAAGAGCATCTATGGAGGACAGAACAGTCATATTGACTGTGATTTTTGATGAAGCATGGGCGAGATCGGGCTCGGTCCTTGACCTCTTCTTGGAAAGCTTTCGGCTTGGCCAAGGTACCAAAAGGCTCTTAAATCACCTGGTGATTGTCACCTTGGGAAGTCAAGCATTTCAACATTGCAATGTGATGCATCCCCATTGCTTCCAACTCAAATCATATGGATTAAAAAAGGGAACTCTGGTTTTAGATTACCTCATGCTTCAGAGGAAAACAAACGATTTGCTGCTGCAAGTGCTCAAACTTGGTTACAGTTTTGTCTTCACTGTAAGTTCATCGAGTTCATGGTTGAGATAAATTATCGTGTTCGTCTACATGTGTTGATGAGAAATTTTGGGTTGCAGGAAACAGATGTAATGTGGTTGAGGAGTCCTATTGCAGACATTCACCCTTCATATGAAATCACAATTCCGTGCGATATATCCTCCGATAAGTTGCAGAATCGAAACAACAAACAAGGTAGGGGACTTTTTTATGTGAAAGCAAATGCTCGGACGATTGAGTTATTCATGTACTGGAAAGTTTGGGGGACAGTGTACCCCAATTCCCATGTTGAATCTCTATGCGAGGTCTTGAAAGACCAACAGGAGGTGATCGAAACCTTTGATGTGCGCATTAAGTACCTGGATGCAGCCTATTTCGGGGGGTTTTGCCAAGGACTAAGTAAGAATATAAGCAATGCTTATACTTTGCAAGCAAATTGTTGTGACAATGTGGAGGACAAGGTTTATGATCTCAGGCTTGTTCTTGAGGGTTGGACAAACTTCAGAGCACGGTCAATCAATAACAGTTTAGGAATTGTGACCTCTTTAAGGTCATCAACCAAATGCATGGTATAAGGGTTTGTTTACATCTATTGTTGGTCGGTGCCCTCATCAGCAGACAGACAATAAATATGAGGTACTGGTAGTTGTGATTGTTTTGTTCGATAGTGGAAATGAATGCTAATATTATTAAGAAAAAACTACAAAATCTTCTGATTTTAAGTATAACTCGATGTTCATCCTTACATTCTCTGGAGTTACGAAAATGTCACATTAGGTTATCAGTTCTTCGAAAACTACTACCTCTAACACCTTTTGCTTGACTTAATATTCCAAAATGAGACATAATGTCAGGTTACTCTGACTAGTCTATTTCCACAGTTTATCTTTGAAGCTAATCCATGTCCAAGTTTGATCAACTGATATCAAGGGTATACTTTTTAAGGAATCTGAAAAGTTTTACTCTTGCAAATCCTAAAAATACCAGGCTGTACAAAGATTTCACTTAAACACAAGGGAAAAATTGATTTCGTAGTTTTCCTTATTATTTAAAAATATTTCTCCGGTATGAATTAAAAAATGTACTGTCTGTCAAAAGCTGTGTTCTGATACTTTTTGATTTTGACTAGATCCAATAGTCGTAAACGTATACTATCGACATGAAGCAAGACCCTTTTATTTAACAGAAAAGATCCTATCTATATTCAATCACAAAACTATCTTCTCAAGAATTCGATCTGATAGATATTAACATGGAAAAAAATGAAACATCACTACTTTATATTAAATAGAAGATGGAAGAAATCATGCACCGACTTAACCAAAGAAAGAGGATTCACTTAATGCAACTTACAAAAAGACCAAATGGCTCTTAAAATTCAGGAGTGAAGATTCCTACGAGGTGAAAGCTAGGGAAAAATGTGGTCAGTAGGGAATATCACCTTCAGGTAGATCCCAGTTATCTTCATCTTCATCTCCATTTTTGGTTGCAGGTGTTTCTGGCTTGTTCTGTGCTAAAAATCTTGGTGGGGGACGCCTTGTTAAGAGCACAACACAAGAAAGAAACAATAAGAAGACATTTCTAAGACCGTTTTAAGAACCAAAATTGATTGAAACATGAAATAATTTGGTCACATGTTAAATAGGCTTGGGCAGAAATCATCCTCAAAAGGTAGCTGAAGGGGAAATGATGCCCAATCTACCTATAGACACCACAACAGTCCAAAGGATGCCCAATCTACCTATAACAGTCAAGTAACATAGATATGTGAGACAATCAAATGCCCTCCCTCACGTCTAGCATGTCATGCAAATTAGCCAGATTCCACACCCACCATCACCCGCAAAATGTACTAGCTCAATGAAATAGGGTGCCTAATCCAACTATAAACAACACAACAACCCAGCAACTTAGTAATATGGAACAAATTCACAATCTAACACCCTCTCTCATGCCTAGCGTGTCATGCAAGTAGGCCGGAGTTCAAATCCATTATTGCCTACAAAATTTGACTATAATACCATATTAGTGAGTTTGAATAGCACTCATCCTTAAAAACTAGTTTAATGGGAGATAATGCCCAATTCACTTATAAACATAACCTAATAATTTAACGACAAAGACAAATTCACAATCATCTAACAATCGAAGCTAATGAACATCAGTACTAAGCAGGAAATTCTTTTTCAGTGCAAATTAACCAACGTCAAACCCATCTTAAAAACATATCAAACAAACCAGCACAAAATGCAAATTCACAACATCGGCACGCGGGAATCACAAAGCCTCAACATCAACAAACACCAAAACCTCAATTTTTCGAAAACCTTATCTCGAATCGATCCGCATTAGCAAAACTATTAACAATTAACAAAAAAATGCAATTAAGTAAGGAAACCTTCGGCGATTGCGCTTGGCGGCCTCGCGGGACTTGCGCTTCTTCTCGTCCTGCTTGTTCTCGTGGAATCTGCGGCGCTTGCACTCCTGAATGACGCCGGCCTTCATAACCTCTCGGCGGAACCTGTTGAGCAGCCTCTCCTCCGGCTCTTTGTCGTCGACCACCACCTGCACATTGTACGCCGACTTGAAAAAGAGCGTGTTCGCGTAAGCCAGCGAAGGACACATCACCGACGACAACGAGCTGGAGGACGATGACAAAGATGACGACGACGACGAAGAAGAAGAGTCAGACCCCAGGTGGGCCACCGAGAGAGGGGAGTCTTTGGTGGGTTTGTGGGTGGAGAGGGAGAGCTGAGGCGGTGGAGCCTTGGGCTGGGGAGGTGGCTTTGTGGGTAAGATGAACGAGAGGAAGTTGCTCAGTGGAGATGATGCTGCCATGGATAACTGGTGCGATGTGCTTGTGAGTGTGTGATTCGTGGATTATCATTGTCTGTCCTGTAAAACTTTTTTTTTTTTTCTTTAAATTTGTGGATGGATAATAGGAGGGTACGGACGTTGAAAAACTACATGTCATTTTTACTTCAAAGAAATGACATCCACTGAAATGGCTTGTCGTTTTCTCCATCACACAACATCACTTTGAAAACAACATGTCGTTTATTTCTCTCTCTCTCTGTCTTGAATCGTTGATAAGGACATCTAGAAAACGACATGCTGTTTACACTCCTTTTGTGATTGAAAGACTGCGGTCTCTCCAAAGCAAACTACAATTTCACTTGTATACGACAGTCAAGTCAAATAAATAATGACAGCAGATAAAACTACAAGACGTTCCTGTTGAAGATAACGACAATCTTAAAGGTTATTTATTGGATTATTTACATGGATAGCCTCCATCCATTCTTTTGACAAATCAATCCAAAAATTAAAAATCTTTACTATACTCTTTAAATTTCAAAATACACTGCATTTAATCCCAAATCAAAATACAGTTATTACTCTTAAGAACGGCCTAGGCCCCCCTTTTTTTCCCTTCGAATGGAACCCATAATTAGAACAAAACCCTCTCACTTATAGGATTGGTTATCCTTGGGCTCATTAGAGGAGGGAGGGAGTTTTGTCCATGTATAAGATCCAATGTTGAAAGTAAAAAAGACTTGGACCGTCCTCAATAGAAAATAAAGTAAAAAACCATAAAATGTTTAGCCCAGTTTTAATTGGAGTTTTGTATCTTAAATATAGTTTGATGTTATATATAAAAATATGTTACATCTAAATATGCGATATACTTACTAATAAAAATAAAATGTGTAATGCAAAAAGGTAAACAGCCATCTAAATATGATGCCTCTTTCAAATAAACGACAATTAGAATTAATATGTCGTTTGGGAATTGAATAGTGAATACTTATTTTCAAACGACACTTACGTTATCTCGTAAACAAAATTACAACATATCATCAACGTTGAGGAAAAGAACAACCTTTTGTAAACGAATCCATAACTAGATCCATCAAACTGGCATATCTTTTGCAGAATAGGAAAAAACGACACGAAATAGACCGACACGTACCTCAGTCTCAAAAGATTGAAACAAGATCGTTTATTTTACCAATTACGCCGCAAAACGACTCTCTTTTTTAGGACCTATTAAATGATGCCATTACATGGGCTGTCCACTAAAGAAAGGTGGTCAATTTGTTCAAGCTATTTTTTTTCCCCTTTTTATTTTTTTATTTTTAATTTTTGTCGAGTCATTAAGATTCAAGTCAGTGGACAAATAAAAGCATAACGTAAACTAGAAAGAGTTAAGCCTCACTTTACATAAGTATACATGAACTTATTTAATATGGGGAAAACACACACACACACACACATATATATATGGGAACCCTAGTCGTATATGATATGGGGAAAACACACACACACACACATATATATATATATGGGAACCCTAGTCGTATATGATATGGGGAAAACACACACACACACACATATATATATGTGTGTGGCGTTAACGGTTAACGGTTCCTGTTTCTAGGGACACCGAGTCATCATCTTTAAACACGTAAGGTAGGTACTACAACACAACATGCATGGATCGATCGACACACACACACATATATATATGTGTGTGTGTATAAATATTCATATGCTTGTTCTTAAATCCGTGTTGCACATGAAATCATACCTATGTGACAAATAATGTGGGACCCAATAAGGACACATGGTGATGTTTGGAAAAGTTGGCTGAAAATTTTCAATATAAAAGGGCAATGTGCGGGGCTTAACTTTCAGTGGGGAAAAATATTTCTAAATTTGAATTGAGCGTAAAAAGGCAATTGTTATATTAATTAAAAATAGAAATGATGGTCAAAATAAGTTATTCAATGGAACTGTGGCATTGAGATTTGGGAGATGTAACCACAAGAGAAAGTGAATGTGAATCGATAAGAAGTATAAAATGAGGTAATATTTTTCTTCCTTATTAAGCTGACTTATTTGTATTTAAATGTTTCAAATCTGACAATTTAGTCATTGGACTTTTTTTTTTTTGACAATCAACCTCAAAACTTATAATTTTTAGAAATTTAATCATTTTTACTCCAATTTATTAACATTTGAACGATTCTTTACACATAACTTGTATGTTATAGTTTAAAAAGAACATTGTTGATCATTTTTACTTACTTTTAATGTAATTTTATTTGAAATCTTTAATTTATCTAAATTATACTTAAATTGAAACATGAATTTTAAAAAGAAATTTATATTCAAATTAAACAATATGATTAACAATATCTCTCTTGAACTATAATATATACATTTTATGTCAAAACCTGACCTAATTTTAATTAATTTAAATAATAAGAACTAAATTATCAAAAATTATAAATTTAAGAACAAATTCTCTAAATTCAAAAAGTTTAAAGGACATCCATGCAAATAACCCAACAATTGTAAAGCTCTTCTCCATATCTCCCTCTCTCTCCTACTTCTTCTCCTCCTTCTTCTTCAGCTTTCTACAGTCTTTAATGAATATGGAGAGACAATTGGGGAAAAAAATGGTTGAATTAAAAAAAAAAAAAAAAACAAGAACATACATGGTTAATTCCTTTAGGAATATTTGCAGTTGAATTAAATTGGATGGCTTTTTTCCTTTTAAAATCCAAGTTATATTTTTATTTATATATTACTTTACTATTCTCATAACATTATCTCTTCTTCTTAATCAAATTACCTAAATAAATTAACTGGCAAAAAATTGTTACTTTTTTTAAAGGAAAAAAAAAAAGTTAAATTGTGACTTGAAAATCCCAATTTACCATGTCCGTCTAAATAGCTTTGATATAGAAATATATATATATATATATGCATATATAAAAAATAAAATCGATGCAAGTAGCATGTGAATCGAGGTGGTGATATAAGGGCAAAGAAGGTGGGCAAGCAAGCAAAGGGTAGGGATTGTCTGGTGTCCAATGTTCAATGTTCACTGCCGTGATGGTCAGGTGGTTGCGTGCTTTCTGAGTGTGTGTGTGTGTGTGTGAGAGAGAGAGGATTTTCAGAGTCTCATTGAAGAACACCGCCATTCATGGTCTTGATTTTTGCTCTCTCCTTGTCTAGTTAAGGCTTAAGAGGACACAGAGAGAGACGATGCTGCTAAACCCCGTCGTTTTGGGACTAAAAACGCTAATACTCTCTGCAATTTTAGAAGGGGAAAAAAAAAAAAACAAGTTCTCTCTCTGTAGTACCTTTTTGAAGGTTTTTTCTTCTATAATTTTCTGGGTTCATCTTAGAGATATTAAAAAAATAAAAAAATAAAGTTCATGATGCCGTCGTTGCTACAGGTGCTAGAGAGGAATTGAGTTTTTAAACTCTGTTAATTAGAGAGAGAAACTCTTTTGTTTATCATATCTTTTCTTTGGACCCTCATTTTTTTAATATATATTTTCTGCAGCATCTCCTTCTCCGGAGGTCAGATTTTTTTTTGAGTCTGCCCTTAATTTTCTTGTTGAAATTCCAACCGTTGCTTTTTAATTCGACGGACAACATAATTCTACCGGATGTGATTCAATACCCGACATAAGACTATTCTTTTATATATATATATACACACATATATATTCCTTGATTAAGCTTATAGTGAGAGATATATATAATTGGTTATTACCCAGTTCGGATTTTGAAGGTTTCACTTATCATATAAACAAACTGGGAAACGGTACAAAATTAACCAGGATCATTTGCTTTCTGTTTCATGTTTTTGACAAAATGCAGTTTAGCACTGTAGAAACGTCATGTTTTCTTTAATTAGCAACATTCTTTTAATTTAATATGCGTGAGTTTGTCAAAATCTAGTTGGCTAATTTCAATGGTCGGAATCTAATTAGCTAGTTATTAGCACTCTAATCTATAGACTCTACTATATTTTGCTTACTTTCCTAATTCCCTTTTTTTTATCCTGGGTATTAAGTAATTTGTTCGTTTACTTCCCAATTACCCTTTTTTTTTTTACAACCTTGATTGCTCAATATAGTTAGATGACAATAGCAGCCACAAAAGAAATTATATTTTATTGAATCAACCTAATCCGATCATTTAAAATTAATCCAATACTTAGTTGGGCTGATTAAATACTATTTAATCAAGTAAATGGAATTTGCTGGCCAGCTATTTGTCTGATCTCAATATTTGTAATTAGATGAATAAATAATTACCCCATAAGAAGCATACACAAATTACAATATTGTAGAAAAAAGTTTCAAAAAAAAAAAAAGTTGATTATTGATATTACATGTCATGTGTTCTCAACCACAACTAATTAAACTGTCATACAGAAACAAAATAAATGTACAAACATAATTAAAATTCAGTCGATATAATAATTGATATGTATATATATAGATATATGATGGATTATTATTGTTGAACAGTTGCGGCGCGTGGTGGGTAAAGTAGAAATCAAAACTCACACAGACACCCAAGTGTGCAGTAGTGGGCTGAAGTAAACTTCATGAAAATTGAAAAAAAAAAAAAAAATCCTATCTATATATTTATTTAAAGCCTTGATTGGAAAAACAACTGCGACATGTTAAATTCCATTAGTTGCTGCACTATGACACGTGACTCAAGAACAGCAATCCAACCCCAGAAAGGATAAGTGATGTTAACAAAGTTTTTTTTTTTTTTAAAAACAAAAATGTATTAACAAAAAGTTTAGGCAAAGAAATATATTATATTATGCTTCCCTTACATTGATACTTAGGGCTAAATAAACTATGTGCCACTTAATAGTGCATTTGGATTGATGTTTTGAGTTTAAAAAATTAAGTTTAAATTTAATTTTATATTTGATTTATTATTTCGTGTCAAGTTTTATAATTCATGATTTACACAGTATACTTAAAAATATTATTCATAAATCTTCTTTTATTAAAAAAAATTATCAACTACGTAAAATAATAAAAAAAAGTATAATTTTCAATGTAAATTCAAACTTACCTTTTATTATCTAAAACATTTTTAATTTAAAATTTTTTAATTTAAACTTAAATACCAAATATAAAATTTATTTTATAATTCAACTTATTCCAAATTTAATTTAAATTTTTTATCTTGAAATCTCAATTTAATCTGGTCATATGAAAACGGCTAAGACTGTATCGCTAAAGATTCATAGTGAAGTGAACTTTAAGTGACCTACGTCAGCATTTTTTTTTTCTGTATTTATATACTAATAAAAATAGTTCATAGTGAAGAATTTTTTTGGGTGCTACTATAAAATATCCCATATGATCAGCGGCTTGCATCATAGTAAAATATAGTAAAATTTCAAATTCTCCACTCTTAAATGTATTTAAAAAGATTAATTATTTAAAAAAATTTTAATATTCAGACCAAAAAGTGCTAATTAAACCCTACATTATTATATTAATTACGAAATTAATTACTTGGACCAAAACATGAATAAGGACGGTAAAAAGATATATGAATGCAAGAACCTTTTCTTTAATTTACATTAGTCAGGAGTCACTCTCCCTTAAAAGGAGGGGCAGAAAAGGGCAATTCCCACCACCGTCAATCAGTAATGGAAAGACAACAAAAAAACTTAAAAAAAGTGGAGAGAATAGAATAACATCAAAGGTACAAAAGAACTTCTGAAAAAGAAGGTTTAAACCAATGGCCTTGGACTTTCTAGGGTTAGGGCGTGGCATCTTCTTGTCATTTCGGAGGTGATTAAACTAATCAAATAGGAGTTTTTTTAATTAGCTCATTAATATTCTCGATTAGTACACTCTGAGTAGGATAGATGTTAAATGGACCTTAAACATTAATTAAACATAAATTAAAAACCAGTTGCTGATTTCTATATCCCAATGTTTTCCTTGGGTTACTCGTTGGTGATCATCTTAATCTTAATCGTAGTTTTTATATTATAAATAGATATTATATATTATATATTATATATTATATTTGGTTAATTACTCTTCAATCGAGACCAGCTTTAATGTGTCCCTAGCTAAGAAATTATTTATTAATCTGCTTTTAAATAATCAATTAAAAAATGATTTAGGAAAATGATTATGGGAACCCAAAAGCATCATATATGAATTTATAATATGATCACAGAGATTGATCGTCACTGATCACCGCAATTTAGCATTTATTAGTGTGATCATGATGATCAAGCTTAGCAAACCATGACAAAGACTTGCAGTTTTCAAGAGGTTTGGTCACTTATATCCATTTCCTTTCTTTGCTGGAATCAAGCTATTCATACATATATACATACATACATATATATATATATATTGATCACATATATATAAAGTTAATTTGTTCACTATTTTTAATCTCCCGGCCCTTTATACAACTTGAATCTGGCTGAATTCCTAACATTCTAGCCAGCGTTGTAACCACACCAAACCCGGCAAATTAACACACCCAAATTTATACATACACATATATATATATATAATATGTATGTATCAACTGTATATATATCATATAACTTAGTTTCAAGTTGATAGCTAGTTTGGTTATGTATTGAGTATTGATCATGATTCTGTTTTACGCTTTTATGTAGACCAGCATGAGTCACGTGTCTTATGCACGTGTTTTCCGTGTAGTTATATCTTTATTTCTTACTTGTCATGACAAATTTATTTACAAAAGAATAAAGTAAAGTTTATTTGATTGATTAAATCCACCTTTTTTATTTCTGTGTTTATTTATCAGAAATTTTATTTTTATTTTTTTGACGAAATAAACTTTATTGATTAAAGGAAACGTTGAAGATAATATTAAATCGTAATAAATAGAATATATTTCTTGATTATAAGATTTTTTTTGTTAGATGATATTAAGCGTTTATGCTCTTCCATTCAGTCTAATTTTTGATTGTTATAAAATTTTATTATTTTGTGTGGAGATCAACTTTTTTCAATGAAAAAACAATTTAATTGCCTCTTCTTTATAATTTATTATCACAAAAAAATAAAAAATTGAAATAAACTTTATATAAATGAATAGTAGAGACGGCTAGAATAAGAAAACAATTGCAAATTGTAATAGTAATCTTATCACACACCAAGTCATCTCAATATTATTTATTATTATTATTATTATTATTATAAGTTTGAGGTTGAAGAATTCAAATTCATTATTTTTTGATATAATAAAATGTGAAATTACCGTTAGACTATGTCTTTAATCGTCAATTTTATTCAAATAAAAGAAAAATACAAGAGTTAAGAAAAAGGAAAATATAGTCCAAGAGGACACCCAAAAAAAAAAAAAACTGAAGCTAATAACAACTCAAAAACAAAAATAATCGACAAAATTTGCTAATTGAGAAAATCATATTTTGAGTCCTTGGGACAATCCCTAATTAATCAGATTTATGAAGTTACATTTCTTATCCTTCTCCTTTTCGTCTTGAGAAGTATCCAGTGCCGTAAATAAATATATATATATAACACTAATTAATCCATATTGGAAATTTCAATTGCAAATTTGACAGATTTATGAAAACTTTTTTTTTAATTGAAGAATGCATGCGTACGTGGATTACGATTATGTTCAATTTAGCATTGGGACAACAAATCTTATAATAGAAGAGCCTTTGTTCGGCATCGTTACACTAAATTGGAATTTTTTATATGCAGTACAATATGTGAAGTATGATATGTAAAATATATGTTTTTCTTTTCTTAAAAAAAAAAAAAAGCTTTCTGTTTTTATAAATTAATTAAGCTCACTTTGGCCTAAAATAAATATAACATTTTAGTATATGATAATAAATTTGACAAGGCACTTGCGCATGTTATTCAGTTGGTTTTATAAATTAAAAAACCGCCATACCATCGCCATCATGTCAATAAATATTTCTAATATCATGATGTCTACTTCTTTTCTGATCAACTAATTAACAATTATATATATATATATGTGTGTGTTGTGTGTAAATGTATATGATGACCTTTGTACTTTTTTTTAATTATTATGATTCAGTTGTTGGAAACCTGAGTTACCGTCCAAATGGACGTGGTTAAAGTTTAACTCATCGGAAGTGTCTCCTTACATCTCCGCTGTCATCATCTAAGTAACTATATATACACAGTAAAATATTGTTTACATTAACCACGTTTATATTTACCAGATTACCTAACTCCCTTTAACAACTCTATTACTATGTGACGATAAGTTCAAAAGTTTGAAGGGGCCTCGAAGCACGGATCCTAATCACATTTAACATATCATATATTTATACACGCACATACATATATGTGGTGTGTGTATATATATATATATATAGGGGTAGTAATGATCAAATTGATCAAAACCACCTTAGTCAAAAAAAAATTTTTTTTTAGTGTATCAAAATCTACTAGACTTGAGAAATAGTTTAATTAATATATAAAATCAAGTTCCCAATTTGCCCTAACATTAGGAGAGTTATGTTGAATATGGTGCATATTATAATAAAATAAAAATATTTTTTGTGTGTGTATGTTGTCTAATCTCTAACAGAAGATGGGGAAGTCACGAGAGCAAGTCTCATGGAGGAGATATCGGTCCCAAAATGTGTTAGCATACAAAATTACAAGTGCACGTGTAATTTCCCATAATGACTTGGTGAATCGTCTATTTCGGCCTCGTATTAATAATATTATTTGAAATTAGAGGGGAAAATATAAAAAAAATAAATAAAAATAAAAAAAGGATAGCTAGCTGAAGTTGGCCACCCTCTTCGTGTCGGATTAGAAAAATTCAACTTGGATAAAAGACAACTGAGTTCTCATCACCTTCTTTAAAAGAGCTTTAATAGAACTCTGAATGACATTGGTGTAGGCGATAAAGCCTCTATTCAGCTTATTTGGTGACCTTTGCATTTGTTAGGGGCCTAAGATAATTTAAAAATCTCTTCTTTTTACAATCTTTTTGTTTCTTTTCTTAGGTGTACGGTAACTTCCCAACTAAATTCGCGTGCTTTTACTTATTCACTCAAGTCAATAAAGATGTAAACCGGAAAGAATGGTAAAGAACCAAATATTGATCTCTTCCAAGTGAGAAAGTGATTAAGGCTAGGGAACTTATTTAAAAACAACATGAGAAAAAGCTATTCTCACCTTTTCTATGTTTCTCAACTTGATAATAATATACTTTTGTCCAATTCTTATTTTTCTTTCGCTCATATTATCAAACACAACATAAAGGAAGTTTTTTTTTTCTGTCGAGTTCATTGGCATACTTAAAGAGGCAGTCATCTTAAGGAAGTCTTTGGGGTTTAGACCTAAGGTATGAGTGTACGTTCTCGTATTTGTAAGGGATTTCTCGAAATAAAATTTTAAACAAATGGTGTTTTAGGATTTTTAAGTCTGATAGTTAATGGTGTTTGAAGAAATTAATAACATTTGTCCCACCAATTACAATTTAAAAAAAAATAGTTATGTCATTTTAATATCAGTTTATTCGTAAATCATAATGTTAATAAAGTTAATCTAATAACTAGAACTATAATTCATACTGGAAGTGAAAAACAATTCCTCCCTCAACTTAATCTAGAGGAAATTTTTTTCATATCCTGTGATAGAATTGTCTTTGTTTGGTAAAGTTTTTCTTAGCAATATAATGATAATATGACAATGAATTTAAATTTAAAATATACAAAATTACAATACCAACTATAAATAAATCTGTAATACAACAAAATATATTAGCAACACATAAACTTAAAATTGGAATAAGGACGGGAAGATGAGCCTAGTGTAGATTCGTCGTCTTACCATAACTATTCTAGTTTTCTAGCAAAAATTTGTCTCTCATGAAATAACGATTACACTTTTAGAATATGTTTTTGGCAAACTGAATAGACACTTAAACTCTACCACACAGGAAGCCTAAGACTCCAAAATCAAAGTAACAGAGAAGAAAACTGCAGTTGACAATAATTTAGAAATTAAACACTTCTGGTTATTACAAACTTAATTTTGAAATTAATTCATAGGCTATTAAGTTACAGGTTTAAGCACTATTAATCCATGTTTTTTACAAGATTAGTAACCATCAATCCCTATTTATTACAAGATTAATTATCACTAATCCATTTTTATAAGGCTTCATTAACCACTTAAATGCTTAAATTAAAACTTACATAAATAATTAAATTCTCAGTTTTAATTTCATAAAATGACCCCTAAAGGTAATTAAATTCACGAGAACATATTGAAAGTTAATTTTTGATTCATCTATTTATCATTTTAAATGTAAATGAAACCCATCACAATTATATTGTGGGTCAAACTCAAAATTAAACCTTAAATAATTGTCCCAAAATGGGTTTCCAAAGCCATTTTTCGAACAGTTTTGTGAATTAACACTATTAGTGCGAGACCTTAGCGCGTTTCGTCACAGCAGCCCAGATGACCAGAGATTATTATATTCATGGGAGCTAGGTTTCCAATCCCCCACATGGCCAGAGATTATTATATTCACAATCTAGAATGTAAAATAAATAAATAAATAAAAGAAAAGAAGAAAAGGAAAAGAGAGAGAAAGGGGGATGGGGAGGAGGAGGGGGAAAATAAAGAACAAACTTCCTCTCGTTTCATCGTTCACCCAGGATCAAAGAAAAGAGATCATTAATCATCAGCCCGTAAATCTCTCTCTCTCTCTCTCTCTCTCTCTCTCACTAAAAATAATCTGGCTGCTGTGCTTTGTGGGGAGTGATGGTGATTATATAAAAATAACAGCGATAATAGTTATATCTATAGAGTGGGGGAATAGTAAAATATATTTGGTGTGCAAAATAGGAGAGTAGTGCTACATAAAAAAAAAAAAAAAAACCAACCATAAAGAGCCAGCAAATTGGTTCCTCTCCTTTTGGGTCCTTCTTGGTTGGGGTTTGGAACTAGTAATCTCATTTCTCCCTTCTATCAAAATTCCCTGTCCTTGAATGGCCTTCTTTGCATGGCCACTTTTTTTCCCTAAATTTCTTCTACTTCTATTTTCTTCACCACTCGATTACTTAGAGCTTAGACTCTTGTGTAAAATATAACCTTTTATTTAATATTCTCTGGTACGCCTCTCTCTCTCTCTCTCTCTATTTCTATCTCTACTTTGAATATTTGTCAAATAGATGATGCAATATTGTCAAAATCTCATTTGAGGAGAGTTTTTACGCATATTAATACTATACAGGCCTTTTGTTCCTATTAGTCCTTTGAAGAAGTTGGTTGTATTTGATCTGAACTCAAACTATTACTACTACTTATTTAGGTAAGTTAAATTATTTTGCTCTCTCCATGTATTCATATATATATATATCTCTCTCTCTCTCTCTCTCTATATATATATATATATATACAAACTCCTCAAAGTACTTGACTAATTGGTTTTCACTTGTTAAAGGGGTGTGTGTAATCACAAATGTTGGCAGAGAAGAAGCCAGAGATCAGCGTAGAAGATTTTCACAAAAATGATTGCCCTAAGATCTGTTCTTCCCATATGGGAAAAAGAGGAGTTCGTATTGGTAATACTAGTTCTTCCTTAGGTCAAGAACCTCAGGATGCAGATTATTATTCAGGCTCAAAAAAAGTTCTTCAGCTCATTGACGAGGTCGAAGCACTGATATTGGCGAGGGTGCCGAGGTCGGAATACGGCAAATTCTCTCTCGTCAATAAGAGATTCTTGTCACTCCTCAAGAGCGGCGACATATACAAGATCAGGAGAGAGAATGGGATCAAAGAACCAACGGTTTTCATGCTCGCCGGTGGTCGAACATGGTGGGCCTTTGATTGCCATTCGAACTCCCTTAGGGGCCTCCCCGACTTACCCTGCGACTACGCTTTCCACCATGCCGACAAGGAGACCCTTTGTGTCGGTACCCAACTGCTCGTTGCCGGTAAGGATCTCCGATGTTTTCCGTAAAATGGCCCTCGTCAATGTCAACTTGTCTCTTGATTTTTCAAATGTGTACCTTGTTAAAAGTGACAGTTTTGATCCTTCTATCTATTTCCATCCGAAATAAATAGAAGGACTAACTTTGTCGCTTTAATCAAGTTAAGGAAAAAAGTCAGAGAAGTGTTGACACCAGTGATAAAATTCAGAGAGAATTTTTACAATCTGTCTTATTATTTTTGAAATTTTTTGATATATACGTAGAAATGTTTCTAAATTCAAAGTATGGCCGTATTTCCATAAATGTCCTTTTTTTTTTTTAAATCCCTGGGTTTCAGGAAAGGGAAATGATGGTGCTAGTGTTATTTGGAGATACAATTTGGTCAAAAACAATTGGCTAAAAGGACCTTCAATGATCAACCCAAGGAATTTGTTTGCCTGGGCGAGTTGCGGCGCCTTCGGGTATGTGGCCGGCGGGATCGTCGAAGGCAACTACCTGAGCTCCGCCGAGAGGTATAATCTGGAGAGCGAGACATGGGAGTCTCTACCGGACATGAACAAGAAAAGATGGAATTGCTCTAGTTTCTATGTGGACAGGAAATTCCATGTTGTTGGAGGGAGGAACGACATAGAAGGCGTCCTGACATGTGCTGAGGCATATGATGAGGAGAGGAAAACATGGGATCTGATTCCCAACATGTTGGAGGAATCAGTGGTGAGTGTAATGAGGTCGCCGCCGCTTGTCGCGGTGGTGAACGAAGAGCTCTACTTGTTCGACCCCTCATCAAACCTGCTCAAGGTGTATGCTAAGGAGGCGAAGAGCTGGAGGGAGCTGGGGCCTGTCCCCGTGACGGCTGGCTTTTCTGGCGGCTGGGGCGTCGCTTTTAAGTCGCTAGGCGAGGAACTGCTCGTCATTGGTGGCAACCCGGAGGAGTTTGCGGCGGGGCTGGGGGTGATGTATGTGTGCCGTCCGAATCCAGATGCCGAGGTGCTCAACTGGAGGCTTCTTGACTATGGCGGGAACTGGCTTAACGACTTCATTCGCAACTGTGCCGTCATGCTTGCTTGAAGCTGTTCTTTTGTTAAGAATTAAATGGTATGATTTCTAGTATTGTGAGTAGCTAAATAAGAGGTACATTTTACAAGTTTAAGCTAAAGAGGGTTGTCAAGAGTACTATTAGCTAATTTGGTATCTCCCTCCCCTCTGTCCTTGTGTACCACTAGTATTAGCTTTTGTTATGGTGTGACATTGTGCTAGTTTAACTCTATCTCTTGAATTATGTATCAAATTTTAGCCGTTTGTTTCACTCGTATTATCTTTTTCAAGTTTTTCTATATTTTGGGTCTTGAATTAGTTCTGTTCATAACCAGAGTAAGCTTGTTATTAGGGTCTTGTTCATGTTCATCCTAATCTGATTGCTTCAGATGTTTTGGTTTACAAATTCTTCATTTAGCTACTAATTGATAGTCAAAACTTCTCTGCAGTGTTTTTCTTCTAATGCCCTGTCAAGAACGAGGAAACTTGTTAGGGTGTTTCTTATGTTCAACCTATTCTGATCTACAACCGCATGTGGTGTTCTTTCTTATGTTCAACCTATTCTGGTCAACCACAGAGTGGGGTGGTCTAGGCTTGTGATCAAAGATTTAAGTATTGGATGACTTTTGAAGGAAGCTTGTTTTTGCAGCGTAATACTTGATTTAGAGTGTCTAAGACCATAAGATCATGCTTCACATATCCTTACTATCAGCACATTCAGGGAGATTAAAGTGATGCACTCTTCATAAAGAGGTAAATGCACAATTATAGGACTTTTAACGAATAATCCTATAAGTGTTTGGGGAACCTATTTGATAATGCTCAGAAGGGATATCAGTAACCCCTTTTCTGGACTTTTTCTTCATTAAAAAAAAAAATAGTTCGGTGTTATATAGAGTTGTTATCTATCATCCCTGTTAATATAAGAATCACATAGTAATAGACCTCACACTATTTTGATGTAATACTGTTACATCTGTAGTTATTACATTGCTAACTACGATAAATTTTGTTCATACATTTTTAGTTTAACTGGCTGCTTCTCGTGTTCTAGTTCTACTAGCTGAAGGTCAAAACTTTTCTGCAGATTTTTTTCATAAAAATTGATAATTATACTTTTTTAGGGTAGAAAATGATAATTGTATTATTTCAATTAGTAGTCTAAAAGATTCTGAATAACTGAATAGTATGTATGTAAACATATTCATATAAATACATAAACGAAAATACACATAAATATTTATTTTGTCATTGATAGACATAAATAACCTTTTTTATGGGCGTTAGTTTTCAGATGTCGCTAGACATAGAGCCTAAGAGAACTTTAGTTTAAGAAGTTGTTTTGTTTTAGCATAGCAACTTTAGCTTTCATAGGTAAGTCCTGTCTCCTAATAGAGCACAGGAATTTGATCCATTAAACATGGGGTCAAAAACGAACAAATTAAAGTTTTCTATTACCAAAATTGACTTCAAGCTTTATGAAGTTGACCAATCAAGTTCATCAAGGCAAAATGTTTGATAATACAAACAAAAAACATTATTTATAGCAAAGCTGAGCCGCTTTCTTCACAAAGGAAAATGATTCAAGAAGCATTAAGGAAGCAACATACATACAATTAGTGGCTTCAAGGTGCTTGGAATTGACCAAATTGGTCCTCTCTACCCAATTACCACAAAAAAAAAAAAGTGATAATGATGTGAGAGCTATATAATATATAACTAAGTTTTAATTTACTAACCAACCTTTAAGTCGGCTTGTTTAAGGGTCCAAGATGTAGATACGGAAATTTTGTGGAAAGTGGAGTGACATAAAACAGCACATGCATTATAACTAGAAAAGCAAAAACAAAAAAACAAAATATTTGTCTTGAAAACGCCTTGATGAGACTCTTAAACGTTACTAAAGTACTAAAGAAAGAGTAAAGACTTGAAAAAAGATGCCACCGCTTTTCAAGAGGCCACAAAGAATCATGATTTGCAAATATGGAATCCTTCATGGAATCCACCGTGACATATAGAAATATTGAAAAGGGTCATCAATTTCCAATTGAAGTGGAATTGAAGATACACACACACACACACACACAAAAATTTACACACACATATATATTAGAACGCTTCGTCGCCTTTTCAAACAAAAAAGAAAGCTACAATTCAGTTAGAGAAGTGATGTTATTAATTGGATTCCATCTACAAAATGAATTAAGCTCTTTAACGAAACTGCATGTTCTTAAGATTATTGGTTCCATGGAATCAACCAAAAGCAAAGAAAAAGCTACTTGTTCAACTATCAGAACTTGAACAAGTTGATTGTTACATAATTCGAATTAATCAGATATTATATGAAGAATTCATCAGCAATGAGAAAAGTACATCAATATTCACGAAGAGGTGAAAGTGAAATTTCTTTTTTTTTTTTTTTTAGCTAAAAACAGAAAGAGCAATGAATGAATTAGGCAGGCTAAGTTTGCTTGTTTGTTTGTTTGTTTGTTTGTTTTTATATGGGTAAGTGACGTCGTATAGTGAATGCCCTCCAAAAGCGAAGAGAACACATTAGGGAGAAAACGACACAGAAAAGGAGTCGTCTTTGCAAAACGACATGCTTAAAGACGACATGTCGTAGGACAACGAGGTACGAACTGCTAAACGACATAAAATATTAGTCAAAAGTCAAAAGCGTCACGTGATAAAAATTAGTATGACATGCCTTTAATACATGTAAACGTAATAAACGAGAGAATCAAACGACATATGGCCAAAAAACGACATCTAATGGGAAACTACATTTTACTCACAAGAATAGCTTCAAGTAGAAATGACACGCCGTGGATAGACGAGATCATTATGGATCGACAATTCAAAAACGACGTATCGTATATAGTTACATTGCCGTGCGACATCATGTAAAGTCAAATACCACTTGCTTGATTATCATATTATATTTATATTACTTTCAAATATAATGTAATTTTTATTTAAACATAAAAATATTATATTTAAATACTAATCACATCATATTTTAAATACAATACAATCAATATTCATTATTTTACTTTTTCTATCATTTTTACTAATCACATCGTATACACTCTTTCTCTCTCTTTTTTCTCTCCACTTTTACCTATCATATTACATATTTATTATTTAAATATAATTCAAATACTTTTTATCTAAACACATATTACATTTAAATGTAACACAAATACTTTTCATTCAAATACAAATTGTATTTAATGTATTGCATTTAAATATGATACAAATACAATACGCTAACCAAACATCTCCTTAGTAGTATGAAAAAAAGCGACAACTCAAAGAAACACATGTAAACATGGACCGTAGAATCGAGCAAAAAAACATAAGCCGTAACATTATCGTAGAGGGTACTATAACATTAAAGACATTCAATACAAATGACACCATTTAGATAAATATTAAAGAGTTATTTTTATTTTTATTTTTATTTGAAATTTAAAACGAGGGATTTAAACTTTTATATGTAAAGATAAAATTAAGTGTGTAAAATTACCACTAAATTATATTTGTAATTATAACATCAAAGATTTATTAGGTAAAATAAAATAAAATATCTTTGAAAGAGCCCAATTAATGTTTCATTTGGAATAGTGGTTAGTGTAGGGGGTGTTTTTGAGACACATTTCCGACACTTCTTTTTTATACTTTTTTTTCATTTTACAATCACTTTTTACTATTCGTATCTTTAAAACTCTATATTAAACTCAAACTTTAAAAGTACATAACTTTACATATACAAGTCTAAATGATATGATTTTTTAAAGTTGCATAGAATTTCAAAAAAAAAGAAATAAGATTTATATTGATAAATTTTTTTGAATAAATTTTTAATATTAACACTTTTTTATTCTAAATAGATTCAAAGCTCACTTTTCTCTAACTTCTAAAATATATCTCTAAAACTTTCATCAAACGGGTCGTTAGTTTAGCTTGAAAAATTTGATTGACATTTCAAAAACTAAATATAATTTTTGTTAACTTTTAAATATCAAAATAAAAAAAAAGTTCAGTTTAATTTAAACTTGAATTCTAAACAAGCCATAAATTTTAGTAAACGGCCAGGCTTAATCTTGAGAAAATGACATTTTTGGGAAAGAGTAGTTCTATTGACACACTCTTTTTGTCTTTCCATGTACCCTTATTAATTAAACTCTTTAATTACAAATATATCCTCAAACAAAATGACAAAAAAAGATAACTATTATAAACTTTATTGCATAAATAAAAAATACAAAAGAGAAACTCAAATATGTATATATATTATTTCCACACACACCTACATATTAAATCTCTAAATAAACAATGTATAAGCATTATCATTTTAAAATCTATAACAAAATCCTAATTTTCAACCTAATTTTTACTTTTATACAAAGAAAAAAAATTTTATTATTTGTTTTCTAATATTTTTTGAACAGAGTTGTTATTTAATTTCATTATTTGTCATTGAATTCATGTTTTTTAGTATTTTTTTTTTTGGTTTCATTACATTGTCCATGATTTTACATTTGGGTTTTTTTTTTTCATTATATACTTTTTTTGTATTGTTGGCTTTCTTTGTTGTTGTTGGCTTTATAATAATGTAGTTATTGGTTATTTACACATAATATATATGAATTTCTTTTTCTTGAAAAGTATTTTGTTTAACCTACAAATAGATTAAGCACTTTTTGATTTGAATGTATTCGAATAGAGTATCCTTTATAGATATTAAGAGGTAACAATAAAAAAAAAAGGGTGTAAAAAGAAATTTAAAAGAGTATTTTTCATTTTATAGAAATAATTAGAAATAATTTTGAAATTTATAAGAATGCGTAATAAGTAAATTTAATCTTTTTAAATTTAATAGGAGTGCTTGTTAAAAGAAATGTGTAAAAAATTAAAAAAGGTATGTTAACAGGACGATCCAAACATCTAGGGTTTTATTAAATAGATATATAATCGTTTACCAAATATATATATTTTTATATAGGAAAACGACAATGTAGTACAAACGACATATAAACAAACGACAACGGTCTGGTCTCCGAGCCAACTAGTATAACGTCATGTCTAACAGCATAATTAATGGTAAATGACATCACTTAACCCAGGCTGCGTAACACTACATCTTTAGGAAACTAAGACCCAAGTCCCATGTAAACGACATCACAGAGAAACGATAAGTCGTTTATATGGCGGACATGTATCAACATCCGTCGTTTCGAAATTCGAACGACAAATTAAATCTCCAATAAATGACAACGCTTAGAACATGTTGTGCAAAACAACATCTTATGTGATGTGAACCATTGCAGATTAAATTAACCATAATGACATGTCAATTATTAAATTAAAAACATGTAATGGCATGTCGTACATGTGTATATATTGAGGATATGGCATGTTGTAAAATTATTTTTTTTTGGGACTTTGTTGTATGTTGCAAATTAAATTAATAAAACTAACTTTTTTTTTGTGAAAAAGTTCGGAGATTAAAAAAAAAAACCACAGATTAAAAAAAAAAACCACACTATCTTTTTCCTTAAAAAGAAATGAAGAAAATTCTCATAAGTACTAATTTTCAAAATGTTATACTACGTTATTATTTTCAAATTATAATAAAGAAAAATACTGAAAATACCCCAAATGTTTAGCATAAATACTAATTTTATCACTTTCATTAATTATTATGTAAATGTCTAAAACACCAAAATACTCCTAAAATAAGTAAGTCTCAATTTAAATCATAAATTTGAACTCATAATTTAAACTTATCTATTTTCTCTTCCAAAAATTTGAATTTTGTGTTCAAACATATGAGCTGAACGTGCCATAAAATTTTTACAATACCAAGACTATAGTTCTCAAATTAAATTAAACATGCACATAGGTATTTGGGGTATTTACACAATAAAAGAGATAAAATGATATTTAGGTTAAATATATAAAGTGTTTTAGGTAATGACTATAACTATTAGGAAAAATTATACTTTTTCCCCTCAAATTTTATTGTCACAAAATACTATTTAAATTTTGATTTGTAACATTATTTTTTCTCAAATTTTGAAAAAAGTTTTTGAATTTTTTCCTTTAATTGAAATTTTGATAAAAAATACACATGATACTTGTTGGATTTAAAGTATGAATTATAGATATTTAATGTAAAATTGTGAAGTTCTCTTTGTAACTAGGTTAATATAGTAAATATTTAGTATTAATATCATTTTTCTATTCATATATCTCTCTAATAGATAACTTTATAATTTTATATTCAATAAGTGTAACAAGTGGATATTATTAATACATGTGATTTTATAATTTTATATTTAATATTATAATATTATAATTTTATATTTAATGTAATGTATGTTTTTAATAAATGTTATGTTTATTTTTTTTATAAAAATTTAATTAAGAGGAAAATTTGTAAACTTTTTTTAAAATTTAAGGAGAAGGAGTACTATAAATTAAAAGTTTCCGAAATATTTTATGATAAAATTAAAAATTCAGCAAAAAAAAAATGTAATATATCTTATTTATTACTGTGTGACTGCAAGCAATCATGCATGTGGTGAAGAAGTAAAAGGTAAGGGGCTGGTCTGGTCTTGTGTCACGGTCATCATGCTCAGACTCAACCTCAGGTGAACCAAAGCAAAACAACTTGAAATCTTGCACTGCTTCTCGCACACTGTAAGAACCGCGATTTCCCATTTCCTATTCCCTATCTTGTTTCTTTTTTAAACTCCCTTCAGTCTCTCTTCAATTCCTGATCTTCCAGTTCGTTTTGCTTCTCAAAATCTCAATGAATTGCTGAAAAAATAGCAACTTAGGAGCTCTTCCACGATCTGGGTTTTCTTCAAAACCCACCAATTCCGCAGATTTCTCTCCTAATTCTGAGCATCTTGGACGAGCTCTAGTTGTTAGGGTTTATCACCCTTTTCGTGTTTTAGGGTTTCTTTCTCGATCCGCAGTCGTCTCCTAATAGATTTGGAGCTTTTCAACGTTTTGGGTTTTCCAGTTTGGGTCAATTTCTCGTAAGATTGGCCTTTTGAGGTTTAAATTTTCTGAAATTTTGAACCTTTTTTAGAAAAAAAAATTGCATAAAGTTACATGCTTTACTTTGTTCTTGGAATTCAGGCTTTGAATGTAGAAAGTTAGAGTTGTTTCTGGTTTTAGATTTGTGTTTTTGGTAGGAGTAGAGTTATGTCAGGTAATGGTAATAACCCACCAAAGAGCCTTGGGGCCTCTTCTTCACCGTTTGGTAATACCAATATGGTAGCCCCAAATATGGGTGGAAACCCCCCATTTCCACAGTCACATGCACAGATTGCAGCCACCTTGCAAAGCCAGTTTCAGCTATCCCAAGCCCAGGCTCTCGCCCAGGCACAGTCCAAAGCTCAGGCACACGCCCAAGCTCAGGTTCAATTAGCTCATGCTCAGTTCCAAGCTCATTTGCAGGCTCAGGGGCTGGCCACTAATCAGAGTCAGGGAATTGGTAGCATGGGGTCGCCTTCGCCGGGCCTTTCAACACCCGGCAGTGCGGGCATGAAGCGGATTACTCAGAAGCCTCCTGTACGCCCTCCCGGCCTTTCCCCTCCCAACATGATGTCGCCGATGAGACCCATGGAGCTCACCCCCGCAGTGGCTCGCAGAAAGAAGCAGAAGCTTCCCGAGAAGCAGTTGCAAGACAAAGTGGCTGCCGTTCTACCAGAATCCGCTCTTTATACGCAGCTTCTTGAGTTTGAGGCTCGTGTTGATGCTGCTCTCAACAGAAAGAAAGTTGACATACAAGAGGCACTCAAGACCCCTCCTTGCATTCAGAAAACCCTTAGGATTTACGTGTTCAACACTTTTGCTAACCAGATAAAGACGATACCGAAGAAGCCAAACGCCGAGCCCCCTACTTGGACTCTTAAGATTGTTGGGCGGCTGTTGGAAGATGGGATTGATCCAGATCAGCCGGGTGTCGTTCAGAAGACAAACCCCTCGTACCCCAAGTTCTCGTCGTTTTTCAAAAGAGTAACCATTTCTCTGGACCAGAGACTATATCCTGACAATCACATTATCATATGGGAAAATGCACGAACGCCTGCACCTCATGAGGGTTTTGAGGTGAAGAGAAAAGGGGATAAAGAGTTCACCGTGAATATAAGGTTGGAAATGAACTACGTTCCGGAGAAGTTTAAGCTCTCACAACCTCTAATGGAAGTTCTTGGTATTGAGGTTGACACTCGTCCGAGAATAATAGCTGCTATTTGGCAGTATGTGAAGGCTAGGAAATTGCAGAACCCACATGACCCTTCGTTTTTCAGTTGTGATCCCCCCCTCCAGAAAGTTTTCGGGGAAGAAAAGATGAAATTCACCATGGTCTCACAGAAGATCTCTCAGCATTTGTTCCCTCCACAGCCTATACATTTGGAGCACAAGATCAAGCTTTCGGGAAATAGTCCAGTCGGAAATGCTTGCTATGATGTGTTGGTTGACGTGCCTTTCCCTGTTCAGAGAGAATTGTCTGTTCTGCTGGCCAATGCAGAGAAGAGTAAGGAGATTGATTCCTGTGACGAGGCTATATGTGCGGCAATAAGAAAAATCCACGAGCACCGTAGGAGGCGGGCTTTTTTCCTGGGGTTTAGTCAATCACCAGTGGAATTTATCAACACATTGATTGAATCCCAGAGCAAGGATCTGAAGCTCGTAGCTGGAGAAGGAAGTCGCAGCGCTGAAAAAGAGCGCCGCTCAGATTTCTTCAACCAATCATGGTAAGCTCATATATTCTCTGTGATTGTTGGTCATCCTTAAGCTCATCCATTATGTATATCTGTTTGTCATGATTAAATTTGACAAGAAGTCAACCATTTGTAAGTGCTTTTACCGTTACGTTGCTAAAGATCTTGCTCATCCACTTAGGGCCCATGACCGTGCCATTAATAGCCACTGAATATTTTTAGTTTTTTACCCTTTGGCCTGATTTTTATTTGCATATTTGCATATGGAGACCGTCAAGTTCAATGCTTAGTTTTCACAATACATTTTCCAGTCAGATTTGGATGGCCAGATGCATGAGTACATGTAATTCTTTGTTCTTTGTATCAGGGTTGAGGATGCAGTCATTCGTTACTTGAATCGCAAGCCGGTTACTGGAAGTGATGCTCCGGGAAGTACGTGAAATGAATTCTTGGGCTGGTGAAAGGCAATTCTGGTTATTGACCCTTTTCATTTGAGAACGAACGGTGACTTATTTTATGGAAGATGTAGCACTCTATTTCATGACTGCGATTCTTGTGAAGGAAATGAGTTAATAGTCTCTGTAGCTCCTATTAACATTTTCTTATCCTTGCTTCTATCCTGGTTTTGGTTTTTGTACAATACAAATATGAAAAGGTGGTTATATATCTGTGCTTGATTGGTAGTCGTATTTGTTGCTGTTTCAGAGACATGTTTTCTGTAATTCATGTTGGCTTTGACAATTTTTGTATTTTGAATTATGTGGCGAATGCCCTGTTAATCGTTCACCTCAACAGCTCCTTGAAGACGGTTGTTTGGTGCCCTTCTCTGGTAGGTTTTTTGAAATTTAACCGTTATGTGGCTGTGATTGAAAATGTTGGTTTCTGAGCTGTGATTATCAGGGATGCAAATGGTTGTCTTGCCAATGCCTGGATGAAAATAGTGGATATTTACTCCCCTTCCACGGGAGAGGCTTTGGCTATTTGTTTGGCGACGTACGCAGTGATGGAGATTTCTTGCCAGTAATTAGTGCCTTTCCTGGCGTGCTTGTGCTGCGATGGGACGTGAGTCCAATTGCTGAAGATTCCGCCTCTGCGGCCAAACGGCCTTTCTGCCTGCAGATTTTCTTAGATTCCGCTAGTGTCAGATGTTTTGGCTCATAATATTGCGAAGTGGGCTCCAACTTATGACAATGTCGTTTGGGCAAGTGCGTCAAAGTCACCAGTGGTTTGTTTTGAATCTTTGCCTCATTTTAAGCTTTTGTTCTCCTCTGTTGGCAGCAGCTCCGTCGTTTGTACCGTTGGTTTCTTCTCTGCATTAGATGATCAAGAACGATGGAATCTGACACAGAGGCTTGTTCTTTTGTGATTGCCTTGGGCAGGAACTATTGCAATATATATATATATTTTATAGAATAACGTCAGGTGTATTAACTTTTCTATCCAGCCCTTAAACTACCAACTCACGTCATGATGTAACTACTTATTATCATCTGACGTGACAGTATTTTTAAGTACTTACCGGTAAGAGAAATCAGATGAGGCATCAACTATTATACTATACTAATATGGTTATTTCAGTTATTTCCTTGTATAAATTGACTTTAAGATGTGATAATATTAGCAAACTAGACAAAAGATTACCCAAAAAAAAAAAAAAAACCTTCTTTCATTGCGAGATAGACTTGTTTAGATTTTTTGTTCAGATTACTATATTAACCTTTTATAATAGAAATGATATGTATTATGGATAGTGATCTTATTATCGTATAGTTGTTTTTGAATATTGAATGGTAAACAATAGAACGAGACTTTAATGTTAAGGACATTAACATAAACGCGCGCACATGAAAATGACAAGAACAATCAAAAGGAAAATTATTAAACTAAAAATACAGTCCATAATTTAGTACAATCTCACTTTGATCTTTGGCATTTCCAACATTCTAAGATTGACATCGATCTACTTTGGTGTAACAAAAATATCATTCCATTAGTGGCTGTAAAAAATGGTGAAGAACACACTAGAATCATATGTCGTCAAAAGTTGGATTATTTAAGTGGACGATAAATGCTCTTGTAGCCCTACAGACTTTTAAAACATACGTTTAAAGGATAAACTACATGCATATTCCAAGAACATAATACCATACCAAGTTCTTTTGATAAGTTAAGTAACAGGTTATTCAGAGGCTCCTTCCTATAAATGATTTGATCTTCTAATATTGTAAAATGAAAAAGATTTGTCACATCTAACATGATTGAGCTCAATTTAGAGTTTCTGTAAATGTTTTAAGAATAAAAATGAGATTTGATGCAAAGTTAAGAACTAATTTTTATAGACTTAAAAAATGAAAAATCATACCATATAACATATCTTATAGGTACTTATTAAATATATGACATATTTTAAAAAATTAGTAAAATTATAACATTTTTTATTTATTCTTTTAAAATAATTTATTGGTTTCTAAATCCGTAGGGATAGCAACATTACCCAAGAGGAGGGGGCTCGCATGGACCTACCCCAAATGGGGGCAGGGTTGAGGGGAAAAAATTTGAAGATGAAGCTAAAATCTCATCCCTGAAAGTTAATTGGAGGGTGGGGAGGGAGGGGAAAGCATTCCCCACCCCGCCCCAACCCCATCTCCATCTCAGTTAATTAGGGTTAGGGGGGAGGGGAGGGATTGGAAAGCACTCCCTACCCTGTCCCGACCCCGTCTCTTATATATATATGGTTTTTATATTTATAAATATATATTATATTACAAAATATTATTTTTAAACATTATTTATGTTTATTTATTTTTTATGTTAAAAAGCTTTAAATATTATTATAAAACTTTAGTTTTAAGACTTTATAATGTTTTGATGAGACCTTTAATAACTCTATAATTAATATTTTATTTGAATATGTTTAGAATTTCGTTTATTTATGAAATCTTTGATTTTGAATGAAATTATAGTACATTTCTATGTTATCATCTGTTTTTAAGTTGTTACATCTTGAAATGCATAGTTTAAAATAGATAGGGAATGTGGCAGGTATAAAGAAAGCCCCTTAAATAAGAAATCCTCATCTCAGACCCTGCTTTTATTTATGCCACGATGGGGACAAGGATGGTTTTGGGAGGTGGGACGGGGACGAGAAAGCATTCCCCGGCCTTGGCTTACCCTACTGTCATCTCTTTCTTTCTCTTTCTCTCTCTCTCTCCTCTGCCTCCTCTCTCTCTCGCACTCGCCCTTTAGAGAAAACGACAAGTTCTGAATGCCAACGATTAGTGAGCTTGGGGGTCAGAGATCGTCTGTTGATGGCAAGTTGATCTCCTTTAGGTGAGTGGATCGTCATGATCTCCCTCGTCGACTGGAGGTAGTGCGAGAATCATCACCATCGGTGAACTCGAGATCTAAATTATGACCTTCAAGATGCGAACCTTTGTCTTCATCGACGGTTGCATTGAATATCTGCGGTTGTGGATTCATAGAGCTCGTTGTCCTCCTCAATGACTAGCAAAACTAAGGTCAGTGATCCACGACGCCAAAGGGAATAGCGAAATCCATGATAAGGGAAGGCTAGTTCTATGATGAGTCAAGTCATGGTTGTAGTTATTTATTAGTATTTGTGGTTATTTCTTAGTATTGTTTGTATTTTTTGTTGTTTTCACGGGGTTTTTTTTTTCTTGAATAGAAATATATGAAATATTGGAAATATTATTAATGAATATACTAAAATAATACCTTAAAAAATACTAATAATATATGAAATATAGGTATTTTCTTATATTTCTATGGAAATCTAGTATTTTTATTATTATTGTGATTTGATTTTTTTATCAACATTATGATATCCTTCGACGCAACACCATTAGTAACTGGTGGAAAGGACGGAGGTAGAGAGTAAAAAGACAAAGGAGTAAGAAAGATGAAATATGCTATTTCATAGTGAAATATTATTAGTTTTAACATTTAACCTTTTTATTATTTTAAAATATTATAGTGAAATATGCTATTTAGTTAATTAAAAAAAAAAGGGGAGAGAGAGAGAGAGAGAGAGAGAGAGAGAGAGAGAGAGAGAGAGAGAGAGAGAGAGAGAGAGAGAGAGAGAGAGAGGGGAAATCGAAGTTAAACTCGATGACATGAAGAAACGACATGAAACAGCAACACTAATCAAGACTTACGACAGGAAATGGAAAAAGTGATCAGGAAGAGAAAAACGACAATAAAACGGAGCGTCACTTGAAATGTTTTTACAAGGTAGGGACTTTAGAGGTTGAAAAGGTGAAGGCGAAAAAGGGGGGAAAAGAAATGGCGGGAAAGCAGGAATGGAAGCGAGAGAGTGGGTCGCCGTCGCCGGCGGCTGCGACGGTGGAGGAGACGTCCTGGAGAAAGCAAGTGGACGACAACCTCAAGAGGTTCCATTCGCTCCTCTTCGGCTCCGAAGCCGCCGCCGAGAAGCGCGACTTCTCGGCGGCTCACATCCTTGGGCTCCGCCTCCTCGGCTTCCTCGACTCCCAATCCGTCTCCGACCTCGACCACGCCTTCCTTCGTCCCATCCGCCGCCAAGCTCTCTCCAACCTTGACTCCCTTCGCCGCTCCCTCGTTTCGGATTCCGATCGGTGCTTCTCTCCCTCTCTCTCCCTGTGTTAATGGACATTTTTGAATTGGACGATGATGAAGCTCGAATTCCAGAGAAACAAGTCCAGTGATTCCTTTTTTTTGTTTTTAATTTAGTTTATGAGTTTTCCGAGTCTGATTTTCATGGAAAGTGCTTTGAATTGGAAGATGATGAAGATCAACTTAGCTCTTGTGTCTTGTGGTTCTTGCTTTTTGTTTTTGTTTTTTTTTTTTCGTTTCGATTCCGTTGAATTTGTTTTTCATTTACATTCCAAAACATTCTGCTAGAGGTTTGGCGAAATGATTTCTTCTAAGGAGATTCAAAGTTATGAACAGGAAGAATTTAGGAGATGACAGTGTTAAGTACTAATTTTAGCCTCGGGTCGAATATTTTAAACTCAATTGCTCACATAATTGATAAAACATAAGAACATCTAAGATAATTAGTTCCATGGATGGATTTTCAAGTAGATTCGTTTCAATAAGTAGAATTGAAATGCTTTAATTGTTAATAAGTTAGCCGTGTATACAACTTCGGACTTGAGATAGGCTTGATGGCATTTGCGATCAATTATTCAATTTTCTCTATGTAGATATATTTGAGAATGTTTAAGAAGCAATTCAAAGCCACATTTGGTATTATTTAGATATCTCCTTGCAAATGGTAATGGTTTGAATGCTATATGCCTCCAGAAAAGCATTTGAACTGGCAAAGAAAGCTCCTGGACGCGTTTTCGGCACAAGAGGTGAAATGGACATTGAGAAGATTAAGCAGTCAAAGTACTTTCGAGCTTTCGTCCAGCAGCCTAATGGGACGTCTTTAAATGAATTGGTATTAGTTTTCCAAGCATAACCCAATTTTATATGGTTTTTCTTTATATATTCTCTTGCAATTTACTTTTCATGATATTTTTTCATGCTAACCAAGAACGTTTCTTTATCTCAGGAAGATCAATTGAAAATGCAGGACAAATTGAGTAGCAAGGTTTTGAAAACTATGAATCAAGCAAAACTGACATCTTTGCAAAACAACAACTCAAGGGAAGGTAACGAAACATCCAATAATTATTTAACCTCTGGAAGTAACAGCCACGAGGACTGCATTATGGTTGAAAAGCCTATGTCATTTGACAAGCAAATCAAAGGTCAAACCGCCATGTCTTCACAAAAAGCTGAAGATGAAGAAAGAGTTTATGGAAATGCCCTGAGATCAAAACGTGTGCATATGGATATTAGTAGCCCCAAGACAAAGTCTCCCTTAAGCACTGAAGAAAATGCTGGTGCTTCTGGCAATGGATTTGTCACTGCAAAAGCAAAATTGGTATGTGTTGTACTACTCAGAAATTTTGCTCAATTTTGATTTTTTTTTTTTTTTTTACCATGTCAAGCCTGGGGAATTCCTTTATTTTACACACTTTCTAAATGTGCTTCTCACTGCCTGTCTATCCCACATTGGAACCAATATTGTCCGTGCTCGATATTGCTGGTATATGGATTAGTTTGACTTTATAGCGCTGAACCCAATTGAGGGTATTTCATCAGTCTTAATTGAGGTAGAATTATCTATGATGTCTGAAGTTCATACACTGTCCTTTATGTACACAAAGAAGTACTTTATATTTAGTCGATGAATAACTTGTTTCCCATGAAACTTTAGTTACCTTTTTGTATACTTTCTATTTTCTATCAACTCAGACCATACACTTTTTATGAACTTCCAATAGGACATGGATGCAAGGCAAAGAAGAGGGTTATCTGGGTCACCAAATGCATCCGTCTCCCCACAAAGTGATAGCAATGGACCAAGGGGTTATGGTGGGAAATCATATGGGTTTTCACGACGTGGTGTTCGTGGTAATTTTATTCCCCCTATCAGATCCAATGGTGGCAACTCCGGAAATATGACTTCACGAATTGCTGGGAAGAGTGATGACGCAATAGATGACACAACAAAGAAATGGTAAGTGGTATGGGATTGTAGTATAAATACTGTCCAGAATTTTAATCCTTGCATTCTCCCTCCCAACAAAGCATGGTTGTTTAGTTTCGTAGGTTTTCTCTACTGCAATTTGTTTGGAAGTGGCCTGAGGAGTTTCAATTTCAAGCATGTTAGGCTGTCTACTAAATCTATACTCTTAACATAATTAGTCCTTTAACCTGAATAGTTTCTTAGTAGTTTTTTTTCTTGTGTTGGTAATAGGCTGAATTTTAAAACTGCTTTGTTTTACGTTCCATCCAATAGCCCATTGCGCTTACCCGACTTTTCCTGTTTTTCATTCTATAATAGTTTTGGATTTTATGACAAATTACAAATGTGTTTAATATTTTGATCTTAGTTTGGACATGCTATGCGGTCCCGATGGTGAGATTCCAGAAAAATTGAGGAATCTGGAGCCTCGTCTCATTGAACATGTTAGCAATGAGATTATGGACAAGGATCCCAATGTTCGTTGGGACGATATTGGTAACACTTCTTTCCAAGTGTCAAGTTGTGTTACATGTTGCTATTCTTGAAGCTGTTGTGATTAAATTTTTAGCCTATTTTAACAATATTTGCAGCTGGTCTGGAGCATGCTAAAAAATGTGTGACCGAGATGGTGATATGGCCTCTATTACGTCCTGATATATTTAGAGGTTGCCGTTCTCCTGGAAAAGGACTTCTTCTCTTTGGTCCACCAGTAAGAGTTGAATTCTTTTAATCAGCAGGGCCACATAGATTTCTGGTCAATAACGCCTGCACCTGTCGTGTTTTAGGGAACCGGCAAAACAATGATTGGAAAAGCCATAGCTGGAGAGGCGAAAGCTACCTTCTTCTACATATCTGCCAGTTCACTGACGAGCAAGTGGGTATGTGATATTTCTGTTGGCTTTTTGTATGTGGTGATTAAATGACTAGTTTTCTGTTTTCATCTCTCTCTTACAAAAGTATTGATGGTGATGGGATATTTGAAGATCTAATTTGAGATGGTGCTTGTATGATGGTTGTTAGATTTTATTTTTATCCCGACTTTCTTTCATTTAAATTTTTATCTGAATCATTCAGAACTGACCTTTGGGACCTCTTTCCCTGTTTCTTCCCAAGATATTACCGCCCAGTTTTCTGCTTATACAGTATAGAGAAATACTTCTAAGTTTTAGCACTTGCAATGATTTCGGTAGATTGGAGAGGGAGAAAAATTAGTGAGGGCCCTGTTTGGAGTTGCCGGTTGTCGTCAGCCGGCCGTGATATTCGTTGATGAAATTGATTCACTTCTTTCTCAGGTAAGACGTCTTCTGACTTTTTGTTAATGGTTTGTTACCTCGGATTAAGTCTTTAAACATTATTTGATATTTAATGCCGATGACTTTCAAGGAGGTGATAATGTCTTTTTGGTACTTACGAAGTGATGATGTCGATAACTTCCAAATCTACGATATTTTAATTTTTTATTTACGAATGTACTTCCCAAGTACTTTGAAGTTAGTGGCCTGCAATTACATTACACTACTTGTCTTTTTCTATTTCTTTCAGGGTCATTACCGTACTGTACTTAATCGATTAAATGACCTCATCTTCTTTTTAACTTATATTTGTTATTGAACAGTCCTTGTTTTTGAATATTTCGTCTGAAATGAACTTTGTACGGTTGCAGCGCAAGTCAGAAGGTGAGCATGAATCAAGTAGAAGACTCAAAACACAATTCTTAATCGAAATGGAAGGCTTTGACAGTGGCAGCGAACAAATTTTGCTTATAGGTGTTTACTGAACCATGAGTACTTTTTTTTTTTCCCCCCACACAATAGTTAAGATAATCAGCATTGTAATTCCACAAACGGATTCCTCCCCCAGGAGCGACAAATCGACCCCAAGAACTTGATGAAGCAGCACGGAGGCGACTTACCAAGAGACTTTATATTCCTTTACCTTCATCAGGTACAATTTGCATAGTGTTTCATAACTAATATTATTTAGTACTGAATTTGAGGCTAATCAGACGTTTGTGGAAATGAAGAAGCAAGAGCCTGGATTGTACAAAATCTTCTAGAGAAGGATGGCCTATTCAAACTTGCAAAGGAGGACATGGATACAATTTGCAAATTAACCGAAGGTTATCTATTGAATCCATCCAGTTTAGGCGTCATTTTACTGTTTTCTCGACCATATTTTGGCACAGTGAAGTGTTGTTTTACAGGGTATTCCGGATCAGACATGAAAAACTTAGTTAAGGATGCGTCTATGGGTCCGCTCAGAGAGGCTTTGAAACAAGGCATAGAAATAACAAAGCTGAAAAAGGAGGATATGCGCCCGGTAACTCTTCAGGTAAAAATCAAGCACAAATTGCAAAACTCAAAAAGATTTTACAGTTTCAATAGAAAAAGGGAAAAATCTATACCTTCTAACACCTTTTAATTTATATGATGCTTTAAATTTAGAGTAGATCTCAAATTTATCTTTGACAAATTCTTTTATTCACAACTATTTCTAGCCCTAGTAAAAAGTCAATCATTATGTCTAGTTTTGACCGAATCTGCATCAAAATTGGAACGTTTAAAGGATTGATATTTGAGGGGTTACTTTCGTAATTCCCAAGAAGGAAAGTTGAACATTTGAAGTTTTTTTTTTCCATTTTTTTTTTGAGGTAATTTTCCCCTTAATCTACAGCCTCTTTTCAGGAAAATTATACATTTAAACCCTATTTGCTCTTCTTTGTATGCAGGATTTCGAGCATGCATTGCAAGAGGTGAGGCCTTCAGTTTCCTTGAATGAGCTTGGTACCTACGAGGAGTGGAACAAGCAATTTGGAAGCTTGTCACTCTAAGCCTCAAATTTTACAGCGCACAAGAAACTTGAACGTGAAAAAAAATATATATATATAATAACAGTAACAATAATGTAACAAAAGAACCGAACAGCTGGCAAGCTGTGGATTGTAATATCAGGAACGTTTGGTAAATGTATTGCATTTTGATTATATTTGAATGAAATTTATTTTTTGAATATTGTATTTGATTGAAAAGTATTTGTTTTGTATTTGAATGAAATGTGTGTTTGGATGAAAAATATTTTAAAGTTAAAAAGTTGATGTGATTAGTAAAAGTATAGATAAATAGTAGAGTTAAAAAGTTGATGTGATTGTTTTAAAAAATTTTTGAATAGTAATTATTTTCGTAACACTATTGAAAAATTTGTGTTTAGTGTAAAATTATGTTGCATTTGAATAAAATTAAAATGTAATTTTTTTGTCAAACTACACCTCAAATTATTGATTGAAATCCATTACTACCATCATTTTTTTTCATTTTTTTTACCTCTTATGATATGGGATTCTATGAACGTCCACTTTATTAATTTGAAAGAAAATCTTACAAGTTGAACCTTGATCTTAAAACACTAAATCCCTCCTCACTTTGTTGAGTTAGTCCTAATCAAGTAACTCCACCATCAAAAAGTTATTGATTTTCCAATTATCTGAGAAATAGATTATAAGATCCCTCCTTAAAAAAAATGGTCTATTAGACAAATGAGGCGGATTTTCTGCGCTGATCAATGAGCAGTTAAATACCACTAACAAACAATCTCGCTCCATCATTTTTTTAATGAAAGAACATGTGAAATAATCGCTCTAAACACGCATGTGCTATGTTCTGACCAGGATTTATAGAAACCTTACCGTGTCCTCTCTTCAGGGTAGTGTTCTCCAATCAGAATCTTTGGCATCCGACTGATGATGTTGATGATCTTGATCCTCGACATTTCTCGAACAGCTATATACCTTGGTTTATTTTCCCCCCACTTTATGTCTGTTGCACACGATTGTTTCCTTGCACTTATAAATAACTCAAAAAGAGGCATGTGGCATGTTACGCCGTCCCAACAAATCTTGAATCAGGACCATTGACCTTGTTAATTTTACTTGTTTAGGTTTTGTCTAAGTCAGTCTCTCTCTTGCTAACCGAAACCTTGAAGCCGCCGGCCATGTGGGCTGTCAAGAGCGGCACGAAAACCGGCCTATGTGAATTAACTGGTCTGATTTCGAACCGCCTGATAATTGAAGCCACCACGTATTCCATCTGAATGAACGCCATCTCCTTGCCAAGGCAGACCCTTGGACCGGCCTGAAAAATTGGATACTTGAACGGACTTACCTTCTTCAACGACCCTCTCTCTTTGTCCTGTTCAGCAAACCACCTGTCCGGCTTAAACTCAAACCGGTCTTTCCCCCACAGAGCTTCCATTCTTCCCATCCCATAGGGGAAATAGGTAACTCTATCTCCCGCCCTAACATGAGTGCTGTCCGGCAACAAGTCGTCCGATACGGCGTGTTTTGAGTCCCATGCCACAGGAGGGTAAAGCCTCATGGACTCGCAAAGGCAAGCCTTCAACATCTTCAACTCTTTCAAAGATTCATAATCTAGACTTCCTTCTTTAACAATCTTGATCTCCTTGACCACTTGCTTCTCCACTTCCGGGTGACGAGAAAGCGACCAGAAGAGCCATGTCATTGCTGCTGAAGTTGTGTCCCTCCCCGCCATGATGAAGCTTATCACCATGTCCCTAATGACCTCCTCATCATGCCCGGCCGTTATCAGCCGGGTCAGAAAATCTTCACTGGTTGACTCTCCTCTTTCAAGTATTACTCTCTTCCTTTGCTGAATTATTTCCATGACATGGGCATGTACTTCCTCAACGGCAGACTTCAGCCTTCTCTCCGATCCGACTCCAAGCCATCTCTTGATCTTCCAAACCAAGAACAAAGGCGCAGACCCACGCCTCGCGCTAACCTCCGATGCCACATCAAAAGCTCTCGCGAGCGATGATATGGGCGCAGAGGGATCTAAGGAGCACCGATCAATCCCCAAACACACCTTACAAATCAAGTTGAACGCAAACCGTCTAAGCAAATCCTGCAAGTCGGCCACTTTCTCTTCCCTCGCCAAGAACTCCATCAAGGGCAGCAACCGGTTTTCGACCTCTTCCTGTAACGTGTTCATGACGTATTCTCTCAAGGACTTGGTGCTAAACTCATGGCTAGCAAGCTTCCTTTGCGTGTGCCAAAGCTCTCCGTCCACATTGAAAATGCCGTAGCCAAGAAAATCCCCTAGGATTTCAGTAAAGGGCCTTCCTTTTGGGAAGTTGTTGAAGTTGGTCTTAAGCATGTACTCAACGTTTTCGGGGTTAGCCGTGACGATGGTCCGCCGAGCACCGAAGCGTTGCACCACGATGGTGTTGGTCGCCGAGTCTTCAAGGAGTTGTGTGTACCACTCAAGGAGGCGATGGCGGTTTTTGTAGAAGGAAACCAAGCAGCCAATAATAGGGTAGCTTTTAGGGCCGTGGCTAGTACCGGAGAGATCATGAGTGAGAATTACTCGCCGGAGTTCATATAGAATCACGTGCATCAAGTAGAAGAATATTGAGAGCAAAACAAAGGGTAGTAGTGGCTGCAACAAGAGAGACATGTTCACGAGCATCAACACGCCCATCTTTCTACTAACATGAAAAATAGACTTTTTGAGGGGACGATTTAGAATATAGATATGTTGGCGTTTTTATGTTTTTATGCTTCATGCACAGGACAAAACGTTAAAGCCAGACACACACACACACACACATACATAGAGGTTAGAAATGGCTATGTATTATAATAATAGTTTAATTAATGATAGATTTCTTAATTTTGTACTTGCATATCATATGCATCCAAATAATTATTAAAGGTGCGGTTGTTGTACAGTAGTCGGTGCGTTATATTCCAATCATGGAAGAACATGCTATGTTATTGGCTGTTTGATAGAGTTTTTTTTGTTTTTAGTTTTTTGAATTTAAAAATAATTTTTGAAAATATTTGAATAATTTATTAAAATAGCTTATAATTTCTAAAATAGCTTTTTGATAAAGTCAAAAATATAGATTTTGAAAAAAGCTTTTTAAGTAGATTTTAAAATTTGTATCAAAATTTTAAGTTAAATATTATTACTTCTCTTCTTTTATTGACAAAAAAACGAAAGTAAGAGTTCTGCTAAATGTGGTTTACTACTATGCCCCACTAAATATTTCATCCATATGCATTAGTTATTTTTGTAATAAGAAAATTATTTTCTTTTGTTAAATACTTTCCTCCATATATTAGTTGAACAAAAACAAAAAAAAACAAAAAAGAAAAAAAAAAAGTAAGAGATCCTTGAGTTTTTTTTGATCTCTTGGCCTTTTGGGATAATTAGGCATGCACCATTACTATTTTGTGTGGATTGGATTTTGTTAAAACTTAAATTTTTTTTTTGGTAAAAAATACAATAAATATGATGTCATAAATTAATTTAAATTTATTATCTTTTTTTTTCTTTTATCTTTTTCACTCTCTCGCTCTCTCTCTTGCTGGAATTATCATCATTGTAATCGGCCAATCTCTACTAGCCAGCTGATCTCCACTTCTTCAGTCATGATCTCCTCTCTGGCTCTCCGTCGCGATTTACTTTCGGTGATCTCTATGGGCCTCTGTCGTGATTGAGCTCAGTCGATTGATTCCCGCAACCATCGTCGCCCATGGCGCATTCTCTCGACTTCGACCTCATAGCGGCCTGTGACGTAAGGCGTGCGATGGCGTCAGAATGGGGTGGAAGTGCCAGTAGAGTGGGGAGAGGCGGAGATCGCATCACTGGGAACTGATTTCGCTAGGAGCTACGACGGCTGCAAACAGAGCTCACCAATTATTTGCATTTTTCTTTTTTCCTTTTAATGATTTTTACCAAATTTTATCAAATAAATATATATAAATGTCTATGACACAGGGAGAATTTGATAAATGCATTATATTTTAATTATATTTGAATATAATTTTTTTTTGGTATTGTATTTGTTTGAAAAATATTTGTTTTTTATTTGAATAAAATGTATGTTTGGATGAAAAATATTTTAGAATTGAAAAATTGATATAATTGATAAAAACAGATATAAATAGTTAAAGTTAAAAAGTTGATGTGATTGTTTTAAAAAATATTTGAATAGTAGTTGTTTTTGTAATACTATTGAAAATGATTATATTTGAATGTAAAATTTTATATTTAGTATAAAATTAATATTAGTAACACTAAAATACGTTCTCCAAACATAACAGTATTAAATAATATTTTCACTAAGAGTTTAGGAGGCGTTTAGTAAACGCATTGTATTTTGATTGTATTTGAATGAAATTTGTTTTTTGACTGTTGTATTTGGTTGAAAAGTATTTGTTTTGTATTTGAATGAAATGTGTGTTTAGATGAAAAGTATTTTAGAATTGAAAAGTTAATGTAATTAGTAAAAGTAAAGATAAATAGTGGGATTAAAAAATTGATGTGATTGTTTTAAAAATGTTTTGAATAGTAATTATTTTTATAGTACTGTTGTTAAATTTGTTTTTAGTGTAAAATTGTATTATATTTGAGTAAAATTAAAATTGAATACTTTCTTCAAATGTCCCCTTAATTTTGTATGGCAAAATTCAATCTAATATTTAATTTTATAGCATTTCTTTAAATTCCCCTCTTTTTTTTTTTTTTTAATATTTTACTTTTGACTAAGATCTCAAAGTCTTAAGCCCGTACCCCTAGAATTGGCGAGCTTAATTTGGGGGCATCATTTGGTTTCTCCCTTGTGTATGGCTAGTCATAGTCTTAACATTTCAGGTAATAGTTTTCTTAAAAAAAGAAAAAGAAAAAAAAAAACTACCATTTTTGGCGCAACCAATCAAAGGCAAGATCGTTGACTTACCACATTGTGCAATCCCTTTCCCTTGCAGGTTTTGTTTTTGTTTTTTTAACTCACAGAATTGGCGGTTAGATTATGCCCCACGCTCCCCCACCCCCCCTTAGAACTACTCTCCAATGAGTAGGTAAATGCATTCGGGGTTTTCTTATTTTTATTTTTATTTTTTGGGGTTCAAGTTTAACCAAAAATTTTTAAACACTTTTAGGGGGAGTTTGGGGGAGGTTTTGGAGATATTTTTTATGGGTTAGAAAAAAGTAGTTTTGTAAAAATGTGTTTGGAGGGAAAAAATATAAAATTTTAAATTTAAAAAAAATATCAATATGAATATTATTTTATTCATCTCGAAATTCTATGCAATTTAAAAAAAAAACATCTTATTTAAACTTGTATATACAAAATTATGAACTTTTAAAATTTGGAGTTTATTGTAACATTTTGGAGATATAAATAGTAAAAATTGATAGAGTGTTCGAAAAAAATTGGTTTTAAATATGCCAAAACCTTTCCCCCAAACAGGGGCTTAGATTAAAAAATCCCAAAAAAAAAATCCCAAAAAATTCAAAATGAACAAACGTTAGAAATACACCCTCTCTATAAGTTTTTTTTTTTTTTTTTCCTTAAATTCCATTTGAATTCAGGGGAATGACTTTATTTTTATGACATATATGGTGGATCATATAAGAGTATCCTATTATTTTATATTAATATAATGTTTGACATCATCATGATTATTATTAATAAGTAAGGAATGATGAACTAATACAGTCCATGTTGTATGATTTAATATAAATCAATTTAAATGTATTGTTTTGGGAATAAGGTTGGGTTCAGATTGAAAATGAGATTTGGTGTAGGCTTGGATCAAATTTAGAAATAGAGCACGACGTAATAATACACGAAACATTATATTCCATTATTAACTTCATATTTTTTAACGCCAAACACCGTATAAAACAACACGAAATAGTACAATATCATTCATTTCACACAATATAATACAAGCAACTAAACTTTTTTTTTTTTAATGAAAAAGTACCATAGACATGACAAAACAAACTACAATCGTTAAAAAAAAAAATCAACTTAAATAGACAAGCTTACTCTTATTTTAGAACTGTTCTACTTGCATTTAAAAGTAACAATTAAAAATTCAACATATGGCTCCGATTTGATAAAATATTGATTAGAGATTAGATAGATGGAGGGTTTGGAAACCGGTTGGCAACACTTCATTTTCACACATGTAATTAACTAAACTTTCAATATATATATATATATGCTGTAGCTATTATTGGCAAATAGTTGTATAGGTCATCTCATAGTCAAGCGGCGAACACTTCGCATAATTCATCTCCTATTAAACCTCCACTGGTACGTCTCTTCTTTAGCTTTAATTTTTTTAGGGCATGTGATGGAAATGGCCAAATGGGCTGTCCACAAGTTCATGCTGTCAGTCTCTTTCCATTCATGTCTCTTTTTCCCATTTCCCATCAAGTACTCGGACATGAAATGAGAACAACTTGGGATCTTAAGACACCGCAACTCTATCCCCAATCACACGGCTGGGGTCTATGAATGCAGACTCCCTTGAGGATAGAGTCGAAACACTTGTGGGATTGAGATGAGAATATTCATCAAGTAGAGATTGGAACACATTTATTTTAATATTAAAAATAACTTGTGGAGAACAACTATCAGATCTTACTTTATTTTTAAGCATAATTATAGAGACCCTTCATGTTGTATTATCTTTAAGTCTGTAAATATCATCAGATAAATATTGAGCTGATAATTTGAAAAAAAAAGTATGAACTACTGAATTGAATTGAAGATCCTTCCGTAATCAAACCACTTAAGAGTAAACTCAATGTTAGTAGGCTACGACCGTGGAGGTAGAGATCGGAATTTCTTAGGCACTAGATAGAGCAATAATAATAATAATAATAATAATAATAAAGACTAAATATTCAGTGCATAATGCACGTCGGCTTCTCTACAATACTTTAAAAAAAAAATGTATTGATACAGATCATCCATATATTTTAAAAAAAAATGGTATTTTGCCTCTAGAAGGCAGGTGTCCATATATTTGATACAGATCATCCTCAACATTTTCTTTTATTTTTTTATTTTTTGAAAAAAAAATGTGTGGAATTGTCCTCCATTCAAATATAATTCATATAATGTTTTTTTTTTTTTGAGCAAAAATAAAAATCAAGTTTCTTCAACTACAGGAATCACCGCCACACAGATACGCAGATTATCTTTCTTATTTTGCTAATAACGTGTGTGATACCCACCTTCAGCTAAAACGTGACTAAAATCTCGAAAAAATAATAACAAAATATTTATTGCATTAAAATAGATTTGTCAACTGTATCCAAGATGACTAGCAATTATATATTATGCGTATATTGTTTTAAAAAGAAAAAAAATCAAGTGTGAATGAATGATTAAAATTTCTAAGTTTAACGTATATATAGTTCATCGATAAAGAAACATCATTAATTCACCGCAAAGTACGTATTGAAAAATATTTTCATGCAGACTTGGGGATAAAAGGCTATGGGAACGCTTATATTCTACTCCTTTTTTGTTTTTTCCTTTCTTTTTTTTTTTTTTTTTTCAATGGACCGTAGTATTTAATAGGCTGGTATTATTTTACATTATCAATTCTCCAGATCCTACTGTGATTGACCAGTCCGTTCACTGCACGTGTAGAAAAACCAAAGTTGCACAACCAATGAAAATGACATATATAAATATATATATAAACTAATCCGGCATTTCTTTATAATTTTATATTCTGTTACGATTAAACATTATATACTTTCTATCAAACATGTAAAATTTAAATTTAAATATAATATTTTTCAACAAAAATTTAAATATATTTATTATTTTAAAATATTTTAAAAATATTTTTTTTATTTATATCATATTCACTTTTTATCTCACATTTTCTATCTGTTTTTATCAATTATATCAAATTTTCAACTCTAAAATATAATTCCAAATCTTTCTACAAATACACATTATATTCAAATGTAAAGTAAATACTTTTCATCTAAATACAAAATATATTTTTATATAAATATTTTTCATCCAATTACCATATAAAACTAAAATAAATAAAAAAAGGGAACAATATGTGTTTGGACCTTGAAAGTGTTAACAGGAGGCAAACATTTATGATAGAAGTATTTAGAGTGAAATTACCTCTCAACATAATTAGAAAAAGGGAATAATTTATTTTAATATGAATGTAATATGTTTATCATCAAACATCACGTAAAACTAAAATTAAAAAAAAAAAGGAACAATATGTTTTTGAACCTTGACAATGTTAATAGTAAGAAAACATTTATGTTAGAAGTATTTGGAGCGAAATTACCTCTCAACATGACTAGAAAAAGGGAACAATTTATTATAATACGAATATAATACGTTAACCAAATGTCATGTAAATCTAAAATAAAAAAAAAAAGGGAATAATATGTGTTTGAACCTTGAAAGTGTTAACAGTAAGAAAACATTTATGGTAAAAGTATTCGAAACGAAATTACCTCTCAACATGACTAGAAAAAGGAAACAATTTTTTACAATACGAATGTAATACATTTACTAAACATCATATAAAAAAAGGAAACAATATGTGTTTGAACCTTGGAAGTGTTAATAGTAGGAAAACATTTATGTTAAAAGTATTTGGAGCAAAATTACCTCTCAAACATGACTAGTACCATTAAGAAATGCATTATTAATTGGAAGAGTCCCTACAACTTTATTAATTATTATCACCAACACCAAATTGGGGGGAAACTATGGCCCAAACTTGAGATTGATGCAAAATGAGCCAACCCAGAGGGCCATACTGCCAGCAAACCACAATCACAATGAGAAAATACGGCACAACAACTTTCTCCACACTTTCAACATGTTCAAAACTGCCATATTTTTTTCTCCCTCTATTTTTTCTTTATTTATATTATATTATTTTATTTTTTTGGGTTCTTTTCAAGTCTGTAATTTGATCTACATGTTTGAGTGACCTACTCGAACCTGTACCCTATGCCATGAAGTGTTGAGTATCCCTCTCAAGTTCCAAATGTCTACCACATTTTCAGGTTGAACGTTTGCCGCTACATCCACCTGTCCAATAGGAAAAATAAATAAACAAAAAATAAATAAGAGTAATGAAGCCTGCCTTGGAGCCACTAGTGGTTTATTTGGATAACCATTAACATTTACACTGCATTTTAATATAATATATTTTTTATCCAAATGGTAAAACATGCATTCAAGTATCAAAAGATTTAAATTTTAAATCTAATACAATTACTATTTCTTATTCTATCTTTTCTACTACTTTTACTAATCGCATTACATATTTTTTCTTTTTTTTTTCTATTTATTTTTATTAATCATGTCACATATTTTATCTCTCTCTCACCAAATGCAATATAAATGCTAAACATCCAAATATGCATTGCATTTATTACATTAAATTCAGATGCAATACTTTATAAGTTATGTTAGGTCTCAAAATGATAACAATATTTCGAATTTCAACAGCCAATTGTGTCACGTTATTTAATACATGATAAATTATCCACATATTACGATAGAAAAAGTACTGGTCATACCGTACATATATTTAGCCGAGAACTATCTATATATGACGATGCGTCACCAGTGATGATGAAACAAAATTAAAAAAATAAAAAAATAAAAAGTAGGCTAGCTTTTTTTTTTTTTTTTTTATCCCCACTTGAGGAGAGTGTGCTAATCCAAAAGCAGACAAGACAATTCAAATAGTGTAGCTGGTGATTGGAAAATTACCCTTTTGGATGGTGGACTTTAGCGTGTGACCATGCACGTGTGGTGACCAGAAGGAGAGGAGATCTCAAACTTGAACACGTGGATTATTCTTAATACAAATTATAAATTTCTGTCTTGGGTTGGGTTCAAGTAGCATTTTTCATTGACAGGTGGACTTTTATCTTATCTAAGATCTCAACAAGATGAGATTAATTTATGTCACCAACTTGCAACTGCAAGCAGATACGGGTTCGTTTGGTGAACGCATTACGTTTACATTATATTTGAATACAATGTGTTGAATACAATTTGTATTTGGAGGAAAAACATTAGCATTGCATTTGAATGCAATGTGTGTTTGGGGGAAAAGTATTTGAATTGTATTTTAATAATAAATATATGATGTGATGGATAAAAGTAGAAAGAAAAAAAGGAGAGAGAGAGAATATATGATGTAATTAATAAAAATAATAGAAAAAGTGAAATAATAAATAGTGATTGTGTTAAATTTAAAATGTGATGTGATTGGTATTTGAATGAAATGTTTTTGTATTTGGGGGAAAATTGCATTGTATTTAAATGCAATGCTAAAAAAATGCTTGTACCAAATGTTTACCCTACATGTATCCCCTTATCACACGATTTTAATGCTCTCAAAGTACGTAACATATAAGAAAATTGTCTGTATTAACTAAGTTACATAGCCAGGAAATATAATAGAATTTCTCCGAGCACATGTACACAACAAAACTGGGGACGACAAAGGTAACTACTTTGCCGAGGCAAGGAGAGATGATTCTTGTTCAAGCACTAGCTGAAAAATCTTAACCACCTAAAGTAGAGAAAAATTGGGATAATAAAGTCTTTTAAATGTTTGTTGAGACAACTAATGCATTAATATACATATATATGATTATTTGATTAAGGAAAATACCAGAGGCAATTGTCACTGACATTGACACAATATATTCAAAAGTAATAGATACTAACCACCACCTGTGGTGGCATGGTGGTTGAGGAGGTCTTATTTTGAGCCTTCATTTTTATGAAGTCTCATGTTCAAAGAATGCCATAGGCAAAAAGTCCACCTTTAGGCATTGATTTTGTGTCGGGAGCCTCATTTAAACCTGGGCTTGAGCTGATAAAGGCCAAAAATCAGGATCCTTGACCATCTCGTCAATGGTCCCAATCGACATTGTCGCATGGAACCATTAGCTTAAGTGGATGAGAGGCGTGAGGACACCACCATTCCCATTTACTTGCATTAAAATAGAATAAAATAAAACAAAGTGGTACTACTATTCAAATGCTTTCAAGTGAGTGCTGTTGGGAACACGGACATATTTTTTTGACTTGTGGATAACCACAGCCACCTTTTGCACAAACGAAAGAGATTATTTAAGTACATTTAGCAAAGAGAAATGATGTGAGCCCATCTTGTGAAACAATTTAATTGTTGTCATTTTCCAAACTTGAAATTTTATAGTGTTTTTTATAAGAAATAGTGGTTGATTCGTTCAAAAAGACCCACCATCTCAATTGACAGGTTCAGACCAACTGTTTCACTGTTTTAAAGAATTAATGTTTGTATATACTAAGTGTGACATCGTATATGCCGCAGACAAGTTACTTGTGATGTATTGTAGGCTATTTTATATGGTATTCTTCCTACTAAAATAAAATAAAATATAAAATTTTTTAAGTTACGCGTTTGTGCTCATTTGCTTCATTAGAATACAAAAATGCATACCAGAAAATAATAAAATTGCTATAGGAAGGAAAGTGACGTACTGCTTTTGCAACAATCTCAGTGCTGCGTTGGACGTCGGCCGTGGCTTCAAAAAGCACCCAAGCCCATTTGTCACCGCTTTCATCATCTGCAACATATGGGATGCCAGTCTTCTGGAATCTGGAGGCTTCCACCCAAGTTTTCCCGCCGTCAAAAGACACATCTACCCTTTCGATGCCACGACCACCTCCTGATACTGCATATCCACTTACTGTCACCTGCACCATATTATAAGTTCTAACGTGACTATTAAGTCACCTGATAAACAATCAAGCTGTCCACATCCAGCATCTCCGGTGCGGAGTCAGCATGTCAACTCTCTTGTTTTGGAGTTTGATCAACATTTAAATGTACACACACACACACACACACACACACATATATATATATATGAACAATCCGATCAGATATCAGTGCTAACTAGCACCTCAACTCGCGTGGGATGAGTCCCACATAATGTAGGATGAGGATCCACCTCATGTGGGTTGAGTTGAGTACCGCTAATGCCATGTGGACTAACCCCACCCCAGTTGAGGTGTTGAGTACCACTGATATCCATTTTTTTTTTTTTTTTAATGAACAAACTCATCCCCAGAATCTCATGCAAAACTAAATAAGAATGAATTGAAAACTGGATTGCAATGCCACAAATATAAATTAGCCTTGCCATGTTTACATAACGTCATAACCCAAGGAAGACCGCGTCAAAATAAACATACAATTGAAGACCATGTCCAATAAAAATCTTATATGCATAAAATAACAAAATGGCACTTCTAAAATGAGCTTAAGACTAACCTTTCCAGGCTTTACCGCATTTGAATCCTCTAAAGAACATATTACACTCTGTGAACCAGCAAAATTATCAATCAGAATATTTTTGAAGTAAATTACTCAGAAGACCTATTAGTCTGTAGATTATTGCGTGATAACTCATTTGCTTTTTCTAAGTGTTCTTACCAAGCACCTTAGATATTTTACATCTAGAAACTTGAGTGAAGATGTAAGTGGCAGTAGCTTTCAGTAAAACAATTTAACTTTAGTTTACTTGCATTTTTCATTTTTTGACTTAGCAAACCATTTATCTACAGCTCTTTCAGGAACACAATTGAAAAATCAAAGAGGAATTTTTAAACTTATGCACACATGAATTCAGTGCCGACTGATCTAGCAAGTAGTACCACAGGTGAATACCTGCACAGGGAAATCCATTTGTGGTCTCCTAGTAGACCAGTTAATGTTGTCCCAATCGACTGAAGGTGGAAACATTTTATAGTCTTTTTGCATAAAGAAACCCTGCACGATTGAACGCAAACTCAGTCTCCAAAAACATGTGCAAAGAAAAAAAATTGAACATGGTTTTAGGATAGAGCAAATTTAAAAAACCTGACATTCTTCTGCAATTAAGTTTATGGAATCAAGCCATTTAACAGAGCGGGCACCAATAACACCAGGGACAACAACACGCAAGGGATATCCATGATCCCTGTTAAGAGTCTTTGGCATGATACAAACAGTAAAAATATAAGAGAACAATGTAGTAATACATTACGTTCCAAAATCTTGACTGAACCAAAAAAATGCAGAGAACCTTTTGCAGTAGAAAAAACTTCATGCCAAACTGAAAATTCTAGCACTTTGGAATGAGATACAAATGTCTCTGAAATCACATTATCATTTCTCTTTTCCCCTTTCATTCAGGATAAATGCATGAAATATGCATGAACACAAAGTTGAACAGTGTTAGTGCAACAAGGAAGTATTAGTTAACGGTGTATACCGTTGTAGGGAGATATCCCATCTTGCTTAGTTATCTCGCAGTCGATGACAACAAGGCTCCCCACTCATCAAAAAGTGGGTACATGTGCATCCTACATAAGTCATCCTTCTCATATGCTATGCAAAGAAGTGCAATGTGCATTGTAGTTCCAATCGATCCAATAACTTTAAAATAGGAACATATGATATTTTCTTTCTAAACGGACATATTCAGTTACCTCTCCATTCATCTCATAAGCAAGCAAAACATCTGCTTCAGGATTTGTAGCCTGAATAAGTGGAATAGACGCCTTGTAAGGGCCTCCGTTTTCCTCCTAAATTTGATGACAATTAGGAAAAGATAATAAGGCAGAAAATCCATCATCAAACATGAAATACCGCTAAAAGAAAAGACTAAGAACGGTACACGAAGGTCCAATTCTTTACCTTACACTTGTCAACACTAACAAATTCGACATGTTTGCCACCTGACTTACTGGAACTTGACAACTTAGGTATTCCGACAAGTTCAAGAACATCGGCTAATTTGGCACCACCCCAGACGGCTGATGGGAGATTTAAGAACAATATTTAGAATCATTTTATTCATTGTAAGATAATATAAACTGCTGGGAATAATTGTTAAATAAACAAAATTGAACATTCTATGTTTCATATGCTTTTAAGATCACATAATAAAGGCATAGCAGACAAAAACACTCAAAAGTAAATCTTTGATAAACTAAGAAATGTATATTAGCACTCACATAACCAGAACCAATATCATGGCACAAAACAATAGAAACTTTAGAAGACAAAATTGAAACAAATGGTTGTCCGAAGTTCCAGCCAAAATGGGTTGGTTATAGAAAACAAAGGAAAGTTTCATTCCACAAGACCTCTCTTCTAATGCATCTTTTACCATTCCCTAGATCAGAAAAGTATCAAACATCAAGTAGTATTTAGGCACTAATATATTTTGATCATTCACGTGTACCAAATCATTCAAAAGCCTTAAATTTAGTTCTGTTGAAGGTTCAACCCACAAGAAATGCTCACAAAACAAACTGAGCAATATACCATTTCCTATAGCAGAAACATCCCAGCCAACTCCCCTCACTTTTCTGGTGTTGCTCATGGCCGTTCTTCTATTACCCGCACACTGTGTAACCCACCCCCAAAAAAAAAAAAAAAAAAAAAAAAGGAAAAGAAACCTCATTCATTCAAAGATAATTATGAACATAAGAAACGGACTTAAAAACAAATAATTCAGGCAACACTCAAAATGCGTGACAGAACAAACCTGTAATGTAGCAGTGACTTCATACTTTGGAAGTGCCCTGATATAAAATAAAAAAGTAAATTCCTTATTCATACAACTTAACAATCTACAAGAAATGTCTCAAGTTCGACAACCAAGTACATTAAGCAATTGTAACATTCTAGTTCGAATATTGTAACTACTATCTCTAATTCTGAAATAGTGGCCTTGGTTCAACTACTAGCTCAAAATTCAAGTTGATTTTCATGTAACTTTCCACTAAAATCTTGTCACACGATACTATTTAAAACTATGAGTACAAAGGGCATGTATCACTTGAAAAATATTACATTTGAATCAACTAATTGTTACAATAACTTATAAAAAATAGTAACAAAATGTCAAATTATAATGGCGTCGGATATGGAAAAATCCCTATATATTAAATATATATTTCCATTATATTGTTGTAGTAAGCATAGATTCTTGATTCATTGACATTGGTATTGCTTAGTGAAATTACTATGAATTCAAAACTTCAACATTTCTGTGGAAACTAACCTGATATCCTTGATAGACAGCTTTTTGGGATTCTCAACCAAGCCGGATATCAACACAGTATACCTGCTCGTCGAAAAGCGTTTCAAAAATCAGGTAAAATCTGATTAATATCAAACAAATTGGAAAAAGCAGAAAATTTATTAAAAAAAATCATGGAAAAAAAAAGGGAAAACCTTTCGATGTCATCAACTACGGGAATGGGACCGTGATTTCTCTTGTAGAACAAATCCACAGGCGTCACGTACGACCGGTATAAAGCCGAACGCGGTGGCTCTGCGTTAAACGGTTCCTGTACCCCCCAAACCAAAAATAAAAAATCATATTAAAAAAAAAAATCTCATTTTGCATATCAAATCAAAAACTCCTTGTTTTTTTGTTCAAATTCACAGTTCATTCGATATATATATATATAAGAGGAAAGGTAAAAGCGCGCGCCTTAGAATTGATATGGAGAGAAGGATGGCGAGGTGGTTCTTTAGAGTAATCGGAGGGACCTCTCACACCCGGCATTCTCGAACCTTCTTCTTCCTCTGTATCTCTGTATAAGGAAGAGAGAGAGAGAGAGAGAGAGGTATATATAGCTATGCAATTGATACGGAATTCGAAAGTTAATATGGAAAACGAAATTAGACACAAATGGCAATTACACAAAAGCCGGCCAAAATCCCTTTTTTTATTTGGTTTTCTGGAATCACCAAAATCCGAAATTAGTAGTCCTTTGTTATTACCGACAGAGAGACCAACTAGCGACGGCGAAGTTATGCTTTTTTTGTTTTTTTTTTGTTTGCCCTTTTGTTTTTTCTTTTTTCTTTTTTTCGCTCCTTCTGCTAAAGAGTTTTAGCTTTGTTTTAAATCATCAAATCAAAACACTATTATATTATATTATTATGTGATTTTGTTCACATATATGTAAAATAGGGACAAAAAAAACTTTTTTTTTTTTGGTAAGTGGGTGATGAAAGTGAAGAATCCATTTATCCTGTTTAAAATTTTTCATTCAAAATTTTTCATTCAAATCATATATAGCTACTTAAATCATATCAACTAATAAAAAAAATATATTTACTTTTTTTATTTATTTTTAATCTTATAAAATAACATGATATAAATAAATAGATATGGTTTAAGGTCCGAAATTTTGAATAAAGATTGTGGGATTGGAAGTGAAAGTGTAGTCTTACGAATAGGAACAAGGAGGTCCAGAATTTGGCATAGATTCGAGACGGCTGCAGACGTGGAAACCATGGGCTACCACTAGGGCCACTACCTCTACCCTGCCTTTTGTTTTTGTTTTTGTTCTTTTTTATTTTTATTTTTTCTCTTTTTTAATTAATGTGGTGCACAAAAGTTCGCCTGTCCAATGAAACAGTTTAGTTATTTTTTTGTTCAGACACAGACAAACAAAATTTAAAAAAAAAAAAAAAAAACAAGGTTCTTTTTAGTAGAGGAAAGCTAGGCACAACTCACAGTCACTCATTTCCTGAAATTTTAATGCTAATAAAGTTTTCCTCTACATTTCCAATGTTTTTCTGTATGCATGGCTTTTTTTTTTTTTTTTTCTTTCTTTCTTTCTAAAGATCATGGATAATAAGATTAGAATTGTGTATATAGATAATTATGAAGGACATGGTAGCTCTTCACGTGTTAATATGAAATATGAATATCTAATACAGTGTATTGTTTATAAACCATCACATTAGAACGGTAAGTCTTTGACAAGACAACGAACTAAGTCTAGATTTTACTAATACAAAGTAAACGTCTTGCCTCTTGGCCACATTCTCAATAGCGGTTTTTTTTTATTTTATTTTATTTAAGGACTGATTTAATTTACTTATCATTTATTTTAAAAGTCTACTCTCGTGATTCAATATATATATTTTTATTTATTATCTTACAATATTTCTCATAAAGAGCTGGACAAAAAGAAAATTTCATGTCCAATTTCCGAATGAAAATAAAAAGAAAATTATAACCATCAAGCATAAACCCAACAGAATTTAATTCTCTTAATCGAGAAATATAAGAGATACTTGCAGACAGTTGTAATGTTCTAAATTCAGTTATAATGCATGGAGTATATCAATTGATGTTGTTGATTTCATTTTATTATGTTCATGTTGTTGGTTACAACAATTGACATTATCCAAAAGCTTTTCCAGGGCTTTTTTTTTTTCTCAGAATATTAACTGTGTAGCACGCAAACTTCATGTGTGTAGAATTAACAAACAAAACAAAGCAAAAAAATAAAAAATGTGACAACCATCGACAATTATATCAACTGTTACGTGATAATAATATGACTGTCATATAATAATATCTGAGATACGAACAGAAAATAACCTTCTCTATTTTAAATGTGGATATAGATTAAAAGCGGTTTCTTACAAAAATAAATAAATAATAAAAGCGTAACTATTAGCATGCGAATGAGTGGAGAGCAAGTTGTTCGTTGTGATGTGATCGATTGAAAGGAGTTCGAGATCGAAATCAAGTAGGCTTCACAAGGTTCGGTGATTTGGATCAAGCATTCAGCGTCATGCTTTCTTTGGATGGAATCAAATTTCAAACAAGTTGAAAAAAAAAAGTTTTAAATTAAAAAATTATGAAATAAGTTTTCTATTTTGCTATTATTTATAGACCCGACTCATACTCTGACATAGTTGGTTGCTGGAGTTGATCCTCTACCTCTTCAACGATCCTAGTGAAGAATACTGTTATACCTTCATGCTATTCATGACATGAACTTCCACATTCGGTAGCTCTCTTTATTTTCATGGTGCAAATCTATGTGGAGCGTAAATTCGGATCAATTAGATATATATATATATATAATGAAAAATCTAAATTTTGTATCAACAAATACCATGGGTTGCGAAGATGGAGTGCCAAGTGAAAAACTGGTGTTACTATTTGTACTAGTGCAGTGAGCTGCACTATTTTAATTGTTAGATTCAATGTCTTTTCAATAAAAAATAATAATAATAATAACAATTCTGCAAAAATATTGAGATTACAATAGTATCTCTAGCATTATTATTTAGTAAAACTAGAACTTCAAGAGTGATTTCTTCACATGGAGGAAATTTATAAAAAAAAAAAAAAAAAAAAAAAAGGCACAGCCAGTCGCTTATTTTCTATGAAACATTTCGAAGAGGATCGAAGATATCATGGAAAACGTATGATTTATGGTAATATTATTATTTTTTATTTTGTTGTCACTAAAAGTCAACTTTAATAGAAAGTCATTTTAATATTATCTTTCAATCATAATTAATTTTATTAAAAAAATTTTGTGTCAATGTACAAATATCTTGTAAATATGGCTAGTCTCAATTGTAACTAAGTATCTTTCACAATGCTTTTCGTGGCTAAAATTTTTAATTGCAAAAAAAGAAAAAAAAAAGTTTTATTTTGCCTTTGACTTTCCTTCGTGACTAAAATAATAAAATATATTTTTAATTTATTTTTCACCTTATTTTTAAAAAGATAATTTTTCATATCAAAAATTAAATAAAAATCATCATCAAACTAGGAACTATTTTTTCCATCTATAAAAATGAATAATTTTCAAGAAGCAAATCCATTTCTTAAAAAACAAATAAAAAAACGAAGAAGCATATCAAAACAATTTCATGCACAACTTTATAATGATTCTTATTTATTTGTTCAGCAATTTGCTGGAAGAAGAACAAGATATTTATTCATTATAGGATAAAACTAGGCCACTCTATTTTTAATTAAGTACAATTTCCATTATTTTACCTTTTGCGTGTTACTTATAGGAAGATGTAAAGAAGAAGGGTCAAATTATAAACTTAATTTTAAGGATATACAAAGAGCCAAATATACTATCATTTTATAATTTACTGCAAATATGTTTTTTTTTTTTTTTCGTTTCTTTCGTGCCACTAAATAATATATATCCTATGTTGATTAAAATATTTTTACTAACATAATATGATTCGAGAAATATTAAAAAAAAGAACAAGATTATACGGATCAAATGCTTTTTATATATAAAATATAATGTAACTAACTCATTAATTAGTCAAAACTCGTTAAACAAGAATTCATTTGATTTATCGATCTAATTTAATCTAACTTACAAGTTAAATTGTCTAAATTGATTTTAATTTAGTGAGGCTTATTTTTATTTTATAAACTAAATTAATACGAAATGTTAATCTAATTTAACTTTTTCAAGTTAATTTAAGCTAAATCAGTGAATTAAAAACAAGCTAACTAAAGGTCCCGATGGCAATAAGCCTTGTACGTTGAAATAAAGTGGATGTTATTGCATGTTCAAAGGGCTTATTAGACAACCCATGTGTTTCTCCAACCCATGTCCCCATCATAGGCGTTGGAAATTGGACGGCTTCAAGTGTCCTAATTTGAATCCTAAAGCCATTACAGAAAATCAACTCATACAAATTTACTAATTCAAGTAAACGTCTTCTCAAGTGGCCACAACATTCATTGTAGCTTTCTTCATTCTCCAGCAATCTCTAGGTGGAAAATGCTGCCTCAAGTATATGTTCTCTCTCTTCTCCTATTTGCTACAGCATCTGCAGGTAAGCTTAGCAACTATTTTCGCTCACCGCCCTTGAAGATCCTGTAAAATTTAGCAACATATTTACCATTTCCAATTTTCAGATCTTCTGCAGAATGGGGATTTCGAATCCCCACCATCAAATCTGCCAAAACGTATGAGACCCCGGTTCCAGCTATCCGGGGAAAACAACATATTTCCTGGATGGACATTCGAAGGCGCGGTCATGTATGTAACAGACGATGAAACCATTTCACTGCCGAGTAATGGACACGGCGTGTTATTAGGCGAAGACGGCAAAATCAACCAAACTTTCATTACCAATGCTGATAATATGCATTATGTGCTCAGCTTCACTATTTCCGCTGGTGGACAGAATTGTTCGGCTATTGATGTGGTAGTTTCTGCACCAGATAGTAATGGTGTCTTTTCTTTGAAGCAGCATTATGGTAAGGAGGCTTGGCAAAGCTATGGTCATTACTTGGGAAGCTGGGATAAGGGAGAGCCAGTTAACCTTGTGTTTGAAAGCCAAACGGCAGAGTTCAACTCCAGCCCAATCTGCCCCCCAGTGATCGACAAGCTTCTGCTTAAGAGAGTGCCAAAACCAGTCCAAGACAAGGGTATGCTATTCTATAATTTTGAACCGGATTTTGCTAAAGTATATTTTGTGTTCCTTGAAATTCATTAAAGAGATTGGCTTGGAAATGCAGAAAATTTATTGCTAAATGGAGGGTTTGAATATGGTCCGGAATTTCTCAACTACTCTACTGAAGGAATTTTGATTGATCCAGCTCCAAGTCCTGTGCAATCCCCATTGCTAGAATGGTCTGTATTAGGAACTGTGAAGTACATAGACTCAAAGCACTTCTTTGTGCCGCAAGGGAATGCTGCAATCGAAATCGTCTCCGGGGTATCAGCTGGCGTACAAATGGCAGCAAGACTCGCAGAGGGCTTGACTTATAACTTGGAATTCACGTTGGGAGATGCTAACAACTCCTGCGTGGAAGATTTCATAGTCGAGGCTCAAGCGGGATCAACAGGTCAGAATTTTACGCTTCCAAGCCATGGCACAGGGTCAGCCAAGAAATTTTCTTTGAAGTTCAAGGCAGATTCAAGTGTGACTCCTATCAGTTTTATGAGCTACACCACAAGCCAAACAAAAGATGGCGTTCTCTGTGGTCCTGTGGTTGATGATGTAGTTTTGAGAGCCCATGGCGTGAAGCCATATGTGCAATGGAAGTTTTTGGCTGCTCTGTATTTGCTAGCCATTCTATACTTTCAGTAGAGCTGATATTCTGACTCCATCGAGGGGTTGAATTTGATGCTTGATAAATATACAATGGGTTTTTTAGTGAATAAAATTGTTTAACTTCTGAGTTACTTTGAGAGTTTTCTTCCGAAGTAATGACAACTTATGATCCATAATCACATTTTAATAGGCTTTAAATTTGGAGTATTTTAATGCAACCTATTTTGTATTTAAGCCTATATTTATATCAATTTATTTTGAGAACTGAATCCCACTAATATCTGTTTTAGCCCATCCACTCCTACACGTTTGTTTTCAAGAAAACATCCGAGAAAATATACAGAAAACTATTGAGGGAATAGGATCTATGGTCTACAAGAGAATTGTGAGATTCCAACATTACATGCCAATTATCCCTAACATTGTTTCAGATAAACTTTGGAATCTGATTTCTATAGATGGAGATACGACTTATTACTTCCGCTATTGTTTGTAACTACTAGAAATTTCTGTCTCTCGAAGTCAACCTTCTGAATTAAATCAGACTTCCTTTGCACACACATGATTGCGGAAGTCCTCTGAAAGACCAAAATACTCGGACTAGAGCCAAGATGAGGGTGAATAGGTAGGATTTTAATTTTTTGAAAGTACCAACCTATTAAGAGTATCAACTCAAATAATTATAGTAATAACGGAAAACAATTAAATCATACAAAATAAATTGACACCAGGCATTGATTGTTTTATCATATATAAAAAGCTACAGAAAAGATAGATTTTTACTCCGGGTATACAAAAAGTACATTTCCTATATATTTGTTTGTGTCAGCTAGCACTTTGCAACAATCCAATTCTACAAGAATCGTATACAAGTATGAGTTCTTTTTTTTTTTTTTTTTAAATCCTTGAAAGACTATACATATCCTAAAATCTATATTTGCAACGGACTGGCATGGTGTGATTATGATATCATTCTGCGGAAGCTGGTAGCAGGATGGGGATTAGACAGCAGCTAAAAATTTATAGCAATTTCTCTCTTTTATTTTTGGTGCTCCCAGTCGATGAATTGTTTGACACTGAAACAGAAAAGGAAACAAATTATTCATAATGATGGAAATGTGAATACAGATGTCAGAGATTCACAATTGGTGCATAGTTGTCAAAAAGAAGGATGGAAATTGTATTATAAAGTTACCCAGTTCCCTCTTCAAGAAGCTTCCGGTGTTTTCACTCTAATCTCTGTTCTCCTGTTAAGTCTTTGCACCACTGGTCTGTATTGCACGGTTGAGGAGGTATCTGTAGGCTTGACTCCTAGACCATTCATCAATCTCACGAGCACGTAGAACAGGCAAAGGATGTGAAAGTTGCCTTGTTTGAGCATTCCTGAACAGCGTGAATTAATCAGATCAGACCAACCATATAACGATGTTAATCATTGAACACCTTTGGTGTGCTCATGTTGTTGAGTACCTGATATACCAGCCAACCGGGCTTGACGAAGCTTTGTCATAAGAACGAGCTTGCTCCAGAAACGCATCTACATTTAGTTGGTCGGCCATGGACGGACAGCCCCCAGCTAATTTCATCAGCACAGAGATGACCACCTCTTGTAGGATCATTACAATGAATATCAGATAATCGAAACAAGACCATATTATGTAACAATAAAACGTGTAGAGTGCAGAGGTAGTATAATACCTTAGGGTCTTGGGCAACCAGAAGAGCTGCACGATCACAAGTTAGCTCTGCTGCTCGAAGCCAGCGGAATAACTGCTCTTCTAAGCTCTGAGCTATCAACCCACCAAGCCCTGTTAAGAAAGCATTTTTAGAACCCCAAAACTTGTTGATATGGTAAACAAGACACAGCAAAACAGGTGTATTCTTAAAAGGAAATATTGCATGCAAAAACTGCAATAGAGAAAGCAAGTTTTTTATAGGAGATAGAGCTAGCAGTATTGACATTTTGGAATATAGTTCTATGAAGTGTCTTCATACATTCCGGCAAACCATCAAATCAATTGCACCAACTTGGAATTGGATAGAAACTAGTCATGTCAACATATTTCTCTCAAAGGAATAACCACATTTAGTTAACCTTACAACTTATACATCTACTAGCAAATTCATAAGCACTTAGGTTAGGCGCTCCAAATCCGATCAAATTCCAGCTCAACTGTGCCAATGAACATAACAAAAACAAGGGAACTCAGGAAAGCACGTACCAGGTACACTGTAAGCTCCAAGGGTGAGAATATTTGCAAATGTAAGCCACACACCATGGTCGCATTTCAAATGACCCAACTCGTGAGCCAAAACAGCCTGTTTAACAAAAAGTGAATAGCGTGCACCATTTAAAAAGGAAACAAGGTAGTAATTTATAATTGTGTGATGAGATAATAAAACAGAAACATGGTTCTAACAAAAGAATTGATGACCTGCAACTCCTTCCTTGACAAAAGCTCCACAAGGCTAGTGTGAACCACTACAAATGGCCTTTTACCACTTACGGCTAGAGTGTATGCATTTGGTACGGGACTTTGACGAACATATAAATCTGGAGGCTCGATATTCAGAATCTGAGCTGCTTCAACCATTAACTGGTGTAGTTCAGGTAGCTGATACAAGAAAAATAATAAAAAAATCAAAAATACTGTAAGAGCTGAGACTGCTATTAATAAAGAATTTGAACTCCCATGATGAGTATTAACTACTAAATAGCATGTTCTTCCATAACATGTACAAAAGCACAACATAGCCTTGTTGTGAAAAAGCCTATCTTCCTTGCAATCAAATAACCTGATTCTTGGAAACAAGTACTGATGTTCCTATGTTCTCCAGAAGCATGACTTGCTCTGCCACAGATCCTATAAAAACGTTGTTAAGAACATGTCAACCTGGAAATAAACAAGAATTCAATGCAAGTAATCGCGTACTTATCGCTTCATAACTCCAAAATCTTTTTTAAAAAAGCTACATGTAATAAATCAACGCTCCTAAACTCAATAAATATTTGGGCACAATAAAATTAATCCCCAATTTTTAGAATAGAACTACTTAGAAAATTAAAACATCACCTTAAGTTTAAACAATACATACATATATATATATATATGTATTTCCAATACCTAGTAAAGCCTTGCCGAGTTCATTTAACCCCGGAATCGCCCTTAAAAGTAGCGTGTTCTGCATGAAAGAGAACAAACAAAATGAAAAGTATATACGTGTGTGTGTGTGTGTGTGTGTAAATTATCTCTTCTGTTCTCTTCTCTCTTTTTTTTTTTTTTTTTTTTCCGTTCAAGCTTACTTTTTTCTTTCCTCTTTTTATATATGCAATATAATTATTTTTAAAAAAAAGAGAGAGAGTTGTGAAAAAGAAAAACCTGTTTATCGAGAGGGTGGCGAAAATCATCGGCGTCGAGATCGCGAAAAACGACAGAGGCAGCTCTGCAAAGGACGCCTTTGGTCCTCGGAATCGGATTCTTCAATTTGACGGTCCAGAATCCGGTCGGCCTGGGTTTAGTGGAAGCGGTGAAGCCGAAACTGAGAGTATTGGAGTTGCAAGAGCTTAAGAACGACGGAAGAGAAAGGGACGCCATGGAAGGAGAAGAAACAACAAGAGCAGTTGAGAAGGGCGAAGAGTTTACAGAGATTTTGATTCGAAGATTTTCCAATCTCCAGTGTGCTGTTTATTGGTATGCTTTCGTATTGTCGTTGGTGACCACAACTCGACTCATGGTGGCTGTGTAGCGCCGTTTCGTTTTCCGTTGACTTCTTGTGCCTTCGAATGTCGCGAACGAGAAGAAATGGTGGCTAGATAAGTATACTGTAAGAAGATTGAAAAAAGGCTTTTTATTTATTTATTATTATTATTATTATTTTAAGGATGGTGTATAAAATATATTTGAAAGCAAAACGAAACCAACGTGAGGCTTTTTGCTTTTGCGCCCAGGATTTGATATGTCGTTTACTCGAGGAAAAAGAAATTCGTAAAATAAAGAAAATTTAGATTAAATAGTTCATTTTATGGGGAATTTGGGTCATTATAACAAACATCTTCAAAACACCCTCTTTTTTCTTTTTTTTTTACGCTTTATCATTTTTTATTATTTATATATCTAAAATATTATAATAAATTTCAAATTTTAAAAATTCATAACTTTATGTACACAAATCTAAATAAGATGATTTTTTTTAAATTACATAAAATTTGTAGAGGAACGAAATAATATTCATATTGATTTTTTTTTTAAATTTTCTTATTTTTTCATCCCAAACATTTTTTTTCCCTCAAACATATTTTATAAAACAACTCTTTTCTAATCTAAAAATTATATCTCCAAAACTTTTCCCAAACTCCCCTTAGTCTCTAATATAATAAATAGTTAAATTTTTTTATTTAATAAAATAGTGTTTTTGTTATTTTTTCTAATTTAATCAATTAATAATTAATTAAAAAATCGATAATATATATTATCATCAATCAATAATTAATTGTAATTTGATTAATTATTGATTAAATATTTACAAAAATTAATTAATTATTTAAAAAATATCATTCAATTAACTTTTAAAATTTAGACTATTTGTTAAAAAAATATTATTTAGCTATAAATTCTAAAAATATTAATTCTTTAAAAAAAAAAAAACAACATCTTGTCTGTCATTTAAAGTAGAACTAGTGAACAATATGTCATCTTTGGAATTTATAAGATGACATGGCGTTTCTAATTGTGTTTTTCTTGAAGGTCTCTTACTTGAAAAAAAAAACAATTAAGCTTTCGTAGGATTCACCAGTCGCAAAAGAAATTTTTATATTATTATTAATTATAATTTTTATTATTTTTTAAAATAAGATAAAAAACTGATTTGAAAATTGAGTTAGAGATTAAATACTAAATAAAATATAAGTATATCGTCATTTTGTATGTGTGTATGTTTTTTTTAGGGAGTTTATTGTATTTCTCATGTATAAAGTATAAAACTATGCTTTTCATGGCTTCGCATAAAAATGTCTCTTTACTGAACGACATATTTTTTATTAACTCCCTCTGTGTCTGTTTAGGGATGATGATTAAGAACGACATACTGTTTTGGTAACTTGAAAACTACATGTCGTTTTTGAAAAACGACACACGAAATCTGCCCCCTCTTCATCTCGGTTCTATTTACTTCTCCTGAGATAAATCCTCCTCACCTCCACTAACACGCGAATTGGACTTTTAACCGGAGGCTTCATCAGCTTCAGTCTTCAACACAGAAATCTATATACATAAGTACTAATATATCATGTAAGTCTGATTTTCCATTTTATTTGTTAATTAAACAGGAACATGTAATCTGCGAGCGTTTTATTCTTTTTAAAATTTTCCTCAAAATGCTTTTCTTCCTTGGGAATTTTCATTATATACAGCTAACAAAATCTCATCTTTCCCTTTCTTTTTTTTTTTTTTTTTTTTTTTTTTGCAAAAACAAAAATTCATCTTTTGAAGGAGAAAATCCGTGAATCGTCCTCCAACACCGGATGTGGTGGAAAATCAGGATAAAGAGCCCACGCTTCAAGAACTCATCAACATAAAAGTGGGGTTTTTTTTTTTTTTTTTTGCGGTTCAATTTACTTAATCAATTCGTTTTGTTTCTTGATAAATTTCTTTTTTTTTATTTATTTATTGAATTCAGACTTGTGGGGTTTTTGGTACAGTTAATAGAGAGTGGGGAAAAGGAGCGATTAATGGAGCTTCTTAGGGAAAGGCTTATAGAGTGTGGTTGGAAAGATGAAATGAAAGCTCTTTGCAGGTTCTTCTTCCATTTTCTTTTATTCCTTTTTTTTTTTTTATTAATGGCGGTGATTCCAAATTCTTACCTTTCTATAATGTTAATGATTTTTTGAATCTAATTTTACATAGTCATAATGTACGTAGGAAATAAGATTATTAGTATTATTATTATTATTATTTTGTTCGCTTAGATTTGTTATTATGATTTAATATTTCCTTTTTTCCCCTTTGTTTTTGCTGACCAAAAATATGCGAATTAGATAAACCAATCCCGATGTAAAGAAACTTGTATCAATTGCAAGTTTTGTGTTGAATTTGCTAGTGTCAATTTTGGTAACCAGTAGTATTAGGTATAGAATTTCAATTTCAGAGTCAACCTTACAGATTTAGTTTGTATAAGAAATTATACTGCTCTATTCGAAATAGGACTTGCTAAAGATAGAAGAGACAGCAATTAGAACAAATGTTTCTGTATGTGTTTTGAGGAAAAGAAAAGGAAAGGAAACAGGCACAGACCTAAATTATGATTAGAGGGACTTGCCTTTGAATTTTAATAATTGTGTGTCTGATATATTGATCGAGATTATTATGAATTTCAGATAGTGATTGAGCTATTGAAGGTTTGAAACTGCTGGAAAAATGGAATACTCCAACCTTGTATCTAACTTGTCGAGTTAAATTTAGGCAAATGAATATGGTTGTGTTAAATATTTCAATTTGAAGTGTTTGTAACATTCTTGTTTTCAGAACACAACTTACATCAATGACTCAAATTAAAATCCCTTTCCTTTTTCTCTCTATAATTTATACAGTAAGAACAGAAAATACGATCTTTAAAATTCTGCATGGTCATAACATTTTTTTTTCCCCTCTTTTTCTCATTGTACTATGGTCTATGAGTATGTTTTGATCTAGCCCTTTCTTTCAACTGTAGGCAATTTGTAAAGAAAAAAGGGAGAAACAATGTTACAGTGGACGACCTTGTGCATGTCATTACTCCAAAGGGCAGAGGTAAGAGTGATGACTTTCTTTTTAAGTTCTACATGGTTAATCTTAAGCTTTGGTTGTCTGATTTAATTCTTTACGAACATCTTTTTCTTCCAATTGTTTATCTTTCTGGGGAAGGGGGGAAAAAAAGGAATGAAATTAGCAAGTGAATATCTGATTGCATGATGCTCAAATGGTAATTTCAGAATTTCAGGACTAGATTTTCGTCTCTGCCTCTTCTTTTTCACACGTTATGAGGCCAGTTCACTTGTCATGTAGCTTTGTATTTTGTTTCCAAACTTCCGACGCTTTAGGATTTAAGATTGACTTTCTAGATAATGACAGTCAAAGATAAGAAATGTTTACCTTAAGATGGAATTTAAATGCCTGGACTTAATATAGTAGCTTGCCACCCATATGCTTACATGTAGTTATATACATGCCAAGAATAATGCTAAGAACCCCAAGGGGTTGGCTCAGTGGTGAATTACCTGGATTTAGTGCCTTGTAAAGCATTACGTCTAAGGTTTGATTCCCATTGAGTGCTATAATTCCTTGGGGCCATGCCTGCGGGCCAAAGGCCCGAGATTTACGTGATCCATGTACAGGGGCGCTTTGCATGGGTCCTGTGGATTAGTCAGAGTAAAGTCTCAGATACCATGGTGATTAAAAATAATAATAATGCTAAGATTCTTGCTTTTAAGGCCATTTGGCATTTCAAATGGGTGATCATTCTCTTATTAGTAGGTGTTTTAAAAATTGTCAACGTTAACCAATTTAAAAAGTTGCATTCAGGCATGAAGAAATGACGATTCACTTATCTTTAACTATGCAGCATCGATCCCAGACTCGATAAAGGCTGAGCTTTTGCAAAGAATCCGTACATTTCTTGTGTCAGCAGCTGTTTGATACATAACGTCCTGGTTTGGTCGTTGGTGGATATGGGAATTTTGAAAGATAAATCACGAAGCACTGGATATTGGATCTCATTTTAAATTGTGTCTTGTTACATTGGTTAATCTGTTTGTCTGGCGAGAGCGGATGTTGAATTTGATTTTGTAGGGAAATATCACCGAGACATGCTTGAGAAAATGTTTCCTAAAAAGAAAATTATTGCAGTTATGAAAAAGTAACTCGTGAATCAAATTTTAATGCCTGTAACATCTTATGTTAAGAAAGAAAGGAACGTTTTCTAGCAACTTTGTACTTGTGTTTATATTGTATATTACTTTGTGGACTTTGTATTGATCTAGGACATGGAGTTTTTGGGTAATTGGCAGGATTACCTCGCAAGAAGCAAATATTTGGATTGTTGTCTCAGTTATAGTACTTCAGTTTTTCCTACCGTCAATTAGATAAGTATGGTGTCAAAAGTCCAAGCAGACAAAAAAATGGCAAAAAAACATAAATATATGTATTTGAGGAGTTTTCACAATTTTCTCGAAGCACACCCGGTTGGCAATTTTGGGTGGTGTCCCTTGCTCGGTATACAACAGCCCGTATAGTCTTACGTAAAGAAATAATTATATAAAAACAAGTTTATTTTTAAGATCTCATATTAAAATAAGTTTATTTTTTCAACGTTATTACATAAATATTTATTTAAAAAAATAAATATATGTAATCCTTATTTTATCGTTTTATGATAATAGATATTATTCCTTTTTATTTAGATTTTTTTCTTTATTGTTTTTTTTACTATAATGATTTTTTTAATTTATTTATTATTTTTAATAAAATTAAATCAGTTTTGATTTTGATGTTAAAAGCTTTTTTTGGTTTTAATATTAATAACAACAATAAAGTATGATAAAATATATTTACTATAATGATGATGATGCCTGACGTAAAAAAATAAAAATATTATAATAATTATTTATAATAAAAATAAATAAATAAAATTAAAATAGAAAAAAATTACACTAATATAATATAAAGTATTCAAGTTTTTTTGATTAAAAAAATATAAATTCTTTATTAAAAAAACTTAATATTTAGTTACTATTAATATCGGCTTATACTTTTTATAGAAAACTAATGAATTTTTTATGAAAAAATCTAATTATTTGTGTTATCTACTAAAAAATCCAAAAAAAAAAAAAAAAGATCCTTACTCCTCAAAGAAAAAGAAATAAAGATTACCATTACAAAGTTTTTTGAATTCTTCACAAAAAAAATTATATTATGTATATAAATTGCTACAAATAAAATCAATGAGAACTTTACAAGAAAGACTAATTCTTTATGAAATCATATCATAAATTCTTTATAAAAAACCAAATAAATAAAATTAAATTTACCTTTTATATAATATCCAATATCTATTTATTATACATTGTTTATTCAAAAAAGTATAAATTTCCTTTTGTACAAAAACAAAATATCTATATAATTAAACCAATTTTACAACATTTATTATAACATTTTCTATTCCTATTTTTTGACTTTCCTTTTTTTTATAATTTTTTATATGTTAATAATCAATTATTTATAAATAGTAATGTCATTATTATAAATACTATTTTATACGTTGATGTAAATAAAAAATAGATATATTTTAGTATAACGCTTCTAATTTAGACATCTATGTAAACAATCTCTTACGAAAATTAAGTAAATAAATAGTTTTTAAATATTTCTTTAAAAAATAATTGAAATATTTTTATTTAGAAAAATAAGTGTTAATAAATAATTGACTTAAAAATATATATTAACATTATTGATTAATGTTGACTATATATTTTAAAACAGGACAATTTTTCAACTTTACAAAACTATGGTCATTTATTAGAAAATTTCTGTAAAAGAAATTCATTTACAGACAAATCCCATAAACCAAAATAAAAAATAAAAAGGTGAAAGGTTGTAATTTATTGACGAAAGTGTTTAAAAACTGTCTAGTTTAGCTAATTTTTTAAAAGTTAAAATATTTGTGATATTAGAAGTTTACTGGATAAGTTTTGGTGGTTTTGTTTGTTGTCATCTACTGCATGATGACAATATGTTGATACACTTGTCAGTCAATTTTGTGCTCGTACCTTTGAATGATGATCTTCCCAAATTTATTTTTTGGGACTATTTTTAGCCGATTTGGCTAGGTTTAAAAATTCATCTTCCCTTACAAAAGTTATACATTTCTTACGTATTTTTGTTGGTGAAATAAAAGACAATCTCGTCTCAGCAAAAAAAAATAAAATAAAATAAAAAAATAGGGAAAAAATAAGCTGAGTAAAATAAAAATGATATTCTTTATTTATTTTACTAAATCAAAGTAAATATTATTTATAATATGAGAATTGATTGTCAGAAACTTTTTTTACACAAATTAATTATGTGTCAATAGGAATAAAGACATCAAATTAATTATTGTAATTTTGTTTCCTTAACCAAAAATGGTCAGTCTTCAGCATATGTATTTCTCTGTTTTTCATTGTTACATTTTATTCTTCAGTAATTTACTCTATTTTCATCATCTTTGTTTTCATGCTATAATTTCTATATTTAATGTTTGCTCCTTAATGTTTATATTTTTCTCTTCTTAATATGTGTCTGCATTTCCTTAAATCTTGTATCAACATATATAAAAGCATAAATGTGAATTGTTTATTGGTTTCCAATGCAGGATTATCCTTACCACGATGTTTACCTGTGTTTAATGGGATGCAAAAGAGGAAGGACGTCGGACAAGAAAAAAAGTAGAGAGAAATTAATGGAGTAATTGTTTGGTAAGAAGGAAAAGAAAATGGGGGAAAAATTTTAAGAGGGAAAAGGATCGCAGGGGCGTCCATTTTTTCATTTCTTTAAAAGTAGGAGGAAAACTAAAATTACATTTTTACTCATGTTTTTAAAGTAAAATAATACATATATATAAAAGATAAATAAAATAATAATTATATAACTTTTTTTTTCCCCCGCTTCTAAAATATCAAACAACATAAAAGAAAAAACAAAAAAAAAAATTTTCTCTTCTTTCTTATTTTCTTTCACATTCATTTCCCCTCACTCTTGTTTTCTTTCTTTCTTACCAAACATGGGCTCATAGTATTCCTTATGCAAATAAAGCAAAAAAATATAAAGACCAACTAAGAGTGATGAGCGTACATAGCATGGAGGCAAATATCTGTGAAAATTCCTTTTACTTTGAAACGAAACTAACTTATTTTATTGTCCAAACTCATAAAATATTTTAATTAAGGGATCATATTCATTGATCGGGACACCAATTTTTTGCATCTAATTGTGAGTAAGCGTTTAAACTATTAAACTAAACAAGGTGTTATTATATGATCAAAGAGCTTAGAGTAACCCATGTGCTTCAAGTGTCCTAATTTGAATCCTATGCCATTACCAAAAGTCAACTCATAAAATATACTAATTCAAGTAAACGTCTTCTCTCAAATAATCACACATATTATTTGTACTATTCTTCATCCTCTAACAATCTCTAGCATTTGTAAAAAATATAAATATAAATATAAAATATAAAAAATCAAACACCTACTTATTTTTTAGACATAATAACTTTATACTCATAAAAGAAATTTCATTGTTCTATTGCTTAATTTGTTTGTCTGATGGAAGTAGCTGCTAATAAATTTGTAGGGAATTATCACCGTGAAACATGCTTCAGAAAATTTTTCATAAAAATAAAATAATTACGATTGTGAAAAAGTGACTCATGGATCGAATTTAACAAGTGTATCATCTTATGTCGGCATTATATACAATGAGAACTTTGTATTGATCTAGGACGTATGTGGAGCTTCTAGTGGCTGGTCCTTAATATTCAACAGCCTCGTAAGGTCTCAGAAAAAAATGAGATAATTTGGTAAATTTTGGTGTTAGAAAAGTTTGTATTCCTTATTCACTAATAGCAAAAAAGTGAGGATCAAAACCAATTTGGGAAATTAGTGTCCGAAATTTTGGTGAAGTGCTAGAAAATGGTTTGAAATTTGAATAGGTATTTCGGAAATCAATTAATGAGTACCAAGGTTTTTTTTTTTTTTTTTTCCTTACAAGATAATGGGTGGCAAGTTGTCACACAAGGAACAAAGTATTTTTCTCATCTAGAGCACAAAATTAAATGTTCTTTATTTGTCTTAAAAAAAATTTATTAAAAAAATTGTACTTTTCTCATCATCTCCTTTGACTCTAAAAAAATGAGGACGAAGTTCTATTTGGCAGGATGGCATTCCAAATTAAGCAGGATCTTTGGGATCTCTACGCAGGGTAATATATGCTTCCATAATTCGTATATATGTGTGTATATATATATTTAACAAGTTACATATTATTTATATTTTTTTGTGAAGATATATTATTATTTTTATAAAGGTAAAGATATATTATTAATAATTAGTCAGCTAGAAATATAAACCATATTCAAGACCCTCAAAACACAAGAGTGTATAACCATACAAACAATTTTGAAACCTATGGCTAGAGAAATAGGTGGGATTAGGGTCCACCACCAAGGCCACAACAAGCCAAATGACCACAGTAAGCCAACGGAACAATACGCGAGATATCTCATTGTCTCAATAACAGAGCGACTTTTTTACAAAAACTACTCGTACAAAATATATCTAGCCGAGCAAGGACCCCAAAACAATATATTACAATTATAACATAAGGGAGCCCAGAAAATAATCATGCCAGGGTAACACAGATCGTTGATGATGGCCACACACTCGCCATCCTCACGTACACAGCTTCCCACTATCCAACACCCACTGTTTCAACAGGTTCTCAAGGCTAACACACTTGGATTTGGGGATGGCAGACGATGTATCACGCATCTCCCACAGTTTTGAACAATCCTTTGTCACCCACCTCCCATGACCCAGCACCCGCGGCTTCAGTAGGTTCCCATAATGAACATACTCAAATTTGAGAACAAAAAACAGCAAAGATCAAACCAAACACATCAAACTAGGATTAGTTAGGGAAACTACCACTCTTATTTCAATCACACCTAGAAAATAAAAGAAATAGAAATATGAAAATATAATCAAAACCACCACACAGACTAGCATCTTAGTAAGACTCCTCACCAAAGATTTGAGAATTGCAACTGAAAACTATGTGCCAACAGCCTCCATGAAGAGACCCAAGAACAACTGCCTATTGGGCACACCTATAGCCAACATCTGACTTTGTGCTGCCCATCCAATACTCGGTGGGGTCAGAAGCTCAACAACGACCCTTTTGCAATGCAACTCCTGCATTCCCCTTTGATTGGTGAAATGACTTCATGCGAAACCAGTTGTTGAAGCTCCTAAAAATCCCGATTGCAGCAACCAATCTAGTTGGATCTCTTCTTTTCTAGCAATACAAACCTCTCTATGTGATAGATTTGGAAGCAGCACACCACTAGTCGGAATTTTGTGACCAATGGTCTAACAACATACCGACCACCAATCTCTAGGGTGGTTCTATCTCTAGGCCCTCTTCTTGAGCCTTTCTCTCTTTTCAACTGTCAAAATAAATTTCCATTATAGTTTTGCTGAAAATATGTTATTTATATTATATATTTATTACATATTACTACTTTTTTTTCTGAAGATATATCATTTATATTATATATTTTTGCTTCTCACATTTTATTGACGGACTTTCTCACATATTTTTCATTCATGAAGAAGAAGAAGTTCAAAGGGCAAAAAAAAAGGGGAAAAAAAAAATTTTTTTTAACTCTCAAATATATCAATATTGGTCATCAGAGAGATAATGTCTCATTATGAATAAGGAAATAAAACCAAAATGATTTTGTTTCCCTAAGTGTTAGAAATTGGGAATGATCGATAACCATATAAATAAAATGTCATGTAAAATTATAAAATCTCTCCAATATTATTCTTGTGTGAATGTGTGTGTATGTACACATGTGCGCGAATATATATATATATATATTAGGGATAACCATATAAATAAAATGTCATGTAAAATTATAAAATCTCTCCAATATTATTCTTGTGTGAATGTGTGTGTATGTACACATGTGCGCGAATATATATATATATATATTAGGAATAAGAGTGATAATTGGAAGCCATTGTCCACCATTGGAAAAGAAGAGGACGTTTGTAAGGTATTTTCCTTTCTCCTTTGCATTCCTATCACTCTCTCCATGCAATTCCTCTTCTGTTTTCTTAATTTATTAACTTAATATAATATTTCTCTTCCTAAATATGTATGTACTTCCTTTATATCTTCCGCCAAAACATATATATATTTTGAAACCTCCATCAATATATATTAATAATTTCTCTGTATATTGCAACTTGTTGATTAATTGTTTCCATGCCCTCTTTCATTTCAGTACCATCCTTCATGATCTTTTTAATAAACCTTAATTTCTCTTTAATTTTTAATTTCCATCAATTAGAGTAACTAACTCCTTAACAGAATTGACTAGCTTATGTACAATTCCTAACATTATCCTGTCACTACAATATTTATATTTATTGTTTGCTGCTTATTTCCTTGGTCATAATATTATATTTTCTCTTCATAATATATGTACGCATTTCTTCTGTCTTCTATCAATGTATATGAAAGAGCATAAACGCGAATTCTTTATCCGTTTCCGACGCAGGATTATCCTTACAACGAGGTTTATAGTATTTCTTATGTAAACAAAGGAAAAAATAAGAGTGATGAGCGTATATTGCATAGCGGCGAATAGCTGTGTAAGATTCTTTTTTCTTTGTAACGAAACTAACTTATTTTAGAGAGATTGTTCAGTAAATCAAGTGTATCATATTATAGTATTTATTTTATATATCTGTCTAATGAAATATTAATATTTGAATATTTTTTATGTATCATATTTTTTGCTTTATATTTTCTCTTTCCTAATACGCATTATATTAATTGTCAAATCAAAACCACCATAAATACCACATCTAAATCTCTTATCTTAATTAATTAAATTTAAATTAATATCATCTTTTATTTTTTGAGATCACTTTAACCATTTAATTTACTTTTGCTTTCAGATTAAGAAAAACCAACATCTACAAACTTTTCCCTACTTTAGAATATGAAGAATGACAAAATATCCTCATTTTTTTAACTTAATTTCCTCATTCTTTGCAATGTGACATTGGCGGAGGCGATGTTAATATATATATATTAAAGTCGTTAATATATTTATCTTTAAGCTTAAAAAAATTTATATTTATATAACGATAAAGTCGTGCATGTACATGTATCAAGTTATTGTTTGAATTTTTGTTTTTTTTTTTTTTTGTTAAAATAGTTGTTACAAAAAAATTGTTGTACAAGATAAAAAATTCTTGTGAAAATGGTTCTTTCATGATTCAACTTGATTTCGTGTATTAAACGTAAGATGATTAATTTTTTAGGAATCTTATCAAAAAATTTTGTTGGAAAACTATAAACTTTGTAGGATAAACCAAATAAAATTTTTACTTTTTAGTTTATCAACCGAAGATAAATCAAGATTTTTTATTTATCCTCTAGAACAAAAATCAAGATTTCAAATTGTGTTTTAAAACAAAATATTTTTTTCTTAAAAAGAGATATTTATGATAGTTTTGACTTAACAATTAATGTAATGCACTTTAGAAAGGAGAAAATATATAACAAAAATAAGACATGTAAAAAATATCAAAATATCAAATTTTTATCAGATGAGTATATTACGCAAACACAATAATATAGTACATCCAATCTACGGAATAATTTTTCCTTATTTTATGATCCAACCTCATAAAATATTTTAATAAAAGAAGGGATCATATTCATTAATTAGGATGGTGGGATCATATCCATTGATCAGGATACCAACTTTTAAACAAATAAACTAAACAAGATGTAATTATATGATCAAAGAGCTTAGATTAGCAACCCATTTGCTTCAAGTGTCCTAATATGAATCCGATGCCATTACCAAAAGTCAACTCGTACAAATATACTAATTCAACTAAACGTCTTCTCTCAAATAATCACACATATTAGTAGTAGTTTTCTTCATTCTCCAACAATCTCTAGCAGCAAACTGCTGCCTCAAGCCATTTCAAAAATTAGAATGCTGCCTCAAGTGTTTGTTCATCCTCTTCTCTTATTGGCTTCAGCATCTGCAGGTGAACTCAGCAGCCCTTCCAGTCACTGCAGTTGAAGATTGGCTAAAATTTTGTAACACTGAATACTAATTGTTAACTCTTTTGTCAAATCTGGCCCCAAAAAAAATATGAACAAACAAACAAATGAACAAGCAACATATTGCCAAATGGAATATATTGCAACAGCTTTTTTAGTTAAAATATATATATTTATATTGCAACAGCTTAGAAAATTCAGAGGTTAAATTATCAATATTAGAAGTCGTAAAATGATAAATTTGAAGACAACCTTGCTAAATACCTTTTATGTATTCACAACAACTTTAAAAGGAAAAAAAAAAAGGGGCTAGACGCAATAACTTTAGATTATATTGTCAAATAAAGTACATTATATTAATTTAAAAAGTTTAGAAGGTAAATTATTAATATTAGAAATTTGAAGAGCAATTTGTCAAATGACGATAAGCTTAGAAATAACAATGCTAAATACCTTTGGCATTCATAATAATTTTGAAAGAAAAAAAAAAAAAAAAACAACAACAACAACAACAACTTTAGACTCATAGAACTACTACATAGAAGAATTTTCATAACGCAACAACACCCAAACTGACGTTATGTCTTGTTCTATTACCTAATTTGTGTGTCTGGTGAGAGTAGTAGTTAAATTTGTAAGGAATTATCACCGACAGACATGCTTGAGGAAATGTTTCATAAAAATGGAATAATCACGATTGTGAAAATTAGGTGACTCATGGATCAAATTTAATACATGTAACATCTTATGTTGGTATTACAATGTGAACTTTGTATTGATGTAGGGCGTACCTGGAGTTTCTAGTGGCCGGTCGTCGCTCAATATTCAACAGCCCCGTAAAGTCTCAGAAAATAATAAGGATGATAATTTGGTAAATTTCAGCGTTGGAAAAAGGTTGTATTCCTTATTCACTAATAATTTAAAAAGTGACAAAATTAATTTGGGAAATTAGTGTCCGAAATTTTTGTGAAGTGCTGGAAAATGGTTTGAAATTTGAATAGGTGTTTACGAAAATAATTAATGGATGGCAAGTTGTCACAAGCAAACAAGTATTTTTCTCATCTAGAGCAAAAAAAAAAAAAAAAAAAAATCACTTATTTTGTCTTAAAAAACTCTTTTCTTTTTTCTTTTTTTTTAATTGCATTTTTCTCATCCTCGTTTAACTTTAAAAAAAAATGATAAACTTCTATTTGATTGCTAAGAAGAAGACTCGTTTCAGCAAAAAAATAGGAATTTTTTTTTTTTTTTTTACACTCTCAAATACATCAATATTGGTCATCAGAGAATGTCTCATTACGAATAGGGAAACAAAATCAAATCATTGATTTTGTTTCCCTAAGTGTAAGAAATTAGGATTAATTAATTGCCATTCAAAGAAAAGGTCATGTAAAATTATAATATCAGTACTCCAATATTATTCTGCTTGTGTATATATATATATATTTATATATATTAGGAATAAGTGTGTAATAATTGGAAGCCATCGTCCATCATTTGGAAAAGAAGAGGACTTCTGTAAGGTATTTTCCTTTCTCCTTTGCTTTCCTTTCACTCTCTCCATGTAATTCCCTTTCTTGTTTCTTAAATTATTAACTGAATATTATATTTCTCTTCCTAAATATGCATGTGTTTCTTTTATATCTTCCATCAATTCACACATATATATATATATATGGTGATACCTCCATCAACATATGTTAATAATTTCTCTGTATATTGCGACTTGTTGATTAAATGTTACCACGCCTTCTTTCATTTCATTATCATCTTCGTGATCTTTTTAATATACTTTCATTTCTCTTTATTTTATAGTTTCCCTCTGGCTATTTTTGTCCGATTGGAATATTTGAATATAGAGATGACTATGTTAAACTTATTAGCCTTTTTTTTTTTTTCCTGGAGTTATTTTACCAGAGTACAAGACTCGAAAAGAATCCATTCATAATTTCTATGGCAAGGAAATTAGTTCCTGTAACTCTGCAAAGTGCAAATTGTCTACATGTACTTGTATACAAATATTATATGTTTATTTTCGTATAAACATGTGTTTAATATAAATATATATGTATTTTTTTCAGAAAGTGTGAGTGATTGAATTAATTTGGCATAGCGATTACTTTAGCCTTTTTCTTTTCAATTGCATTGACAAAGATGTTTAATTTGCTTTAAAATAAGACAACTATATTTAAATATATATATATATATATATATCACACTCCACAAAAAACTGCCTAATTGGATATCATCTGTCATCGTATGAACTACGATCATGGTTTGTATTTAATATGACAGACCGAAATATATGGTATAATGTCTATATGGACATATAATCGTCCGTATCAATATCATTCTATTGTTTTTCCTTTCTCCTTTATGAATATATATGTGTCATATATGTATAATTTTTAAAAACAAATTATAATAGTTATCATATTATTAATAAGGAAAGTAAATCCCAATCAAATATGTAAATATGAAAATTGTAATCAATGTAAGTATTTTGATTTTAGGCTAGTTTCTTTTTCTTAAAAAATCATAATTATTTCCTATTTAATTATAGGCTAATTTCCCTAAATTCTTAGAGAATAGTCATGGTTTTTTTTTTTTTTTTTTTGGGTTTCCCTTAAACAAGCAATCAATTTGCTAATTATCCCTTCACAAATTCATTTTCTAATCATATCTCAAAAGATTTCCAAAACCCACTATTTTCAGACAAGATCATCGATCGTATCGTCAAGAGATAATGGGGCGAGGAAAACTTCCACTGAGGCTAATCCCAAAGGAGAGAGCCCGAAGAATAACGTTTGGGAAGAGAAAGAAAGGTCTCCTCAAGAAGGCTTATGAGCTTAGCACTCTCTGTGACGTCAAGGTCTGCGTCCTCATTGATGAGTCCACAAACCAACTTTACGATCATCATCATCACAATCATGATAATCATGATCATCAATATAATGAACATCAGCACAGTCAGATTCAAACCTGGCCCGAGCAGCGTCACGAAGTGGAAAATATAATCGCCATGTACTTGGCTTACAAAGCCAAGAACCCCGTCTCCAAGAAGGACGTAGACCTCACAGACTTCTTCAAAGATAAGATCAGGCGACTCCAGCGCGAGACCAAGAAACTCGCCGAGGAGAACAACAGGATCATGATACCAAAATCTCATCATGATCATCGTGATCAACATCATGATCATGATCATCAGTTTGAGTTGTGGGACAAGCGCATTGACGGGTTCTCGTTGGCTCAGGTCGAGGACCTCAAGATCCACTTGGATAAAATAATCAGCCACGCCAACAAGCACTGGACGGATCGATGCAATAACATGATGTTCATGTGCGTGACACCCCACGATAACAACTACTATCATGATCATGATCATCATCAGTTTGGTAGTAGTACTAGTCATCATGTGTCGCCGATGAAGATCGTGATGGACCATGTGGGGAACTCGTACGAAACATCTGATTATCAATTTGATAATTTTAATTATCATGATAATAGTCAGTTTGTTATTCCTCGATATGATCCTCATAAATATTACAATCCAATTCACTACTCTTGGCGTCATGACCAGCCTAGCTCTTCGAAATCGGTGCCGTTTGATAATCATTTGGTGGGTACTATCATGAATAATGTTCCTAGTAGTGGCTCATTCACGTCCATGATGCTGAACAATCATGAAACTGATTATAATCATGAAGATGATGGCCAGTACTACAGCAGTCTTATGAACATTGGCAGTTCGATTTTCGACAACGACAACTACATTTGCAGTGGCAGTGCTGTTATTTCTGCTATGAACGATCATGATCATCATCATCATCAACATGGGGTGTTCTTGAACAACCATACCAACATGGCGCTTCAGCCGTACGTGATGGGACCGGCCTACGAGCAGTACCCTCCGGCCAGTCAATTCCGTGCTAGTACTTCTCAACAAGATGTGAAGTTCCGCGATAACCATGTGGTTGGCAAAGCCTCAGCTGCGATGTTTAGTCTGACTATGGATTAGTTAGCTAGTGCTGTGAGAGATTAAATGTCTAACTTGACTTGATTGGGATGGCTTATTGTCGTGTATATATTTGCTTTGTTTTGGTTTCTTAATTCAGTGTGTCGGATGCTATTTTAAGCTCTTTTTTCTATTTGAGTTTGTCGGATGCTATTATAAGCTCTTTTTTCTATTTGGGTTTGTCGGATGCTGTGGTTTTATTTGTTTGGTTAATTTCAATCCTGCAAGGATTTGAATTTTAAAATTTTTACCTTCTACATAGCTGTCTTGTCTTTTTTTGCCTATGTATATCGCAAGGACTAGGAAAGTGCATGGAACCTCAAAATCATTGGATTTATTTTGCATTTTCTTTCCCCCCTGTTTTGCATGTGATGGGGTCCAACTACAGCTCACATCCTCTTCATATTCCATTTATCTGAAATTGGAATAAGAATCTCTTCTTTATCCATCATAACTAACGGGTTTATTTGAGCAAAAATGTACCAATTTGTTGGTGAAAACACACGCAACACAGGGCATTTGCAAAATACGGAAGGCAACATTTGATACTTTTTTTATAGAAGCATTTTTATGCACTTCTATTTCCAGCCAGATTTAACATAAAAATATAGATAGTAGATAACCATTCCAGGACTTGGTTTACAAACACGTCAAGGCCTTGGAGACCCTTTTTTTTTTCTTTCCAGAGGTCACACAGCTATCAATTCATCATATATTATCTCTCTTTTACATATTAAGATAGCCTGTTTTCTTTCACAGATATACTAATACTCTCAAATGTTACACAAACTTACAAAAGAACTCGGCAAAGAGTAATTATTCACCAGGCTCATCGCTCACATTAAAACCCTACTCAAAGAAAAGAAGATTTGCCCCATCAGACTTTCACCCCCTTCAAGCTTGCGCTGTATGGAAAATCTGCTGTAAAAGCACACAACAGGCATGTAACAACAAAACCTACAAAGTTGACTAGTTTTTAGCCAACGCTTTTTCAGCTTATGCTGCTGATCCAGCTTGCTCGCATAGGTCCAATAGATCCAAGGTCTGCAGAATCGTCAAAAGTTAGAACGACATATTGACATACCGACGAGACCAAGGCAAGATTGATCCGTATCAAAACAAAAATACCTCAGGAACCGAGAGCTCAAGACGAAACTTGGGACCATCATAATGATGCAAGACTGGCCTAAATGCATCCTCTTCCAAAGCCTTGCAGAGTTTTCTAACACGGATCCTTACCTATTATTTGATCGACAAGGGAAAATCAATCATATAGTGGCTCCCAAATAGAGAGAGTTCAATAAATTTAAGCAATTTCTCAAACCTAATTTTTCTACCTGAGCAGGAAACCTTGATTCGCCTTTGCATTTCTTATCTTCCCAGGCTGTGGGGTCAATGTTTGAACCACCAAAACTTGCTGCCTGTAGAAAAACAGTAAAAAAGAAAAACAGCTAGTTAGAGACGACAAAAGTAGAAAGAATAAGTCGCCAGAGCATCCTCACAACTGCTTCAATGAACAAATATAATACAAAATCGGCACATATGAGTCATGACATTATCTGATGACCAACAATGACAAATTTAATTGCCCAAACACTGGCACAAATATATTTAAGCAATGTGGAAAGATGTGGAAAATTTTGCACATAACGAGTTCGTCTCCATATTGGAAAAAAGATGGGCACTTAATACATAGGCCTTCTTATACCAAGGGAAATTTCCTTTCAAACATGCCAACACGGGAAGCTAACAACAACATTCAATCTTAGTCAGGATTCTATTTCCAAACAATTTTATTGCAGAACATATGCATATAAAGTAGTATAACAAGAAATGAATAGTTTGAGAACAAACCTCGAATATACCATGCAACTGGTGAGTCGTATAGTTGTACAAAAACAGAGGTAAACCAGGCGTGAGTGCCCGAACAGAATCCCTGTATCTGGGAGGTAAACCTACAAAATTCAACAGAAATCACCAATTAATTCCTCGATGAAACCAACTTACATAGTTAGAAACATAAACCGCGAAATATCTCCATTGAACGAGCTATAGGTAAAGTCAGCCTTCAAATCCAGATTTTTCGTGCTCAATAATTCATTCCTACCATGGTCTTTCAACCATTCTTAGTCCGAATATGAAACGTTTATATCCCTATTTCTGCACTGCCCTAACTACGCAAATCAGAGTTCAGACGACTAATATATTGTTTTAATATCCAAAGATGAACAAAAGAATTTTAGAAAATAAAAAATTAAAGTACCAAATAACTGTCGCTTCAAATCTTCCTGCATAGTATCATTGTTGCACACAAAGATGTACCCTCCAAGCACCTCATTTCGTGGGAGTGTCTCTGTTGCTGGCAAGGTCTTGAACCTTTTGTCGACGGCACCGTTTGCATTGGCATTTTCATTGTTGTTATTGTTGTTGCTGTTGATATTGTTGTTGCTGTTGTTGAATTCCTTGTTGCTCAGGTTATTGCCGCTATACTTGTTACCATTCATATTCATCAATATGTTTGGATTGCTCTTTTGGTACAGCGCATTCATATTGTACATGCCATTTCTGAAGGAAGCTTTGTTCACGTTTTCGGTTATTTTCGATTCCAAGTTCAGCATGTTAAAGTTAAGAATTTCACACTTGTTATCTTCCTGGAATCCAAACTTGTCCATTGGCCTTGGATCAGATGGACCCTTTGAAAGGTCAAGGTTGTTCATGCGCTCGCCTTTTGTCCTTGTCTGTTCAGCTAACTTCGACGCAGCCATCAACCACTGATGATCCTCTGAGGCTTTCGATTGCCCGCGAAGCTGATCACCTAGTTGCCAAAAGCTGTTCATGTTCTCCATCTTGTGAAAATCAACTGGCCTCAAAAGAAAGGAAAGAGCTATTAAAGAAGTGATAAGGAAAGTATATGAAAATTGGATTTACAAATAAGGAGATGTCAACTTCAGACAATAAATCGATTGGAACTCAAAATTTCGTAACTCTACAGCGATTTTCGGTTTTCAAAGTTATTATTTTTTTCTGTTAAAATATATGTTCTTTTAGGTATTATCTGAGACAGCATTGTTCCGTTTTAATTCCCCTACATGTGCCTCTTGGAATATCCTTATAAAGATTTTAAAAATACTTAAATTAACATATATAAAATACTTGAAATTTTGAAACTCTTATTTTAGAATTTATCTAATAGCCATTTATAGTTTCAAAGTTTTCATTTTTGTGTAAATAATAATAATAATAATACTAATACTAATAACAACATGTCTTGGTACCCCATTCCGAAGATTTTAAAATACTTGAAAAGAAATTATTTAAAAAAGAAAAATGGGAATTGAAAAAAATTAGCGTTAATTTTCTCCTTTAGCACTCTGATTTTCAGGAGAAGGGGCGGAAAAACCCAAAAAAAAAAAATTATTTTCCTTTCCAACATGCAACCGACCAAACAAATGAAGCAAAAAAATAAAATAAAAAAATTGGCGATACATTTCAGAATTTCTTTTCTTTTCTCCATTTTCCCACCAACAAAACAGAGAAAAATGAAAAGATAAATTATTAAAAAAAGTGACTAAAAGTCAACGCAGCTCAAAATGTTTTCCCAGTAACAGAAAAAGCACACAAACAAGTTGCCTCTTTCTAACATTATTTCAAATCTGAGCCTAGAAATAAAGAAATCAGCTGGGAAAAAACAAAAACTAAAAAACTCAATGCGTCAAATAAACAAAATAAATCGAAGATCCAAGACACGCATTTTCTAGAAACTAAAAACACAGACAGAAAACATAAAAACTACATTAAAATCATCGAAAGAGGGGGGGAAAATGTCCGGAAGAGCAAGCTGAGAAATTACCACATAAACAACAAACTAAGTGAAAGAAGAGCTTCCGTTGCAAACTAAATGACCAAATTTAAGGTCCTAAAATGTCGTAGATTTGGACGGAAACCTAGATTTGGGGATCAGAGAGAGAAAGAGAGAGCACCTTTATCTGCTGCTTGGCTGTGAAACTCGGAGGACACGACAGAGAGGAAGGGCAGTTGGATTTTATGTCTATTTATAGAGCGGAATACCGGAAACACCCTCGTTGATTTTATAATTTACTTTTATATTGCCACTCTCTTTTGGTTTTTTTTTTTTTTTTTTTTTTTTAATTTTTCTTTTTGTGTGTTCGGTGTTGTGATGCATTGATGACAGTTGGCGCCAGTAAACAAAAACAAAACGTATTTGTCTAAAAGCAGACAAATTAAACCAAAATAATATCTTTTTGTAATGTCATAACACATATTTTGTCTCCAAGTTCGGTGCCACTTTCAGCTAACGAAGATACCATTTTCCTTATTTTGCGATAATTTTTTATTTTCACTATTTATTTTCTTTAAATATTTAGGAGATATTTAGTAAATATATTGTATTTTGATTATATTTGAATGTAATTTATTTTTTGAGTGTTATATTTAATTGAAAAGTATTTATTTTATATTTGAATGAAATATGTGTTTGGATGAAAAGTATTTTAAAATTGAAAAATTAATGTGATTAATAAAAATAAAAATAAATAATAAAATTAAAAAATTAATATAATTATTTTAAAAAACTTTTATATAATAATTATTTTCATAAAATTCTTAAAAAAATTATATTTGAACGTAAAATTTTATATTTGATGTAAAATTATATTATAATTAAACATAAATAAAAAATAAACATTTCACCAATCGTCCCATTGGTTTTTAAGTGAAATCAAGTAACTTTATCAAGTACAATTATAAAGTGTTCAGCAAAAAGTCCTATTATAATATAAAGTAAAAGTAACAACTCACACTTACTCAAAAAAAAAAAAAAAAAAAAACGAAAGTAACAACTCACATTAGTGAAGAGTAGGTTTGTTCATTGGATGGTGTCGGTGGTAAGGATAACATCTTTAAATGTTATTATTATTTTTTAAAATGTCTTTAGCTAGGTAAGCATACCATCCATCCAATTGAATTAAAGTAGCTATTTATCAATTGCCTTACCCCATGGTCATCCAAATTTTAATTAGACTGCATGACCAATTCACACGATGGCCATGATTCATTTAGCCACACATTACCGCAGGTGGTGAACGTGTGGTGGTGTGATGGTCAAAATGTCTCGAGTATAATATCATTCGCAAAAATCTGTCTTTTGATATAATTCGTGTGTTGATGGTTTTTTTAAATCATAAATAAATTAATAGATCATTTGATAAACACATTACGTTTTAATTATGTTTGAATACAATTCATTTTTTGATCGTTGTATTTGGTTAAAAAGTATTTGTTTTGTATTTGAATAAAATATGTGTTTGCATGAAAAGTATTTTAAAATTGAAAAGTTGATGTGATTGATAAAAGTATAGGTAAAAAGTTAAAGGTGAAAAATTGATATGATTGTTTTAAAAAACTTTTAAATAATAATTATTTTTATAATATTGTTAAAAAATATATATTTAAATATAAAACTTTATATTTGATGTAAAATTACATTACGTTTAAATATAACAATACTAAAAAAAAATGTTTACAAACATTTGTTAAGAGTTATTGTAATTTCAATTGAGATTGATAGTACAGATCACGATACTACAATGCAACTAATAAAAGAAAAACAAGTTATGCAGAGTACGATTGAAAAAAGGAATAAAAAGGATTGTGGGTCAAATTTGCAGGACATGAAATTGATAGACAAAAAAAAAAGCTCAAGTTCGTTTGGTGAACGTATTGCATTTGCATTGTGTTTGAATACAATGCATTAAATGCAATTTGTATTTGGAGGAAAAGTATTAGTATTGCATTTGAATGCAATGTGTGTTTGGGGGAAAAGTATTTGAATTGTATTTTAATAATAAATATGTGATGTGATAGGTAAAAGTAGAGAGAAAAAAAAAGAGCGAGAGAGAATATATGATAAAATTAATAAAAGTAATAGAAAAAGTGAAATAATAAATAGTGATTGTATTAGATTTAAAATGTGATGTGATTGGTATTTAAATGAAATGTTTTTGTATTTGGAGGAAAATTGCATTGCATTTAAATGCAATACCAAAAAAATACTTGTCCCAGACACCTACTCAATTTTGGCTAACCTGCCTAACAACCTACACACGACACATATGAATTTTCTTGACGTGTTATTTTGATAAGGATTTATAATGAACCTGTAATCTTATGATGGTCATTCTCATAATTCCTTCACTTTTTATTTACTTAATTTTGATTGATATTATAATATTTAAATGGGCTGCGAAATTTTAATTCTTTTAAAATGGGCAAAAAATAAAGAAAAAAAAGGTTTTTTTTTTTTTTTGTCAATCATGATCTTATATAACAAGTCATTTTAGGCTAGATAGGCGCTCATGTTGCAGTTATTAGAGATTCGTGACAAAGATTATGTTCGAATTGAGCTTATATTCGGTGTATTGGTTAGAATTAAGGTTTTTTTGTTTAAATTTTTTTATTTTGAAAAAAAATAATTAAATTTTTTTGTTCACCTTTCAAAAAAAAGATAAAAATTAGTGGAAAAAAAAGGTTTTTCTTTGTCAATCATGATCTTATATAACAAGTCATTTTAGGCTAGATAGGCGCTCATGTTGCAGTTATTAGAGATTCGTGACAAAAATTATGTTCGAATTGAGCTTATATTCGGTGTATTGGTTAGAATTAAGGTTTTTTTGTTGAAATTGTTTTATTTTGAAAAAAAATAATTAAATTTTTTTATTCACCTTTCAAAAAAAAGATAAAAATTAGTGGAATTGATTTAATTTAAAAGAGTGCTCCAACAACTTAAGCCCACGTTTAGGCAACACATTTTTTTGGCATTGCATTTAAATGCAATGTAATTTTCTCTCAAATACAAAAATATTTCATGCAAATACCAATCACATCACATTTTAAATCAAACATAATCACTATTTATTATTTTACTTTTTTTATTACTTTTATTGATTACATCATATATTCTCTCTCTCTTCTTTTTTTCTCTCTACTTTTATCCATTACATCACATATTCATTATTAAAATACGATTCAAATATTTTTCACCCAAACACACATTGCATTCAAATGTAATGCTAATGTTTTTCCTTAAAATACAAATTTTATTTAATGCATTGTATTTCAACGTAATATAAATGTAATATCGTTCACCAAACGAGACCTAAGTGGACAATATAAAAAAAAAAAAATTACACAAGTTAGGATTGCCATCCCTAGTCTTAATTGACTCCTCTAATTGCGTGTACGGAGGATGTGAAGACAACAATATATATATATTGCTTTATTTGTGTAAAAGAGACGTATTCACATATTAATTGAAAATCAACAACTTTTATGTGGTCTTTATTTTTTTTAAATATAGTAAAGATATTTACATTTTAAATATAAATAATTCACAGCTAGACTAGAAATGTAATTACACTAATAGCATTAATTTTAAAAAACACATTCTTATTTATTGTATTGGAGTGAATTTTCGTTTGGATACGTTTTCGGAATTACAAAATGAGTTTTCGAAGTGTTTTGATAATCAACTTTTTATTTTTATTTTTTTTGGTAAATACACCTTTTTAGATTGTTAATGCTTTAAAAAACCGACTTTTAATGCTAGATTTGATCGAAATTTCATATAAGTATTGTTTCCAAGTAAGACAAAAAGATAATTGTGTGAAAACAAATTTACATCGATAAATTTAAAAAAAAAATTCCTTATAAATTGTTTATTTATGACATCGAAATTGTATAATATTATGGCAACAAGTCAAGCAAAAGATGCCAAAAGAGCAAAATTTTAAAGGAATTGATAATTTAAAGAAACAGTGTAATCGTTAAAAGATAAGATTAGGTTGAATATTTAATTTTACTTAAATTATGGAATGAATGATTTTATAATTTTCAAAAGAAAAACATACAAAGGGAAGACACATAATTGTTGTTTAATTTGTGTGAGAGCTAATGTATCCTTTGGTAAAAATTTTACATTTTAATCATATTCAAATGCAATGTAATTTTACATCAAACATAAAGTTTTACATTCAAATATAATCTTTTTCAATAGTATTACGAAAATAATTACTATTTATTTATTTTTTAAAATAATCACATCAACTTTTCAAATTTAATTTTTTATCTCTACTTTTACTAATCACATCAACTTTTCAACTTTAAAATACAATTCAAATATTTTTCATCCAAACACACATTTCATTTAAATATAAAACAAATAATTTTCAATCAAATACAACATTCAAAAAATAAATTATATTCAAATATAATTAAAACACAATACATTTATTGAATGACTCATAATATCTATTATATTAAAATATAAATACAAAACTCAAAATATAAATTATATTTAAATATAATTAAAACACAGCATATTTATCCAACAATCTATAATATCTATTCTATTGGCATTGGAGCTTTAAAATAGAAGTGCTTTACATGTTTATATTGGACTGTTCACAGGGGCACACAGAACTTTCGGTCAAACCCACTGTGAAGGAGTTCTCTGTAAAGCTGAATTCACATATAAAGCAGAACAGATGAATCCAATGACAAAAAGAGACAGTAATAAATGGCTAAACGATGGTACAAGAGGAGGGCCAGGCCGGTGAAAGTTCATATAGGCTTAAATTTTTTGATTGTTTTGGGAGACTTTTTCATTTTTATTTATTATTTAAAAATATATCAATTAAATCTAATAGTAATTTTATATTTATTTTTAAATATATAAGAGTTGAATGGATTAAGCATTGAAACTCAAAAAGTTTAATTTCAATTTTATCTTTTTTTTTAAGTTAACAAAAATTATAATTAAATCAATAAATTTAGACTCAAAATTTCATCTCATTTTAGATTAAATTCATACACCATTTAAGTCCGTAAACTTCAAATTCTCATACTTTAAAATTACAATATATATACTCTTGTATCTTAAAATATATTATTTATGTGATTATATGTATAATCCAATAATAATCTCATATCTAATTTTATTTAAAAATATAAAATTTAAATATCTTATTTTAAAGTTAAAAAAATCTTTATTTATACTATCGACATTCATAAATTATATTGAAAAAATTTAATCAAATGTTTGAACTAGAGCAAAATGAGGTGTCCTGTAATAATTTTTTAAAAATTTATTTCTTAGAAGACGTTTGGTAAATATTTTTTAGTATCATTATATTTAAACGTAATACAATTTTATACTAAACATAAAGTTTTACATTCACATACAATTCTTTTTAACAGTATTACGAAAATAATTACTATTTAAAAGTTTTTTAAAATAATCATATCAACTTTTTAATTATAATTTTTTATCTTTACTTTTACCAATTAAATCAATTTTTAAACTTAAAAATACTTTTCATCTAAATACATATTTCATTTAATACTTAAATTATCCAAATATAAAATAAATATTTTTTAATCAAATACACTATTTAAAAAATAAATTATATTTAAATATAATTAAAATATAATGTATTTACCTAGCAATGCATTAATTTAGTGGGAGTTGGGAGTTGGGAGTGTTTTTTAGCTCTGGCATTCATACAAGACAGGCGATAGAATTTAGTGCTGTCGGCCAAAGGCTCCCTTGTTTTTGTCCAAATCTGTGTAACGTCATACGTTGTGTTCACTCCCTTTCATCCAACTTTGTCCAAATAGGCGTTTTTTTTTTTTTTTTTTTTTTTGGGCTAAAGTGTCCTGATAGACGTTTGAATTTTGAATCATAAATATCCCTCCCCAAACTCCACTTGAAATCTAATCAAACAAATGACCGCTAATTTAACCCTCCCCATAACGTCATACGTTATGTTTTGTTTGATATATAACTCCTTTAAAAGACCACTAATTACCGGCTTATAGGCAGCCACGTCCTTCCAATAATCATGGCAAAGTCTCTTTATTTTCATTTCAAAACAATGCACGTTTCAATTTGCTTATTTGCAAACATATAAAAATCAGAATAATAATAAAATATTTTTTTGAATGCAATTTCTTTCTTTTTTTCTCATGGTTTCATCTAGACAGCCAATAATTATGATTGGACCGACTATCTTCAAAATGTGCTGCAAATTCTCTAATTCATGATGATTGGGGAAGTGTAAGTTGGGATGGGGGAAAAAACAGTACACTTTTTGTTAACTTATAAGTAGAAGGATAGAGAATTTTGCAGTGGGACAAAAAAATAGTACTTTCTTGATATTGCAAATGTCCTGTTTATCAGATAGCAACAAAACCAAATTTTGTTAATTTTACACGTCTTTAAATTTCATTATGATATAATTGAAGTATTCATTCGGATGGATTCCAATTTACGAAATAGAGATTAGATTTTATTTTTTTCTTAAATTGTAACTAACTCAACTTTCTTCATACTTTAAAATAAAAGTTTTGGTCTATCCCCACACAAACCTTAAAGATTTGTGATTGTGAGATGAATAGTTATGTATATAAAACATCAAGGCAAAATCGTATTCACTCCATCATTTCATGTACTTCTTATCAATTTATTCTAAAACTATTAACTAAATAGACACTTTTTTAAGACAAATTGAATTATCAAACAAGAGAAGCATTAGGATTTTGTTAACGCAATAACTTTTATGATTTGTTTGGTAAACGCATTATATTTATATTGTCTTTAAATACAATGTATTAAATATAATTTGTGTTTGAAGATAAAGTATTAGTGTTGTATTTGAATACAATGTGTGTTTGTTCTAATCGTATTCGCTCCATCATTTCGTGTACTTCTTGTCAGTTTGTTCTAAAACCGTGAACTAAATAGACACTCTTTTAAGTGTCTTGAATTATTTATTGGTCCGATCCGAATTATGACCCGACCCGATAAGTGCTGCATTTGTATCAGTTTTTCTCAGATAATAAAATTCTCTCCCTACCCGTGGACATAGGTCGTTTTTTACCAAACCACGTAAATTCTCTTGTGTTCGATTTTTCTTCCTTTTATCTCTTATTTATATTCGGGTTTTCCGCAACACACTCTTTTAAGACAGATTGAACTATCGAACAAGAAAAACATTAGGATTTTGTTAATGTAATGAACTTTATGGTCCGTTTGGTAAACGCATTACATTTACATTGCGTTTGAATGTAATGTATTAAATAAAATTTGTGTTTGGAGGAAAAGTATTAGCATTGCATTTGAATAATGCAATGTATTAAATACAATTTGTGTTTGGAGGAAAAGTATTAGTATTGTATTTGAATGCAATATGTGTTTGGGTGCAAAGTATTTGAATTGTATTTTAATACTAAATATATGATATAATGGGTAAAAGTAGAGAGGAAAAAAAAAAGAGAGAGAAAAAGAATATATGATGTAATTAATAAAAGTAATCAAAAAAATGAAATAATGAATAGTGATTGTATTAGATTTAAAACATAATTGATTGGTATTTGAATGAGATACTTTTATATTTATATAAAAATTGCGTTGCATCTAAATACAATGTAAATTAAATATGTATACCAAACACAACGTAAATTAAATATGTGTACCAAATGCAACATTAGCATTTCATTGCAAAAATAGAGACTCCGCAATTTCTCATTCCCTTTTAGAACGTGAATTGAAGGCTCGGAATTATGTTTTAATCTTTAAGAGTTGCGGGTTTTTCATGACTTTGAAAACATGTTGGGGCAATATTGTAACTCTCATTTACATGCCTTTATTCTCTCATTGAGTTTGGCTTAATGCCAATTTCCCATGGAACAAGGCTAGGCGCACAAGAAATTTGCTGGCATATCGCTTTCTTGGTAGGCTACAATGTCTATATCCAATGTTTTTACGAGGAAAAAGTCCACTATCTCAGTAACCCAACCGTCCGTCAACTAAATTGTGATAACGATAGAAAGAATACAATAATAATAATGTGGAACAACACTTACTATTTGTTATATTATTATTATGCGAGAGAAAGTGAGAGAGGCACAGACCAAGACCCTTTTGCTTTCCTTTCTTTATTTTTCAACTTGTAATGATGGTTTATCTTATGGCCTCGTTTTTAATTAGGTTGGTGAGATTGGTTGCCTTGTAATGTATGGGTTGTGGAATCAACATCATTTTGTGTCTTTTTATGAAATTTTCTCGTTTTTTATTAATTTTGAGAAGGTGACCAAATTGCTTATTTGCATGGCTTGTACTATGTGGAACAAAGACATGTGATTCCTATATATATTATATATATTTGTAATTTTGATACAGCATAAGAAAAGAAAGGCAACTAAATGGAAATGTACAAATGATCATATTCAATCACATGATTGATTAACAACAAGCATTGAGTATTGTGAAAGAATGGTAGAGCAATCAATATGGTCTCTTTGGACTTCTTATTCAATAATTTTATATCAAATTATTTTGTAGCTTTAATCTAATTTTAATCATTTTATCATTTTTGACATAATGCAAAATCGAATTTGTGCCCTTTAAATCCTAACATCCACAACCCGGCCACCTTAACTCATGTCGTTTGACTTAATGATTGTTGGAAATTTAATTTTAATAAACCATGTGTTGGTTCAAAATTACACAATCGCGTGTAATTTTAACATTTCATAATTCTACCAAAAATGAGAATCTTCAAGATCTCCATTCACATTTTAAAGATTATTGGATAACAAACACCCTCTTAAAGATATGATTCAATAAGCTTTTAGTGTGAGAAATTTTATATGCACATATATATGGGGTATTTGGGTAACGTATTGTATTCATATTACATTGAATACAATAAGCATTTGAATGAAAAATATTTGTATTGTATTAAAATACAATGTTTGTTTGGATAAAAAGTATTTAAATTGTATTATATATGATGTGATTAATAAAAATAAAGAGAAAAAAAAGGAAAAAGAAAGAGAGTATGTAATGTGATTAGTAAAAGTAGTTAAAAAGGTAGAATAATGAATAATAATTGAGTGAATTTAAAATGCAATGTAATTAGTATTTGAATGTAATATTTTTACATTTAGATAAAAATTAAATTATGCGAATGTAATACAGAAAACATACGAGGTAATAGTTTTATCATGACAAAGCTTCATTCATATTTCACGGTCCTATCCTCTTTCTTCGATAATTGTTTGGTTTGTTATCATTGGACTCCTATGTTTTAATTTTTACCTCTCAATTTTTTTAAATGCAAAATTACCTCTCAAATTGCTACTTAGGGGTTGATTCAAAATTCAAAAATGCTGGAAGCTATACTATAGCAATCAATTAATTAAGAATCATAACAACTATCTTCTTCTTTAATTATGGTTTGTAAGATTGGTAATCGGGGATTTCAATCATCAAACAAATCAAGTAATCAAGCAGTTTTTGGTACAAGATTAAAACAAAATAAAGTTTGACTTTCATAATGAATCGGAGTCGCCGTATATTGGGGGAGGTTCATTAATCAAGACTCAAGGGCTTCTTTGGAGGGGAGGCCCATATGCTTCTAAGATTGGGCTTCGGTCCGTTAAGGCCCATTGGCTATCCCCAGGATGACAATCACCGAGTGTCTTGACTCAGCTGTAACACGTGTCGTAATACGCAACCACACTAGTGTACCCATTCGCATCCCTAGATTTGGGAACAGTAGTACCACAATCTCACATTGAACCGCGTGTATTGCATTTCCTTTTACCATGGCTTTGTTTGGTGTTTCTCTTGCCTAAAATTTTCATATCAATTTTTATCTTTCTCTAAAAAATCAACAAAAAAAATTATAATTAATTTTTAAAAAAATCAATCAAATATAATTTAAAATTTTCATCTCTAATAAGGCAAATCAAATAGAAGCTATATATATTATATATTACTTATGAAAGTAATTTTTTATAATAAATATTGGACCACGGAATATTTTACTTACTTATAAATATTATTATAGTTAATATATTATAAAATTTTAATTATATAAAATTTATAAAAAATACTTGATAAAAGTAAGAATGTTCATGATAATAATACGTTTACATCTATATTTTTTATTTCTGATTATTTTTGATAATATTTATATTAATCCATCTAATAATTATATCGTTTTGATATCATATTTTTATTTTATTTTCATAATTTGTAATTGAATTGAATTGGAACTAAAATTTTTTTTTATAGAGAGATCTATTGGTTCTGAATAATTTATTTTGTAGCATAAAATATCACTCTAATGTTTTGTTTGAAACAATGTTTTAATTTAGTTTAGTTTAAAAAATTAGTTAACTTTTCAAAATTAATTATAATTTTTATTAATTTTTTAGAAAATGACAAAAAAAATATTTTAATTTACTCTTTATTTAGATGAGAGGTTTATTTTTAAAAAAAGAAAAATTTTCGATTTTAAATGAAAAATTCTTTTCGTTTTTAAAGAATGAGATGGTATTTAGATGTATGAAACATTTCTTTTTGAAAATAAAAAGTTGTTTAAAATGAGAAGAAATGGTATTAGAAAATGTATAATGTAAGAGGATAGGAGAAAATTCATTTTCTTTAGGTGTACCATACAAAAATGTTTGAAAAAAGATTCTCTTTTCTTTTTCAGAATGAGAAAAATAATGAAAAATAATTGAAACAAATACCTTTTTGTAAATTTTTTTTCTAATTTTGAAAGTGAACTTCTCGTTCAAACAAACTCTTAATGTTTGAATGACATATCCAAATTTGGAAAGTGGATTTTTTGGCAAAAAAGTTTTTGTTTTAGGGGGTGTTTGGGTGAGGGAAGGGAAGGAGGATGTCTAGAGACAAAATTTTTAGGTTGGAAAAAAGTTATTTTAGAAAATATATTTGGGGAAAAAAATTGTTTGGAGTGAAAAAATATAAAATTTTCAAAATTTTTTTAGAAAAAAAATTAATATGGATATTATTTTGTTCCTCTCAAAATTCTATGTAATTCATAAAAAAAAAATATCTCATTTGGACTTGTATAAACAAAGTTATGGACTTTTAAAGTTTTAAGTATATTGTAGCATTTTGAAAATATGAATTGTAAAAAGTGATGAATTATTGGAAAAAAGTTAGTTTTAAAGATGTCAAAACCAAACCCTAAACGGAACCTTAATTTTTTCATTATTTTTCTCATTTTAAAGTAAGAAAATTTTGTGTAATTTCAAATATGTCTTGTATAATACTCTTTTAAAAAATAGTATGAATATTTTTCAATTTCTTACAATGTATAATTTTTAATATAATTTCTTCTTATTCAAAAATAATTTTTTGTTTTCAAAAAGAAAAATTTTTATACAAAAGTCTTTTTTATCCAAACAAAAAAATTTTTAGTTCTTAAAATAGACTTCTCAATGGAGGATAAACTTGTGTCCCAAGCAAGCCGCACATTTCCAATATACAAAAATTAAATTAGAAAAAAAAAAGGAGGAAAAAACGAGAGTGTATGCACGCGCTTTTATCACGAGTGAAACTTGAAAGAGACTTTATTCCATTCTTTCTCGATATGAAAGAAGAGCGAGGGCTAGAAAACCGCCTTTTAGATTCCTTAACGGGTCGCAACCTTGCCATTTCGGATCCTGCTCGGACTCTCTCTCTCTCTATAAATCATCGTCTTCTCCATTGGAATACCCTCCGTCGAAAGCCCTATCCCCTCCCCCCGAAAGGACGAAAGCACCGTCCGTACAGGGGCTTCGTTGAAAAAAAAAAAAAAAACGAGTTTTCTTTGAAAAACTTGCGGCCATGGATTTGCAGCAGAGCGACTTCGATCGCCTCCTGTTCTTCGAGCACGCTCGCAAGACAGCCGAAGCTACCTACGCCAAGAACCCTCTCGACGCCGATGTTCGTTTTCTTTCTGTACTTTTTTTCTGTTTGACGTTTTATTTTATTTTTTTTCCTTGATGAAGTTCCACGGTCCGATTCTGATAACAAAAAAGGAGGATTACAGTTTTTTAGGGTTTGATTGTTGTTTAAGTTGATTATTTGAGTTTTTTTTTTTTCCGCATCTGTTGAATGCAGAACTTGACGAGATGGGCAGGGGCTTTACTAGAGTTGTCTCAGTTCCAGAATGTTCCGGAGTCGAAGAAAATGATTCTAGGTGCTATTTCATTTCTAAGTTATTTTTTCCCCCCTGGAAAACGAATGAATTATTATGCCGAGACTGTAATTTAGTTATGGATTATAGGTTTAAATTGGGGATTTTGAAAGAAAAGAAATAAAAGAAAAGATTTTGGAGTAATTTTTGGGTATGAATTTGATTGTGCAGAAGCGATTTCAAAGCTGGACGAGGCATTGTTGGTTGATCCCAAGAAACCTGATACACTTTGGTGCCTGGGAAATGCTCATACTTCTCACGCATTTCTGACTCCTGATATCGACGAGGCAAAGGAGTTCTTCTCTAAGGCTGCTGAATCCTTTCAGCAAGCACTTGACGAGGTTATTCTCCTCTCCTGGCTAATGAAATCATATTATATGTTACTTACAATTTAAAAATAAATAAATAGTTTGGTAATAAAGTGGGGGTTTTTTTCCCCCTTTCTCTTTCAATTATAGGAACCTGATAATGAGCTCTATCGCAAGTCTCTGGAAGTGGCTAATAAGGTACTCTCATCTTTTATGAACTTTGAGAACTATTATTAATATTATTATCTGGCCTCATTTTATTTTGATACTGAAAACGAGAAGGGGGGTTGTAGATATTTTCTCTAACTGGGCAAACGTGTTCATGATGATTTAATTGGTGTAGGACTTACTAGCTCTAGGCCAGTGTTTATTGGTAGCAGTTGCGGTTATGGTAATGGGGGTCTTGAACATGAAAGTCATCTGAAAATATATGTGTAGTCTATAAGATGGCGGGTATGTGTAGTCTATAAGGTGGCAAGCTGAACTCAGAGCGCACCCTGAATTGTTGAAAAGCTTAAACCGCTACAAAAAAATAACAAAAAACTAAAAAACGTTTAGCTCTTTGTTCTTTTAGGAATGCATGAGATCTCTGAAGTAGGCTGCATTTCAACTGTCAGTATATCTACACCCTCAATGCACGATTACATTTGTATTAAACTCATTTTGTTGTCCTTATCGAATCTATTATAGGCAGTCATTTGGTTTTAGAACTGGTTTATGGAGTAGGAAACAGACCAGGCCGTAATGTTGAATGCTTGCCAGTTGCCATTTGAGTTTCCGAAAATTGGGTTGGATATTTTGCCGGGTTCTTAACGATTGCAACGTTTTCATGGTTGTAACCATTTTAAATGCTTTCTGTTTGTTTCATATATGTTCTTGCCTTTGGTTTTGATAGGCTGAGGATTCTGTGTTCTGAAGGGCTCCAAATGAGAAGGCCCGTTGACATGTAGGTTTTTGAGGTATTTACCGTTGACAGTGTGCTAAAATAGAAAGGAATTAGTAGCGAAGTGTACTACATGCAAGGAAAAACTTACTACATGCAAGACGCTTGGATTTAGTGTCTTGTGAATTGTGATCATTAGTTAATAAAAGTCTTCTGGTGGTAGTGCAGGCTTAAAGTTACAGACTATGACCTTTAGTAAATAAAAGTGTTCTAGTGGTAGTGCAGGCTTAAGAGCTATAGACGATACGAGTAGCATTGTATTTGTAGGTGGGCGTTTTCTTGAGTAGCTAATATTGGCAATCTTTGATTGTAGCCCCCTGAAAAGCACGTTGCAATCTGTTGAACCTTTATTTATTTTTAGCAATTTAACTTGACATCGGTTTGTTGGACTAATTTTTTTTGAGTCTTTGTATGCTTAATGTTGTTATTGAATCTCTAGGCCCCAGAGTTGCACAAGGAAATACATAAGCAGGGTTTTAGCCAGCAGGCAATGGGATCTGTAGGACCTTCCTCTTCATCAGGATCAGGTGCTAAGGTAATTGACCAAAAAATTTTTTTTGCATGTTTTTTTTTTTTTTTTCTTTCCTTTTAGTACCTTTTTAACAATCCCAGTGAGAAAACCTCCACGGAAATTAAACTATTGCCATGTATTATAATTGCTTATTAGATGTGGTGAAGGAGCTGGTAGTTTATGGTGAAAGATAAACAGACTTAGCACTGCCTCATCTCTTGGCTATAGACTAATAGACATAGATATTTGATGTCTGTGTAATGCCTACTTTAGAATATGGAGCTACTTGTAGTTATTATTTAACTATAGTGAATGGGACGACATTGATTATGTTAATCATTTTAAATATTACATACTACTGACATTTCCAAAATTAAAACCTCAACAACTACATTGGCATCGACATTTTAATCTTCAACTTTATGTCTATTGATTCATACAGTTCTTGAATTGCATTATATTCTTGTTATCTCTCTGTCTCTCTTGTATTCTTGATCTGGGTTTTGTTTTGCAGACTGCAAAGAAAAAGAAGAGCAGTGATCTCAAGTATGATATATTTGGGTGGATAATCCTTGCTGTTGGCATTGTTGCATGGGTAGGATTCGCAAAGTCACATGTGCCTCCCCCGCCACCCCGATAAGGAAAGCATTTTTGTTTTGGTTCTTTTATTCGGCACTTTGGAGATGTTGGGAGATTCATGAGCAATTTGAGCTTAGTGCATCTAGAGTTTGAGAATCACATTACACAGTCGGTCCAGATTCTTCACATAAGTGCTTTCCAACATGTAACAGAGAAGATAACTAGGAGATTTCTATGTAAAACATGATTTTTCAATTCTGGTTCTGGTTGGATTCTCCGGGTAATTCTATATGGTACATGGATTTTCCGATAGGATAGGAGGTATGATTCTTTTTCAACTTTAAATTCTATGTATAAGAATTTCGATGGTGAAACTATCATGTTCGAGATGATGTTCCTAAAAATTCTGTGGTATGATTCTTTTTCAACTTTTAATTATACTTTTAACACCAACCCGATTGGTGGTACTATGGATAAGAATTTCGATGGTGAAACTGTCGTGTTCGATATGATGTGCCTACAAAATCTGTGTTATGATTCTTTTTCAACCCGATTGGTGGCACTACGGATAAGAATTTGGATGGTGAAACTATCATATTCGAGATGATGTGCCTAAAAAATCTGTAGTATGATTCTTTTTCAACTTTCAATTCTACTTTTAACACCAACCCGATTGGTGGTACTATGGATAAGAATTTCGATGGTGAAACTATCATGCTCGAGATGATGTGCCTAAAAAATTTGTTATCATGAGATGATAGCCACTTTACCAGTTTTGTAGCCAATGGCTGCATCATGAGTTACGTGTCTTGCATGTAGTACGTTGCTGCCCAGAGACAGTAATTGCGGTGTTCTTTCAATTTATTATGTTTTTTTTTTTTGAAATTAATAATATGGAATTGAGGAGAACTTTGATTAATAGATATTTTACAAAAATTAAGTACTAGCGAAATTATGAATAAATTCAAATTTCCTCAATGCCAAGTTGCAATAAAATAGACTCCTTTTGTGTTTTTCATCTGAGTTTACAGGTGGAGTCAAAATTTTGTTATTGCCGTGTTTCATGCGTTAGGAGGTTGTCTGTATTAAAGGATCTGAGAAAGAAAATAATAAGAAAATGAGAGGGTGCTTCTCTCCTAAGGTGGCTGAAGCAATAACGTTATGGGCATGAATGGATTGTGAAAAGCAGATGGTATTCCTATTGCACTTCTTGAAACGGATGCGATTAATGTGATGATTATCTTTAAAGGTGTCCAGAGATATTTGTTTGCCAATGGTGATTTATGCAGTTATATCTGTCGTCAAGAGAATCTGACTGTCCACCTTTTGGCTATTCTGTTTTTACCTATTCTAAGTTGGTTTGGGATATTTGAGGTTGTTACATTGTTTATAATGCAGTTTGGGTTGGTTTAATTATTTAATTTGAAAGTCTAGTTTATTATTATTTTTTTTTCGGAAAATTTAATAAAAATTGATTAATTTTTAAAAAATCAATCAAATTTTGTAAGATAAATTAAATCAAACCGTTATTTTAAACGAGACACAATATCATCGTTTCTTGAAAAAAAAGAAAAGAATTTTAGAAAAAGGTCGAAAAAACATATCTTAAATTGATTTTTATCCAAAAAAAAAAACTCCTGCAAAAAATTTCATTAATAAATATTTTATTTATTAATGAAAAATGTTTATTTTTCATTTTGTTGATAACTATTTCATTTATCAAACTTAAATATTTCATTTATTAAAAATATAAAATATTTTATTTGTCAAAATTATATGATTGTAAATGAAATATGTATAAATTATTTCAGCTCTTTCTTTCCATTCTGTTGAGAAATGGTTGATTTATTAGTGATAAATAAAACATTTACTCTATAAATTTTTCATTTATTAATAATAAAATATTTATCTACTATTTATTTACCATTTAATTACAATTATTATTTTTAAAATTTCTCTTTCTTTCTCTCCCTCTTGCAGCTGTCACCTCTTAATAAGAAAGCATCGCAATCTTGTTGGAGCTCAAAGGGGGCGAGATGGAAGATTTAGCATCGAAGGCTTATTGTAGATCCAATCTCCCCCAAAATGCCTCCCCCCCCTCATGTTTTGACAAAGGATGCCTTGCACCATAGTTCGTCGATTCTTACAGTTAGACTCTGCTAGCTACGTTCTCTGTTGTGCCATAAGCTCCGATCTCCAAGTTGACTCTCTCTCCTCTTTCAACTCCAACGACCATTGAGCCAGAAACAGGAGATCTCATTTGCACGGAATTCTGCATGGCCATATCTCCATCAAGATCGCAAGAGTTTTTGGTGAAGGATGGTGCTAGGCAACGAAACCATAGTATGAAGTAGATCTTTGCTAACAATTGGTCCAATTGTGTGCCATCATCATTCCCATCATCGATGATGCCGTTTCGATGACAACTGCTACAATTGGAACTTCGTTGTTGGCTAGGGACGAAACTCAGCGCGGAGGTGAACGGTAACGGATCCGACAGGTTTCGAAGATGGGAGTAGAGAAAGAAAGAGAGAGAGAGAGAGAGAGGTTGATTGGAGTGCGAGGAGAAAGAGAGAAAATAATAAAAATTTTTAATTTGCTAGATGTTAGTTAAATTTACGGTATTTTTTATAAAACTTTTTAATTTATAACAAAAATCAATATATATTTATAAATTGTGATATATAGCTTAATTATACAAAAAAGAAAAAAAAGAGTAAAGAGAAGAGGAGAGACTTCGATTATTAAGCCTTATGTAAAGTTTGAGATAATTAGAGTGTATGTCACAAAAATTAACGGTGGATTAATTTTTACTACACTTAAAAAATTCTACAAAAATATATCATAAATGTAATCATAAATTTGATTACATTTAGTAAGTCAAAAATTTTTAATTATTCTCTCTCTCTCTTTCGTCCCTTCTCTCACTCCTACTCTCTTTCTCCCCTCCTTCTCTCTCTCTCTCCCCTCACTTTGGTAGAACTACTGCAGTTGTCGGAGTTTCACGTCCATTGCTGTCGCCATCGTGCCTCCACTTTTGTGGGCCTTTGATCGCTAACTTGAAGCGCTAATCGCACTTGCGTGTCGGAGATTCAGTGACCGACATTGCACCGTGAGCTCCAATCTCCGGCACATTATCACTGCCACCAAAGCCATTCAAATCGCAACTCTGTTCTCCTCTTCCTTGTGGCTTCGTGATGATCTTCTAGCACGTAGATGTCGCAACGATGGCTTTGCAATGGCGGTGACGGTCGTGATTATGAGTTCTCCAGATTTGAAGGTCGCATGTGTGAAGATCTGCGAGAGGAAAAGCTGACGACCCTGGCATTGTGATTTGGCTGCATCTTGGTTCCAGTCTTTGGAATCTTATTTCGCCGGCGTTTAGGCAATTGACCTCGTTGTACTCCGTGTGCTAATCGCTACCGTTGAGTTGGGTTGTCGAAGACGGGGGGAGAGAGAGAGGTATGTGAGTAAGAGTACAAATGCTGTTGAGAAGTGACTGAATAGGTTTATGATTTTTGTGAGGTAGTGGATAGCGGTGACTTTTTAGAAGTAGAGAGAGAAAACAATATTAAAATTAATATTAATAAATGAAGGGTAAATAAAGGGTAAATAAGTCATGTGCAACTAATAAACGAATTATTTAAAAAAATAGTAAATGAACTTTTTTTTGAAATAATTTATTTATCAATAGTATATTTTTATAAGAGTTTTTTTTTTGGATAAAAATTAATTTAAAACATGGTTTCATGGTATTTTTCTAAAGTTTCCGTAAAGGACCTTTATTGTCGGCCCAAAATCCAGAAGCCCGTAAGTTTCGTTGGAGTGTGTCTGCAAACGACGTCGTTTATGAAATAAAATCTGGAAATCCCGGAACATTCTCGTTAGTTGCAGATGAGCATGGACTGGAGTTTTTAGATGATGATCATAAATCTGAAATAGAAGTTGGTTTTTCCTTTGTCGTTTCCTTGGTGTTGCTGTTTTGGCTCCAAATGTGAATCCAAAGCCTTGTTCGTTTTGTTTTTCCTCAACCGGAAGATGGAAATGGCTTTCCAAGCAAAACTTCAAACTCCCATTGATCCTTTCTCACTCTCCTCCTCATGCACGCTCCGCACGCGCCGCCTCGGTCCCTGCAGAAACCGTCTTTCCCTCTCCTTCGCCACCACCAAAGCCCCTCGTCTGCAAGTCTTGGCTTTTGCTGTTAAGAGAAGCCCTAAGCGTCTCAAGTACGCCACTCCTCGCTTCACCAAGGTCCTCGTTCTACTCCTCCTCTCTCTCTCTCTCCCGCTCTCGATTTACTAATTGCTCACAATGCGACGCCTTGTTTGGTTGCCGAGGGGGGAAAAAAAAAAAGGGGGTTGAAGATTTATTTTTTGTGATATATAGCATTTTGCTTCATTTGATTAGCCAAAATAAAAAATTAAATAAATAAAAGTTGTTGAATTTGTTTTGATAACTCTCAGGAGGATGAACTGGTGTATGTTGAAGTTGATCCATCAGGAGCTGATAATTGGAAATTGGAACCTGTTGTCAATCTTTTGAAAGACGGAGCTGTTGGTGTCATTCCTACTGATACCGTGTATGAATTTGCATATCCGATTTGATACCTTTTTTTTTTTTTTTAAATAAAATAATTTTGGTCGAAGTAATTGTTTTCTTGGTCTGCAGGTATGCACTAGTTTGTGATTTGAGAAACCCCTCAGCAATCGAGCGACTTCGAAGGTATATGTCCATTCATTTCTATGGCTACTCAAGTGTTTTTATACATATGCCCGCAATGACGAGGCTCTTGTTTGCTTTTTTTTCCCCTGCAGAATTAAAAACATAGAACCTCTAAAGGCAAGGAATACGGCTTATTCTTATTCACTTCCCCAATATGCTCTAGAAAATGCTCCAGCGTGGTATTGAACCAACCATTGTATAGTGTGTGGGCGCTAACTCAGTGCCTTTCTCTGGATGGATAATGCTTGATTACGGCGTTAACGGGTCCATGATTCTAGCACTTTTAATGTTGTGTTTTTGCCATTTATCTCACTGTTTATGCCTTTTCCTATGCAGCCTCTTAGCATTTTATGCCACTCCTTCCGGGACATAGATATATATACAACAGGGTTTCCTAGAGGCGATGGCCAAGGTCACGCAAACATATTCCGGGCTGTAAAGCATTGCTTACCGGGGCCTGTAAGTCTGGTCTTTGATTATGCTGTTATTTTCAGTTAAAAGAAATCTAGAATGCTCTCAAATCTACAGCCAATTCCATAGCTTGATATGCTCTCTTTGTCGTTCAACCCTTATTGGTGTAAAAATGATTTCTAAATTATCTTTAACTTCATAGATCTCCACGGCATAAACAAGATCATTTGAGACCTTAAGTATGGTATCAGTTTCTTGTTGCAATGAGGGTAATTATGTTCTTTTGAAGTGGAAGGTTTTGAAATCTAACACAGCTGTTTTGGTAGCAGTACACCTTCATCTTAACGGCAAGCAAACAATTACCTAAACAGTGCATAAGGTTTGGGACTACAACTGCAAAATATTCATCAAGGAAAAATGTAGGTGTACGTATGCCTGATGATCCAATATGTCAAGCAATACTAGAGAAGATGGAGGCACCGTTAATATCTACAAGGCAGGTCTAATTGGTATAATTATTTTGTTTGGTATGAAAAAGAGATTGGAGGCTAGAGATACTATTTTTCTTCAGTAATGATGTAAATAATTCTATCGTGTTTGAAAAATCGTGGCCTTGGTTGTTGTTTCTCATATAATATTATGTTCTAATGCTGAATGTATGCCTCTTGTATCAGTGTCAAGAGCTTCAAGGAAAATGAGTGGATACTCGACCCCATTGTTATAGCTGATACCTATAGACCAGAGGTATGTCTGTCAAATGAAGCTTGTTTGCTATTCTGAAACTCTCTGTTTAGGTAGTTTTTCATGGAACATTTCCATGAAAACGTACGTTGTGACAAAATACATATGCTAGGATACTTAGAAGATGATAGAAAGCACAGAAGTTTATTTTATCGATGACCTTTTCTCTGTTAAAAGGTGGCCTTTATTTTTTCCTTATTTTTTGTTAAACAACCATAGAAGAAAGAAAGTTCAGCATTTAGGCTCATGCAATCTGTAGGAGTCTTTTGAGCATCTTCCTGTATTTTTCGGTTTTAAACTGCTGAAGCATACCCAGACCTCAGTCTGGGCTTTATCTTTGCGCAATCTCTTCCTTGATCTAACTCTAAATCTGCGCATTTAATTGTATTAGGGCCTTGATTTTGTTGTTGATGGGGGCTTGAGAGTCGCTGATCCATCAACTGTAGTTGACATGACGTTAATTCCTCCGAAAATCATACGGCAAGGAAAGGTAAAATTGGGTTTTTGAATCGAGTTCACATCCTTACTAGACAATATGCATGCACCACTACCTGGATTTATGTGCTAGGAGATTTTTCAGCATTTATATTCGAGAACCTTATTTTCAAAGTTCAAATCTACGATTGTCACAATCTAGTTTAATTATCTCCACAAGAAAGTTGCACGCTGAGCAACCTGACTAACTAGGTCTTTTGGAGGCCAAACTCAAGATTCAACAATTTGTTTAACAGTCATGCTTAGCAATCTCAAATAATTGTTTTGAGTAACATTGTGTGTTCTCTTCCTGTTTTCAGGGTCCCAAATTACAGTGGATGGTTGCGGAAGATTCTGAAGAATCCACCGCGGATGAAAGGGCAAGATCACCGATTTTCCCTTTGCCCGCTTGAACCCTATGGAAAAAAACCATTTGAACATGTATGCGTGTATGAGTTACCAATTGATATCTCGGATTATTTGCATATGTAAAGATAAATGTTAATACAAGCTCAGTCAAAAAATTCCATGGTTCGAAAACTGACGATCTAATCCCAGAAGAAGAGTGATGTTGGATATCATTGTATATTTGTATATACTATGTAGATCCCCTTAGAGCAAAGTAAGGGCGAAGTGTGGTTTGCTCAATTGAAGACCGTTGCTCAATGTGGACTCGAGCCAAAAATTTTAATGAAAAAAGGGACAAGTGAAATTTCTTCAGAACATTTAACTTTTCTGTATCAGTTTAGACTAATTTTGGTTACCTTTTTTAAAAAAAAAGGAAAATTGTAGTAAGTATACATTTTTACGAAAATAATTAAATTCAATAATTTTACAAAAGTAATTAAATTCAATAATAAAGTTTTAAAGTAATTAAAGTAAATAGTAAATTTTTTAGGTAAATAGCATATCTGCAAGAAGAAAGTATTTACATAACAAATTTGATATTTACTCTTATTTAGTTTTAACATTTTCATAATTGTTCTTTACTTAAACTATTTATGTCAAAAAAGGTTATTTTTTCTCCGAAGTTTTGAATAACAATGGAAATATTGGAATTTGGATCCATTTCCTTCCCTTCCGAGTAGTCGCATTCATGATTCATCTCGCAGTGAATGCTCTGTTGGGATAACAGCTGTGAAAAATGATTTAAAAATTAAAAATTAAAAATTAAAAAAAAAATAAAGAGCAAGAACTCTTTGGATTAGTGTGCACAACAGTGTTTGGTCTAAGGTACAATCCTGGCTAACTTCATATGTCCTTTTAACCTGTAATTTTAGGGAGAGAGGTGGCATTTTATCAAAATAGATATTTCTTCTGACGTTGTTGCTGTTGTTGTTGTTGTTTTTTTTTTTTTTTTGGAAATTGGATGTTTTGTAAATGTATTATGTTTATATTATATTTAAATATAATTTTAAAAATATTTTTTGTATTTGGATGAAAGTATTTGAATGAAATGTGTGTTTGAATAAAAAAATTTAAATTATATTTTAAAATTGAAAAGTTAATATTATTAATAAAAATTGATAAAAAAATTAGAGGAAAAAAAGTATGATGTGAATGAAAATTTAAAATTTTAATAAATAATCATTTTTAAAAAACAAATAACAATAATTATTTTTCTAATACTGTTGTTGAGAAGTATTATAATAAGTATTATATTTAAATATAAAATTTTTATATTTTAGTAAAAACTATATTCGTTATAAATATAATGTAAATATAAAACTGATATTAAATGTGTCATTAAAAAAAAGAAATACAAAACAAATAAACAAAGAAATGAGTTACAGCTAGGTCGGCTGATGGTAATTAATGAGGGATGTGAATTTCTTTGAAGGAGGAGTAATGAGACTGACAACAAAGGTTGGTTTGGTGGTTGTTCTGAGCATTTCTTTAGCTCTACTACTTTATAGCCATAGAGAACACAACACATTAAATGTGTTTTTTTTTTTTTTTTGGGCTCTCAAAGAAAAAATTCAAAAAAAGCAAACATCTTCTGTCTTTGTTTATTCCCTCTAGAATTTGGCTTAAAATATGATATGTTCAGGCACTCTCTAAAATGGGCAAGCTCAAGCTTCCTTTACTCTATCTCTATGCTGCAGTGATCTTTGTGCATGTTCTAAACTCGGTCGAATCAACGGTCCTGATTCGTCTTGATCAAGCTCCTCAGGCAAGGTCAAGGCACTCTTATGCAATTTTCAGATACTCATTTTTGAGTGTGAATGGTTCAAATGCATGCCAGGACAATAGGTGTTCAATACACTGTCGAGTATGTACTACTCATCTTGTTGTTCTCTCTTTTATAGTTTGTTCAAATCATGCTTCATTTTAAATGACTCTTAAATTTGCAATAAGTGCTGGTGGTTTTAAATGGCAATAATGTGGGGCAACAAATTTTTGTAAGTTTTTTAGTATTTTTGATGCTGGAGTTTAAAGGAAAGCTTTTCCTGATGTACAATTTGATATTTTGTTTGGAAAATCTCAACTTGGAATTCAGTATATGTAGCAATGAATGACTTTGTTTATATATGCCTTTGTACAGCTTGATGATCAAGTCTTGAGTCCTTGTCCAGCTAAATTCCTATTACTTAAGAACTTATCTGAGAACCATGATCACAAACTTATTCTTAACGTCACAACCCGGAATGGCGAGGGAAACTCATCGGCTTATTCTTGGTTCATTGGTGAGCAGGCCCCGGGCCCGGCCCCCCTCCACCCCACCTGCAATCTTTTGAGCTGAAATTTAGCAATTTTAACTATATATTTATCTTTACAGATACAATACCACCAACTGCAACAATTTCCACGAAACAGAACTATACTAATGCTAAACGAATAGACATTGATGTCGAATTTAGTGAAGGATGCGTTGGACGGGGTGGCTTCAAGTGCGTGAACTCCTCAGTCTGTGACGTAAGTATCACCGGAATATGCAATCTTTGAAGATAATAGCTTAACTCCATGCTTTTGGTAAGACACCAGTCTCTTTTCGTAGGTCATTATCGAAGGACCGGCGCATATAGACCCGAATTCCTTGCGAATTATTAAGCCTGCTGTGCATTACAAGCTTGGGATAATTCTTTACGCGGAAAGCATAGTTGGACGAGTGGTGATAGCAATGGCCGATAGTATTTGTACGGATCCAGCAGGGAATTTCTTTAAAAGAACTAACGCTTCCTCTATAATCATTCACTTTGGTGAGATTTGGTCTTCATTTAGCTTTTATTAGAATTTGGTGTCATTTCATAATTATCTCATAAATTGGCAAATTAAGCAGATAGAAGGCCGGTGCTGGCGGATTTTTGGACCACGGTTCCTTCATATGAGTTGGTGATCGATGGGGTTCCAAGAACTGTCTTTGCAACCAATAAAATGGAAGATTTAAAGATTTTCTTGGACTTCAGCATTCCCATAGATAATTCGACAAAGCAGATTTTAAATTCATTAAGAGTGAACAAGGGTGGTTTGACACCTATTTGTAGTAGAAGAAATCAAGGGAACCGGCGATTTGCTTTTGAAGTAAGTTGATGACTCCAACTCTTCCTTATTTAGTTAAAGTTTAGTTTAGTTTACTTTGGATATGATTTTGTACATTTAAAGCAGAGACCATTTCCTGTATAAACTGTAGTTGAATGTTACATCAAGAACCGAAATCATCACAGTCAAACTACAAACCGAGCTATTAATTGGCAGGAATGGATCTCCTGTCTCACCAGTTGCCTCACTGACATTTCTTTACGGTATGGCATTCCATAATTGTTAATCTTCCCATGCTTTTCAGGAAAATTATTTTCAGTCCCTCATTTCGAGCTTATTGCTATTTTTTTTTTAGATTCTGTGAAGCCTGGTGTGAGACTAAGTACCAGCTCTCCAAATGTTACGAAGGAGTCCGAGATCAATGTTATAGTTGAGTTTACAAAGCCGGTTTTCTGGTTTGAAGCTTCAATGGTAGAAGTGGTTGGTGGTAGAATAAGAAGGTAAAATGCTTCTTACTTTCTCTCCAACTCTGGATACAGAATACGTGAACCTCAAGTAATATAAAGATATTATACATTGCTTTGTGTAGGTTGAAGGAACTTTCAAGAGCCCTGTACTCGTTGAATGTCGTGGTAGCAACTCAAAACGTTCTGTCTTTAACCATTCCTGAAGGAAAATTCAATGATATTTCAGGAAATCTAAACTTAGCATCAAACCAACTTGAAGTGAGGCACTGTATGGATACAATTTCTTCCTCTTTTCAAAGCCTCTTTTTTCCCCCCTTTCTGTGTAGCTTATTCCATTTGGCATAAACTATGATTATAATATCATAATTCCAGAGATCATTCTTTTTTAATTTTGCCGTTTCTTTATGGCATTTTTTCTACATGTCAGAGAAAACATTAATAAGTCGTAACATTTTATTAAGAAAAAAAAAATTCCCTACTACAGATTCAGTCCCTTTGTTGTCGACGGCGCTACACTCATTTGTGACTGCGGGAATATTGGCGACATCATTAGCAACGGCCATTCTTTCAATTTCGTACGCAAATCTTGTGGCTATAGATGCTCTTGCTTCTGGGGGTACAAGGATTATAGCTTCTGACCCATTGATGAATCTTCACGTAAGTTTTGAGGTTTTCAGCAGTATTGTAACCCAATCAGGCTGTTTAACTTGGAAATTACTCACCGCAAAATCCAATTTGAATATCTAACTAGTTTTTCATGCAGGGTATGGTTGGACATCTTCAAGTGTTTGTCCTCTCAGACTGGCTCTCAGTTAACAAACAAATTGAATTTTCCGAGACAGCAAAGGGCCTTAGATGGCTTGTTCCTCGTCAAAAGCTTCCATGGAAACATGACAGTGCTTCGGATTGGCCCAAACATATTTACTTAATGAAAGAGAAGCTTGCAAAGAAATTTGATACCATTTCCTTAAACAGGACAGCCAATTATCAAATCGACTCTTGCATTGGGAATATTGCATATTCACAATTAGAGGACATCGAACAAAGGCCCGGATGGCTTCGGGGGAAGTATAACAAAAGCCTCAAAAAGGCGGCTTATGGACTGCCTCTTGATTCCAAAGAGTACTTCATTCATTTCCTGGTTAGTATCTACATTCTAAATTACGCTGGCATTGTTTGTATCAAGTGTTGTTAAGAAGAACCTCTTTTTATGGCTGAAGAATTTGTCTTGTAGAGAGGAGAGCCGTTGTCTACTAGCGATGTCGTCAAGAGAATGGAGAATTATAAAGGGTAGCTACATAATTACCTTTGGCCATAGGGTTAGCATATTAGTATATTACTTTGCAAAGAACTTTTTGTTTCTGCTATATCCTACTTTGCAAAGACCTATTTAAGAATTATAAAAAATATCGTTGAGGTAATTTTTCATGCAGGTGGCAAGACTTAGAGATGAACTTGTTCTGGCTTGGGGTGGTAGGCGGAGGTTTAGTCATGGCACATGTTCTGGTGTTACTTTTCCTAAAATGGAGAACAGGAACACCAGTTAACGGAATACTTTCAGTTCCTCGGTTCGAGATATTTCTTCTGATTCTCATGTTACCTTGCGTCTCTCAGTCATCAGCATTTGTGATAAGAGGTAACAAATTATACTTATTTTATGCAAATTGCATTTGATTTCACTTTCTGCCAAGGAAGTAAAATCTAGTCTAATTCGCAGGTGGTACAACAGGGGGAATAATCACAGGAGCTTTATTGCTGGCAATTCCTGCAGCTTTTATTTTATCCTTATGCCTTTTCCTCATAATAGCAGTCTTCTCTGGAAGTTTGGTTCAGTATAAGGAAATCAAGCATGTCAATATTATCGAACCATGGTGCACAAAGCTTTGGTACTTTTTAACAATGAAACCCACTACAGGAAAGTGGTTTTATAGGGAAGGGGTTCCTTCATCTTTCCTTTCATGTTTCGGGATTCTCTTCGAGAGTCAGAAAGGTCCTCCATTGTTTGTCTTGGTTGATCAAAACGACTCAAACACCACAAACAAGTCGGTTGGAAGTGGCCATTATGGGATTGGGAGAACACGAGCTTTTGGCTCAGTCGACAGCACTGAAGAGACTGAAATTCCCTTGTCAAGAAGACTTTTGGGCTGCGCTAGATCTTCATACATAGTCATTGATCTTTTAAGACGGGTTGGTGTAGGGATCATTTCTGGGGCTTACTCATCGAGGAAATCGAGCCAAACCATATTTGCATTGATAATCACACTGGTGCAGTTCATGTATCTATTTCTACTCAAACCATACATTAGTAGGAGAGTCCACCTTGTCGAAAGTGTCTCTCTCTTGTGTGAGATTGGTATTTTTGGCTTATCTATCAGTATGACCGACACAAATCCAATGGAAGCACAAGAGTTGGGATTTGTTATGCTGGCTCTCCTCTTCATTACCTTCATTTCGCAGCTTATAAATGAGTGGTACGCGCTAATAAGTTCTGTACTAAGACTGTCACATCCTCAGAAAAATTCTCTTAAGCTTGGATTCAAGGTTGCTGCTAGAGGTTTTATTCTTCCCTTCCTTTCAAGGAGACGCCGGCCTGGAATTATACCTACAATGTCTCGAGCAAAAACAGGCCTAGATCCGTTCCTTCCTCAATATTCAGAAACGGAGTTAAAAAGAAGAGATAGGAGAACATCAGGCATTGACCCAATTGGTGCCCTGAGTTCAACAGTCGTCCCTGTGCTTAGTCCCAGTTCACCGAGCCCCGATGCCATTCAACGGACGGTTTCCCCAACCATGGAGAGAAATGTTAGTTGGCAGAGATCAGGAGAAGGGAAACAGATAAAGGGACATGAAGTAGAGCCAAAGACTGAGCTCAAGAAGCTAAGAGCATTGGCAAGGGCTAGTTTCTCGGGGGACTTCAATGCTAAGGAAGCAAGCACCAGCTACGCCCTGTAGGTTTTGAATCTTTGCCTAACTAATGAATCCCCTTTCCTCAAACCCCTACCTTAAGATTAGAAGAATTCTAATGTATAAAACTGTAAAAGCTAGATTCTGATTAGCACATAATTTTGTATCTTCCAGATCATTCCGAAAACTATTTCCACGGTTTAGTTTGTATATTTTGTCATTTCATCATTTGAGTTCTCCTCTCCAACAATAATAACACAAAATTTAAGTGTCCTGAAGATTAAAAGGATTAAAGATTTGAAAAGAATGCTTCTAACAAACACTATATTGCATGGCATATCATGTTTACTACAATTACCACGACGAATTTCAAGACTATGTACTGTTACATCAATGAAGAATTGAAGCCTATCGCTAAAGAATTGAAGAGGAAAAAAAAGGGGACAATGAGGAAGAACTAATGTACATACAAAATCAGTGATAGTCACCAAATCTATGAATTTCCTCAGCAACATCATATCTGTCAGAGAAAGAATCTTGATTATGTGATTCTTGAACACTCAAAAAGTCCATGAACCACCAACCACTTGCTGCGATATACTTCTCGAAGCACAACCGGTGAACCATTCAGCATTGGAACGCTGTCGGCCACCGTCACATTAGTCGTAAATCCTGGTGAAAACGTCGGCAACTTCGCTCAACCTCACACTGAATCAAGTCCTTCCACGCCAACAATCTCGGGACCACATGCCTCCGGAAAATCTTAGTGTAATGTTCAATATGCGTATTCTTCGCATATTCCTCTTTGAACGCCCGATCATCCGGCGCAAGGATGATCAACTTCGTCCGATCGATACTGATTTCCATCAATTGAGCTTCAAGAAACGCGGCGATTACAAAATAGCCTCTGGATCTCAGAAATTTCGCCACCGAACAGAAAGATTCAACCTCCGTTTTCGGATAAATCTCGAGAGGCGAGTTCAAGAACTAGTCCATGCCGCATATAACGACGGAGCCGTCGTCAAACACATCCTCGTTGATTCTGACATTGTTGATGGACATAAATCCATCGGAAATCAACGAAGCTGTGACTACCAGAGAGTGATTCGGGATCATAGTGGGGATTCTCGTGCCGCGAGGAAGAGTCTTGAGGGTTTCGACGGGGAATGTGGACGGAGATGTGGTAGCGGAGGAAGGCCTGGTCGGAAGGAGCGAAGACGGTGGCGGAGCAGGAGAGGGGAGCCACGGTTTTGGAAATGGCGGCGAGTTGGAGGGTTAGGGACATGGAGTGCTAGTCGGAGTTCGAGAGAATCTCGGCGTCGGTGAGTAGGGTGGAGGAAAAGGAGCAGAGAGCGGGGGAGGAGAGATAAAGGAAGGTAAGAGAGAGTTTGAGAAAGAAGGAAGACGCCATGGGAGAGCTGGGTTTCTTTGGTGGAACTGGAGGAGAAGAAGGTGATTATCGGAATGGCTTGAGGACGCGAATCACCGGAATATTCGTTTGGGCGGGAAACCGTATTAACGCTTTAATATGAATTTCATTGCGGATTATATTAATCCGTTTAGCGTTGTTTTTGAAGATTGTTTTTAAAGGCTCGATGGGGATTAACGATTCATTTTGTAAATACGTTGTGTTTTTATTATATTTGAATACAATTTATTTTTAATATTTGATTGAAAAGTTTTTGTTTTGTATTTGAATGAAATGTGTGTTTGGATGAAAAGTATTTTAGAGTTGAAAAGTTGATGAGATTGGTAAAAATATAAAAAGTTAGAGTTGAAAAGTTGATGTGATTGTTTTAAAAAAAATTTTAATAATAATTGTTTTCATAATACTGTTGAAAAGGATTGTATTTGAATGTTAAACTTTGTGTTTAGTGTAAAATTACATTATATTTAAATACAACGACACTAAAAAATATTTACCAAACGTCTCCTAAGTTTTATATATATATTTTAAAATGTAGTTTTAAAAAATATATTTGAGAGAAATAACTATTTAAAGTAAATAATGTAAAATCTTAAAAATTTATTTAAAAAAAAATTATCAATATGAATCTTATTTTGTTACTCTTAAAATTTTATACAATTTTAGAAAAAAAAATCATATCATTTGAACTTGTATATACAAAGTTATGGATTTTAAAGTTTAGAGTTTGTTTAGTATTTTAGAGATATAAATAATAAAAAGTGATAATGATATAGAAAAAAGTATAAAAAAAGGTGTTTTGGAGACAAAAATTTTGGAATACCAACGAGGTTCTTAGATTATTAAAAATCCACAGCAAGTTATACGTGTTTGGAAAATCTTACTTTTGTCTAGTAGATTTTAAAAATTATTACAATACAACAGAATTTAAAAAACATGTAAAGATTACTTTTATACAACAACTTTTATTGTCATTATACAAATTTACTAAAATATCCTTAATAATTAATAATAATTTTAATTTATACAATTTATTTATATCCATAACGAATAATAAAATTATATTCTCTTAATAATAATTTCAAATTATAAATAATTTTTTATTTTATTCAGAAAAACTTTTATTTTTGTAATTCTATTTGTGCTTAAAAATATCATTCACGCATCTAGGTGTTAGAAAAAAAAAATATAATATGTTTTTTTTTTGTCACTATATGTGTGTATTATAATTTTATTTATAATTTATCAAATACCTAAAGGGATGTTTAATATGCGCATTACGTTTGAATATGATACATTGAATGTAATATGTATTTAGATGAAAAGTGCTTGTATTTAAATAAGTATGTGATGTGATGGATAAAAATAAATAAAAAGAAAAAAGAAAAAAAGATAGTATATGATGTGATTAATAAAAAGAATAAACAAAGTGAAATAATAAATAGTGATTATATTGGATTTAAAATATAGTATGATTAATATTTGAATGCACTACTTTTATGTTTGAATGAAAATTACATTGTATTTGAACGTAATATAAATGCAATGCGATAAACAAATGAGGCATAAATCCTACTTTTAATGTTCATAACAACTTTAAAAAAATAATTTATTAAATGCTTACCTGTTTTTAGGCATAATAACTTTTGACTCATGGCATAGTTATAGTACAAATTTTCTACAACACAGCAACACCTAACTAGCTATTAATTTACATAAATGGCCAAATTAGAGCCATTCTCCTAAAAGGTGTCTTAAAACAAACTTGTTTACAAAATTAAACAAAAAATGAAACTTACTATGTCATGTTGACAAAAATACCCTTAAATCTAATTTAAGTTTCGTCATAAAAAAAAATAGCCACATTAAGGGTTCGTTTGGTGAACGCATTGCATTTGCATTGCGTTTTAATGCAATACATTGAATGCAATTTGTATTTGGAAGAAAAACATTAGCATTGCATTTGAATGCAATGTGTGTTTGGGGGAAAAGTATTTGAATTATATTTTAATAATAAATATGTGATGTGATGGGTAAAAGTAGAGAGAAAAAAAAGAAGGAAAGGGAATATATGATGTAATTAATAAAAGTAATAGAAAAAGTGAAATAATAAATAGTGATTGTGTTATATTTAAAATGTGATGTGATTGATATTTGAATTAAATGCTTTTGTATTTGGGGGAAAATTACATTGCATTTAAATGCAATGCCAAAAAAAAGCTTTCACCAAACATCTACTAATTTCTATTACCTGTTTTTTATATTTAACAATAGAAATTCAAAATTCCTAAAAAACATTTTCCATTTATATTATGTATTTGAATATTTTTATGAATAGATTTTTTTTTTTGCATATACTGTCAACACCATAATGATAATATCAATATATTATGAAATATTGAAATTATATTTGGTAAATATGATTTTGTTTTCCCTCAATGATACTGTTAATATGGTAGTAATTCCAAAAACAATAAAACTATAAATTATGATACATATAGTTTTTGCATAAAATAATGTAGTCATTGTCATATAGATTACATGTTCCTGATTAAGAATATGTAATATATTAATAATGTCCTTATAGTATAAAAATTGTATGATAAAATATAATTGTTTAAATGATAAAGTCATTATCATATGATCAAAATCAAACAAATTCAAGAATAACCAATCTTAGATATACAATCACTTCGTTTTTTAAATAAAAAGGAAGATAAGATGCTTAGATGACAATTGCATTAATAGGAAGAGGTAAAACGAAAAAGAAAATCATTAATCATCCCACAAAAATGGTTAAAAAATAAATTTCTATTTAAAAATTAAAGTTTGAAAAAAAAAAAAAAAAGAGGAGGCCAAAATCAGTGGAAATAAGTTTAAAAGTCAAATCTTGCTCAAAATAAAGAAGGGTAAATATAGGAAAACAAAAATATGATATTCAAATTTACAAATGAATTTAAAAGTGTTTATATTTTCAAATGTGGATAATCTGTCTAAATACTTCAATAAATATTAGCATTCTTTTGATGAAATATTCTAGCTTTAAAATTCATTTGGTTTGAATTTGGTAAAATATTCTAGCAGGAACTGTGCTACCGCTTTAATATGAAATTAATTTGGTAAAATATTAACATTAGTTTGAATCAAATTAAAATGAGCATTTGGTTGTAACTTGAATTTAGTTTGATAAAATCCACTTTAACAATTTTTTATTTTTACTTTCGCTAGTTTAATACAATTTCTAATACAAGTTTAAATTAAACTTTTACATACCAAATGTTTAATTTTAACTGTAATTTAGCTTACTTCAAGCTAAATCAAAACTAAAATATTTTAACAAAAGAACACTTACGTAGGTTCTCCTATCCAATTGTCAAATATGTGTTATTGTAATAATTATTATTATAACATATTTTAGTAATACTTGTTTTCTAATCAACAGTCACTATACAATTTTATTGATACATTGTAACAATAGTTGTATCAATGGCAAATAATTCACTCGTAAGATGTCAATTTCTATTTAAATTATAAGTTAAGTTAGGCCATAAAATGTTAAAAGACAACTATGGTTAACCAAACAACTTGAATAAAGAAATAAGACAAAATAATCTATGTTAATCATAGAGAAAATATAACGACCATTGTAATACTTAGAAAATAAAAACTCAAGATCTATTTGCGGAAGCATTTTAACGAAAACATTTATGATGAAAATATTTGGATGGAAAATTTTAAACAAAAATATTTGAACTATCATTCAAATTAGCATTTAAATGTTAACACTTCAAACCAAATATTTATATAAAATACATTTGAAAATAACTATTTGAAAACAAAAATATTTGAATTGTTGTTCAAATTAGCATTTAAATATTAACACTTTGAACAAGACATTTGAATAGAATGCGTTTGGAAATAACTATATGAATAGACATAGAAAGATATAATCATTTCAAATGGTTTTTAAAATTTTTTAAAATAATATAAAGGATATATCTTTTTTTTTTTTTTTTGTGTGTGTGGGGGTTCTTCTTGTAAGCATATATGAAAACTTGTTAAGAAATAGGAGTTAAGGTTTTTGACTAGTCTTAAAAGTGAAAGATATGGAATGTACACAATCCAGTGCGATAATTGAAGTGAGAGTGAAATAAAAGGATAATGCACTATTACCTTTACGCCTCCAATCAGCCGTTCTTCATTTAATTAAGGTAAATTACTTTTCTAACCTTATATAGAAAAGACAAATAATAAATTATTTTTAAAACTCTCGTAGAGAAACTAATGATAAATTATATATAAGACTAAGGAGACGTTTGGTAAACGCATTGTATTTTAATTGTATTTGAATGAAATTTATTTTTTGAATGTTGTATTTGGTTGACAAGTATTTGTTTTGTATTTGAATGAAATGTGTGTTTGGGTGAAAAGTATTTTAGAATTGAAAAGTTGATGTGATTGGTAAAAGTAGAGATAAATAGTGGAATTGAAAAGTTGATGTGATTGTTTTAAAAATGTTTTGAATAGTAATTGTTTTCGTAACACTGTTACAAAATTTGTGTTTGGTGTAAAATTATATTGTATTTGAGTAAAATTAAAATTGAATATTTTCTCCAAATGTCCCCTGACTAATTCTTTAGCAATATATATATATATATATTGACCATACCTTTATAAGGGAGACTTATAATAATAAATTACATGATCACCGTTTTAGCATAATAAAAATTACAAAAATAGCACTAAAGATAAAAATAATAAAAATAATAATTAAATATACACCACATTAACAATAAATATAAATAACATCTTTTAAAAAAATAAAAAATATTTTTTGCAAATTTGATTAACATAAATTTCATAATAAAACATAACATAATAATTTTAATGGAGGATTTAAGTTAAACAAAAACAGTCTCTTGAAGAGCCAATAATCATAGAAGTATATATTTTTAATTTATTAATATTATATATTCTTTTTCTTTGCTTTTTAACACTTGAGAATGATTTTTTTTTTTGTTATTTAGATTGGTTTTTTTATTTTTAATAGAACAAGTTAATCGAATTAGATTTGGTATCATAATAAAAGTGGTATTATAACAGGATAGATTTTCTAAATTTTTATTAGGAAACATTTATTAGGTAGGGATATTTAGCAATATTGTAGAGTAAAATATAACCATTCAACAAATTAATAGATTCTATTATCACATATATAGTTATAATAAATAATAAGAGACCATTAGCAGGACATCTCTCTACGAAATTTTCCAATTATTTTTTGGTTTTTATTTAAACATAAATATAAATTCAATATTTATATCTCAAAATCTCTATTAAAAACTTTGCTATTAAAAACTTTGTCATGAAAAGTTCATAATTTTGTTATTTGACATAAAAATGAGATTTTAAAAAAAATAAATTACATAGAATTTTAATATAAATTAAATAAGAACCATATTTTTTTGAATATATTTTAAATTTTTTATATATTTTTTTACTCTAAATAGTTTATTTTTAACAAATGTATATTTTTAATACTCAACTCAATTCCAATCAAAATATTTTCAATACTCTTAAGTCCATGTTTAGAGAGGATGCCCATTTTCATAATTGAAAGTTTTTTTGTTCCAAATAAGAAAGTATTTTCATTTTGAGAATAGAATAACGTTTGGATATGTAAAATTTTTTAAATAAAAAATTATTTGAAATGAAAATAAAGGATATTGAAAATTGTGTATTTTGAGAATATTGAAAAAATATTCATTTTCTTTTTCTAAAGACTCATTTGAGGGTGGATTGAAATCTATATTTGATAAATTGAGAAATATTAGAATAATAAAAACTGAAAGTCAAAAATCAAAACACTATAACAACCTATGAGGATGGATTGTAATCACCCTCTAAATGAGCCATAAAAGTTACTTTACAAGATATGTCTGAAAATGAAACATTTTTCATGTCTCAAAATGTGAAAAATTGTGGAAAAATTTTGGAGACAAACACATTTTTATGAACGACAAATTTTATTTTTGCTCATTGACTTTGGAGTTATTGTAATTTTACTCTTTAAATTTTAAAAATTGATAGAAATACTTTATAAATTATGAAATGTTATCATATTTGCTTCTTCCATCGGTTATATGGATATTTTTATTTTTACCTTTAAATTTTAATATTCTTATAATTTTGCTCGTAAACTTGGAAATTGGTATTACACTCCTTAAAGTTTAAACTAATAACAAAAATATTAAGATTTACTTTTAAAATTAAAGTTATTACAGATAAAATTATAAAAAAACAAACTTTTTTATTTAGTTCCTTGAATTTCAAATTATTAGAAGAAAAAAAAAATCCATTGTCTCATATTGTGTTCATATAAAACTTGGAAAAACTTTATTTTGATCCCCTAAATTTTAGTATATTTATAATTGCATCCCAAAACATTGAAAAATAATTTCATCCTAAAACATTGAAAAACTAGTATTTACACTTCTCGAACTTTAAATTGTCAATGAAATCACATATATTTTATCAATTTAAAATTAATGTGACACTAGTATCATAAAAGTTAAATTAAATTAACATTTTTATAATTAAAAAACTAAGATTGGACACTAGTATAATAAAAGTTAAATTAAATTAACATTTTTATAATTAAAAAATTAACTTTAAAAATCTATGAAGGGATCTAAATGTACAAATTCATCCTTTGTAATAACTTCGAATTTAAAAACAAATCTTATAAACACATTAATCATTTTTAAACTTTAAGAGTTAAGTTTCAAATGTACTAAAGTTTAGGAGGGCTAAATAAAGTTTCAACCAAAGTTTGTGGCCAAAGAATGAAAGAATTTGCGTTTTTATAATGAGCTAAGGGGGCATTTGGATGAATATTTCATTTTAACTTCATTCAAATACAATACAATTTTACACCAAACACAAATTTTGCAACAGTGCTACGAAAACAATTACTATTTAAAACATTTTTAAAACAATCACATCAACTTTTCAATTCCACTATTTATCTCTACTTTTACCAATCACATCAACTTTTCAACTCTAAAATACTTTTCATCCAAACACACATTTCATTCAAATACAAAACAAATACTTTTCAACCAAATACAACATTCAAAAAACAAATTTCATTCAAATACAATCAAAATGCAATGCGTTTACCAAACGCCCCCTAAAATTTGAAAGACATCTTTGCTATATATTTAGAGTTTGTTGGGTATAAATGCCAGTTTTCAAAATTTGAGGGAGAAAGTTACAATAATATTAAAGTTTAGGGGAACACTCCAATTATTTAATTGATGGAAAGAGCAAAGATGATAATATTTCATAGTTCAAGAGTATTTCTATCAGTTTTTAAAGTTCAAGAAGCAAAGTTACAAAAACAACAAAGTTTATGGAGTAAAAATAAAATTTATCCTTTTATGAAATTTTTTCTCTTTCTGAGATGAGACATGCCATCCAAATTAATTTAAATCTTTTATCCAAAAATTGATATAATAAATGATATCTAACTAATAATATTATTTCACATTATTTTAAAAAATTTGAAATACAATAATAAAAGAGGAAAGAAAGAGGTAAATAAGTCAAAACTCAACCTTAATAAAAATAAATAATCGAAAAGGTTTGGATTGTTAATAAATGAAATTTTTTTGGTATATCATGAGTTTTCACAATTTAAAATTTCAAAAATTCCCTTATGTGTAAATATTGGTAAATTATTTTTTTAACTTAGTAAATCATTTATTTATTGATTTTGGTAAATTTTAATAATTTTATTTGATAATCATTTTTTTTACTTGATAAATAATTTATTTATCAATATTGGTAAATTATTTATTACTTAGTGAATAATTTATTCACCACACAAATAAAAAACTGTTGATCTCCTAAATCATTAATTTTCCAATGTAATTAAGTCTAAATATTTAGTTGTAAATCTTGATTTACTAGTGTAGATCCTCGATATCTTAAATTATTAATTTATTAATTTTGATAAATCATTTATACAATAGTCTCAGATTAACCTAAACTCTAACCTTAGCCCTCAAATCCTTAGCAATTCACCTAAAATACAACAAAAACCTTATCCCTCAAAATACTCAATAATCACTGCCTGTCGCTGATGTAGCCGACCATCAAAAAAGTTATTGCTGTGAGGAGAGGTGTAATTTAACAATCGCCATCCAATGAAAAGGTCATCATTGTGGGGAATCACAATTAACGTTATCGGAGAATCGCGATCTCGATGTTATTAGAGAATCGCGATTGTGCATATATAACAATGGTGACATGATCTCCACTAACATCGCTAGATTTGAGCCCATCAGATTACAAATCTGATGTCGCCACTATTGTCGAGCTCTCATTCAACCTTAAGATTGCAATATGAGAAGTCATGCTCAAGCAATGAGATTGCGAACCATCCCTCATTGATCCCATTGTGACCTCAACTGCAAGAGATTGAGAGTTTATTATTGGGAAAAATAGCGGCAAAACCTAAAAAAATAATAATAATAACAAACCTAATGAAAAAGACGATGGTGCTTTCTTTGGCTTCTCTAGTGATAATCATGATCAGATCTGCAACAACAATGACTATGGGTGAATGGAGAAGATAATCAGCGCTTGGTCAGCTTGTTGGAGAGAGAGAGAGAGATACGAGGAAGAGAGAGAATATGAGGAGAGGGAGAAAGAAAATTAAGAAGATAAAAGAGAATAAAGATATAAATAACCAAAAAAATTAGTATAAAAATAAAATAAAAATATTACTTATATTAAGGGTTCGTTTGGTGAACGCATTGCATTTGCATTGAATTTGAATGCAATGTATTGAATGTAATTTGTATTTGGAGGAAAAGCATTAGCATTGCATTTGAATGCAATGTGTGTTTGGGGGAAAAGTATTTGAATTGTATTTTAATAATAAATATGTGATGTGATGGGTAAAAGTAGAGAGAAAAAAAAGAGGGAGAGAGAATATATGATGTAATTAATAAAAGTAATAGAAAAAGTGAAATAATAAATAGTGATTGTGTTTGATTTAAAATGTGATGTGATTGGTATTTGAATGAAATGTTTTTGTATTTGGGGGAAAATTATATTGCATTTAAATGCAATGCTAAAAAAATTTGTGTCCCAAACACTAGCTAAAATTAGATGATATCATACGTTTTTTAAAGTTTAAAATTCTGTTATAACCAAAAAAGCATATAAAAAATATCTATTTACTATTTTACCAAAAATGGTAAGGAAGACAGCATTTGCAATTTCCGGTGAATTTGAATACACGCTCTCTCAAAATAAAGTCTCCAAGTGGCGCCACTCAAATTCGCGCGTTTCAACAGAAGCTTCTCTACCCAAAACAAGCTTCCCTCTCACGCTTCCTTTCGAAATTTTATTTTGGAAAACTCAAAAAAAAAAAAATCTATATCGCACTTTACCAGAAAACCCCTGCTACCTCTACAAAATTACTTAAATTCTCTCGCAGTCTCCTGTTGTAATTGTTATCTACCTCCAGGGCTAAATTCGCCATCTTACTGCAGTAAAATGACCTTCGTGTCCTTTACAGTATTATAATCACAAGCTGCGAAACCAGGACCACACGGGCACAAATTTTCTTCTGAAATTCCGAAAATAACATTTCATTTGTTTCATTCTCTCGCAAGCTTCCCAAAACCCATATTAAAAAAAAAAAAAGAAAAAGAAAAAGAAAAAAAAGAGGAAATTTCAAATCACCCGCTCTCTAAGGGCATATTCATAAATTCACTTCCACAAAACGACAAAAGCTTCACTGTCCAACACCGAACTCACTGGCATGCATTTTTGCTAAATTTCCAAAATACCCATCTGTTCATTCTCGCGCAAGCTTCCCCATAACCCAAAACAAAAAAAAAAAAAAAGGAAAAGAAAAGAAAAACTTTCAAACCACCCGCTCTATTCCTCTCTCTCTCCCCCCAAAATTCAAACATTTCAAAACCCTCTGCCCTTCCTTATATATATCCCCCCACGAACTGTCACCGCTTCCATAGCCAAAGTCTTCACAAAACTCTCATAATAACTAATCCATTTCGACAGAAACAGTAGAAAAATGCCTGCCATTCCAGAAGAGCCCCTTCTCGCCCCGAACCCAGACCGGTTCTGCATGTTCCCGATCCACTTCCCGGAGATCTGGGAGATGTACAAGAAGGCCGAGGCCTCCTTCTGGACCGCCGAGGAGGTCGATCTCTCCCAGGACATCCGGCAGTTCGAAGCCCTCACCCCTGACGAGAAGCACTTCATCACCCACGTTCTCGCCTTCTTCGCCGCCTCCGACGGCATCGTCCTCGAGAACCTCGCCGGCAGGTTCATGAAGGAGGTCCAGGTCGCGGAGGCGCGTGCCTTCTACGGCTTCCAGATCGCGATTGAGAACATCCACTCCGAGATGTACAGCCTCCTCCTCGAGACCTACATCAAAGACTCCGCCGAGAAGAGCCGCCTCTTCCGAGCCATCGACACCGTCCCTTGCGTCGCCAAGAAGGCCCAGTGGGCTCTCCGCTGGATCGACGGCTCCGAGTCCTTCGCCGAGCGCCTCATCGCCTTCGCATGCGTTGAAGGGATCTTCTTCTCCGGAAGCTTCTGCGCCATATTCTGGCTCAAGAAGCGCGGTTTGATGCCCGGACTCACCTTCTCCAACGAGTTGATCTCGCGAGACGAGGGATTGCACTGCGATTTCGCGTGCCTGCTGTACTCCCTGCTGAGGAAGAAGCTGAGCGAGGAGCGAGTCAAGGGGATCGTCCGCGACGCGGTGGAGATCGAGAGGGAGTTTGTGTGCGACGCGCTGCCGTGCGCGTTGGTGGGGATGAACGGGGAACTCATGAGCCAGTACATTGAGTTCGTCGCAGATCGGCTTCTGGGTGCGCTTGGGTGCGGGAAGGTTTACGGAGTGCAGAACCCGTTTGATTGGATGGAGCTTATCTCGTTGCAGGGTAAGACTAACTTCTTCGAGAAGAGGGTCGGGGAATACCAGAAGGCTTCTGTCATGTCCAGCCTCAACGGCAACGGTGGGACCCACGTCTTCAAGATGGATGAAGATTTCTGATTTTTTTTTTCTTTTGGGGGAGGGGGTGGCGGCTCTGGTTTCTTGTTCTGTTTGTGTAATATTTGTGTCACTTTTCCAGATTATTCCTAATTTTTTTAATTTCTTGTTTCAGAAATTAAATGAGAAACATTTCGTAGTTTCTTAGTTGTATTTCCCGTTTTTGTGTATTATAAGAAGCAGGAGTAATAAACATTAAAGAATTGAATAACTGAGTTTCTGGCTTTTTCTTAAAAATTAATTTATTCTTTTGTTGCTGGCATTGTTTGTTTCTGAAGATTCTCGAGTTAGTCAAACGAGGAGTGAACATCTGGGTAGATGATTTGATTTGAATTGTTTATTATTTGTGAAATGTGTCTGTTTTATTAAATTTAATCTTTTTTGGCTTGAGAAATTATATAAAACATAAGTTCAAAGACATACAAGTAATGAAATTAGGTTCTACTTACCAAGGCAAAGGTTTCTGATTTATTTTTATTTTTATTTTTATTTTTAATTTTGCAAAATAATAGCATTTGGGAAGGTCAAAAAGAGGCTAGAAAATTGTCCAAAATTGGGAAATGATTTGGCGCCTCTGGTTTCAGCTGAATTTCCAGATATTAAATTTTTAAACAAGAAAAGGACATGGTTTTCGTGGAAAAATGGAGAGAGAAAAATAAAAAGAAAAAAAGGAAAAAGTGGTACGGTGTCCTCGCATACACCAGGATAAAAATAAAGGGCCTTTATCATTTTCGGTTTCTTTAAAAATTAAAAAAGAAAAAGAAAAAAAAAGCTGAAGATAAAGAAAGGCGGAGCCATTTAGGCAAAGACATTGTTTCATAGTTTGGGAAAAGAGGGGAACAGAAGAGGAGGCAAATTATCCTCGTATATCCTAGGACCGAGGAACTTGGAAGTCGTTTGTCAGAATGCTGTCCAGAGAACAGTTGCTCCATCTCTTCAATCGCTTCTCCTTCCTCATCTCTCAGCCTGGTACATTTCTCGCTTCTCTATTTCTCTTTTATGTCTTTTTTTTTTCTTTTATTTTCCCAAATTTTAAAATGCTTATTTGGTTGAATAGATGTGAAGAAGAGAATTTCAGACGCTGTTCAGGACCAACAGGTGAATTTCTCCGCGAATCTATCATTGCTTTAAAAAAAAAAAAAAAAAGAAAGTGCAACTTTTACATCTTAGATTTTGTTCTCTTGTGTCTGAAATTAGCTGAGATGAAGTTTTCAAGTTGGTTTCTGGGTTAATGACGCTTCTAGCTCTTTTGGGTATCATGATGTGGCAGCTGATTCCGAGTTAGGTTGTCTCTTTAATTACGTTAATTTTTATTCTGATTTCTATAAACTTGAGGGTCTCATTAAGCTAATGTGTGGCCTTCTCAAACTTGGAGATGTTCTTTCCTGTAAAAATGAACCATTTTGTCATGACCAAAATGAGGACAAGAAGCAATGTTAGGTGTCAATTTGCTAAATCTATATGTTCACTTCAAAATGACAAGTTGAGGTTGGAGATTTGAGATTTCATATATCTTTTCATGCATCTTAGGTAGACAGTTGATTAAGGCTATGTTTGGTAGGAGAGAAAGTGGAAGGAAGGAAAGGGGTGGAGGGATTTATGGAAAGATTATGACAACAATCATACTTGTTTGCTAGGAGGGAGGGAGGGATTAGAGGAGGGACTCTTAATCCCTCAAAAAGACTACAATTTTAATCTCTTCAAATTAAAGAGATTTTTAAAGGGAATCAATTTGCTTTATTAATTATGAACTAAAATTACAATGATATCATTATTAATGATAAGGATTCTTTTCTTAGCTAAAGAAATTATAAAAAAAAATAAGCAAATTAATAAACATTAAAGTTGTTATTTTATAAAAATAATCTATTCTTTCCTTTTTTTTGTATCTCTATACCAAATAAGAGAGATGGTTTTTGCTTTCTTTACCTTTTGTCATACCAAATATCATGAAGGGAAGGATCTCTCTCTCCTTCCTCATCTCCCTCAACGAGGTGATATACCACTCCTTCTTTCTACTTTTCTCCTCTTCCTACCAAACATAGCCTAAAGTTTGCTTTAGTAACAGAAGATACTTTGTTAGATTTATCGGCTTGAGAGTGGAAGGTTTCTGCTGGTGTTAAATGTATTTTGCCAAATGGTGCCATTCTCACCCTTTCAATTTTTTGTTTACTTTTGAAAGTAATCTCTGTTGATTTAGAATCTGACATTGATATATGCAGGAAGCTGTAGCTGTAACTACCGCTATCCAGGAAGGGATATTTTTGGAAATGGGAATTGGTATACTTGCCTACATGTATATATCTGAAATTCTGTTTCTACTATTATTCTTTGGTACAATGATTAACTCTAGTCTTCTAAAAAGCCGGTTAGACTGATTATACGAATTGTTTCCTTCAGAACAAAAAAATCCATTTGCACTTCTTGCAGATCTGATATGGACATCGCAAAACTGTTGAATAATTCTAGTTATGGTGTTTGAGGCGTAATTGTTGATACATGATTGGATTTTTAAGGCTTTCTGTTGGTGCAATTGAATTTTTTTGGCACAATACAATTAGGATTCAATGAACTGACCATTAAAAGTTTTGAGCTTTCATCACTGTAGATCCTAGTTTTGGCCTGTCATGCCTGGGAAAGGTGAATACGGTTTATGAGAACGATATGGAGTTGATGATTCAGTTTTATAAATTTGTTACAACGTAAGTTCTCTTTCTCATGATTTTGAAAGTGACATCTAAGTTTGCTGTCTGTTTTTAGCTAGTATAATATGTGACTATAAAGTAACCATTTATGATATAATCCAGATTCCATAGTTTTTCATAAATGCATACAGTCATTTATGAAATTTATGTTATCAAAGGAAAATAGCAAACCCTTCATTGCACATAATTGCTCAGGTCCTGAGTAATAGGTTATGATTAATAGTCATTTAGTCGAATGGCCAAGAAGAAAGAAATGGAAAGTTCTGGTGTCTTATGTGTAGCCTTTTGTAGTAGTACTAATCTATGGCAAAACAGGGAAGAGATGGCCTGCGATGAAGCACAGCTTGAGCCGGACGAATATACTGAAAGAATGCGCAGTCAAGAAAAACTACAAGAACAGGTAATGTGTTAAAACTTTTTTGAAAATTGTGTTTTGATTAAAGGTGGATTTTAAAGCAGAGATTTAAAATTTTTAGCAACTTGAGATGCTGATTCATATGCGCAAGTTTTCCCTTGATGATCAGTCTGCAATACTTGACAAGGTAACATTCTCTTGACAGCTAAGAGCCTTATGGAAATATATCTAGGGGCATGGATTCTTTACCGTATTTTTAGTATGATTTATCTAAAAATTACTTTTTAGTTTCTTTTGGCAAAGAATTTCACCCTTGGCTTGATTCTTGTTTTTCCCTAGTTGCATCAGCAGATGGAAAATGGCAACTTTGAGTTTGGGGTATCAGTTTTGTCATCAGAGCAAATCCAAGAGATTGTTCAAAGGGAGGTCTCCCCTTTATACACGCCAAGTTAGAGAGATTGAAATGATTGGTATGTGAAATCATGCGACATAGGTTTCCGATTGCAATACTTTATCTTGCTATCCATTATTACAATTTTCGGTTCTTTATATGGTGAAAAGTAGTTTCAAGCCATGAGGTTAATGAATTACTATCTATTAGTATTTGTTTTTCCCCTCCTTTCAAGCGAGGAAATGTGATGACAGAACTTTAATTGGAAAATATGTGTGGAAAACAGATTCTGTTAATTTTACACATTGATTGCCACAACCAAATCCCATCTTGTGATTACAAACAAAGAACATAAGGCACCGTTTGAAGAATTGAGGAGCAGAAATTAATCAAGTTCAGGATAAAAATGTTTCCATTAAGTAGACTAAAATTTTAGAAAACAAAAAATAAATTAAAACTAAATCACTATCACGGCATCCTTACTCTCAAGATTCACAGTTCGTATAGCTAGTACGTTTCCACAATTGCTGTCACCAGTACGTCTCCTTTACTGTCAAGATCCACAGTTACCATGTTCCCTTCTTTTACGTCACCTCTCAAGATCTTATCGGCCAAGCTATCTTCCAAGAGTCTTGAAATGGCCTTTCTTATAGATCTAGCTCCGTAGATTGGATCGTTTCCTTCTTTTACCAAATTCATTTTGAACTCATTTGTGTAAGTGAGAAAAATGTTATTTTCTTTGAGTCTTTGGCTATTGTCTTTCGGCATAGTGTCCGCAATCTGTTCTAGCTTAACATCATTGAGCTGCTTAAACACCACCACTTCATCAATCCTGTTCAAGAACTCAAGCCTGAAATTTCTTCGCAGTTCGTTGGCAACTTCTGCCTTTACTTGATCAAAACCAATCTGAGACTCTTCAGCAATCACTCTATTGCCAATATTTGATGTCAAAATGATAGTGGTATTTTTAAAATCTACAGTTTGACCTTTACCATCTGTTAGCCTGCCATCGTCTAGAATCAGAAGCAGCATGTTGAAGATGTCTTTGTGAGCCTTTTCATCTCATCGAAGAGGACCAGTGAGTGGGGTCGACAATGAACAGCTTCTGTGAGCTGTCCACCTTCATCGTGGCCTATATAACCAGGAGGTGATCCAATAAGCCTCAAAACAGAGTATCTTTCTATGTACTCACTCATTTCAAGCCTGACGATGGCTTCTTTGGAGCCAAAATATTCAACAGCAAATGCATTGGCCAATTCTGTTTTGCCAACCCCAGTTGGCCCTGTGAATATGAAGCATGCTAATTGCCGACTTGGGTCTCTTGCCCCTGCCCTAGCACGGCGAATGGCACGGCTAATGGCCTCTGCAGCTTCTTGCTGCCCAATTATGCGTGTTTGTAGAATTTTCTCCATAGTGAGTAGCTTCTTGGTTTCGGACTGTGAAAGTTTCTCCAGTGGAATTCCTGTCCAAGTTGAAATCACACATTGAATGTCTGATTTGGTCACAAAAAGTTCCATTGTAATTGTTGTGGCCATATTCTGTTGAATCCTAGCTTGGAAACCTGCTTCATCAATCAAGTCTATTGCCTTGTCAAGGAGAAAGCGGTCCCTGGAAGCAAATATTAAGAAAAACCAAAACATTTCCTCGAGTTTACAAGTGTAAAACTGTACTGCCAAAATCGACTTTAAAGCGAATGAAAAACTGAGAAAGGTGATTCAGCAAAAACAGTTAATCTGATGTACTGATCTGATAAACGAGCAGCAGCAAGTAGCGCACATTTGCTTGTACTGAACTTCATGTAAACTTTCGTATCTTTTGCATAAACCTCTTCGTATATCAACTGTCCGGTTGACGGATGGTTCAGGTATTGTAACAGTTTGAAACTGTCATTTTAGAGCAGGATCCTTCTTTTTGTATTTCCTGTATTCCCCTATGGTTGTGCACCAATACACCGCACCAACAATATACTCTTTATCATTGATGCAATCACCATAAAGTGACATTTCCTTTTTATGGACACCGCAATTTTCTATGTAGTAGAATATGATATAACGAGTAGCTTCCTCTGAGCAAAAGCTCGTATGCATAAACATGACCAGTAGCAAAATAGCGATTCTCATTAAGAAAACAAAAAAGTTAAACGTATATATAGATTGTTGTTTTACATTACAGAAGTATACATAAGGTTAAATGACGCATTGGCAGCATCTAGATTGTTTCGTCCATTACTACCGGGTCCGACAAGCGTGTGAAGCTCATCAATAAAGAGGATTATTGCCCCATTACTCTGTTCCACCTCTTCAACAACTTTTGTCATCCGTTGCCGAGATTCACCATCGAGTGAAGCACCAGCAATGAGGCATCCCATGTCCAGAGAAATTACCTGCATCGTAACTTATAATTTACGTACAGCGTCTTCGGAAAAGTTCCCTAGTAAAACAGCAGAGTGCTAAGCTTATAAGCTATTTTTTCTTTTAAAAGTATATAAATTCTATCCGACAGAAGCTTGTGAGGAACTGCGGCTTTAACAATGGCTTTGGCAAGGCCTTCTGCAATAACAGTTTTCCCACTCCGGGGTCACCAATTAGGCAGGTTACTTTTCAATCTCTTGCACAATATCTGTATTACAATTTCTGCTTCTTTTTGCCTTCCAATTAAAGGCTCCAACTTCTCCTGAATTTATAAATATATATATATATAAACAGAACTTAAATAATGTCAAAAAAGAAAAACATACTAGGATTATACTAGAAAAGATTTGGTATTACCTCTTCTGCCATTTTGGTCAAATCCCTACCGTATTTCAGAAGCGTTGGAGCATTAAAATGCTGTATTCCAAGATTCTCCATGGCACATTCAAGTTTCAGGTTAATGAAATGTAACTCGTTTGATGTGCGTTTTATATATGATTTGCAAGTAACATATCCAAAGAGAGAGTTTACACAAATCCCAATCCCAAATATTGTCTCTCCCCTTTATTTATTTATTTATTTTTTGTGCCAGGATTCAGCTCGAAGCCTGTTAGATGTAAGTGTTGATTTATAACAGGAAAATATGAGAGAAAAGATTATAATTTCTTTCATTCATAATTTCTTTCCTTCATAAAAAAGAGAGTCCAAACAGAAATGGAAAACTAGAAATAAAATCACAAAGTTAAATAATTCTAAAAATGAAATGATATTTAAAATTCACACATGTTTGACCTAAGAATTAAGCCAAAATCAAAAATGACTTTCTTTAGATAAAATTATTGCAATAGGAAACTTTTCTAAGTCGTAATATTACTAATTGTTATTTCAAGACTTCTAAATGATATTACCTTATTAGCATAAGGCAGCTTAGGCGATTGCCTTGCCTAAGGCCTTACTCTGAATCAAGGCACCCAAATAATTTTTATTTATTTTATTATCACTTTAATAATTAGTGGTTCCGCAAAGCAACAGAAATTTTTGGTGAATATAGCATATTCTTGGAGTAATGATAGTCTAATTTTTGGGCATAACCAGAATAAAAAGATCTTTTCTTTCAATAGTTATTCAAAGCTCATGTTAGTCTAAACGGCTTTCCCTCTCTTTTTTCCTTCTGTTTAGGGAAAAACTTTAGGAAAAAAAAAAAAAAAACCTTAAAATATATTGTTGTTTTGCTGTAAACTTAGAATTCACTGCATTTTTTATGTTTTGGCTCTAAAGTTAGGGCTGCTCGTATAGTTTTTTAGTCTGAAGTAAAAGGCTTTTTTAGTTTTATTACTAAGGTCTCAATATTTAATTGCATATAGATTGTTCCCTTTTTTTTTTAATCTATATTTAACACTGCAAAAAGGGAGAGAAAAAGATCAATATAAAAGGTCTTTGAAAAAAAATTTAAAAATATTTCTAAATATTTTCTTGAGCCGTCTGCATTAAGTACTCAACCAAATAGAGGAAATTTAAAAAGAAGAAGACATCAATTTAGACTCCAATGAACAGACAAGGAAGAAAATCATGCATATGCTTATAATCGTGTATCCTAACTCATTTAGTTCGCTGACTCATCAAAAATCAGAAATTATAGAAGGCAAATTATCATCTGCAATTTGCAATTGTGGATTGAATTGTATATATAAATATATTACACTGTACCAAAATTTGATATAAAATTGTTTAGTAGTAGCCTAACTTGATATTACTAAAAGGTATACAGTTTAAATCCTTATCCTGAATTAAAAAAAAAAAAAGGGTTTGGTATGATTACAAAACTCAAAATTTTCGTTCAAAATACAAAGATAATCACTTAATAACTGCTGCCAAGATATGTGGGTTGTTGAGGACTACATGGTGGAGAGTTTTTTTTGCTGATTTGGAGGTGTTGTTGCAGCTAACATTATCCAAACGCTTATCGGAAATTAATCAAGTTCATGATAAAAATGTTCCCATTAAGTAGGCTAGATGTTCAGAACATGGAAAATAGATTTTAATCATTTGACACAAAAACTAAATCACTACTGATACGTTGACCTTACTATCAATATCAATAGTAACTTTGTCCCCTTCTTTAACGTCACCTCTCAAGATCTTCTCGGCCAAGTTATCTTCCAAGAGCCTTACAACGGCCCTTCTCATGTTCTGTTGTTCGAGTCTTTGGCTAACTTCTTTCAGCATAATGTCTGCTATCTGTTCTAGCTGAACACCATCGAGCTTCTTAAACACCACCACTTCATCAATCCTATTCAAGAATTCAGGCCTGAAATATCTTTGCTGGTGGTTGGCAATTTCCGCCTTTACTTGATCAAAACCAACCCAAGCCTCTTCAGCAATCACACGTTGCCAATATTTGATGTCAAAATGATAGTGGCATTTTTGAAATCTACAGCTGATCTTTACCATCTGTTTGCTTGCCATCGTCTAGAATTTAAAGCAGCATATTGAAGACGTCTTTGTGAGCCTTTTTGATCTCATCAAAATGGATCAGTGAGTGTGGCCGATGACAAAAAGCTTCGGTGAGCTGTCCACCTTCTTTATAGCTTATATAACCAGGTGGTGATCCAATAAGCCTCGAAACAGAATGTTTCTCCACAACTCACTCATGTCAAGCCTGATGATGGCTTCTTTGGTGCTAGAATATTCTTCAGCAAAATCATTGGCCAATTCTTTTTTGCAGTGGCTTGTGAATATGAAGCTTGCTAATGGCCGGCTGGGGTCTCTTACCCCAGCCCTAGCACGGTGAATGGCATGGCTAATTGCCTCCACAGCTTCATGCTGTCCAATTATGCGTTTGTGTAGAATTTTCTCCATAGTCAATTGCTTCTTGGTTTCAGATTGTGAAAGTCTGTCCAATGGAATTCCTGTCCAGGATGAGATCTCATGTTGAATGTCTGATTTGGTCACAACGAGTTCCACCATTATTGTTACCTTTTTCTGTTGAATCCATGCTCGGGAACCTGCTTCGTCAATCAAGTCTATTGCCTTGTCAGGGAGAATATGGTCCCTGGAAGCAAATATAAAGAACAACCAAAAACATTTCCCCAAGTTAGCAAAAGAAAGAAATAAAAGAAAGGCAATTCAGAAAAACCAGTAAACCTGATGTACTGATTTGATAAACGAGCAGCAGCAACTAGCACACATGCTCTGAAACTGAACGTCATGGAACCCTTCATATCTCTTGCACACACCTCTTAGTATTCAATTGTTTCATAGATGGATGGTTCGGTGACTTCAACTGTTCGAAACTGGCTTTTTAAAGCAGGATCTTTTTCTATGTATTTCCTGTATTCTCCTATTGTTGTGGCACCAATGCACTACACCAATACAAATGAAGAAGGCTATTTACAGATGCTACCTCTGTAACCTAACAACAAGACTGTGACTAGAGACTAACATTGGAATTTATTTTTTATTTTTAAATTAACAACCTTTAAAACACCCCTGGCCAGTGGTGGCTTGAAGATGTTGGCGGCATCTAAAGCGTGTCCAGTCCTACCAGCTCCAATAAGAGTGTGAAGCTCGTCTATAAAGAGGATGATTGCCCCGTTACTTTGTTCCACCTCTTCAACAACCTTTGTCAAGTGTTCCTAGGATTCACCAGCGAGCAAATCACCAGCAATGATACGTCCCACGTCCAGAGAAAATACCTGCATTGTAACTCATTGTTTATTTATGATGTCTTCTGAAACTTTCCCAAGTAAAGTGGCAGTGCTAATCTTATGAGTGGTGTTGTATTTTTGGTCTCTAAACTCATTTCCCAATAGATTGTGAGGAACTGTGCCTTTAACGATGGCTTGGGCAAGACCTTCTGCTGTTATAGTTTTCCCAAGGAGGGGTGGTGTCGCCACCGAGGCAGGGTTATTTTTCGATCTCTTGCACAATACCTATATCACACGTTCTACTTCTCTTTGCCTTCCAATTAGAGGATCCAACTTATCCTGAATTTAAACAGAAATGTTTAACATGTGTCAAAAATTCATACTTGAAAACTGATAAAAGTACTAAAAGAGATACGGGATTACCACTTCCGCCATTTTGGTCAAATCCGTACCATATTTTAGAAGCGTTGGAACATTAAGGTGCTGTTTTATAAGTTTCTCCATATGACAAAATCAAGTTTTAGGTTAGTGAAATGTAGAACTTGTTTGAAGTGACATCCAGTACGTGCCGTTTTTATATGTGATTTGCAGGTAACATATCAAGAGTTTTTACAAATTCCAATGCCAAATTCTTGTCTCTTGTTGTTCTCTCCCGTCTCGTGTATGGGACGATTGCTGTAATCTATATGATTCGATGGTGCACATTCCAAGTAGTTCAAAGCCTTCAAGGATTCAGTTCAAAGCATGTTGCTAGTATTCTGTAAATGGTGAATTCTAAAATTAATTAATTGAAGGGCTAATGATTGAGTTTAGAGTCATTGAGTTGATTCGATCGATCAAAGAGTTGAATAGCTACGAGAATGACAAAAGACAAAAAGCAACAAAGTTAGTAAATAAAACATACATGAAATTTATAATGGTTCACTTCTTAACGAGAGTTACTTTGCTATGAGGGTTTTTTCAAGGATTGTCCAATATATTTGAAAAATTATATTTCAATAAGATCAAGAAAGGGAAGTCAAGAGAATGAGAATATGAAGTGAGAATACAAGGGGAATATATGTGTGTATTCACGTGTGTGAGTTTGAGAATGTATGTTTGTGTGTCCGTGTTCTAATGTGCAGAGGATGCCTTTATTTATAGTCAATGAAGCTTGACTTATTTCCCGATTTAGAATTGGAGATGTTTTTCTCTTTTTGATATTTTAACTTTCCTATTTATGGCTTGCTTGACTTGATATCAATCATGATCGTTGATGATTACTTGATTTTGTTTCTTTATTTGGTCATGAGTAAACTTTCCCTTTTTGGGGGTGATTGAATTGGTTGTTGGATATTCCCAAGTTACCTTCCTTAGTTGATGCATTTGATTTTTTTCACAATCTTGATGATTAAATTGTTAATTCATCAAATAAGGGAGATCCCATAATATTCATCGTTAACCCTTAATCGAAGGTTATTTACTGACTCGTGGAGTCGACTTGTGAGATCAACTACTTGATTGACCTATAATGACCTGCCTTAATGTGATTGTTAGTTAAACATACTTAATCTTAATTTTTAAACTTAATTATCATAATTTAAGGATAATTTTTGTTTTTATAACTTTATCATCCTATAAATACATAGATTGTTTTATATTTTACATCATAACTTAGTCGAGTTCTTAAAACATGCATATAATAAAATATATTTGAATTGGTCTTATTAAAATACTTAGACAAAATATTGTGGAAGTTGTACTTATGGTGGTATCTATTAACCCATCTTTCGTATCTGTTTCGCTGCTCGCACTGTCCAACTTTACAATGAGCCTATTGGCTTCTTACCTATAGCTTGAATATATATATAATGAGCTTTACAATCAGCAATTACAATACTAGCGTGCAAAAACTATAAAAATTAGAGATTATAAATCATTTATATATTAATTATGCTTTATTATGGTTTTATTAAATTATTCTTACTTAACTTGAATTGATATATATTTTCTATAGGCCTATATGTCAATACCAAATGTGTGCAATCACCGAGAAGTTAGAGTTTGCTAGATCCCAATATCACCGAGATCAAATCTTCCCTAACTTAAACATGAACATAAATATAAATCTTCCTTATAGATCGAGAGGTTGGCATGATACTCCTAACATATCTTATTTTATTTATACTTAGTGTATTATGGTGAACATAAGTAAACTATAACACAACATAATTTTTTTCATAATATTATTTAATCATGCTTGATTAAAACAAATCATGCTTGTAAAAAAAAATTGTATGAAAACAATTTTATTATATTGTAGACAGAGTTATACTTACTTGTCTTCCGATATAACCATAATCTTAGCCTTTGTTTAAGATAACAAGACCTATTCTTATTCACAACATTCAAGTGTAAGCCACTTACTTATTTTGCTAATTAAATTAGCAAATAAGAAAACATGTCCACAATCTCTCTTTCTTTTTTTTCATTTCTTTTAAAAAGGATTTTTAACTTGGTTTGGATGAATTAAATTCTAATGTAGTCAAATTTCGCCTTTAGAATTTAATCAATATTGTTTATTAAATCTGATAATTGCTTGTTATTTCTAAGTGAATAGGACTAAAATAGTATTTTCTCACCTCATTTTATGATGTACCGATTTACAGTCTAACTAACTTGTTTTCTACGACATCAATTTCGTGAACAGTTCTTTTATTTTTGAAATTCATAAGTGTGTATATTTGGAAAAACTTCTAACTGCAAACTTGCGCAGCTTTACATGTTCTACAAGTTGTATGTTTGGCCTTAAAATTAATTGTGCATTAGGAAAAACGTTTTGATCATTTAAATCTTTTATTGTAAATATCACTATTTTAGAGGTGTTATTGGAAAAACTTTTCTTTACAAAAGTTGTAACTTTCGATGAGTTGTATAACTCTAATGTTTTGACTACAAATTGATTTCACCTCCCGAATGCTTGTTTTCTTGAAAAATAACAAGACTACTATGAATAGTGCATAAAAATTTAATTCACTATTTACAATAGTCTTTAATATCACATAAAACTTTGCTTTTGGTTTGGAATTTAAAAAATGCGTTCCTCATGAACTTGTAGATCTTGGTGAAACCTACAACTTTCAGTTTAGCTCGAAACCTGATTCGACCTTAAAGTTAGAAAACCATCACTACTAATAATTTTTCCCGTATGACAGAATTTTTCCAACATACAAAACTCTATCATAAAGGTGTCTTTTGAAAAAGTGGTCAACATAAAACTTTTTTACAATGAGATCTAAAAATTTTATGTTTGGCCTGGAACCCAAATTGGACCCAAGTGGGGTTGTTTAAACTAAAATAATGGCTATTCATTGGTGCAGGAAAATTCCAGCATTCGTATATCTTGAAAATTAGCCAAAATCAGTGTTCTAGAATCAAAAATTGAAAAATTTTTCTTCACGAAATTGTCTGCAACAAAAAATACTAAAATTTTCATATTTTAACATTTTACAAACCAGGTTGTTAACATGTCCGTTTTTTGTAAAAACCAAAACTGTTTTCTTTATTTTTACTTAATCTTGTTTTAGTCTTGTTTAAACATAACTCTTTGTGCTAAATCCCAATAAAATGTTATCCACATACATCAACAACATCCAGATCTACTTATCATTCATCATCATATCATCATGAGCTTAATAGAAAATAAACTTATACTAATACATCCCACAAATAGGCTTAATACATTACTAAACATCAAGATGGTAAGCTAAACTTAAGATGATAGTTTCTAGAGTTCTTACCCTTGATCTTTAGTTTTGGTTGAAAGAAAAACTTGTGTATGGATGCATGGTAGAGGGCAGGCAGAGAGAACAAAGGAAATGAAGTGAAAAGTTTAAGCAAAAAATCACCTTTAATGGCCTAGGTGGCTTTTTATAGACTTGTGCCTAATTATCCCATTAATTAAAAATATCCCAATTTGTGCTTGATAAGTATCATGAATACCACATATAAAGTGAGAGATATTGTATAAAATCTAACCACAACAGATTCCATACAATTGAATTCAATGGAATAGCATGCATGTGCTTAAAATTTTGAATCCAATTGTTGCGATATTTTTAGTATGCAAAAACCGCAAGTGAACGGTGTCAAGTTTTAATAGTGTAATGGTGAGAAGAGTTGTCGAATCCACAGAGAAAAATATTTAGATCCTATTAATTACTGTAATATGACCCTCCGTTTGTTTGACACGTTTAAATTTGAAAAATGAAAAATTTTTCATTTCAAGAAAAATGAACATTCCTAAATTTCCGTATCTGAACATCCAACATTTTTCATTTTTGAAAAATGAAAAAAGAGCTCTCTAGAAACAAAAAATTTTCATCCATCCAAACAACTTTTCACTTTTAAAAAAAATTCTAAACAACTTTTTATTTTTCATATCTAAAAATTTTTCATTTCCAAAAACAAACACCCCATCCAAACGGACCCTGAGAGATAACAACTTTATTTAGAAATCGATTAAATGGAATTGTAAAGTTAAATAAACAATTAAAAAGAAACAATTAACACACTCAAAAGCGAATGACAATTAGCAAGAGAACTAATATGATTAAACACTAGAGATTTGATTTTAACTAACCTTCAACTATGCTTTTCATGCCAAACACCAAGAATCCTAATATATTTAATTCCCTCTTTCGAGCGTTAAATCAAACGTATCCCTAATTCCTAATTTCTACATTCCTGCGTCAAAACTAAGAAATATAAATTCCTTAAGAACTTGATTCTATTGAATGGTTTCCTAGGCGATTAACCGTTTCCCAACTAATTAATTAGCCTAGGTTGTTCTATTCATGTTCCAATTCAATATTCCCTCTCCCGGGCGCTAAACACCAAATTCAAAATCATCTAAAAGTTGATCAAAAATTTAGAAGCATTAAGAACGGAATAGAATAAATAAACTGAATAGAAAAATTAAATAAATGAAATTGGCATTCAAAACATAGTATCTGCCTAGGCTACATCAAATCCCTAACTAATAATTTAGCCAAGCATATTCAATATAGAAATAAACATGGTGTTCATCATATCAACAATAAAGAGAAAGGAAGGAATTAAGGGATGAAAACTCTTGAGAAGCCGTCTTCAATCTCCAAATCCACCTCCTCTAGGCTAGAATGGCCTCCAAGCTCTCTAGGGTTCGTCCCTCTGCCAAAAGTCCCTTCTTAGGTCGAAACTTAGCTATTTATATGAGAAACACCGACCTAAAACATCTTAAAACGCTCGGCACAAAAATCGCAACTCGCCGAACTCGCTGCAGCCCCGGCAATTTTCACTGCGGCGAGTTTGGTTCTCGCTGCAGCCCCAACAATTCTCGCTGCGGCGAGTTTTGTTATTGCGCAAACCAATCCTTGAGTGCTTTTCTCTCCACAGCCAAAATGGAATTCGCCATAACTTGATCTTTTAACTTTAGAAACACTCACAAATGCTTGAATCACCTACCTATTCAATTGTGAACAAAACACACCAAAATACCAAACATAAACTCTGAAAAACCAACAAATTACTAATGAGAAATATATGACAAATGTGCCTTATCAAATACCCCTAAACTTAGTATTTTGCTAGTCCCGAGTAAAACAAAATAAAACTAAAAGACACAACTAAAAACTCAACAAACAAATGATCGAGTAGTAATTCAATTTCATCTAAAAATTATCTAAGGATCGAATAAACCTGCAACTCATTAAAAATTTCACAACATTATAACTTCATATGTTTTTCACTTAAGTACTGATTTCTTTCAACTTTTTAACTTTTGATAATGTGTGTATGCAATTCCTTTCTACTCAATTACTGCCAACCCAAATAAGCTCATGCAACCAACAATCATAAAGCAATTCACAGAATTTCATGTGTCAAATTTTCGAGTCACTCTCCGCTACTGTAGGTAAAACATACCATTGAGAATCAAAAGACTTTTATTGGCTTGTAAGGAGGCTTCAGCTGACAAAAATTTTTTTTTTTTGAACTGGACAATCGCTCATGTCACTACTGCCTTTTGACGCGAATGCCAACATTTGTGATGAAGGCACCCGATTACTCAACAGAGTCACCATTAAGAAACGTTGCACTCATATCTTGAACTATTTTTTGACGCAAAAATACACATGGGGCTCATGTTACTCCTGGTTACTAGGTGGCTCAAGATAGCGGAGTAAGTCTATATATTTATTTTATTATTTTTTCCTTTTTTTTTTTACTTTCTTTCTGCTTAACACTCCCGAACTTTTTCTCAACAATATGCTTGCCTAGGATTTCGCCTCAAGTAACTCTCAAAGTGATTCTAAAGTTCACAAAAAAAATCACAAAATGATCACCAATTGCACAAACTTTCTCTAAGTTAAAAACAACTAAGCAATCAGGAATATGTTCTTTAAAATAATCAACAAGTCACAAAGTAAAATTCCAATCAGTACAAAAGTAAATCCCATATTAAATCACAATGTTAATCAATTTTAACAAGTCGCAGGCAATTCAATCACACATATTAACAGCTTAAGACTCCATTAAATCACCACCCAATCACAAAAAAAAAACAACCTAAAACAATGAATTACGCAAATTGACTACACCCCTAAACTTAAGAATTGCATTGTCCTCAATGTAAGAAAAAGAAGATAAAGATGAGAGGACTTCCCTGAAACCCGGTGGCGGTGTGTCAATTGGGTTGCCTCCCAACAAGCGCTAAGTTTAACGTCTTCAGCCAGACTTGTATAAGCTATTGAGTTCAACCGTGAGCTCGTAGAAAGAGTTCCTCCTCACTGAGATCTCCATCCTCTTCAAGATGCTTGACTCGCCACTGATTAACACGAAAAACGTGTTTGTTCTGCCCTTTTAGCTCGATGTCACCATGAGGTAATATTTGGAGTACAGTGAAAGGACCGGTCCACTTTGATTTCTTCATGCTAAGTGCCTTTCTCCATCGGGATCGATGAAGATGAACCTTGTCCCCGGGTTGAAATATTCTCTTCTTCAGCTTATTATTGGGAGCACTTGTGACCGTTTCTATGTTATGGCATATTTGAACTTCATTTAGGTCCTTATCGCTTTTGTAGAAACTAAACTTAACCTTGTCATCATTGGCACGCAAGGTTAGTTCTCCATTTTCCATATCGATGAGTGCTCGAGATGTAGCTAGGAATGGACGACCTAAAATTAGAGGCATGTTAGCATCTTCTTCTATATCCAGCACTACAAAGTCAACTGGAAATATGAATTTGTCGACTTTGACTAGCACATCCTCAATAACTCCATGCGGATAAGTGAGAGATCTATCCGCCAATTGTAAAGTAATAGTGCTAGGTTTAACTTCTCCCAGTCCCAACTTTTTAAATGCAGACAACGACATGAGATTAATGTTCGCCCCCAGATCACACAAAGCCTTGTCAAAAGAGATGCCTCCAATATTGCACGGGATAGTGAAACTCCCCGGATCTTTCAGCTTCTGAGGTAGCTTCTTTTGCAGAATTGCACTGCACTCTTCAGTGAGCTTAACTGTCTCAAAATCTTTGAGCCGCCTCTTCTTTGACATGATCTCTTTCAAAAATTTCCCATAATTGGGCATCTGCTCTAAGGAGTCTAGGAATGGGATGTTGATGTGGATTTTCTTGAGCATATCCAAGAACTTCCCAAACTGTTCATCCAATTTCTTCTTTTGAAACCTCTGAGGGTACGAGAGAGAACCAACACTGATCGGCGGGTTATCCGGAAACACCACCCCTTTTTGCTCTTCCTTCTTTTTCTCTTTAGACACCTCTTTTGTTTTCTTGGATGACTCAGCTTCATCTTGATTTACTTTCACCTCCACATTTCTACCCTGAATCTCTTTGCCACTTCTCAGTAGAATGGCATTGCACTGCTCCCTCGGGTTCACTATAATATCACTTGAAAGCTTTCTTTTTTGTTGAGCATTAACTGCAGTGGCTATCTGGCCAACCTGTACTTCAAGAGATTTCAAAGCAACTCCCATGCTCTCCATCTGTGATTCCATGCTATTAATTCTCAAGTCAGTACGTTGGAACAATTTAGCCGTTTCTGCCATAAACTTATTCAAAGTGTCTTCTGTTGATGACCTCTTATCCGGCTGATGGTTGAACTGTTCGTGCGGTGGCTGGAGGGCATTATGGTTGTTGCCATAGGATAGTAACTGTTGGTTCCTGTAATTCGGGTAATTGTTGTTGTTGTAATCCTGAGACTGATTACCCCTGAAACCAAAGTTTCTGTCACTCACAAATTGCACTTGTTCCATATTAGTTTCAACTCCAGCACTAGGACCTACTCCTGTCGCATTAAGAGAGTTAAAGTGGGTGGTCAACGCATCAATCTTGGCTGACAGAGCAGTAAACTGATCGACTTCAAAAACCCCTGCTGGCTTCCTTGCAATACTGCGCTCTGATGGCCATTGGAAGCTGTTGGCAGATATATCTTCAAGTAGCTCAAATGCCTCTTGAGCCGATTTTGACCATAGACTTCCCCCTGAAGCTGCATCAATGAAGTTCTTCGCTTGAGCATTAATGCCGTTATAAAATATCTGAACTTGCACTCAATCATCATAACCATGCTGGGGACATCGACGCAATAACTCCTTGTAACGCTCCCAAGCCTCATGGAGAGGCTCATATTCTTGCTGCCTGAAGGTGCTAATTTCCGCTCTCAGCTGAGCTGTTTTCCCTGGAGGAAAATACTTAGACAAAAATTTCTCATGCATCATGGCCCAAGTAGTAATGCTTCCTGGCTGAAGACTCTGAAGCCATGCCTTTGCCTTGTCCTTTAGTCAGAATGGAAACAGGCGCAACCAAATAGCATCTTTAGAAACGCCATTCATCTTTATTGTATCAGCCACCTCTAAAAATGAGGCCAAATGAGCATGAGGATTTTCCAATGGTGCTCCCCCAAACTGATTCTGCTGCACCATTGCAATCAGAGATGGCTTCAACTCAAAGTTATTTGCAGTAATAGGTGGTTGCGCAATGCCTGAATAGTTCTCATTCACCATAGGCCTGAAATAATTGCGAATAGCGTCTTATTGAGCCTGAGCTTGTTCTATCGTCCGCTGATGATCTTGATTGTCTGCCATTGCTTCGGTCTTAAGAGCTTGTCGCTGTCTTCTTTCAGCTCTGTTTCTTCTAGCAAGCCTTTCAATCTCAGGATTGTAGGGAGTTAAATCACCTTCTTGAGACCGAACCATACAAGTACCTGTTCACCTGAAGAGCACAAGTAAACAAGCTTAATAAAAATACAAAAAATATAAATCTAAATTAAAGCTAATATCACTTGATAACAATATTAACAAAATCTAAATTATTTTTCCCCGGCAACAACGCCAAAAACTTGTTGCGATATTTTTAGTATGCAAAAACCGCAAGTGAACGGTGTCAAGTTTTAATAGTGTAATGGTGAGAGGGTTGTTGAATCCACAGAGAAAAATATTTAGATCCTATTAATTACTGTAATATGAGAGATAGCAACTTTATTTAGAAATCGATTAAATGGAATTGTAAAGTTAAATAAACAATTAAAAAGAAACAATTAACACACTCAAAAGCGAATGACAATTAGCAAGAGAACTAATATGATTAAACACTAGAGATTTGATTTTAACTAACCTTCAACTATGCTTTTCATGCCAAACACCAATTTATTTTCCTAGTTTATAAACCAAGAATCCTAATATATTTAATTCCTTCTTTCAAGTGTTAAATCAAACGTATCCCTAATTCCTAATTTCCACATTCCTGCGCCAAAACTAAGAAATATAAATTCCTTAAGAACTTGATTCTATTGAATGGTTTCCTAGGCGATTAACCGTTTCCCAACCAATTAATTAGCCTAGGTTGTTCTATTCATGTTCCAATTCAATATTCCCTCTCCCGGGCGCTAAACACCAAATTCAAAATCATCTAAAAGTTGATCAAAAATTTAGAAGCATTAAGAACGGAATAGAATAAATAAACTGAATGGAAAAATTAAATAAATGAAATTGGCATTCAAAACATAGTATCTGTCTAGGCTACATCAAATCCCTAACTAATAATTTAGCCAAGCATATTCAATATAGAAATAAGCATGGTGTTCATCATATCAACAATAAAGAGAAAGGAAGGAATTAAGGGATGAAAACTCTTGAGAAGCCGTCTTCAATCTCCAAATCCACCTCCTCTAGGCTAGAATGGCCTCCAAGCTCTCTAGGGTTCGTCCCTCTGCCAAAAGTCCCTTCTTAGGTCGAAACTTGGCTATTTATATGAGAAGCACCGACCTAAAACATCTTAAAACGCTCGGCACAAAAATCGCAACTAGCCGCGGCGGAAAAGGAACTCGCTGCGACGAGTTTCGAGCTTCAAAATTCGTCGACGTTTTACGCGTAACTCGCCGCAGCCCCGGCAATTCTCGCTGCGGCGAGTTTGGTTCTCGCTGCAGCCCCAACAATTCTCGCTGCGGCGAGTTTTGTTATTGCGCAAACCAATCCTTGAGTGCTTTTCTCTCCACAGCCAAAACAGAATTCGCCATAACTTGATCTTTTAGCTTTAGAAATACTCACAAATGCTTGAATCACCTACCTATTCAATTGTGAACAAAACACACCAAAATACCAAACATAAACTCGGAAAAACCAACAAATTACTAATGAGAAATATATGACAAATGTGCCTTATCACCAATCCTTTCTTCCTTTCTTTCTTTCCTTCTTCTTTTTTAAATGCTATGGATACTAACTTTAACCCCAATTGCTAATAAATTAAAATAGTAGTACCAGGATATCAACTCCAATCAAACTTTTTGAATATCAACTTATATATCATATTTTTATTGAGAGATGCAATCAATTAATATGATAATACTTTAAATGTTTACTAATAAAAGAATAACAATTTAAGTGTCACATAGATTAATACTTAAAAGTTAATATTAAAATTAGTGTCTCTAATATTTTTTAAAATAAAAATATAACACATAAGTTGGTACTTAAAAAATTAGATTAGAATTAATATTCATAGTAATATTCTATTTTTTTTTCTTTTTGTTGGCTGAAGTATTTTTAACTCATTTAGTTCACTGATCCTAATTTTATTATCAAGAATGATTAAAATAGAATATACATATGTCCCAACAATTTCATCTTTTAATAAATTAAAAGAGTAGTGCTAGGACTACTAATTCCTATTTAATTTTTTGAATTCTAATTTATGTGTCATATTTTTATTAGAAGATGCAATTAATTGATATGACAATACTTTAAATATTTATCAATAAAATAATAATAACTCAGATACTATATAGGTTAATATTTTAAAGTTAAGATTATAGTTGGTATTTCTAGTATTTTTCAAAATAAAAATGTAACACATAAATTGACACTTAAAAAATTAGAATTAAAGTTGATATCCATCGCACTATTTTTTTTTTTTTCCTCCACTTTGACTGAAGGAATTCTAGCTCATTTATTTCGTTGATTCTAATTTTTTTTATTAAGCATAAGGAGAAGGACTTGGTTGGTTTCAGTTTTAGACCGAGTCCCAAACCCCACACCGATGGTTGAGCTGCCTATGCTTAGGTGGTTTGGTCATTGACTGAAGTTGTCAGTCACTGTTATTGTCGGTGTTTTGTCGACTGGTCGTGGCGGTTTTTACTGTTGGTATTAGTTCATCGGTTTTTGGAACAGCCCTAGATTTTATCACCCATTTAGCAAAGTATGAAAAGTCCAAGGGTAAAGTTCCAGAAACATGAGGCACAAATGAGTATTTCTGTCACCAATTAAAATGATGTTTATCAATTTACATGACTCTGCAGTTGTTTGATAAGTTTAAGGAGATTGGTAATCAAAATTTAGAGTTTAGGAGGTAATTTGTTGAAGTACAAAACATTTAAGAGATATAGTGCTAAAAACAGGAGGATGGTAAGAGTGCAAAAGAAGAAAGTGAAGAATTTTTTTTTATAAATTTTTTGAAAAAGAGGGAGATAGAAAGGAAATAAATAAAATAGAGAACAAAAGGAAATTATGTATTTGTAAATGAAAATTTTTGACAGACAGCTTGATAAGGCGCCACCACAAAATTTAATAATCAACAAAGCACAATTTTGATTGTTCATGGAGGTTCTAAACTAAGAAGTATTATTCGTTCTTTAAAATCAGTACAAAATACATTTGAAAGAAAGAAAGAAAGAAAGAAAGAAAAAGGGGTCCTCCACAACTTTCTTGGCACAAAAAATGCACAATCTTTTGTTGGGAGCCTAATGTACGCTAGCAAGACGATTTTCAACGCTCATTTCAGCTTGCGATTCAATTTATCTGTACACACACAAAAGAAAATAAAAGATTCTATTAACACCAAATGACATTCTTAGATAACTTCATGACCAAATAAGTAAGTAAAGAATGAATTTTTAACCTTTTAGCCTTTTTTTGAACATATAGGAACACAGCTTGAGTCACAGGTGGGGTAACTGTCCCCTGCAACTTTGCATGCTTCCTAGCATTGCAGCACGCAGTCGTTGAACTTCTTGCCGTCCACGGCCTCGGTCCCGTGGGCATGCATTGCCGCAACGACAACGATGCGCATGATGAACAATGCGACGAGCTTCTTCGCCATTTTTTTTAGTCCCTTCTTCTTTATTGTGTGTTTGTAAGTTTTTATTTTTCTATTCAGGTTTGTTTACGCTTACGCTTTTGTCGGAGAATTAATGGAAGTGGTGTTTATAAGAGCCTGCGGGGGACTTAAACAACAGGAATGTTAGCGGCTCATGTTGTCTTTGAAAGAACGGAATTGCCTAAGACAAGGACTGCGCATGAAACTCTATCCAATTTGTCTCCGAAACTCTAGGAAAACATGATCTCCCTCTCTCTCTCTCTCTCTCTATATATATATATATATGATTGCATGTATAAATATTAACAAATAGAATAGTTCCATCACCACTCATTAATGGCGGAGCAAAATATGATTAAGACCAAATTTAAAAAGAAATTTTGCATGTATAAATATTAACAAATAGAATAGTTCCATCACCACTCATTAATGGCGGAGCAAAATATGATTAAGACCAAATTTAAAAAGAAATTAATCACTTGTAGAAATAAAAAGTTAAATGCATTTATTCAGTAGCTGATCTATTATTGTATCTATTCTTTCAAAACACTTAAAAAAAAATGAAAAATGAAAATTTATGAGAGTTTATATTTAATTGTTTGAAATTCAGATCTTTATATCGAATAATTAGAGTTTTTTTTTTGCATTACGTTTTTTTTCCATTTTTTATCTCATTATCAAAGGTTCATTTATTCTTTTTTTATTATTATTATTTTTACAACATGGCCCCTATATTAAACATAAAGTCTTAAGTTAGTCCTTCACTTTTGATTTTATAAACAATAACTCAAATTTTTTTTATTATTATGAAAACAATCCTCATATTAATATTCCGACCTAATATAAATTTAACATGTTCAAATCATGTTAGTTTTAATTAACACTAAAACAGCAATAAAATAATTTTAGAAGTAAAATTATATATCCAAAATAGCTCTATTACATATAGCTTTGATTTTTTTTTTCAAACTTTATTTAGTTTTGATTGAAATATAATTTGTGTTATATATCTTTATTAAATTATAGTTTTCTTTTAAATTTTTTTTGATTGAGTACAATTTCATTTGAAAAATACTTATATAACTTTATTTATAAATAAAGTGCATATAATCAAAACGTGTTCGTCTTTTTTTTTTTTAACTCTATTTAGCTTTGATTAAAATATAATTTGTGTTACATTCCTTTAATTAAAATGTGATTTTCTTCTAAATTTTTTTTGACTGAGTACAATTGCATTTGAAAATACTTATATAATTTTATTTATGAATAAAGCACATATGATCAAAAACGTGTTTGTCTTTTTTTTTTTTTCAAACTCTAGCCTTGATTAAAACATAATTTTCTTCTAAAATTTTTTTGATTGAGTATAATTTCATTTGAAAAATACTTATGTAACTTTATTTATAAATAAAATTCTTATGATCAAAATGTATTCGTTTTTTTTTCTCAAAATATTAATACAGAGGTGGTTAGTAAAAAAAAAAATCAAAAAAATACGATTTGTAAAAATTAGAACCAACAGTAGACAAAATTTATAATTCACGGATTATTTATAAAATAAAAAATATATTTTTTTGGCTGAATATTATGTTCATTTATTCGAATCTGGCACGATGAATAAATTATTCTTTATTTTATTATTATTTTTTTTTCCTGCCGTTTCCCTCTCTCTGTCTTTCCGTTTTTCCTTGTTCTTTTCTTCTTTCGCCTTTCTTCACACACACACTCTCTCTCTCTCTCTCCCTCTCCCCCGACGGAAGCACATTTCTGTCGTCGGCTTCACCACCCGAGCTTTTCGGTGAGTAGAAGGCCAATTTCTACAGCGAAACTTTGTGGAGCATAAAGGACTTATTTTGAGGTGGGGATTTCTCTCTCGAATGGCCTATATCTGAAAATTTCCCAATTGATTTGGTGTTTTCTTCTTAGATTTCAATCCTAAGTGTGATCAAATCAAGGATTTTGTAATTTTGTTTTCCCCAAAATTGTCTGCACTTAGAAATGGGCCTATTCAGTTTTTCCATGATTCTTGTTAATTCTGAAATGGACCTATTTATAATAACTGATTAATTTCAGCATTTGAGACTTTTATGTAATATTAGTTAACACTTAAGTCTCTTTCTGAATCTTTCATAATTATAGAAGCTGAAGGAATGAATTTCCTGTTTTAATGGGATTTCTATCTGTTTCGTGATTTTATAGTTCTTGGACGAAAACCCATTTTTTATGTTTTCCCAAAACAGGCTTTTCTAAGTCCTTTTATGGGATAATGATAAAAACTTCCATGTGTGTGTGTGTGTGTGTGTGTTTTTTTTTTTTTTTTTTTAATTGAAACACTAGGCTTCACACTGTTTTAGCGATTCTCGGTATCCTTGATCTTTGTTTCTTATTGATTTATATGTTTTTGTTTTTAGTAGGATTGATCAGCCTACTTAATAATGGATGGGAAACCGAAGAGAAAAATTGTTACAGAGAATGGTGATACAGGGGAGGACTTAGTCCTCGCGACTTTGATTGGGAACGGGGACGATGTGGGCCCTCTTGTTAGGCATGCATTTGAGATGGGTAAGCCAGAATCACTTCTTCACCAGCTCAAACATGTTGTGAAGAAGAAGGAAGTTGAGATTGAGGATCTTTGCAAGACTCATTATGAGGAGTTCATTCTTGCGGTTGATGAGCTTCGGGGCGTTTTGGTTGATGCTGAGGATCTGAAAGGTGAGCTGTCGAGTGATAATTTTAGGTTGCAAGAGGTTGGGAGTGCTCTTTTGATCAAGCTTGAGGAGCTTCTTGAATCTTATGCTATCAAGAAGAATGTGACCGAAGCTATCAAGATGTCCAAGAATTGCGTGCAGGTTTTGGAGCTTTGTGTCAAGTGTAACAATCATATTTCTGAAGGTCAGTTTTACCCTGCACTGAAAACGGTGGATCTGATCGAGCAAACTTACTTGGAGAATGTTCCTGTCAAGGCACTTAGAACAGTGATAGAGCGGAGAATTCCTGTAATTAAATCGCACATTGAGAAGAAAGTTTGTAGTCAGTTCAACGAGTGGCTAGTGCAAATAAGGAGTTCGGCAAAGGTTATTGGACAAACAGCAATAGGTCATGCTGCGTCTGTGCGCCAGAGGGAGGTAGAAATGCTAGAACGCCAGAGAAAAGCGGAAGAGCAAAATATTTGTGAGTTAGAAGAGTTTCCTTATACTTTAGATGTGGAAGAATTGGATGAAGATTCCGTTTTGAAGATTGATCTGACACCTCTTTATCGGGCATATCACATCCACACTTGTCTAGGAATTCCAGAACAGTTTCGGGATTATTACTATAGAAATCGCATGTTGCAGCTTAATTCAGACCTGCAGATCTCTTCGGCTCAGCCTTTTGTTGAATCTTATCAAACATTTTTGGCTCAGATTGCGGGGTTCTTCATAGTGGAGGATCGGGTTCTGAGGACTGCCGGAAGTTTGCTTTCAGCTGAGCAGGTTGAAACGATGTGGGAAACAGCTTTGTCCAAAATGACTTCTGTTTTAGAGGAGCAGTTCTCCAATATGGATTCCACAACCCACCTTCTCCTGGTGAAGGATTATGTTACTCTTCTTGGGTCTACTCTTAGACAATATGGGTATGAAGTTGGCCCATTACTTGAAGCACTAGACAGTAGCCGAGAGAAGTACCATAAGCTTCTTTTAGAAGAGTGTCGTGAACAAATTGTTAATGCTCTTGCCCATGATACCTATGAGCAGATGGTTATGAGAAAGGATACCGACTATGAAAACAATGTCTTGTTGTTCAATCTTCAGACCTCGGATATAATGCCGGCCTTCCCTTATATTGCACCATTCTCTTCCATGGTGCCTGATGCTTGTCGCATTGTCAGATCTTTCATCAAAGGGTCTGTTGATTACTTGTCCTATGGGATGCATGCTAACCTTTATGATGTTGTGAAAAAGTATTTGGACAACCTCCTAATTGATGTATTAAACGGGGTACTGCTCGATACAATTCAAAGCGGCAGCATTGGCATCTCTCAGGCCATGCAGATTGCAGCAAACATATCTGTTCTTGAAAGAGCTTGTGACTTTTTTCTTCGAAATGCAGCTCAGCTCTCTGGGATCCCAATACGATCAGTTGAGAGGACTCAAGCTAGTTTAACTGCCAAGGTGGTCCTCAAGACCTCGAGGGATGCAGCTTATCTTGCTCTTCTGAATTTGGTGAATAAAAAGTTGGATGAGTTTCTGGCGCTTACAGAAAATGTCAAATGGACTTCAGAGGAGGTATCTGAGCATGCAAACGATTATATGAATGAAGTCATTATATACCTGGGCACTCTTTTGTCTACGGCTCAGCAAATTTTACCTTTGGATGCACTATTCAAGGTTGGAAGTGGGGCTCTTGAGCATATTTCCAACTCGATAATGGCAGCTTTCCTCAGCGACAGTGTGAAGAGGTTTAGCCTCAGTGCTGTTGTGGGCGTCGACAATGATTTAAAGGTGCTAGAAGCTTTTGCGGATGAAAGATTTCACAGTATGGGCTTGGGTGAGCTGTACACGGAAGGTAGTTTTAGAGGCTGCTTGACAGAAGCGCGTCAATTAATCAATCTTTTGTTAAGCAGTCAGCCTGAGAATTTCATGAACGCTGTGATAAGGGAGAAAAACTACAATGCTCTGGATCATAAGAAGGTGGCCATTATCTGTGAGAAATTTAAGGATACCCCTGATGGGATTTTTGGAAGCCTTGCAAATAGGAACACAAAGCAAAGTGCCCGTAAGAAGTCAATGGACATGCTAAGGAAAAGATTGAAGGACTTCATCTGAGGCTTGGAAAAATTTTAGTATCATAATTAGGAGTATTTTTCCCCTTACTCACATTCTTTCAGTTTTGTTTCTTGCCTATGTTTAGAATTTATGGGATTTGCTATTTTTTCCTGCTGATGTATGTCCATGCAATAAATCTGCAATATCCTCTATTAGGCTAGCGTACATTTTGAGAACTTCCATTTCCGATCATGGTCCTTTTGTGTTTCTATGTTTTCCATGGTGAAACAAGGCACTTCAGCATGTTTTGTGTGATTGTTTCACAAGGCACTTCAGCAAGCTTTGTGTGATTGTTCATTCTCACTCGTGCTCTGCCTTCTCAAACTTGTGTAGTTTTCTTGTTGACGGCGATATGATATCAAGATCGTCTATAGATAATGAGCGTACAGTGGATTTAATACAGCCATTTATATAATAATTCCCGGTTTTTCATTTGTTCCTGATGTTGAGCAGCAGTATTCTCACACTGTATTTTTCCTTGTTATATCATTTGGTTACTTAACAGCCAAATGTCTGGTGTCGGTGTTTGTTTTTAGCGTAGGTAGATGGAGCACAAGGGGCTTGCGCTGTCTAGATGGACGACGGTGGCTTGGCTATTTGTTGAACAAGCATCTTTGGTACGAGCATCAGTCCAAGCAGACAAGGCCATAAATTCTTTCAACTTGCACATCTTTTTCTTGCATAAACAACAAAAACAGTTATTGCTGATAGTACTATGTTCACGTTGCATTTGTTTTGCGTACGCTATACAACAATATTCAAAATGAAGAATTATTGATATACATATTTTTTTCTCTTGGATGATCAATTAATTCCGTAAATTCTAGCATGTTACATAATGTTAATTCATCACGAGTGTAAACAGTTACCTCTGTGCAACGCATGAAAATTTTTTGGTTGAATAAAAGGTGTATTGCATGGTTGGTGAAGACATCTTATTGATTGGTAGCATAAAAGAGAGTGCGACCGATTTTATTTTACTTTATTGTATTTGCTGTGAAAAGAAAATTATACAAATAAAGGATCGTATACTCACATAACCCTGATCATTATGTGGACAAAGGCTTTAAAAAATCTGCTCTGAGCACAATACAATTTTGTTTGTTAACTTCTTGTTTTTGCTTTGTATTTGTGATTACCTCATGCACACAAGCTTATATTAGTTTTTTTTTTTCTTTGTTTTTTTTAGAGCACTTTATTTTTTTTCGACATTACCAAAGTAGTTTCCATCATAGCTGTAACATAGCCTGAAGAGCTGCTTATTTGTCTCACAAAAAAAAAAAAAAAAAAAAGCGCAAAAACAAAACAAAATAGCTTGTAGTGCGGGAACACCAAAGCTCGTAACGTCACAGCTGAAAAAGCGAATGACCTAGAGATCAATTTCCAGCCAAAATAATAATAATAACAATAACCTAGAGATCAAGAAAGAGTCAAATAATAAATATAATAATAAAGTAAAAGGGTAAGACTATGGTAGGAATCCATTTAGAGTTCAATTACGTTAGTGTTTTTTTTTCCCCTATCTAGGACATTTTCTCTGTAGGAAGCGACACCTCTTCAACATCCATAGAATGGGCAATGACAGAGTTGCCAAGGAATTCAAGAGTGATGAAGGAGACACAAGCCAAAGTGCGATAAGTTTTGGAAGTAAAGAAGAGAAGGAGACGCACAAACTAGATTACTTGAAATCAGTTGTCAAAGAAACTCTTAGAATTGACCCTTCTGTTGCCTTTAATACCAAGAGAAACCAAAGAACCATGTGAGCGTGATGGTTGTGTGATACTTACCAAAACGAAAGTACGGATAATGCACGGGCAACCGGAAGGGATCCAAACATTGGGATTCCTTTAAGCCCGAGAGATTCCTCGGCCTTTCTTAGTTTTCGAAGGGACAAACTTTGAGTTTGTGCCAATGTAACAATTTTATGTGTGAAATTCGAAATGTAATGTACCATGTCTGATATTCTTCCATCATTGTTATTGATAATATTTTTTGGGGATAAAATGTGAGTGATAGTTTTACATTGACTGGATACATTATGGAAGTACAGATCAAACACCAGGAGGCGCTGTTCGAAGATTTGAAGTGCGAAAATTCATGATGTTTTGTGATTAAAATGTTTGCATAATATAATATGGTTGTCTGCGATAGCAGTCTCACTCTTAAAATAGGCATTGCAGAACTCAATGTCACCAAGAAAATGAAATCAATAATCAACAAGGGCAGAGTTTTGATTGTTCAAACCTTTTTTTTTTTTGTTTAATGTAGATGACTATACGAGTTCCTAAACAAGAAATTTTATTTGGCGTTCAAAAATAGTACATTACACAGAAAATTTTAATTAAAAAGGAAAAAAAAAAAAAGAGAAAATGTACAGCTTTTAGTTGTCTTCATTGTGGGGTCTTAAGTACGCTTGCAACACAGTTTTAAACGATCATTTCAACCTGCGATTCAGTTTACCTGTACACTCACAAATGAAAACCATAAATTCTATTAGCACCATATGACGTTTTTAAGGAAAATTCATGACTAAATTAATAAATAAATAAATTGTTACCTTCAGCGGCCTTTTTTGAACAAACAGTTTTGCATGTAAAAGTGCATTCGGGGTTATAATCCTCAGCATTTTTGCATGCATCCAGACATTGTACCACGCAGTTGTCGAAGGTGTCGGTGTCCGCGGCCTCGGCCTCACGGGCCTGCATTGCTGCTACAACAACGATGCACATGACAAACAATGCGACGAGCTTCTTGGCCATATTTTTCTTTCTACTTCTTTGTGGTGTGTTTCTAAGTGTTTGTTTTTTTTAATTTTTTTACTCTGGTCAGGTGTGTTTACTCTTGTGTCGGATGATTGATGGAAGTGGTGCTTTATAGGAGACTTGGAAAGAAAGTAGTGGCCTGTGGAGGCTTAAACAACAGAAATGTTAACGGTTCATGTTGTCTTCGCACTAGTGGAATTGCTTAAAACTAGGACTAAAAATATTGTGTCCATTTTGTCTACTAAACTCTAGGAACACACGATCTCGATCTCTGTCTCTCTCTCTCTCTCTCTATAATATTTAAACAAGGGAGAAACGGATTATAAGAGATAAATTTTAATAGTTGAGTGGTGGCATTTTTTGTTTCGATTGCTACTAATACTTGATGTTCAATTTTGTGGTTTTTTTTCGTTTGAACAAAAAAATAAAAAAATAGAGTGATCGTTGTTATTATATTTATGATATACTATATACCACGGAATAGAAGACAATAATGGCACACATCAATTTCTTGAATATCAATTCACATAATTTGTTATCTCACTACTCTATTGTAAGGTATTGTAAGGTAAGACGGATTTCAATCGAAATGTGTTTTAGCGTTAAACAACAAAATGGAGTTGGAGTTGGTTTCCAACTCAACAATAAAAGTAGTGCGATTTTAGTATAGCGCTACGCTATGGTATTAGATGTAACACTGCATTGTCAAAATAGCGTTCCAAGCTTTTTTTTTTTTTCCTTCATTTGTTGGTTTTAAAATTAAGAAAATAAATGTTCAAAATTTTATAAATCCTAGTTATATACCAAATTTATGTTATTCAACAAATTTGGTTTATTTTGTGTAATTTATTTATTCTGAGAATATTTCTTTTATTATAACTTTTAAAATTGATAGATTAGAAAACAACTGTAAAATTGAATTCGAATAACTATAAAATAAAATAATGGGTTGAAGATGGTTCAAACCTCCTTTATTCCATCGTTATGGTAAAAATGTAGACACTATTATGTATGAAAAGTTAATGGTCTCAAATTGCTTTTCCATGGAAACAAAAATAAGAGACAAGCTATTCAATTCAAGAAGAAAAAAGAAAAAAGATACAATTATATTTCATCATAACTTTCCGTTTAAGTATCATAATTACAAATATATTCGTATATTTTATGAAAGTGTCAACTTTTAGCAAATTTTGGGCCTGCTACTTCGCTGGGATATGAAGGTTTTAAATCTGATAAACGCGAGCTGCCTCCACTCACCATTTCTAGGATTTCGATTTTGACTTTACGAATCTTTTTTTTTTCCCCAATATAGTTTTTTAGTTACATGTAATTTTGAGGAAAAACTAGTATTTGGTAAAATTTAAAGGACAAAATTATAATTATTTCCATCATATTTAGGTCACAATATAATGTAATAGAAATTATACATACTATCACTCAGATTTAATGTTAATCCTTATATTATTCTTAAAAATAAAAAGAAGCAATCCCCTACCATAAAATCTCCTATCTTATGATGAAATTTTGTACACTACTAATACCTCACTTACTAAGTAGAAGCGCCATTTTCATTAATCAATTTTATATCAAAACTTAGTTTTACCAAAAGAAAAAAGAATTTCAAAATTTATTTGCAATAACACCATAGAAACTTTAATTAAAAGACTTTTATTTCAAATTTCGCTATACAAATTTAATTAAACATGTCCTTTCTTCATATATGTCACAATTCATTATTGTTCAGAAATGAAATAAAAAAAATTTACTAAGAAAAATAATAAATAAGTAAACGTATCACAGGATCACACAAGGAAAGAGGCAGGTTGGGTTAAAACGAACTCTCCATCATCTGAAGTCGAGTCCCTAACGACACGTCGTATCGATGCAAATCAATTACAAATAAAAAAACTCTCTCTCTCTCTCTCTCTCTCTCTCTCTCTCTCAGAAAACCAATAAAAAATGAGAAAATGTTGGAGTTAAATTTCACCTTTTTTTTTTTCCTTTCAAATTTATTCCTTTTCCGGGCAGATTTTTGAATAAAAATGTCATATAGTGACATATGACATATATTCTTACATAAAAAAATTATTATATATATAGTTGTCAAACCAAGAAAAAATATGCAGAAACAAAATGTGTTTATTGAAATTTCGGATATGTTCTTTTAGATTAAGATTGTATTTCCATTTTCCTGGGAATTACAAAAACGCCTACAACTCTTTAATCAACTCATGTGATTAATGCGAATTGTCGTCTGATCACAACTAATAAATACAATTTTAATTTAATTGAATTTCATATAACAATTTTTTAAACACTACTAACTAAAGTAGATAGCTCACAAAGTAGAGAAGCATCATTTCACAAGCAATAAAATCCTAATATCTGTTTGGAAGGTTCTATGGTAGAACAGTACAAATTGCTTTATAATTGTTGGATTAAAATTTTTTAACAGTTTGCTTTTTAAATGTTCATAATAAAATTTTTCAACAAACAACATAAAAATACTCAGATTGTAAATTAGACCGTTAGATTTAAATGATAATGTGAAATAAAATAGCAAATCTTCTCTCTTTATTTATTTTCTAAAACATAATAAAATCTTAATCACCAAATTTATATTTACAAACATATATTTTCTTTGTTTGACAAATATATATATATCAAATTTCTTATTATTCAACGAATGAAATTGTTTACATATTTTTATTTTTTAAATTTGTAATATTCTTAACTTGCAGTTACAAAGTACATATGGAAATCAAAGTAACCAAACAATCATAAGGTTGCTCCGACTTTTCGACCAACGTTAAAATTAAAATTTTCAGGCCCGTTTTTGGTTGTTGGGCTTCTAAATGGGCATTTTTGGCCCAATATGAAAGCCCAATAATCACAGTCCATTTTCTAACCTCGTGCTGACGTTGACAGCTGAGATTAAACGTGGCCTTCCCTGTTTCATGACCCGTGGTTCTTCTTCTTCTCCGCCCCCATTTCTCATTTTTCTTATCCACAAGAAATTAGCTCAGCAGTTCCGTCACAGAGGTACAAAGATTAAAAAACCCTAACAAAAATTCCGATGATTTGCCTTATCTAAATACTTACAATCCTTAAATTATACATCTGAATTTCAATATTTTGGTTTCTAATTTTAATCTTAATTTTAATTTCAGCAAAATAAAATAAAGAAAAAAAAATGACGGCAGTATCGATGAGCTTCAACCTGGTGGGAGCGTTCAAAGGGCTGTCCATGAGCACGGGCACTTCTCCGTCGTCGTCTTCGTCAGCGTTCGTGAGGGGCGATTTGGGTTCGGTGGTGGTGGGACTGGGCCACACCAAGCCGTCGTTCTCGTGTCCGCAGAGGTTTCCATTGACGATCGAAAGCGCCCACAAGAAAGGAGCTGGGAGTACAAAGAACGGTCGAGATTCCAGGGGCCAGAGGCTCGGCGTCAAGATTTTCGGTGATCAGGTCGCCAAGCCTGGCTCCATTATTGTTCGCCAACGCGGCACCAAGGTCTTTCCTTTTCCCCTTCTCTCGCTCCCTCTGTTTTTTTTTTTTTTTTTTTTAATTTATATATACATACACATATACACATATATATATATATATGTTTGAATTTGAACTTCTAATATTATGTACCATTCAGATATTTGTTTATTTATTTTTGATAATTTAGTTCAAGAGGTGATATTGGCTGGAATTTGGATACTTGTTTGTGAGCAAATAAATTTAGGTCCGAACTAAAAGTTGTTCTAACTTGGAATATAAAGCTTGTGTTTCTGTAACTGGTTTATCCTTGGAAGTTTGCTGGTTAATCTCTTCTTCTGACTCTTTAGCATAAATTCAGTTTCATGCAGGAAAAAACGTTGGCCTTGGCAAGGACTATACGATCTTCTCATTGATTGATGGGCTCGTAAAATTTGAGAAATTTGGACCTGACAGGAAGAAGGTGGTTAATATTCGAGTTTTATAAACCTTGCAGTTAGTTGTTTTAAACTTCAAAGCACTAGAAATCTATAGTGAAGTGAATCCTGTATTAATGGTGGATTTACAGGTGAGTGTGTACCCAAGAGAAGTGCAGCCTGAGAACCCCAACAGCTACAGAGCCAGGAGGAAGGAATATTTCAGGATGAGGCGTGAACGCAGAAAGGCGAGGAAGGAAGGTATTGTTCCTGAACCTCAGCTGGTGCTTGCTTCTGCAAACGATGATGTTACAGATGACAACCCCGTTTGCTGATTCTTGTAAGTGACTTATCAGACCAACTTTTTTTTGCATTGTATTGTCAAATGAAGTTCTGAGCATGCAGATAGGGTGATTTCAGGTCATTTTTCTTTTATTATTCTTTTTTGCTTACAGATCCCTACTGGCAAATTTGAACACTTGTATCAAGTTCGCAAATTCTTAATCCTCAATCTGCTGGTATCTCTCATACTGTATGCGCGCGGGGTTATGGTAACTTGGGATATACAAAATATGAAGAAAATACTAATCCATCGAACAATATAAAAATAGCGCAGTAATCAGATTCACCTTGCAATTTGCATCATCACTCGGGTGGTTTTTTTATGTGTTACAAAACCACCGCACACCGATCTCCTTCCTTTTGCGAATGTGCAATTCTTTAGCGAAAGTTTCGACTGCTGATCTGACTAGGATGAAATCGATGGAACCAGGAAAAGAAAAGATTTTCATGGCAAATTACAACGTTATGGATCTTAAAGTTGCAACTTGATGTATTTTTGTTGAGAATGAAATGATTGTTTGCTAATAACAATGTTTTTTTACTGCGATCATCTTGAATTAATTCGAAAATTAAGAGAGAGAGAGAGAGAGAGAGAGAGAGAGAGAGAGAGAGAGAAGGCCATACTGAGGTTTTCGTTAGAAACTATAATGTTATTGGATTAAACTTTTGCTTAGGAATGTAGTTTGGCTGAGGATGAAATGGTTCCACTGAATTTACAATCCTGTTTTGCTAACTGCAATTCTCTTTTACATTTTTCTCGCAACCGTATACAAGATGTTCAACCCTAAGTTGCAACCAAACCAACCGAATTACCAAACTACTCAGTCTTTAAAAAAAAAAAAAATGAGGACGTTCAACCGACTTACAAAAGACACACTAGGTTAATCTTTCAACACATGGAAATGCACATGGTAGCTAGATGCTTTTCCACCGGCCTTTACGCGCCAAACAAAAAGACCTGCAGTTCAACAGAGACAGTTACAAGTGTTTTTATGCACTGGAAATCCATAATACTCATACATGAATGAAACCTGTTACAAGTAATAGTAAATTAACACGAAGATAAGAGCTGAAACGGCCACCGATAAACTTCTCCGCAACACTGAAGAATCAAAGAACACTAAGCAAAATCAAAATTAATTGTATCAACCATGGCATAAGACTCCACCGTGGTGGATTTTGAAACATACAGCGGAGTAAAAAATAAAGATTGTGATTTATATCATTCACTTCTTGTTCTCGATCTGAACTGCCCTGAACGAGAGCATCAAGGAAGATCCATATATTCAGAGCCAAAAATAATAAAAATAATAATAATAATGGAAGATCCATATATATATATATATATATATTCAACGTGCACACTTAAAAGATCCGCAACAAATTACATCAACATAAAAACTTTGCGACCAGAGGACCGAAGAAACATCCTGAATTCTGAAAAAATAAGGAGGGGTAGCCTAGGGGGAAGTAGGAAAACATTATTGTTTTTGAGAATTCTGAAACAGAAGCAAGTATTTAGGCAGATGTACACTAACAATCAGCCATTCATTCACCGCGAAAATAAAACAACTTGAATACTAGATGGCTCCTTTGTGCCCATAAGAATCTGAATACCCAGATAAACAAAATCTAATGGGAAAGCAACTAATGATTAAACAGGTCAATAATCATGAAAGCAATAGTTAGCTTTCAGGGGATTATAAAAGTTCAATTTCTTGACAATATAATAAATAAACAGATTAGTAATCATTAAATCCTATAACAAGCTCTCACGAGACTAGTTGATTCTTGATCGTTTCTTCAAAGGCTCAATGTCTTAAAATGCCTAGGATTTACATTAAAATTCGAAATCTAAGCATAATTCTAAAAATATATATATATTGAAGCGCATGCAAAGCGGAAAATGAGGAGCTTACCTAAGTCGATCCAACGATGATATTGTTGATGGGAATGAAGATGAGCTTCACAAAGAAGCCGACGAATCCCATCACCACGAATCCGATCGCCGTCCGGAACGCCACCTTCGTGAATTCTGCAATCCCAAAGATTACCACGCCGGATTTATTAGGATTTTTTTTTTTTTTATAATTCCGCATGAATTAGAACCAAGATTCACAAGAAAGAATTGTTGAAAAGCTGTTTCATGGAATTGAAGGGAAATACAAACACCTTTGCGATCGGGCTTGTGGCAGCGCTTGACGAGGCGGGCGCTGTCCTTCGCGAAGTCCCTCAGGGGGTCAAACACTGAGTCTATGGCGTCCATCTCTCTCTCTCTCTCTCTCTCACTAAAATGAGATTTTTTTTTTCTTTTTCTTTTATATATGTGTGTGTGTATGAAAGACGAGGAAGATGAATTTTGCTGTAATTCTAAAAGAACCTGGTGATGTCTCTATAGCTCCGGAGAAGAATTTTTGTAATGACAGATATACCCTCATTTCCACGCCCCTTTTTTGGTTACAGAGTCATTTTGACATTTCACGCCTGTAAAAAGACATCGTCCAGTGAGGGATAAAATTATTATTTTATAAATAAAATTTATTATTATTTTTTATATCTTTATAAAAGAAATGATTTTTATTTTTATATTTTTTCTCTCTCTTATTATATCAAAAATTCGATATCTTCCTTCCTTCTTGTCTCCCATACTTAAGTAATATATTTTCCTTGTTTCCACTCCTCTTCTTTCTACAAAACATAACCTAAAAGATTAGACTATTTAAGGTTTAATTTAATCATTAAAATGTAATTTCTACTGGTACTTTATAACAGGAGATATACGGTAAAGGACCCATAAAAAAATCCTATATCTATTATTTTCCCCTACCAAAACAAGTTTTTTCTTATATTTAAATATGAAGAACTAGTACTTTAATGAGAAATAGAATGTTAATTTACCCTTGGAGGGAAGGGAAAGGAAAATAGATAAGAGAACAAAATAAAAACTCTGCTAGGCTTGATTACGGCGTAGGTCAATTGAAATAATGCCATTCTCAAACAGTAGCAAGTGCATTAATTTAATCAGAAGCCATGTGGTATGGTTGTCAATATATGCGAACAGTTACACACCAGAGACCCAAAAAAAAAAAAAAAAAAAAATCCAAGGAAAGTTATGCCCAAAGGAATTTTTTTAGACTCGTACAACATCTGAACTTCTCTCCTGAACTCATCATTCTCACTACGCCATTCACATAACCAAGTGTCTAAACTAGATTAACTCCAAACTGGCTGCTTGCTCTACAATGAATGCTTCACACAAAGATTTCGAGAAAACATGTTAACATCCACTACAGCTCGAAAATCCGTCCGCACACTGCAAAATTCTGTCACAAAAGCGGGTCGGAGAAGCCACCCTTCAATTGCCGGTGGGAAGACAGTACAGTAACGGCAAGCAAATATAGAATTGAATGGGGGTGTATGCTGGCTGTGTCTTCGATTCTGGTCACGTCACTTGGAGTCTGGCTTCTTGTCACGTTGAACAGCTCGAGGAACAAATGTTAAACCACGAGTGTGGCGGCGACCGAAGCTGACGGATGATGGTGAGGAATCTGAAGTGCTCAGTTTGGAGACGGCGGAAACAAGATCATTAATAGTTTCGTTTTCTACTTCCATATTTGAAGCATCTGCCTTCTTTTGAACGATATGTTTGCGCTGTTGTTTCTGCCTATGTTTTTTGGACGGACGAGCCTTCTTAAAAAATTCAAATGAACTGGGGAACTTATGCTTGTCCACCAGATGCTGATGCCGACTTGTATAGGTCTTAAACTTCAAAGTACAGCCTTCAACGAGGCATTCATACTGCAACCAGAAATACAATTAGGAACTAGTGATGGAAAGGCATTGAATCAATTATTAAAAGACAAGAAAATACAAGAAATGAACAAGAGGTCGATACCATCTCATATCCCCGTGCAACTTTCGCTTGAAAGAAAGAGTCGTGCGCTTCAGATATGTGTAAGCTGAGCAGTCGCGATGTAGGGTAAACTCTAGAGCACACTGAGCATGATGCAGTATGCCGTGCATTATAATGGTCTTCAAAAGCCTCTAACGAATTCAGATGTGCACCACAACCAGCAATAGGACAGAAAACTCCCCTGCGCATACGTTAGATTCCACCACAGAAGTTAGGCAAAACCAAAAATGAGTTTATAAACAAACATAAAAACACAAAAAAGCAACCATAAGAATTGAGTGCCAACAAAATGGACGCATGCCGTGACATGTTTTAGCTTTTATCTCAATCCCATAAAATCTTTCCAAACAATAACGTTTGGAAAATTTCAGGAAGGAGCCCCAAAAAAAAATAAAGAGTACAAAATCGCATTGGAGATTACTGAGCTTTAATCTGTACTCAAATTAGTTAAACTAACCCTAATTAACAAAATCACAGAAGTTAGCTTTATTCCCTAACCTATCTGAACCAAATTAAACAACGGAATTTTTTACTCTTGCACAATCCACGTTCCATTAAATTTAAATTAAGCACAAAAAATGAAGATTAGAAAGGTAGATATATAAATTTATAGGACCAAAAAAAAAAAAAAAAAAAAGGTATACAATGTAACAGTCCATACCTGAATTCTTCTTCCGCAAAATTCCGAAGGTAATGCTTTTCGTCTTCAGTTAAATCAAGTGCAACCTGTAGAACTAGAACAGGAAACATCAAATAATAGAAAAAATAAAAAAAAAATCGAAAACTTCTGTCCCGTTCAGCTGCAACTTTAGGTGTTTTCCCAGCAAAGCGAAAAACTTAACCATCAAAACGATAAAAGCGGGTAAATATGACGATTCTTCGATTCCATACGACATGGAAAATGTACCAAACGACAATGAAAATGACCAATTTTTATTTAATTCTATTCGGCTTCCGAAATTAGGAAAAAGAAGGAGAAAAATCGAGAGGAAAAAAGAAGGAATAGAGAAGAACCTGCTTGGCAAGAAGTTCCCGTTCGATGTTTCCAGAAGCAAAGAAGGGAGAGTCGGGATCGAATCTTCGACAAGAGGGTACCCAGTAAGGAAACCCTAGTTGTGTTTCTTCAACTTCCATGGACATACTTTGATGGTGATGGTGAGCCGAAGAAGAAGACGGTAAGGAAGATCTTGATCTATTCTACTCTGGTTCTAGTGCGCCTTCGAAGTTTGAATAAGAATCCGGGCTTCTTTTTTTTTATTATTTTTTATGAAGGGAATCTGGGCTTCTAAGCCCGCATCTCCACAATCCAATTAGCCCAACTCTTAGTCCTCCAACCAACTAAGTTTGGGATTCATCTAGGCCCATTAATCGTTTGCACTCCTTGCTTCAAAATAACGATAAGAAACCCATGTGGATGCAACAGAGCTATATATATGGACGGCATGATTCATCCATGTGGGCGGGAGGATTAATATAGGCTAGGTCGTGCCTATTCGTATGCAGAAATGACCCAAGTCGGCCTAGATGAAGGAAAGAGTGGCTCATCTCGATCCTATTGCCGAGTGGGCCACAGACCGAGTTAGTCTGCATGTTTATAGGGGGTAATTAGGCCACATGCCACAACACATAAACATAAATTGATTTTTGTCACAATTTAAAAACTTTAGCATAAATGGCCATAAAATAATTTACATTTAGTAAATTAAAATTTTTTTTATTATTTTTCTTTCTCTCACTTCTTCGCATCCCCAATCCTCACATCCACGTTCTCTCTCCGATTAGATAGCAATCGAGACTTACAATGACAACTTCATCTTCGGCGACAGTGCAGAGATTGGAGTTGCACCGGCTTGCCATTGCTATCGATGACCACCTCCTCTCTCCCTTGACGGAGAAGTCACCATCGCTCTCCAAAACAGAGTGCACTATGGCTTGCATGAAATCGATCTTTGCCGAATTCATGCAAATCTAGTGAAGAAATTCACAAATTGACAATAGGGTGCATAGATCTAGTTTTGATCATGATTTTCCTTACAATTTCAAGGCAATCAATAGCAATAATTCTCACCATCACGAGGTCTGTTATGATTGATAAAGATGAGGCCAGGCAATAGTTTTGTATCGAGTGGATCTCAAGGAGTCGCAAGTGGTGCTGAACTTCCTCTGTGAGTTGGAGTTGAGTCGATGCATTACTCCTTGGATCAGCCGCTTTGCGGTTCCAGCAACCATTTCACCAAGCTTTCTCTCTCCCAATGGCAAGATTGGTGATGCCGTGAAGCTTCAATCTCCTAGGCTTTGGACGTTTTGCATCATTATTTCTTTTATTTTTTTTGGGATAACGGCGATCTCATTGGTAAATGGAAGATTTATGTGTGGTAAATGAAAGATTTACCAATAGAATGGTACATGAACATTTTTCATTAGTAAATAAAATATTTACTGATGATATTTTTTACGAGAATTTTTTTTCTTTATGATAAAAATCAATCTTAGGTATGATTTTGTGACATTTTTATAAAGTTTTCTATTTATGAGCAAACTTTAGTGTTTATATATGAAATTGTGGGCCTAGCCTGACCTCGGTCGTGGGCCAACGATAACCCGGATGCTGCTTTCTATGTGCGCGGACCCATGGGCCAAAGAAGTTGGTTATTTTGGGGACAGTTATTATGAACTTTTTTTTTTGGGATTAATGTGCCAAATTTCAACAAATGTAAAGGGACATACATGCAAAAACCCAAAAAAAAAAAAAAAAAGAGTGAAGACCTGTGCACTTGCATATTTTGCACTTGGTTACCATATGATCATCAATAATCAAGAAAATATTTCTGAAATTATATAGAACCTTGTCTATACCAAGCTTGCAATTTCGGATGCACGTAGGTAGGTAGAAGAAGATTGGTTTAACTTTTGGCGAGATTAATTAAATTAGTTCTCAAGATAGTTTCATCGAATAATTCTATAAACAATATCATGAGGATCATATAACTAAAAGTTTTATTTTTTTTTTGGCTTAATTCAACAAATATTATATTTTTATACAGCTTAAAGCAAAATGACCTTTTCTACTAGGTATTAAAAAACAATCCATGTGATATGGCTCTAAATTGCGTTAAAATTGTATGTTAAAATTACTAATTAGTTAATCGTGATGGAGATAATTAGTATCACATTTAGATATGAAAGACTCTTGTAAAGATCATATTCGAACGAGTTTCTAATATTGTGGTACAGCTGGAAAAGATCAATTCCATCTACCTAATATTCTTTAAATACTCTATTGCATGATCTACTCTTGCCACGCCAAATTTCTCCTATGTATGAAACAGCACCATATATTCATCTCAATTAGTTTTCTAATTTGAAAACGTCATTTTACACATTTTCAAAGTCTCTGACTAGTAAAATGAAAGCCTCCAGATTTAGACTAGTGCAAAATTTGGGTTTGTTGTTTTGTCATTTTCATTTAAAAACTTGCAAGTAATTTATAATCGGAAGTATCATGCGTTGTTTCCAGGGCAAGGCCCGTTCATGCACGCGTACAAAGTTGAGACACATGACGTGATCAATAATTACCAATTCAATCAAGCGAGAATGTCTATCCACTATATATATAATTAAAAAAGCAAGTTAAGACCTATACACAAATGCTAATTAATTAATATGTATACATATATTTGTTTATTTGTATTTGACTTTGCAAGGGAGTAACAAATTAAAGTGCTGATGATCATGTCATAGCCATGATGAGCCTTGTCATGAGCCGTCGGATAGAACTAATACATGATAATTAGGAAACTACAAAACTATGGGCAAAATTAATAAATAGAAACAAATTTCTTAGTGCCAACTGGGATAGGGTATAACAGAGCAATATAAGTTATAGTAGTACTGGAAAACGGATGTCGGCGAAAATGACCATTACCAACACCTTGTAACATGTATATATTTACTTATATGTTGTATTGATTTATCCCTCTTTAAAATGTGTGTGTCTGTGTATATTCGTAGATTATGAGATGTTGTTACTAGGTCATTGAACTTCTGGAAATGCAATTGGACCAAGTACACACATGCTGACATCTTAACTAACTAGAATATATATATATATATATAGATATAAGGTTATATATGAGCCACCGTGTTCGCTAGAGTACATATAGAGAGAGATAGAGGGAGAGAGAGAGCGGTGAAGAAACCAAGTTAACTAAATTACAAAGCTAGAGGAAGCTAAGATTGAGAGAAATAAGGAATGGATCAGGTGCGAAGATCAGGATCATCAATAACGTTGTTGCCTTTGGTATTAATGGTATTGATGATCATGGGAAGATCAGGATCATATGCGCAGTTGACAAAAGACTTCTACGCCGCCAGTTGTCCAAACGTTGAGTCCATCGTCCAACAATCTGTGTCGACCAAGTTCAGCCAGACTTTCACCACTATTCCGGCCACTCTTCGCCTCTTTTTCCATGACTGCTCTGTGGAGGTACGTATGTTCCTATCGTATTAGTTAATGGTATAATACATACACGTATATATAATTGACAATATGTATATGCGTTTGTATGACTGTGTTATGGTGTAACTAGTGTGTATGGAACTTTGACTTGGATATGTAGTACTATCGATCATGATCATGATCATGATCATGAAAGTATCGCTGTTTTATTTTTTATCTTCATACATATATATATTTATATCTGTATATCGATCAGTGTTTATGCGCTGTTAAGTAAAGAAGATGAAGAGATTATTCTATTAATGGAGGCTATCTGTAATTTCTTCTTTTCTCGTCTTTTCTGTTCTTTCGTCTTTATTTAAACTTTTCGTTGTAAGTAAATGGAAGGTCGCAAGTGGAGGCTGTACAATTCTATTGAAATTTGAAACCTAGCTATAGTGAGTCCACCTAGATATATATATATATATATACACACACACACAATTGTATATATAACCAAACCATGTTGACTATATTGTGTATATAAGTAACATAATTAAAGACATCACGAGGTACTAAAATTAATACAGTACTCACAAGTCACATTTACTCTCTCCTTTTTTTCCTTTTTCCTTTATTTTTTTCTTTCCTTGATTAAACAAGTTGATACCAAGAGTTAATTAGGGACCATATTTATGACTTCCTGTGTCGTTAATGGTTTATTTTTTCTGACTGGTGACGCCCTTATTTCCCACCTACGTAATTAACCGTATGTTTCAGTCTTTATTGTCATATTCAGAGAGCAAAATCTCCTTGTAATAATTGAATTAAGTTAAAAAAAAAAAAAGGTCATCTAAAGGCAAAAGCTAAAACAATATTATATTATGAATTCTTTACTTGTTATTTGTTGCTAAAACTTAGACTTTGTTTGAATAATCAATTGAAATTAAAATTTTAAATTCAGTTTTATTTTTTGAAAAATGAATAAAAATTATAATTAAATTAATTAATTTAAATATAAAAATTTTATTTTATTTCAGATTTAATTTATAAATTAAATGTATTCTTGAAATGTTAAAATTGATAAGTAGAAAATCAATAATATCTATTCTATATTAACTTAATTATTTTTTTGATCTCCGCCTTTTGATGGTGTGGTAGGGGTGCGATGCATCGATAATGATTGCATCACCCAATGGGGACGCAGAAAAAGACGCCCCAGACAATCTCTCATTGGCAGGAGATGGGTTTGACACTGTTATCAAGGCCAAGCAAGCCGTGGAAGCTCAATGCCCCGGCATTGTCTCGTGTGCTGACATTTTGGCACTTGCCGCCAGAGATGTTGTCGTCTTGGTAACTATCATCTGCTTCATTCTTTACTTAATTTTAATCGAGAATTCTATAATAAAAATATGTTGATTAAGCTGTTTTAAATAATCAAATATTTATATTAGATTATGTCAATTTTATTTTTTTAATATTTATTTGATTTTAACCCAATTTAATGTAACCAAAAAAAAAAAAAAATCATAGAAGACGTAGACTTTTAGTGATATCTATATATTCATCACCATTTATAAGTATCAATAGTGTTTCACACTAATCTTAACAATGAGGAGACCCCACATGCAAAAATAAAAAATAAAAAAAAAAACACACACACACACACACAACACCTGAAAACTTATGAGTTTGTGTTGTCAGATATAACTAAATTAATTATTTATTTATCATATTTCTCATCATCATTTAGCATGAATTGAAAGTTTATAATTAACAAGAATCCCAACAAAATTAATTCACTATATCTTTTATGACATGAACAAGGCTATACATTCATCACTATCGGTTCTTAAATGATGCATGACACCTTAAATTTGATATAAAATCTTCACTTCTTTCTTCAACCTCTCCTGGTTCATAGGCGGGAGGACCCGATTTCACCGTAGAATTAGGCCGCCGGGACGGACTAATTTCACAAGCATCTCGAGTCGTCGGTAATCTACCAGAGCCGACTGCCCATCTCGACGAACTCAACTCCATGTTCGCCAAGCACAATCTCAGCCAAATAGACATGATTGCTTTGTCCGGGGCACACACGGTAGGGTTCTCTCACTGCAGCCGATTCAGCAGCCGAATCTACTCGTTTTCGCCGTCCAACCCCGTGGACCCTTCACTGGACCCCGAGTACGCCCAGCAGCTGATGGCCATGTGCCCTCGAGACGTCGACCCGTCCATCGCCGTTAATATAGACCCAGTCACTCCGACGATTTTCGACAATGTGTATTTCCAAAACTTGGTTAACAAGAAAGGACTTTTACCTTCAGATGAGGTGCTGTTCTCGGACCCCGAATCTCAGCCAACCGTGCTGGATTTCGCCAACAACCCCAGCACGTTCAATGCTGCTTTTATCACCGCGATGATTAAGCTAGGTCGAGTTGGTGTCAAGACTGGTGATAAGGGTGAAATCAGGAGAGATTGCACTGCCTTCAATTCCTAAAATTTATTTGATTTTTTTTTTTTTTTTTGCGTGTGTATGATTTCTTCTCAATGAAGAAATAGTTAAATGTTTTCGTAAATAAAAAGGTTTGAAAAAAAAAAAAAAAAAAGACAAAGGCCTTTGGGGGAAATTTGCGGTAACTCATTGTTTGGAGAAGTATAATTAATACAGGAACATCTGTAAGTCTATATCAAAAAGTTTTACACCTTTTTTCCCTCTTAATTTGATGATGTGTAAGTTGGCAAACTAAAGGTTTTCCTGCCTGATTAAATATTTGCTCCATTTGATTATATTATATGTATGTTAGTTAAAATTACATTTTTCTTTGTTAATTACATTTGAAATATGCTCTATACGATACTCTTTTCATGTCTTTTGATTTTTTGAAAAGTATTATTATACATACGTACGGTTGTAATATGTGTTTTTTTAGGTACAACAAGAGGTCTTGATGATAATAGATGGCTGAATTTGATATGAAAAAGACAGGCTATGTCTAATGTTGTGTCATGTGTGTTTATCACCTTTGAGCCTTTTTTTTTTTCCTTCTAATTTCGTTTTGTAAAAATAATACTTTTACAAATCGTTATCAAAGATATATATTGCTTATTTGCGACTTCCATAATCCATTTTCCCATACTTACAATGAATGGCAAATAAATTTGCCCGACTAAATGATGGAAAAAATGTTTATAGGATACAATTAATGACCATTGTAACACGTGCATTTGATGATACATAAGAGAAGCACCTTGTTTTGCCTTAAAATGTATTCAAAAATTGTTTTAGTTGGTAAAGGAAGAGTTTGATTAGAACACAAATGGCCGAATTTTAAAATAAGTCGTTGAAAAGGACAGGTTACTTTACTTTTTTTTTTTTTTTTATAGGACACGTTACTTGTAATGTTGGCCGTCTTGATAACCTTTTCTACACTGTTTTCTAGTTTTAATATGTATATATTTAAAGGCAAGACTTAATCAAATAGACAAGCTTATTAAACTATTGAGGTCATTCACACATAAGAAATAAGTGAGTATTATACCTACGAATAACCTATATGAGGAAAACGTCTACTAATTGAAGAGTTGTTAGATCTTTATTCATTTGCAGCCTCGAACCAAATGTAGGAACATGTCATCGTTGTTCATGGCCGTTGTTGCAATGGTCGCATATTTGGTAAAACTGTAAAGAAATTAGCTTTTGTTGTCAGAAGTCTTCAATTTTGTCCATTTAATGTACAACCATAATTTGCTTAAACCCTAATAACCTTGTCTTATTGATTGTTTTTCGATATTGTTTTGACATATCATCTAAATAAATCTACTCATAATCTCAAACATGCAATACGTCTGAATTCTCCGACGACCAAGATCTCACCAAACGAGAGAGAGAGAGAGAGAGAGAGAGAGAGAATATTTGTTTCCAATTATTAAAGGGAAGGTAGAAACAACCCTAAAGTGTGATGCACTTAATGTTGTTCCTCTATTTTTAATGATGTTATGAGTACTCCAACCACTAATCTTGGCCCTGCAATCTTTTCTTGACATACACCACGCAGCCCCATACACCAAAAGCAAATTTGGAACCAAGTAAAGGATAGTAAAAAAAGGTGTGGCTAGTTGGGTATAAAGCAAAAATTAAGACTACTATTTTTTTTTTTTCCCTATAAAAAAGTTACAACTACTTTTCAAAGGAAAAGCTTGTGATGAAGCTTGCTTACACGACTCTGATTGCTTGTTCTTCTCCCTGTAAAAAATACTTGAAATGGAAAAACAATTTGATTGATACCATAATACAGATTTGCACTTGTATACTTATGTTGGGTGTAAATATAAGACTTTTCTGTCAATACATATACATATAAAAGATATAGAACTTAGTTTATTTCCATTTTATTTTTGTCTTATTTATTTGGAGTTTTTATAGTAGGACCTACAAATTTGTATTACTGATAGGAATAGATGTTTTAGTGGTTTAACCAAGTCTTTAATGGTTTCATTTGTGACTGGTGCAGAGTCTTATCTATGACTGGAACAGTAAATTTTTAAGTTAAGCACTCAAAAATCAAACTATCAAAAAATATATATAAATCAATAATAAAAAACTAAATACCCATCCGTAACGTAAAATAAGATGCCCATAAGAACACCTATATATTTTGTTATAAATAGAGTTGGTGATTGTATTTTCAATTCAGACCTTGATTAATGATATGCTCAGGCATCACTATTCTCTCTCTCTCTCTCTCTCTCACTTAGGCATCACCATGAAACCATTGTCAAACACTCAACCATTCGGTCTCATCAGCACTCCACCAATTGCCAGGCAAAAAAAAGGGAAAGGGAATGAAAATGAGCTTGTGCTTAAATAGAGTTTCTAACATGTGAAGCCAAAGATATCAAGGTAAAAAAAAAAAAAAAACATAATACTTCTTGTTCACTCATTGAGAATAAGGGATACAAACTGACAGATATCCAAAATTTTAATGTCAATTAAGACCCAAATCTGAACTGGAAAAAGAATACAACAACCTCAACTATAGATGGTCTTAAAGACGACTATACTGTAGCAATGAACAGAGACAACACGGGAAAAAGAAAATTGGTTTCTGTTTCCCACTCCGGCGGGAAACTTCTTAAACTATTCTTTTGCCTTCCCATCATTCTTTTGCTCTATCTTAACAAAAACGTGGAAAAAAAAAATTCAAGACAAAAGACAAATTATAGAGACTTCCACAGTCATCAAACTAGAATGTGGTAGTTAGGAAACTGCTGCAGTGCGGGAGTTTCCATAGAGATAAGCATATACACTCCTAGTCCTATAAACAAGAATCAAGCTCAAGGCAAGGGCAACGATGCAAAATCCAGACATTATTACCAGAGTTAGGAAGAAGCATATGGCACCTTCACACTTTGGAGGTTCCTCAGCACCAAACATGCTTGAAAAGATTGATCCAGTGTAGTGCCACGGGCTGTTGTGTTGGCGAGCTTGCTTCTCTGCTTCACGGTCATATATGGAGCTAGCAATCAGGCCAGAGAAGACTAGACTACCAGCAGGGTTTGCCATTGTGATGAAGTTGTACAACGCGCCAAAGTTTTTCAAGCCAAACAATTCAGAAGCAGCTGCTGGCACGATTGCCCAGTGAGCCCCATAGCCGAGTCCAATTAACACAGTACCGACATACAGTGCCCCAGGCAATGCAAAAGCGACATAGATATGCCCAACTGCCATAATCAGCTGTGCTATTGCCATTGCCGCATGTCTTGGATAAGCATATTCCCTGCAAAAATGAAATCACAATGAGAAATGCTTAGTTGCCAAATCAGATTCGGAATAGCATTAGATCGTTAGTTTGAGGAGAAAAGAAATCACTTTGTACCTCACTACAATCTCAGAAAAGTAACCACCCCCAACACGGCCAAGAAAGTTCCAAATACTAATCATGGAAACAAATATGTGCTGATTATCATATTTGAGAGATTGGCTTATCTGACCTAGGTTGTCGATAACAGTCAAACCAGAACCAGAACCTAAAAGAAGTGAGAAGAATATAAGCCAAAAGTCAGCTTTAATCAAAGCCTGCATCAAGGTGAAGTTCTCTCCTCTATGTGGACCTCTCCTTCTCTTGATCCGCACTGCCCCTTCAGCAGCTGCTTGAAGTAATTTTGTTTGCAACTGTGCAATACGCTTTTGCCTTTCTGACGCTGGAAGCAAGTCTACTCCCTTAGCCTTCTCATCTTCCACTTCACTTTCTACTTCACTGAGTATTACCTCGTGTGCATCCGTCTCAGATTTTGTCGATTCCTCTTTTTTTGGTTCATCTAGGAGTGCCTCTTCTTCCGGAAGTCTTGGTTCCAGGGAAAAGCTCAACACCAGGGGAATCACGATGGGAACTAAGATGATGACAAATAAGATTGTCGTAAAAATTATGATCACAGTGTGGCTAACGGTAACTAAATCTTGAACTAACATGACTCCCATCAAATAAGCAGCCAACAGGAGGCACACGCTGTATATAAACGTGAAGCTCATGCCATCTGTTGGCCGGACTTGTCTGTGACCTCCAACAGGCCTAACGAAAAACATCATGGCAATAGCCACCATGGTCGGACCGACTGCAACCATGAAGATTATAGATGCATGGTCCGGTGAATGGATCACTGTGTATATCTGGGTCAGTATAGCACCACTTAACCCAGCAAAGCCCTTAAGGATTCCGACCACAGGACCCCGACTTTTTGGGAAGTTTTGCACACAGGAAACCAGCGCAGCTGTATTGAAGTAGGTCTCACCGTTTGTCCCCACAAATATAAGGACACACATCTGCATATTGATGTGTGTTAAATGTCAGACCAAGCTAGGAGTGCAATAAGATCAGATTTTTCACATTCTCTAATACTTAACTGAGTAGAACATAACAGTAAGCCACATGTGACAAACACATCCATTTTACATTTGAAAAAGATTCATATCATAGACTTCCATGTTATCTACAATACATACAAGTAAAACTTACTCTATACCAAACTTTCATATCCTTTCACATACGAATGGGCACTTGTAGACTGATCTCTGTTAGAAAGATACTGCTAATCACTTGTGCAACAAACTAACAAACTGGAGCATTAAGAGCTCATTGTGTCCAGACACAGTTCGCCATTCACTCTTATGGATTAGTCTAGCTCAAAGTCAAGTCTAGACTTTGGCTGGCAAACATCTAACTATTTTATGAGATGCACCGCCACGAGTTTAAGTTGTCAGAGTTAGATTTTGAAATCATACGTTTTAACTAATCCCCAAAACATCCCAACTCTAAATCATTGAAATAACAAAGCCATTTTATATACAGAACAAAAGCACCTGCCAGATAACAACTAGGAAAGGAAGATGCTTTGAAGCCATGTACTCTTACATGCAAGAAACCATAAAACCAATTCCCAAAATCCACTTCAAATTGCCTTTAGACTCTGTTTTGGATCTGGGCAAAGTTCAAAAAAAGAAGGTGTTGCCTAAACCTGATAAAGAAGAACTCTTTCCAATCCCCAGAATCAGAAAAAACATCGGGAAATCAAATTATCACCACCCCCTTTGACTTTGAGAAATGTTTGTAATAAAACACCAAACAGAAACCAAAGATGATCCCAAAGCATATTCTTCTCCCAATAAGGTAACTTCAACAATTAATCACTTGCCAGAGGATCAAAACCCAAAACTCAAAAAACAGATCCAAGCAAGCCTATGATAGCTCAAACTCTTTAGGATCTGAACTTAAGGCCAACTTTTCCACAAAAAAAAAAAAAAAAAAGGAAAAGAAACTACTCACAGCCCAGAGAGGCAAAACGGAAGCTCGACCAGTGACGATGAGCCAGACCCAGCCGTAGCCGACGAAGTTCTTGAGAGCGCCGACGAGGAGAGCAGCCCAGAGAGGGAGGAGCTCGCACAAACTGCCGGCGAAGAAACCCACGCTGTCACCGAGGTCTTTGGCGACACCAAGCTTGGCGACCTGTCTCTGGTTGTAGTTGAGAGAGCTCTTGACGACCGGAGATATGCTCCCGAACAGGTAACCGATACCCGCCACCGATTGCAGCCACATTGCCGCCACGAAAACCAGCCATCTGTTGCTCACCAACCCTCTCACCCTCTCCTGCAACCGACCCATCAAAACACTAAAAACAACACAAAAAACACAATAACAAAGGAAACTTTGTCTGGTTTGGCTTCTCGGAGTGGCAGAGCTGTGTATTTGTTGGGGGGAATGGGATTTGTTTATCAAAAACAGAACGAAACAGAAGACGAGATTTAAGACAGAGTAAGAGAGGAGAGAGAGAGAGCGATAGAGAGAGAGATAGAGGATGAGCGTGGCAAGGCTGTCGCCTGTCTGTGCCTGTGTGTATATACGTGTGTGTGGTGTCTATCTAAATCGTAAAATTATATAATTTCTCTCTCTTTTATTATTTGGGTCTGTTTTGTTGGCGAAGAAAGTTGAAAAGTAGAATAGATGGATGGACACCCGAAACTAACATAGGCGAATCGTCGACTTACTACTATTAAGCTCCTCGAATGTCGTCCGCTTCTCAGACTTGTTTTGACTGCCGTGGCCGTTTGCCTTTTTCTTTGCTTTGCTTTTTCTGAATATATCATGCGGGTTAAATATATTTTGAAAGCTTATCATTTTTTTGTAAGGAAGAAAGTTTATCATTTAAAATAAATCTAAAATAGAAAGTATGTATCTAATTAGATGGGTGTTTATTTTTATAAAATAAAAAATTTTTATTTTTGGAATATAAAAAATTATTTAAATTTTTTTAGAGTAAAAATTCATTTAGATAAATAAAAAATTTTTACTTTTGAAATATAAAAAATTATTTAGATTTTTTTAAAAAGTAAAAATTCATTTAGATAAATAAAAAAATTTTATTTTTAAAGAGATTTTTTTATTTTCTAAAAATAAAAAGTTATCTATATTTAAATATAAAAATTTAAAATAATTTATTTTTAAAAAATAAAAAAATTTATATTTTTTAAAAATAGATAGACCAAATAAATAAAACATATTTATATAAATTTCCCTTTCAGCTTAGATATTTTTAACTTCGCTTATTGCATTATCTTTATCTTAAATAGGCCCTATCTTGTCCTTGTATGTATGATGCACATCTTACTATTTTTAGAAATAAAAAGCGATGAAAAATATAATTTTACATGTTATTTAATTATTTTTTGTAATATTTTATATCATCATACGATTAATATATAATTAAAAATGTTGTATTATAATTTTCAAAAAAAATGTTGTATTAGGGAGCATTTGATAAAAATTTCACATTTTAATCATATTCAAACATAATACAATTTTACATTAAACGTAAATTTTTGTATTCAAATACAATTCTTTTTAATAGTGTTACGAAAATAATTACTATTTAAAAGTTTTTTAAAACAACCACATTAATTTTTCAACTCTATTATTTATTTCTATTTTTACTAATTACATCAACTTTCAACTGTAAAATAATTTTTATCTAAACACACATTTTATTCAAATACAAAACAAATACTTTTCAACTAAATACAACACTTAAAAAACAAATTATATTCAAATACAATTAAAACATAATATATTTACTAAACACCCCCATTAAACTTGAGTAGCAAAACCATCTAAAATGTAAATAAAACATAATGATAAAATAAAAGTTATATGTATATTAATGATAATGATACAATAAAATTTTGTGCCAAAAATCTTTTTTTTTTTTTGTTCTACAATGAATCATTTGGTAAAAACTAAAAAAGGTGTTAATGGAGATTAGCATTGACGATCTGTTTTACTAATAAGAGAACACTGAAAGATCAAGTGACCAACTCATCTACACTTTTTTAATTTTGTTATAATTTGATTTTTTTAACTTCCTCTTTATCTTTTATATATATATATATACACATAAGAAAACTTCCACTTTTTCTTGTCGGACAAGATTAGAATTCTTATGCGTTTTTTTTTTTTTTTTTCTGGAAGATTAATAACAATTTATATCCTCAACCCACTTGCATGTCCCTTTGGCTTAAATCGGAATTTTGATTCGGATTTTAGTAAATTTAGCTCATATTTGGATCTGGTAACGCTGCTGTAATCAAGGGATGAGTGGAGATCCCTATTCTCTGATAGATTTGACCAATCTTTAGTTTATTAATTTAATTGTATTCTACATATATAAATATCCCTTTTTTATCTTTCTCATTACATAATTCGGAAAATATATAATTCTTCTATTCTCTCTTTTCTTATTTTATTATGTGTTCAAAATCCATGCCAATCAATTGCTATTTCCTCAATCTCGTCTGTCAACCATTTAGATGTCACATTAAATTAAAAAAAAAAAAACATGTTTTGCGTGTTAGTTGTGATATTTGCAACTCTACTCAATCAGAAACTTAATAGAAGAAAAAACAAAATTTTAAAAACAACATATATATATTTTTTTGGTGCGAAGAAACTTAACATATATGACATAAATCGGATAGTATTATATTGTATCCTATCTTATATTCGGTAATTAAATATTTGGAAATGCAATATAGTGTTCGGTGCATTATTGGACATTTGGACTGGATTAAATTAATTAGAGCAATTAAAAATAAAAAATGCTTTTATTTAATTATTTAACTATGTTATTCATACGTAAACTTGAATTTTGGATGACATTTTCTCATTAATTAGAAAGTTGTCAAAATCAAAGACATTTCTCCTGCATAATATCAAACGTGTAAATACATAGCTGGCCATAACATATTGACATAATTGATTAACGCACAAAAATAGTCCGTCCAATAAAATAGTTTAGGGCAAAATTTCCAGTCAACTTGATTTGGAGGAATAACTATCATGTGTCAGTGATATTCAAAATATAAGCTTTTTTATTTTTTCTCTAGAAATCAAAATAAGCTTGATCTGACAACAAAATAAAATATTGTATCTATATTAATTCATAACTTCTATTTAAACAAATGTGAGAGATCTAACTTGATCTTGATTGATCCTACTATTGTCTCTTATCGAGGCAAAGCATGTGACCAGCTGTGCGAGAGAGACAGAGGGAGTGTATGAAAGAGAACTCAGAGAGAGACAATTAAGAACACTACAAACCCAACAAAGAGAGGGATAGATCTAAGGGCATTACTTATATAATGTAAAATTACTTTGTGAATGATAAATTTTAATATTTAAATAAAAAAGTATTCTCTAATATAATGTGATATTTTATATCAAATTTGTTATATATTAAATTTTATGATAAATTTATCACAAGATATAGACAATATTAAAATTTATTTTTTATTTTTTTTATTATTGTCTAATGTAATTATTACAATGATTTTATTTTTTATTTATTTAAATACTAAAATTTCACTTTTATAACTTCCAGAATACAATAATGATAATAAAAAATAAAAATAACATTAGAAATAGTATAATCATTGGAGTATAAAGTACAATTATATCATTTCCACACTATTTTATAATATATATATATATATAGCATTGGCATAGACATGTATATTATAGATTGTCTAATAAAAGCCTTGGGGAGAATACGACTTCTATTTGTTAAAATAGTCTATTTGTTAAAATGCACGGCTATTTTGGGGGATTGATAATCCATTAAAACACAGGATTATTTTTAATCAACAGATAAGTATTCCGATCAAAATATATTACAATACTAAGGTTACTTGCTTTATCACTCTCTTTGTTCTCCTCTTATTTTATGTCATCTCCTTTTCTTACAAAGTTAAAGCCTAATTATAATCCCTTTTCGTTTCTTGTTATTACAACGTTACCATTCTTTTATACTTTTCTCAAAGTGTTTACAAATATATACACAAATATATTTTCTTTACTAATCTACGCTTCAAAATTTAAATAAAAGTGGTTCATATTTTTCTTATTTATCTTAAATACGATGTTGGAAATTCATATTTTTTTACTAATTAGTTAGGCTTAGTTTTGTTTTTATTTACCCACTGGAAGTTATTTAAAAGGAAAAATTGAAAAAAATAAAAGACTAAGTCAAATATTTTAATTTCAGTATTTTTTAGAAAGTAAATAGAGTAGTGCTTTTTTTGAGAACGTTATGTAAATACTACCACAATTGAAAAGATTACATTGCAAATTTTTTACCTGCATTCAAATAAATTTTATTCAAAAAAACACTTTTAATGAAATTTGAAAAATATATATATATGTAAAACTTTGAGAAATAAATCTTGTAATATGAAAGAGTGGCAAGGTTGCAATAACAATAAAGTAATAGATTATATATAGACTCAATTTTTCCAGGAAAAAAAGACCACAATGGTAGGAGGAGAATTAGGAGAGTGATTAAAAAAAAAAAAAAAGAGAAAGTGACCTTAGCATTTCTCTAGTCTGAATCGCAGTCCAGTGTTACATAACAAACATGTCTTATAAATCACAGGACTAGCATCCAAGCCCTAGGGGGGTAATGAATTCTGAGTTGGGTAGGAAAAAAAAAATAGTATAATTCTATCCAAAGACTTAGAAATGCCGTTCGATTCCGGGGATTAATAATATTTTAAAAAGTTGGACTATTTTTAGTCAATGGACAAATAATCCAGTAAAATGACATAAGAAAAATAATTTTATTCCCAACCCTAATCCGACAAAACAAACACGCCCTACCAGTCATAGGACCAGCATCCTATATCACCAAGTGACCACAAATCATACTAGAAAGTCGTATTTGTGTATGTTCTTTTTTCAACATTTTTCAAAATTCAATGTTACATAGATTAACAGGTTAAAAAAAACAGTAGTACTAAATTATTTATTCCAGTGCATATTTTGCACATGATTTACACATCTCCTAAAATGAAAAAAAAAAAAAAAAACCACCATCATATCAGCTATGGAATCGTCTTCTTTTAAAAGTTTACCAAATTATTTGTGTGATTGTGTCCGTGTATTTTTTTTTAATTTTTTTTAAGAGCAATTTAGAAAAGTGAGTTTCCAAACCATTGATGATGAATATGTTACGCAATTATCCATATATTATCATATCATTTCATAATTATCTTAAAATTAGAACGTAAACAAATTAAAAAATAATAAATAAACGATTTAAAACTGCGTAGTTATAATTTTCAAACCTGCTAATTAAGTTGGATTTCAATGCTTTCGTTCCTTAAATATCTGTCAAGACAGCCACGGTATGCAGTGAGGATGTCAATATTGTATGCCCGTACAGAAAAAATAATGTGAGCAAGCATAAGGCATCTATGAAATAATGCCATGCTTAAAATAAAAAGTTCTTGTCACAACTCCAATAAAGTAACGATAATATTTCCAGTGGAAAAGCACGATTTGTCCTTTGCTCCGTAATTAATAATATAAGCTCGTGAGAAATATGCAACGGGTGGACCGGACCCACCTAGCTTAAATATCGGAAAATTAATGGTCCCCAGAAGGAAAAGCGGGACAGAGATACATATACCATTTTTAAATGGATTTTCTTTATTTTTGGATTGTTGCACTTAGGTCTTAATTAAAATCTGGCTTAATAGTTGATTAAACCCTCCATAAATAACTTAGCCACCATTTATTTTTAACATTATAATTATATTATATTTAAATATAATATAATTTTAATCTAAATATAAAAATATTATCTTCAAATGTTAATCACTTTATATTTTAAATATAATACAATTACTATTTATTATTTTACTTTTTCTATTATTTTTATTAATCACATTATATACTATATTTTTCTCTCATTATTTTCTTTCTACTTTTACCTATCACATCACATATTTATTATTTAAATATAATTTAAATATTTTTTTATCCAAACATATATTATATTTAAATGTAATGTAAATATTTTTTCTCTAAATATAAATTGTATTTAATATATTGTATTTAAACACAATATAAACACAATGCGTTTATTAAATGTAGTCTTATTAAACTAAAATCAAGGTGGCAATCCTCATGGTTGGTTAAATTTGGACCAGTCCAATACGTGTGAATTTGCAAATTGCAAGCAGCTTATAGTTTTCGCACTCATCTCATTTGATCTCTTCTTATCCACAACGTTTTTCTTTTAATACCAACATATATGTATATGTTCCTTCCTTATATTTTGTAATTTTATTGCAAAATATAATTTTTTTTGGTGAATTTTGTGGCAACAAAAAAAAATCGAACCGTAATTGTATAAGCAATTAGTTCATATTAAATTTATGTCAGAGAAATTATGTAAAATAGAATTTAACAAAAAATTTAACGGTAAAAAATAACATAATAATTATCTAAAGATGGAACTCTCCCTATTTTTTTTTCTTTTTCTTGCTAAGCTTCATAGCACGCATGCGCCTCAGATAAGAGCTTATATTATTTTGTTTTACACCAAATTCATAATTTTACATTATACTAATTTTACATTATGTTTTATAACTATGTCAATTTTATTTGATTTATAATCTGTTTTTTAAGTTAATATTAATTATTCATCTAATTTTATAGAAATATATTTTATATTCACGCGTGAAATTATATTTCACAAAAATTATAGCCAACTACGTCTAAAAATGAGAAAAGACATTTTGTTTTGTATATTAATCCCATCTTATCCGTTTAAATGATGAAACTTGGATTTTCGCTGAGACATGAAGTTTCAACTCATTCTATAGACGAACAGTACGCTTTTGTCCATTAACATTCCTCTTTGGCACAATTAAACTTGGATAGATGATGAAATAATTCAATTCTTGAAGGTCAACATCTCAGCCACTTAGGAAAAAAATAAAAAAAAGTATAAAGCAAAACACTATGAGATGCCCTTAAATAGGAAAATATAAAAAAATAAAAAAAAAAAGTCGCCGGAGTTTGGTGTAGTATTTATAACAATTGTCATCCGTATGATGATAAAAATATCAAGTTGTCGTTTCACAAATATTTGTGTTTTAGACTGATGTCTGTGTCAGGTTGAGCCTTCATGGTCCCATGCTTGTAGGGCAAAGGCTTCACTCATCACCTTTAACTTTGTTTCTGGATAAACACGAAGAGTGGTGAGGGCAGACCTTTTTTTTTTCCTCCCTTTCTTTCGATAAGGTTTTATTTACATGTTGTATATGTCATTATCAATATAGGGAGAATAATACAATTATTACCATTTTTTATTTTAGGGTTGTTGAGAATATAGTTAGGACGTATTAATTATGTTTACACCTCAATAATATCCTTATCATTTATGGATAATAGTATTTTAACTCTTCAAAATGTAAGCAGGCCAATGATGAACTTAAAAAAAAAGAAGGCAAATGATGTGTATAAATGAAACGCAGTGTGCTCGTTATAGAAAGAGATTATCCTATCGTATAGAAAAATGACAATAACAATAACAATGCAACAGCTCAAACTTGAGCCGTTGAGCTCGTGTAAAAGACAAGCACGTTGGATTAGTGATGAGAAGAATCTTTTGAAGTTGGGTAACGGTAAAATAAATAAATAAGCAGAGGGAGAAAATATGATAGAATGACACTTACAAAATTAATCCTCTATAGAATAGCACGTGCCCATGCCTCAAGTTTTGTATTTTGAAATGACCACGTTTAAGGGTCCAGGGGACTTTTTGAGCTGTTGTTTTAGAGATCGGATTAAAAATGTGGGTTTATCGAGAGAACTTTTAAAAATAAATTGTAATATAAAAAATAGTATAAAAATTTGAAATATATTCAAAATATATATATAAGATAAATTTTATTTTATCCATTTTATCGTTGTAAGTATTTTGATATAAGAATCATCTTATTATAATTTTAAATGAGAAAGTTATCACCTTTTAAATTTTGAGTTTTTTATTTTGAAAGTTAGAGAAAGAAAATAAAATGTAAAAATGTGAGTTTGAATCCAAACAATGAAATACCGTCTAGAAAAGTGCACCCAAAGGGGGCCTAAAGTTACTTTTGACTTCTTGGATAATTTTGTTACTTAATAAAAAAATAAAGTATCACTTTTTTTCACATCAAGCTCATTAAAAACGTAGTTCTAATAGTAAATATCTCTTTGTTTAGATGAAGTGTTCATTTAAAAAATATATATATATTTAAGACCAAAAAGTCTTTTTTGTTTGAAAATAATGATGTTTGGATCAGTAAAAAAATTTTATTTCTAGAAAAAAAATGTGTTTTTAATAAAATTGGGTTCATTCAAAAAATAAGATGAAAAAAGTAAATGGGAAGAAGAAAATTGTTCCAATTTTAAACCAAGCCTTGTTAAAAAAATGTTTATGAGGAAAAATAAATTCTTTTTAAATCTGAAAAGTTTTTGATGTTGAACACGAAAATAAAGAGGGTTAAATTTTAGTGAGAAAGACATAAATGACATTATGTTGATACCTCTTGGACATTTTTGAGATGGTTCTTGGACGCTTCCCTCTTTGTCATCCCAAGTTACTAGTCAAAAGTCAAATAATATTGATTAAAGATCAACATAACATGTTTTATCCAAAATACCCTTATTTATAAAAAATAAAATAAAAGAAAATTAAACAAGACACTAAACTGTCCGTATTATGGATGTTTTATTAGATATTTCATGTTTTTAATATAGTTGGTTGAATGTCTCCGGCATCGGCCACCAGTGCTAGTTAATGGAATATTCTAATAGCATATTTTGAGTATTCTATTAAAATATTTTTAGATTTCAACATAGATGGCTAGATGTTTTTGACTCTGGCTGTTGGCCGCCGCTAGTCATTAAAGTATTCTAGTAGAATATACTGTATACTTTGCTAAATTGTTTTAGATATTCTATTAAAAAATTTTCAATTTTCAATATGAATGATTGGATATCTCTCACTTCAACCATAGGCACTAATAGCTGGAATATTCTAGTAGAGTATATTACAAACTCTACTAGAATATTTTGGTTATTTTACAAAAATATTTTTTGTTTTTAACATGAATGACTGGATGTTTTTGACTCGATGCCTGTCATATTTTTAGTATTCTACTACAATATTATGGATATTTTATTAGAATATTTGTTTGTTTTTAAGATAAATAATCAGACGTTCTATTACCGATTGTCAGAATATCTAAGTATTCTATTAGAATATTTAGGATATTTTATGAGAACATTTTCTTTATTTTCAACATTGATGATAAAAAATTTCCGATTTCAATCTCTTATGAGAACATTTTCTTTATTTTCAACATGGATGATAAAAAATTTTCGATTTCTATCATCAACTGTCACAAAAAAGTAGACAACACAATATTTAGAACACTTGGCAAGATAGAATTTTCTAATCAAAGCATTACATGTCATCCCAAGTTTATAATCAAATTTGTTGGGGTCTTTAACATGACATTTAGGTACAAAATTCATAACCATCTCTCAACACGAATTAAGTAATGAAATCATATGAGTTTCTTTATAATCCGTAAGAGAATCTAAATATTATTTATAAACAAAACTTTCAAACATTTGTTGTTACACTTCTAGGTGTTGGCTTTGAAAATGATATTTAAAAAATTTTAACGAAAGCGGGATATTGAAATAATAAAAATTTCTTAAATTTTCATTATTATCCTATAATTATATTAATTTAATATATAATAAAAAAAGAATAGAATTATACTATCATTCGATTAGATCAATAATTTTGAAATCACTTTCATGAAAAATCATACGAACGACATTCTTTCACACCTTACTTTTCCTACCAGTAAATTATATCACATGAAAAAATCATACCAGTAAACGACACTTTTCCTTTGATACTACATTCTTTCACACCTTACTTTCGTCATTTGATTGAACGAAATGAGTGGGCATTTTCTATTGATAGAATTCACACACTTACAATTTTAGTGTCTTTGTTTTGGCCTCAATACATGAGAAAACAAATAATACATAAGGGTGAACGTTTCTCTCTTTGGTTTCTTAAACCACCATCATTTGTCTATTATCATTCTACCTTGACATAAATCTCTATTTATAGAGTAAGGTAGGTTGTCCTAAATTTTCATATTGAATTTTGAACATTCCCAACATTCAAAATTAAGATCAATTCAAAATTAAAAACTTATTATATTATATTATGAATATAATATAAATTAATATATATATATATATACCCCACGCCTAGCTAAAAGGAAACGTTAGTTTCCTATATGTTTCATATATATTAATTATAATATAACATTTATATATATGTTATATACGATTATTCCTTTCCTTAAGAAAAGGAAATAATTGTTATATACATAAATATTTTATTTAAAATCTAATTTTAAATAAATATATTTATATAATATCAATAACATGAAACTATCATATATCAATATTCACATTAATGGGTCCCATTCATTAGTAATAAGCATAGATAAAATGAGTCAATTTACTGTATCATCCAATTTTAATATATAAATAATCTTCATTATTTAAATTACATAATTAATTACTTGGGTAATAAATAAATATTTGTGATAATATAAGTAGACATTCTCTTATATTTTATATAATATAATGTGTGAGCATAAATATAATCCATCAAATATACTTGTTCAATTGCTAAGCAGACGGTGTGGGGAACCATGAACCTATAATATCAAGCTCTAATAAATTTAATAATTAATTAAACTCTTTGATTAGTTTATTAACTTTATTAATTCTAATGTTACTCTACTGAAATTTTAAAATTATACTCTTGAAATTATAGATATAAAATTACTCAAAAAATAGAATCATTCAGTTGATATAGCCATTATATATAGATTGATTCTTCAAAAATAATTCATAATTATAGTCAAATAAAATTTGTTAACCTTTCTAATTACTTCTTTATCCAATGGATTGATTTCATAATGAATTATAAATTCATGAAATTAATCATGAATTGAGTGTTCATACTATTCAAGAGCCGAATCAACACACAAGAGAGTTATTTTTCTACTTTTTAAATAAAAAGGAATGAATTTCATTTTGCAATATTAACATTCCTCGGCTACTTATTTCATCGTATCAGGAATAAGATTAGATACTCAAATTCATATTAAGTAAATTAAAAGACATGATTTCATAAATATGAATTCGCTATTAATTCAAGATTAAGATAATTTTATATATAATCATCAATTAACGTGATTAGAATCCACTATACTTAATGAAAATTATTAACGATTTATATCTCATCATGTTCTTATCCTACATAATCATATTATACATAGTGTATTCATTAAATGTCTCGTTAAGTTAATGATTCAACAGTTCAATTCTTAATGGTAATGACATGCACAAGTGATATTCAATTAAAGATTTCATACTTTAATTGGTTAATTAATTAATTATCACGGACCACTTTAATTATCATTTTTAAATATTATCCTATAGTATACAACACTTATATACATTATTTAAGGTTACATAGATAATTATAGAATTTTAATGATATTCAAAAAGTACTAAAAAAAATACATGTATATAATTATAATGAAAAATCAAATTTATTTATTCAAAATGAATAATATCCAAAAACATCACGTGATTTTGTGGGGAAGGGGTGGGGGGCGCCGGGGAAAGTCTTCAGGAGAGGTGAGCTTGCCATCAACGAGTGGCGAGGAGGTGGGTCACTCACTGCCATCAACGAGTAGGTGAGCTTGCCATTAGCTTATTTTTTTTTGCTTGATTTTTTTATTTTTTTAATAATATAAGTTGAGATACACTATAATTATAATACACAAATAAATTCAAACTATTGGATTTCATCTTAATGGTTAAAAATTGAACCTTACTACAAATTGTAATAGAACCTCTCAAGAAAGCTCTACCACATGTTATTTAATTATTGTCATAATATTTTAAATTATCATATGATAAATTTGTAAATACATATGTGGAATTATTTAAACTCATAGTCAAATTTAAACTTGAGTAACAAGACCATCTAAAATTTAAATTTATAAATAATGATAAAATAAAAGTTACAAATAAGTTTACTACTAAGAGTGCCAAAAATATATATTTTTTAATATAATGAATCTTTCGGTAGTCATCGACTGTTTCTACTTTTCATTTTTTTTTTTGGTTATAATTGGATTTTTTTTAAACTTCCTTTTTATCTTGTTGGATAAGATTAGATTTCTTAGGTTTTTTTTTTCCTTGAAGATTAATAACAATTTATCCTCAACCCACTTGCACGTACCTTTGGCTTAAATTGAAATTTTAATTCGGATTTTAGTAAATTTAGTTCATAATTAGATCTGTTAATGCTGCTGTGATCAAGGGATGAGTGGAGATCCATATTCTCTGATTATAGATTTGACTATAGGAAAAAAAAAAAAAAAAACAGGTTGAAAAAATAGTAACACTAAAATATTTATTCCAATGCATATATTCCACATGCTTTGCAGATCTCCTAAAAATGAAAAAGAAAAAACCACCATCATATCAGACATGGAATCCTTCTTTTAAAGTTTACCAAACTATTTGTGTGATTGTATCTATGTATTTTTTTTTTAAGAGCAATTTAGAAAAGTGAGTTCCCACACCATTGACGATGAATGTGTTATGAATTATCCATATATTGTCATATCATTTTATAATTATCTTAAAATTAGAACGTAAATTAGAACGTAAACCATGCAGTTGTATCTTTTTTTTTTTTTTTTTGAAAAATTAAATTGATGAGAGAAAAGAACTAGCTTCAAGGACTATCAATTGAACCTATGGTCTCCTACAGAGCCTTCCACTATAATTAACTGAAATGAAAAAAGAGAGTTACAAAAATTGAAATAATGATGAAAATATAGCCAGACACTACAAAAATAAAAGTAGAGAACCTCAAAGGACAAAAAAAATCACGAGACAAACAAAACATGACGTTGCTTCTGAAATATAAATCCAAAGAGTTATATTTTTGGAAGGCAACAATAGATAAGCCTTGTTAAAGACCTTCAAGTCAAAAAAGAAAAGACTCAAGAATGAAAATAAATAAATAAATAAATATTTAGCATAAATCAATCGATTAATTAGTGAACTTGTAATTAGATCAAACCTATAATGTTGTGTCTATTGACCAAATCTGAAGACGAGAACTACCGATTGTATTAAAATTAAAGCAAACTCCTAGTACAAGCTTGTCGGCTCCTTGCTACTATCCTCTAGCTAGTTTGCATTTAAAAAGCAAAAATAGAAATAAATCCTACAGGACCGTTTGGTTACTTTTCAAAAATGTTCCCTATTCACCATTTGTTTTTGATTATGTGAACATATATATGTTTATATATATTTGTTGAATGTTTTGTTTTTTGGAATTTTGGTATATATATATATATATTTATACAACTAACAATATTAAAAAAATTTATACAAATAAACAAATTACACACATAAATATATTTATGTATGTTCAAGACTGATAAATATAAAGTCCGCGGTAGATATAAAAATGCCAAGCATTTACCTCTTTCCCCTTCTCCTCTAACTAATGGCAAACAATTATTTTCTCTGTGAAGTCATGAAACTTTATCATCTGTAAAAATCTCATATGTAAAACGACATCTTTATTAGTTAGGTTCCAATTACACAACTTCCGAGTATCTACTCCATAATGTGACCCCAGAAAAAGAAATATTATAGCTCTATAGTTGGCGTGAGGATTGTCCGAAAGGGTTCACATCATACTGAAATGAAAAAAAAAAAAATATATATATATATATATATGTATCCTAGCTTATTTGACAACTAAGTATCTACCGACTCGACAATGTGACCCGAAAAAAATATAGTTCTACATAGGGTTCACATCTTAGGGCAAGGAAAGAAAAATTAGGGGATTTCACCTCCACACACATGGGCACTCAAGTCACTTCTGTTGAAGAATTTTAGCTTGCATGTTCTGCATGACACTTTGGCATTTTTATGCACTTTCTGGTGATTTATGAGATCGCTTCTGTTGAAGTACCAGCCCTTGCATAGGTTGCAGGGTGTGTCTCTGACCCTTCGAGCTCGAACCCGCCCTTGGGCCTGACCCTGTTGACCTCCTGGGCCTTGATCCTGTTCTGGGGCCTGATCCTGTCCTTGGGCCAAGTTATGATCCATCTCCTGAACAAATGGAGAGAAAAGCAAGTATTAAACGACAACGTGTAATTCAGACCAAAAACGACAATATGTGTAAATACAACCAACCATATCAAACATACAAAAGAAAAACATATAGCCAAAAAGAAAAAAACCGAGCACGTCCTTTGTGTAGAGGAAAGCATGATCTAACACCTTGAATTCTGACTAGACTTCATTAAGTATGTATATTAATTGATATGATTTCAACTTGAAAAATTATTTTTTCAGTGGCCTTTGATTTGTGGTGAATGAGACTAGAAAAAGAAGAAGATAAAGAAAACCAGAGCATGTCCTTTGTGTAAAGGAAAGCATGATTTAACACCTTGATTTATGGCCAGACTTAATCAAGTATGCATGTTAATATATATGATTTCAAGTTGAAAAATTAATTTTTCAGTGCTCTTTGGTTTGTGGTGAATGAGAGTAGAAAAAGAATAAGAAGAAGAAAAACAGAGCACGTCCTTTGTGTAAAGGAAAGCATGATTTTACACCTTGATTTCTGGGCAGACTTAATTAAGTATGTATATTAATTGATATGATATCAACTCGAAAAATTAATTTTTCAGTGATCTTTGGTTTGTGGTGAATGAAAGTAGAAAAAGAAGAAAAAAGAAGAAGTTGAAACTGACCTCGACTGAAACAAGATTTTAAATGCTCTTCTCTGTTTCTCTGTTGACGAAACTTAAATACTAAAATGAAGTTCTTCTGTGACACAAAGTGCACTGTCCTATTGAAAAACAACCTGTGATAAGCACCCAAACGAGATTTTTAACTTTGTCAGATGTCAAGAAATACTTTCTTGATTTTTGGAAACTAATAATACGAGGATTTTCATGGAAACCGAATAACGCATACCAGTTAATAACAATTTAATGGCAATGAACAGTAAAACAACATAGATAAATTATTAAGAGAGAAAGAAAAGACCTTCAAATTGGTCTCTGATTTCTCTTCGCCCTGATCTTCACTTTCGCCTCGTGAAAAGTAAGGGAACAAAAAAACTATTAATAGGAGAGAAATTATGGTGAACTAAATTACTTCAGTACCATTGGTTCTGAAATATACTTGCTGTTTTAATGAAATGCAGGAAAACGCATACAGCTATAACAACTAGTGGATCGATGACTCTTTCATTAATACTCCCTAGCTGTATAAGCGGCGATGGAAATCAAAAATCGTTTGTCACTCTGTTTTTTATTCACATTTGGGTCCATTAGATGATCATAGATAACTATATTCTTCCAACATCATATTGAGCCATCTTTGTGATTTATAGGCTTATTGGGTCTATTAATTCATTTATTTGTAATTGGGTTTAAATATTTTTTAAAAAATATTTTTAACCTTGTCATCGTTTTGGATCTGTTAAGGTCCATTACACTTAGTTTTCTCTATCAAGTTTTGGTTAACAATCACGTGGTATCCCAGTAAGCCTAGTGGTAAATTCACTTCTCGTCATCGAGTCCTCGGATAGTAGTTTACTATATTACCTCTTTTTGAGCTGATTTAAGAATTTTTTTAAATTTAAATTTATTAAATCTTATAACCTTAGCTTTCAGAAAAATTTCTCTTGCAATTTTATAAGTCCACAAAACCTCTACCTATAACCCAAAACATTCTCGCCATCAAATTACCATTTTACACCTTAGTTTGACAAAATTACAATTTTACCACTAGACATACCCTCCTCAATCTAGACTTATAGAGTGGATTTTGAAAAATATCCTAAAGCCTTAGAATAATGTTTATAGTGCCCTTAAGTTAAAAAAATGATTTTCGTAACTTATCACGTTTTTAAATACCTTTGACTAAAAGTATTATATTTAAGACCTTTTATGTCTTTTAAAATTATACATTTAACTATAATATAAACCATATTATTTTCTGTATTTATTTGGCTTAATATACTAGTTTAAGGGTGACAAATATACTGTCTAATTATAATCTAAGCAGATTTTATAATTTGACCTGGTGTTTATTTATATTTGCATTTTAGCCCTTATTTAGCCCCAATTAGTTCCCAATACCTTTTCTTTCACTTTTTTTTTTTATACTTAATGTCCTTATAAAGTTTTCTCACAGGATCAGGGTTCATTTTGAGTTTTTTATTCTTTGCGTTTTTTATCCTAAATTTTCTATATTTACATTTTGACCCTAAAATGGCATTTTAGTCATTTCGTATCCATTAACCACCAAAATATGAAATAAGGTCTATTTTAAGTCTCTAATCAAGACTGCAAAATTTCAGATTCAAATAATGTCACTAGTCTGGTTAAATTATAATTTTACCCTTGAGGGCAAAATTATTATTTTTTGACGTTTGTATTTGTGACCAAACTTGAGCTCTTCTTTTTGCTTAAGTTAAGGGTAATATTCTAACCTTCTACATAAGTATGAAAATCTCACTCAAAATACCATTTTCTAATGTCTTAACATTTATGTCAAAAATATTATTTTTGATATTTTATGGTCATTAAATCTTATTCTAGCCTATTCGTGATATCAAAATATTTTTCTCATCATTCATGCTTCCATTAACAGAGGACATAACATATCACATACCATAATCTCCTATACACTTACATCAATACTCACTGCATGTCAAATAACCATAAAATAAAAATCACATAAACATACTTTTCATCCTATTCCATATTCAAATCATGTTCTCTAGCCATTTTAAATCATGGCAAGCACATATATTATCTCACTAGGTAGCAAAACAATATTTTGATCCTTTATCATGCCAAGATTTTTTTCATATATATAAGAACACATTGTGAAAGAAAAGTTATCAAGAACTTGGTAAACTACTAGTTTATAAGATACTTACCTCCTAGAAAAGTAGTGGGTTTTAAGCTTCTCTTGAAGGCTTTGAACCATTCTTGGATCCTTAGGGTAAGGGGCTAAAATAGAGATAAAACATTACTTTAAAAACATTTTTTTAAATATCATTTTTCTTTCTAAAAAGCAAGTGGAAAAAATGTAGGTTTTTACATTGGAAAGCACTTGGAATGGATCTTCTTCCTTACTAAAAAATAAACTTAGGAGTGGATGGAAAGAATTGAAGAATATTTTTGGCTTCCCTTAACTAAAAATTTATTTCACTATGAAGGGAGGAAGAGAGGAAGTTTTTCTTTACTTGTGTGGTTTCTTTATGAAAGAGAAAATAGTGGTTTTTGATTTACCTTAAAACCATTTTATACCCAAGTCTTATTGTGGGTAAAAAATTGAAATTTTTGGATCATAATATCTCCAAAAATGTGCTCAGCTGAAGAGGGTAAGTTGGGAGGTGATTTTGATGGGTTTTTATGTATTTCTAAGTGGTTTTAATGAGTAGTCATTCAAGTAGTCCATCATCTTACATTGCAATCATTATTTTTCTCGTCTTTTCATTCTTGTTTTGCTTGTTTAGGGGTTAGATTTTGAATTAGGAAAATTCTCACCTCTTGTTTAGCCTATTTTCTGAAAGAAAAAAATATTTATTTTAAAATTAATGCCAGTTTATTGATAGTAGACAGGCAAGTCACTGGTTGCTTGCTTTGCCCATTGAGCAATATATAATTTTTTTTTAATTTCTAGCAGTGGGCTTAAGTCCACTGCCTTACCCAGTGGGTATTTACCTATTGGGTGGGGGGTGCTCAGGCACCCCTTTGTTCTTTTTTATTTTTAAATGAATCAATCAATTAATTAATATTTATTTATTTTATTAATAAGATTTTTTTTGAGATTATAATAAAATTGTTAAATTTAATTTAATAGGTAAATCTTGACATTGCATAAGATTTACTTTTTTAATTCACAAAATTATGATTATTCATTCTCTCCTTGTATATATACATATATTTTTACACATAACATTTTCACAAAATTCCAATTTCTAAATAGACAATGAGAGTAAATAACATATTTTATATATTTTCTTGTCACCAATTTAAAAATGCTATTAATGATGAATTTCACATTTTAATTCTCTATTTAAGATGAGAATAAATATTATAAATTTTAAAGTTATTATAGGATAGGCAGTCAAAGGCCACAATCAAAGTAGATCTGGTATCCAAATCCACCCTTTAAAGACAATTTCAGCTCGCTTATTAGGAAAAGGTAATCGAAGCTGAACTTTGCTCGGGAAGTCATATCTACCCTTAATTGCTTAGCCGCCTAAGAGGTCTCGAGAGACAGGCAATTGGAGGAATGCTTAGTAACCCTACTCCTTGTACTTCCACCAATCGATCTTTGCCATTTGGGTTGGCACTTGATCCGGAGCCCCTTTAGCTCATTTCCTACTTGTATGCTCGCTTGGAATATTCGAATATCTCTCTTGTCTCCTGATTGTCTAACTTTTCATCATCAGACTCTTCAAGTTTGATGTATGGGAGCCTATTGTCATAGGTTTCATCTATTGGAGTCTTACCCTTGTTCATTTGTTCAAAAACCTAAATGGATCAAACCCTACATCAGTTACAGATCTACAAGATTCCCTATGGAATTCGATAAGTTCACCAAGAACTCAAACCCAGAAATGCATACACTGTTCGAAATGAAAGGTTATCGAAAATAGATATACCTAAAGTTAACATAACTCTCAGTGAAAGTACAAGCAATCCATACTAGGTTACTTGAAAGTGAAAAAGAGAAAAGATTTTCATAAAAAAAATCGCAAGAAAAGCAGAGAGGAGAATAAATCTTGCCTAGAAGCTCTGAAGAAAACTCGCAAAGCCACTGTGTTCTTTGTGCTTAAGAGTAATGAAATGAGAGGAAATGATGGTTTCTTGAAGGATATAGAATTAAAGAGCGATCCAATAGTTCAGAATAGTCCAGTGTAAGTTGATTGGGGTGGTCTAGAATTCACGACCTTAAGGTTCCTGTCAGAGGAAATTAAAGCGCGTCTAATTTAAATTTCAAATTTTGAATTTCAATGTCCAGAAGCAACCATCATTTCAGGTGAGCCAATGGAAGGCCACCAAGTGTAAAGTTGACACTTATTTATAGCTGACAACCCTAATTAACACTTTATTAATTACAAGCACACACTCAACAGAATGGAAGTCCACTACATGTAAAGCTAACAACTTGCTTAATTATTTTTTGATTATCGAATGTCGAACAAAAAGTGACTACAGTGTTGTCTGTTCTTCATTGGTGATTGAGTGCTAACGTGCACATCTCCATGCTCACTTATTGTTCGTTATTTGGGAATCTTATGGTTGCCAAAAATACTAGCTGCGTACAATTTCCACTACATATCGACGTTCGATATCCTTAATGGCCTAAAATTGAATTCACAACCTAGAAATGGTGCTATTCATCGATACACTATGTGAGGTAGCCTTTTAACATGATACAAGCTAAGCTTCCATGGTTGAAGTGGTAGTCAATGTCTAATTCGCACACCTTCAAGATACAGCTTCGCCAACAAGATGTATCCTGATGTTAATTTTTGCAAGTCAATGCTTCTAGCGAAGTCTGAATCAAAGTAGCTAATCACTTCTAAATTGAAACAAGTATATTCACTTATAGCATATTTATAGAAGTATTATTTTACATAAACTCTTAATTTGATAATACTTGACATGGCAATAATTATAAGTAAATAATGTATAATTCAAACCACAATGTAATTATAAAATATAATATCTTACTGGCTAATCATTTTGGCAATAAATAAAAGAGAGAGCATTAAAGAGTATAAAGTGAAGTGAAAATTAAAAGTCTCATTTAGAAAACTCTTAATTTGACAATACTTGACGTAGGGATAATTATAATTGAACAAAGTATCATTCGAATCATGATATAAATATAAAATATGATTACATTACTCACTAATTATTATAACAATAAATAAAAGATGAAACATTATAAGAGTATAAAGTAAAAATGAAAAATTGAAAGTCTCCTTGAAAAAGCTCCACAATAAAAATAAGAATAAAACTTATGATAATTAAAATTATAAAAAACAATAAAAATGCATTAACCATGTTGCGATTTTTTTTTTAATTAAGAGAAGAATTTTAGTAGAGTAGATAAAAGAATTAGAGAAATGAAAAGGAGATGAGATATGTTTTTGTATCAACTTAAGGATGAATGAATTTATAAGGTAAAAATTAATTGTTTATAGCCATTAGAGGTGAAGGAAATTTTTGAATTTTGGATAATTATATTCTTGAATAATATAGAGTAAATATACAAAAATTTAAGAATTTGGAATTGAAAATCGCTTTAAAGTATTATTAATAAAATGTTTTAGATATATTTATATAAATTAAAAATCAAATTAGTTTAAAATGTTAGTCAATAATTAATACTATTATATTTAAATGTATACTTCTTAAATTAGATTTAAAAAAAATACGAATATTAATATCTTTATCATGAATTCTAAACCATTTTTTTATTTTTAATAACAAAAGAATAAGAAAAAGTCCTCTAATATTAAATCGTCAACATAAGCAGTGCAGTTTTTCTCATCCAGATTAAGATTTCATGTTTGAAAACAATAAACCCCTAAGTAAAAGATATAAAAATTTTGAAACTCTTTTAGCAAATGTTTTTCAATCCAGGCTTGATACAGTATTAACCTTTACCGAGTCTAAAAGGAAACATCTTATTTAACTTATGTAACAGCATATAATAATCACACTTAAAATTGTAATTTTCTTACCTGTAATAAATATTATATTTAAATAATTAAAAATTCTTTATATACCTTATGCATTTTCATTCTTTTTTTTTCCTTTTCTTAAAATTTCCCTATAGGTGTCATCAACATGTATGTTCTTGGAAACTGTTCTTGCACCTGTGAATAATGTGGTGCTCTCTTCTGGTTTAAGAAACAAATCAAAAACAATAATCCCCCTAAATTTAACTCGTGCTACAAAAATGAAAAAAAATTAAATTAAGTCTAACTAAAAAAACTCCTCTTATATTGGATAACTTAATTACTGTAGAAAACTTATAAGTACACATTTTTGAAAAGATATTTTGAACTTTTGATTCCATGTTTGCATTTACATCTTTTAGAGCCAATATAGAATAAAATGTCAAAAATTCAAATAGTCCATATATTTTTAAAATAAGTAGATAAATATATAACTTTATGGGATCTCTATTACCGATTAACTACAATCATCTAAAATTTGCATAGCTTTATATATACGACATAAAAAATGAAATTAAAAATCGAATAGCAACATTTTAATTTGATGATGTATCAAAGGATTTAACCAAATCAATAATTGAAAACTAGATTAAAATGCCACAAAATTAATAAATTAGTAAAAATTTTTCAAATGGTGAAAGATAGATACTGAGAACATGAAATCATTTCAATAAAACTAAGACTAATAGGTTGAAGATATATAGATAGTAGTCAATATGAATTGCCTACTTCAAATGATATAGATGATTTAATGGTTGGAGATATTTGTAAATATGAATATGGAAAAGATATTATAATTTAAGACAAAATAGATAATTTAAAAAAAATTACAAAATTACAATTTAACGTACCTTTTACATCCATCCCGGTTTTGAAGAACTATATTATTTAAAATTATTACTAAATTATTAAAAAGGTACAACAAATTATGAATCTCTTCAAACAATTAACAATATAATAGATCTAACAAATCAAGCAGTATGTTATGTACTAAGATTATTAGGGGATGATAAACAATAGGACGAATCAATATTTAAAGTTTCATCTTGGTCATCATCAAGTCAACTACGACAGTTATTTATTATCATTTTATTATTTAGTAATATAACTAATCCAATAAAATTATTTGAAAAACTTTAGAAATATATGATAGATGACATTTCACATAAAATTAAAATTGTATTCAATAATCCGAATTTTCAAATACCTAAAACCAAATTATATAATTATGTATTGAATGAACTAGAAAAATATTAAATCTTAACTTATCAACTTTCACAAATTTTAATTTACCTATTTCCACTGGATTAAGGATCTAAATAATAAACTCTTATGAGAAGAACCTAATTATGATATAAGTAAATTAAAAAATGGAAATAATAATTTGGTATAGAATTTAAATAACGAACAACAATATATTTGTGAACAAATTTTAGAACCACTTAATTATGGAAAACAAAATCAATTTTTCATTTATGATCACGGAGGAATAAGAAAAACTTATTTATAAAATGCAATTATTACTAAAATAAGATCAAATAATAAAATTATGTTAGCTATTGCATCTTCTGAAATAACTTCATTATTATTACTTAAAGGTAGAACTGTACACTTTAGATTTTGAATACCATTATTCATAGATAAAATTTTCACCATATCAACAAAGGGATTTAATTGGCAAAATTAATAGAGAAAACATCACTAATATTATGGGATGAAGCACATGTGAACAACGAACATTGTTTCAATGCTTTAGACTAAACACTTTAAAAAATTAAAAAATAACTTTGAACAACCATTTGGTAGAATAGCTATTGTTCTAGCAGTGATCTTCGTTAAATTTTACATGTTATTCCTATAGGAACAAAAGAACACACAATAAATCCAAGTATAAATAATTCTTATTTATGGCCACATTTTTAAATTTTAACATTGACAAAAAATATGTAACACCTGATAATTTCATAGCAATTAACTGTAGGCAAGATATTTAATTATTTATAAAGTATAGTCAAGAATTATAGTATAAAGGTTGGATAAGCAATCTTGTAAGTGATGATATTAAGGACTTTGATACGCTCAAGAAATTCATATTTAAAAGTTTAAGTGTTGAGAATTTTACATAAAGAATATGATTTTATGTTCAACCATAATTTTGACGAGGAAATCATTCAAATTAGAGAAAAAGTTTTTATCAATTTTGTAGATATTTTTGTTAGTTTTTCATCACTTCTTGAATTGTTCAATTCCGATATCGAATAAAAAGTTATGATCAAAATAGTACAAGAGATTGAGTAATTGAAATATATATATATATGGTAAGAGGCCTTTTGGTTGCACAGGCACGCCACAACCATCGTAAAAAAAAAAAAAAAGAATTTAAAAGAGGCCATCTCAGTGGCTTTCTAAGCCTATTTTGACCTTTAAATCACCATCTAACTTTTAATCCTAACCCTTAAAATTTAGGATTTAGTTATTTAAGCAAAAATCTATCAGTTTAAACTTATTGTATGTATTCTATCATAACTATTACTTTCCTTCTCTCCTAAACCTCTCTCTTCCTTCTTCCATTTAGAAGATTGATTTCGTTCAATATTCCACCACCCAAACCTTAAGGAATTGGAGATTTCATTGGATAAAAATATAATTAGAGAAATCTTAAAATCCAAATTCTTCAAATTAATGAATAAAAATATAATTGCTTCTCTTGAAAGCTTTTATCCTTGATTTCATTCAAGATTCAAAGTAATTATATTTTTATTCACTGGTTTAGGGATTTTGGAATTTAGGGTTTTATTAAATTTGAAGGATTGATAAATTATTGTTTTAGGTGATGAAATTGATGATGTAGAGTGATGTATTAAGGGGTTGGAAGATAGGATTTCAAATCATCAATGTCAATTTTTTATGAAATTGGAATTCTGGGGTTTATAGAAAATTGGAAATTTGGCCTTTTGTGATTTTAGAAATATTTTGGATTTTTCCTAAGTATATAATATTGATATTATGATTTTGAAACATGAATTTGGTTAAGACAGAGTGTTTTAAGGTTCCGAGCATTCGGTCACCAAACTAATGAACTTTGTAGGTCTGTTCGAGATAAATACATCTCTCACCTACAACATGTTTGTTCAAAATTAAATGGGTTTTGAGATATATATAATATAGATGAGATTTTCATAGTGTGTCATGTGATTAGCTTTTTATATTATGAGTAAAATAGTAGTTATTGTACGTGTGCTATGATGTTAGTTATTAGATATCATATTTGCATGATTAATTTTTCAGTTCAGATTGATAGATATATGTGAGTTGCATCTTTCAGTTATACTGGCTTGGATATTTGTGATATGTACATGGGTTCAATCAGTTATTATTTCAAGATTGTATATCTCCCAGTTCAGGTTCTGTTTCAATTTTACTAGAAGAACCTTTTTATCACATATGCATAATAGATTTAATTACAATATAGTAATTAGGTGGTGTGTTGCAGGGATCAATCTTCCTTAAACTTTTTTAGGATCAGCCTTCCCACAGCTTGGTTTGTTAGGTTTGGGGGTTGCTTTTTCATTCCTAGCAAAAATGCGCATATCAATTTTGTACATTGCCTAAAGGGCCCTTCCAGGAGAAAAGATAGTAGTTGAGAATAAAGAAAATAAAGCATGATTGGTTATGTTTATAGTTGGCTTTTGCTTTATATATTTCACGGTAGACTTGTTCTATCATATTAGTAATTATGTATCTGTAAGTTTTAAAATGTTTTGCGAGATAGGTGATGTACTTACTAAGTATTTACTTATTTGTTTCGCATATTGTAGGTGTTAGGAATACCCTAAGTAGGAAAGACATTTTAATGAATTTTATTTGTTTGGAACTGATTAATAATATATTAGAGATTATTTATTATATTGCTATATGTCCTTATCCTATTTACATATTAAAGTAAATATAAGCAAATATGGCTCACTGACTGCTTGTTGTTACACTATTAGAATATTGCATACAATATACTTTTGTATACGAGAAGACAACATTTTAAAATAAGCAGTCTAAACTATAGTCCGTAGTATATGGAGTTAGACCGAGCATTTAACTCATGTTAAGACTATTATATTATCTAAAGCCAATTTAGGAATGGTTTGTCTTGACTGTTTGGAGTTTCGACTCCTGAGTAGAGATATAGATATATTGCTTAGTGGTGACGTATCGAATTGGGACTAAAGTGCAATTGATCTTTGTAGTCTGCTTGAGTGGATCGATTCACTTTTGAAATTCATTATGCAATAACCTTAATCTTGAGTAGGTGAATTACTTCATGTGTATGACTTGTGTACTTTGACATTCCAATGACTAAAGCATCTTAGAGGTAGTAAGCTTATAGACTGGTTTGTTAGATACATGACTTGGTTGTTTATAGATATTGGAATGATAGATCTAACGAGGAGTAAATGTTATATCTTAAAGGCATTATGCTGGATGTGAAAATAGATAAGGTCATGAGTCATTTGTTAGACAGATGACTTCTTATTCACAAATGGTGAATAATCATTTCTTATTTGAGAGCATAATGGATCTTTAAGATAGCGTAATCAGTAGGACAAACAAACTTTGACCTAAGACTGATTATGTATATCATAAAAGAATTTTGCATTCATAACAAGGTCATTAGACGATAGCTTATCACTGGCTTACGTAATACGGTATATAATTAGGAGTGCAGTTTTAGGTTTATAGTGGTGTGACTCTGAAACTAATAATTATAACGAGTTTATTTGGTATAGAATAATAGTTACATGAATTATTAGAACTTACATTATATATATCCAATTGGTCCCCCTACTGGTTCTGAATAATTCTTTTACGGGTGATAATTGATTGAAATATTCTTTATTACTTGTATTCTTGCATTTAGTAAAGAGAAAATTTCGGAACACCTTTTATAGGGTAAGGGGCAATTTTCTTTAGGTTCTGGAGGGTAAAATTATAATTTTGTATTATTCAATAAATGGGATAAATATTTAATTAATATTTTTTTGAAAGATAAGATTTGAAATTTAAATTAATTGTATTTGTCTTTTAAAAGATAAATATGAGTAATTTGAATTTTGAAAATCTTGTTTAAATAAATATTTGAAATTTAAAAGATTATCCTATTTAAATTTGAATTGAACAAAATCTTGTCCTGGCACAGACAAATGTGGCATCCATATCTTGAGGATTGGAAGACAAAATTTTCTCCTAGTTTGAATTTAAATTTTGTTTTGGATAAGAGATTACACAATTATTTGAATTTCAAATAAAGTTGTCATGATTATATTTGAAATTGAATTAAAGTTATGGAAAATTATCTATGTGGACAAAATCATATGATTTGTGAAGTTTGAAATCTGAATTAAATTTTAAATCACAAATACACAAAGAAGTTGAATTTTTGTGGGAGTTTTCCCAGGGTAGAAATCGGTTTTGTATGGAAGAGGAGAAAGAAAAATCTTGTTTGAATCCTATTTGAATTTTGAATTCCTTGATCTTGGAGTGGCTGAATTTTTGGAAGGGCTTTTGGCCTAGGGAGAATTGGCCTTAGGGCTTGAATGGAGAGAGAAAAATCTTTTCTTGATCAATTTAAAATTTTGATAGCCATCTAATACAAATTTATAAATAGAGATTTTGGTACTCCTATTTTTTTAAACCACAGATTTTTAGGTGAGTGAATTTATTATTATACATATCACTAATAATAATAAAGTCTCAGAGATTGGGTGGTTGGAAGGAGACCAGCCGCGTTAGAATACCGATTGAGGAACCAAGTACTTACATACTCCACCGTCTAAGAATTGGAGAATAGTAGAGAGGGCTAGTTGGTTGAAACTCCTCGGTAACATCCTTCGACATTCCTGGTATTTTCCTTAGAAGTTATAATGATTTTTATATAATTTATTGTATATGGCAACACAACTTATAAACGATCTATGAAAAATTTTTAAAACTCTGCTACGTACTCTTACGTTTTTTTCCTACAGTAGATAAGAACAAAGAAGTAGATATAGCATAGATGGAAGAAGCTCAGTGCAGATATGAACATGTTGGCTGACACAGGTTATTGAAAAATTTTTAATTTGCTATTTCAATTTAAAAATTTAAGTTTTTAGAAAGTTGTTTTAAAAGATTTTGTAACAACTGGGAAAATTCACATTTTTTCGGAAAATAATTACACAATGAATTTAAGCGTTAAAATGTGAAAATTAAGTATTTTAATATTGTTTAGAACTAAATAAAATGTTCTAACAATGTTAAAGGATGAAAAATGAGTAATAGTAATATTATGTGTGTGCACGTGAGTGCCACTCACAGTATTAAGAAGTAGGTCAAGATGATATTATCTTGACATAAAACTGATAAATTTGGGTTCAGCACTCTCAAATTAGTAAGGATAGCCTATCAGCACGCTCAAATTTGATAATTGAGTACAAGGGTAATTTTTGACCGAAAATTCACAGTATCGGAAACGGGTTAAGATGACCTCAGATGAAAATAAAACTGATATATTTGGATTCAGGACGCCCAAATTAGTCAGGATAGCCCGTGTTGAAATTTTGGACGAAAAAGTATATAAAGAGCGGAAAAAAGTGAAACGTCCTCAATTATCCACATGCTCTCTCTCTCTCATCACTTCTATTTCTCTCTCTACCCCCATTGATGAATAGTAACCGACCACCGGAAACGGTGTCTGCTTTCGACACCGCCGGCACCGTTGGAAAGCTCTCGCCGAGCTGAGTTCAACGGTGTGCCGAGTCGACGGAACCGACGCCGGAGGAGAGCGCACGCGTCGCCAAAGCCGCCGGCCATCGGAAAATTCGTGACGCCGTATCTCCGCCGTCCGATCAAGCTGAAACTGGTCCCAAAAGACTCGTGGTGAAAAGTAGAACAAAACCCAGGTGGAGTTTCAGCCCAACGGCCGCCGGATCGCGCCGCCCAACTCTGCCTGTCGCCGTCGCCGTCACCGCCGTGAAACCCGTCATTTTCCGGCGATATTGAGCTGCACCACCGGTACAGAAATGTTCACCGTGAAGAGGGGAGCAAAAGCCCTCAATCAATTTCGGGGAAAAAGTCCGGCATGGCGGAGTTCCAAAGCCGCCGCCGTGACCGAGTTTTCGAGGGGCGATTTCCGGCGATAGAGGTGTCAAATGGTGAAATTGAAGCCACCAATGGATTCCTTTCGTCGAGCTCTTCAAGATGGACTACCCACTTACCACCGTCGCTGTCAGTCAACGGCGGTCAACGCCGGTCAACGACGACCGTTGACCGAAAATGGAAGTTTGGTCCGTTAGCCTATTTTCGACGTTCCGGACGCATCCGCGGAGTCGGAGTTGCAAGACGGGACCTCAGAGATAATGAACGAAGAATTAGGGTTTATGCCGTTGAGACCGAACTGCAATTCGGTATAAATCCCGATCCCTTTACGTTCCGCAATTTAATTGTTTGGGACTGTTATATGATTTTATGATTTTTGGTATGAAAAATGTAGAAAAGAATATATGTAAAAAGAAGAAAATGGCTGTAATGGAGAAAAAGAAAAATATGTGATAATGTAACGATTTTACGTAAACAGTATGAGTTTTACGTAAAATCTAGGCCTCTGGTATAGTACGTGATAGAATTAGATTAGGATAGATGGTTTTCAGGCGTTTCCTAAACGCTGGAACCTCAAAAATTAAGGGGAAATGCTACTGAAATTTCTAGAAATGGCACCAGGGGTAATATGGGAAACGAGGGGTAAAAATATGAACGGGAAGGTAACCCGAGCCCCCTCAAGGAATTAGGGCATGGAAAAAGAAGGGGCAAGTTATAATTAGTAAACCGACCCTTCGAAACCCTAGAACGCAAGAAAAACATGAAACCGATTCTTAGGTTCGAATAGTACTTCCCGAGGGCCCGGAATGTGAAAATTGGTAAAATGATAAGAATTGATCCGGAAAAGGTCCGATAAGATTTAAAAAGTTAATTAAATGATTTTGGATTTAGAAAATCCAGCCTAAGTATGAAAATGAAAATGTTATGATTAAACAACCCATTAGGAGCAAAATGGTCATTTTGCTCAAAGATTCTCAAATTATGGGAAAAGAGCCCCAGTGACCTTGGAATAGGTTAATGAAGTTTGTAAAAGCCAAAATTGAGGTTTAAATTATGAAAAATCATGTCAAGGGTAAAATTGTAATTTTGTCAAAAGTTAGGGATAAAATCATAATTTTTCAAAAAGTTGGAGAAAAATTCGAAAATGGCCATTAAGGTTTAGAAAGCTATCCTAAGGCTATAATTAAGGGTTATAAGATCAGAATTAAGTTTTTTAATAAAATAAGGGCTATGAATGAAAATGTGATTAACGGACAAAGTTTGTCTGTAGGAGCCCGATCCAAACGCGACAAAGGACGTCGATGGATTCTAAGAAGAGGATAAGCACGCTATGAGTAAGTTCAGACATTTACCCGTCTGCAACTATGAACAAGTTTATCGTGTTTATATGTTTTGTATGCAAATGTCATGATGTGATTTATGATGATGCTATAGTAATACTATAGCAATACTATGATGATGTTAAAAGTTATGTTTTAATAAATAATTATAAAAATATATATATATAAATATATGTATATATTGAATTATGAAGGAAAGGCATTATAAGAGTTTTATGAAAGTAAAGATGTGATAAAGAGTGATAGAAGAATGGAAAGAGTAAGAATGAGAATGTCATGATAGAATGCATAAGAAAGAGATGAGACATGAAAGGAAAGGATAGATATTTTATGAAAAGTTTTATGAAAGTTAGGTTATGATTGATGGAGCAACGATGATCGGTAATGAAAGGAAGTAAGAAAAGGCATGTTTTATGATAATGAAAGGATAGGTGATTTATGAAAAATGATATGAAAGTAAAGAGTTAGACAAGAAAGAGAAACAATGATTGGTTATGATGAAAGGTATGATGAAAGGATTAGAACATAACGATAAGATGTGATTGAAAGAATAGAACGATAGGCTATGATCGATAGGCTACGATTGACAGAATGATGCAAATGATAAGATAAACAAAGAATAATTGTCTACACGTAACAAAACATGTTTTTGTTTGTTATGATGTGATGTGATGTTATATAAGTAATATGTGCTATATGTGCTATGCTAAAGTGTGATTAACATAATTCACACAAATAAAGTAGAGAATTAAGAAAAGAAAAGTAACGAAAGAACAAATGTCCCATGGAATGTTTTATGAAAAATGAGAAATGAAAGATGATGAATATCATGAAAAATATGTACAACGAAAAAATCAATATAAGAAAAATAAAAGCCTACAAGATAATAAGACTGAAAACTTAAGTTGTTGGCGTACCGGTCTCCGTACAAGGTCGAGACTTCCAGTCTATATCCTCCGCGTAGATGTGGCGCTACCTCGAAGGTGCGGTAGATTATAGGATGGACCAACCCCGAAGGTGCGATTTTTATGTGACTGTGAGGTAGGTTGATGGGTCGCTCCCCCTCCTCCCACTGTCCGCGCACAACTAGGTACGTCCAACAACGGGTCCAACCAAAGGAAAGTGGAAAGAAAACAAACGAAAGAAGAGTGAAAAGAAAAGAAAAGAAAAGAAAAGAAAAGAAAAGAAAGGAAAAGAGAAGAGCGAGAAAAGAAAGGAAAAGAGCGAGAAAAGAAAAGAAATGATACGAAAAGAAAAGAAAAGTAAAGAACGATAAGAAAAGTAACGAATGATATGGAAGAATAACACAATGATGTGAATGACACGTTTTTACGTGATGTTATGCTAGTGTGTATGTTACTAGCTTTTAAGATATGAAAGGTTAAGAGATGATGATAAAGCGATAGAAAAGTTATAAAGGTTTAGAACAGAAAGTTAAGAAATGATAGAAATGAAAAAGCAAAGAAATGAAGAGATTAGATTAGAATGATAAGAGATGATCGATAGAATGATAAGAACGATGAACGAAGAGATAAATGAGCATGAAGAGACTAACATAATATGTTATGTTTCAAGGATATGTATAGACGATGTGTATGATGTGTATATATGTGATGTCATATATTCTAGTAATAATATATATTACTAGTATTTATAAGTTAATGAATGTATGTTTGAACTTACTGAGCATCTAGCTCATTAGTTGTTTCTATGTTGCAGGTAAGCAACCTGTTAGTTTAAAGTAGTATGATGGACAACGGACGGATCTACACGTGCCAAGGGACTGAGCGAGGGTATGGTACTACCATGAGTCTTTCGCTGAGCGTTCAAAAAGGAAGATGAAAGAAAGAAAGTTATGAAATATGTGTTATAAGAGTATGATAGAGATAGGTATAATATGTAAGTTAAAAGAAAAAAAAAATTGCTATAAAAATTGCTTCCGCTTTAAATGAGAACGTTAAGAAGGGAAAGTTAAGTATGTTAAGTAAGAGGATGACGACCCACGAGGTTGCCAGCCATCGCGGTCGACGTTAGAGCTCGACTGGTTGGTATGGTAACGTACGTGGGGGGCGTCACAGATTTACCTTCACTATTTTATAATTCAATTTCAGTTTCAGTTTGGATTATTTATTTTGCAAAACAAAATTTAGTTGGCGATGGATTACATTCAAGACCGTCATTAGTTATTTTAAAAGTATCGTTTAGTTAAAAATTTTTTTTTTCTACATTTTGTCAAAAGTAAATTATTTAAAAAAAAAAGGTTTTAAGAAAGTTTAACGAGTAACACTTCCTACCTAGAAGGAGGTTACAAAATACGAGATTAAAACACCACAAAATTACAAAACAAGAAAAAAAAAGTAGGAATTGTTAAATTCTCAAATTGGATATTAACTATTGGAAACGGTACCGCTGAAGGAATAAAAGACCCAAAAAATAAGATACCACATGGATTAAAATACCAAAAAAATACATAATACACTACAAATTAAATCCAATTGGAAAAATTTTAAAAGTAATATACAATGACTTTGATAAAAACTTCAACAATAGTGAATATCTAAGATAGCAAGCAATAATAACTCTTAAAAATAAAACAAACGATGATATCAATAGATACATATTATCTTTGATACCAAGTGAATCAAAATCTTATTATAGTTATGATACAATAATATCCACATTTGAAAATATTGATGAACTTAAATTTTATGTACTCACTATGGGTCATGACCTGCCCGCCACATGATCCATATAATGTCGATCATACTTGCTCCATGCGGGGCGGGGCTGGTCCCTACTTGACCAGCCCCAATTGACATCCCTAATGGCTAGAGAGCTGACTGGAGCTCCGCCAGCTAGGGCGCCAACTTCATTCATATAGGCACCTGACCTCAATTGTCATCTATGTAACAGCCGAGATTTTTGATCGTTCTCGGGATCATTGTATAGTGAAAATTTATATATACGAGTGTGACGAAAATATATAAATTTCACTCTAATAAATCATCATTAGAGTTGATGAATATATTTATTAGAGTTTAAAAATGCTTTATGGCTATAGATGTGATGAATTTCGAATCGAAACGCCACAAATAGTGCATTTTCGGTATCGAAAAACAGAATTCTACTGAGACTTAAAATGTGACAAACATAGACTCCAGATGGAAAATAATGAAATATCTAGGGTTTATGGAGGGTTTTAAATGATATAAATGCATCGAAAGGCTCAAATAACATTTCGAGAGGTAAATTGCGAAATTTGGCCAGTATAGCTTTTCGGTCAAAATTTCGACAGATGAAAATTATACTGTTATTAAAGAAAAACCTATACTGTATAAACAAATAATATTTTTTTATTAATATAGGAATCAATGGATGAGATCAAATCATCCTTTTTGATCCAAAGGCTATAAAAAATTAAGGAAATTTTGGATTTTTCCTTTAAAACCAAATTGAGAAAGAAAAATTAGCATTAAATGCATGATGATCTGCTCATGCACGTGGAAGAGAGGGGGGAGAAACAGCTGTATTTCAGCTGAAAAAGTTCCCAAAATTTTACAAAAATGCCCCCAAGAAATTTTCATTTTGACCTCAAAATTTTCAAAAATTACAAAAATACCCCTAAGGATTTGTATAAACTTTTTCCCCTGATTTTTCACGTCCTCCACAGCAGAAAACCTCCATTTTCTCTGTTCTTCTTCTTCTCCCACGTTCCCTTGCTCACAAAAATTTTCAAAGTTTCAAAAGTTGCAAAATTTGAAGAAAAAGTGTGAGAAAACTTCAAGTTGAAGAGTATTCACCTCAAAGCTCAAGTAAGTTCTTCAAAATTCTGTTTTAATGCTTATTTTTAAGTGTTTTTGTGTTTATGTGAATAGTAAAACAAAATGGAGTTAGAGTATTTTTGAGTGTTTTGATGAAAATCATGTGGAAAAACATGTTTTGAACTTGTTTTTGAAGTGTTTGTGGGGTTAGTTTTGAAAACAAAAGTGTTTCATGGGGGAGGGGAAAATTGACGTGAAAAAGAGGGTGAAAACCCTTATGGAATAGAGATAATTATGTATGATGAAGTGGAAAAGAATTTGATGTGGTATTTGAGTGTTGAAAAGAAGAAAGACAAAGAGGAAAATGTAGGGTTGTGAGTGAAATCCTAAATTTTGGAAATATTGCTATACCCTGATTTTGAGAATGAATTATTATTATGTACTGGGATTTTGAGCAGGTTTATGATGGAAACTGTGTTCAATAACGCGAATTAAGCGGTTTTGGCATAGTGGGAAAATGAAAAATTAAGCCGTTATAATGCCGAAATTTTCGGACTTATAACCAAGGCTAAGGGTTTAATGATAACAATGTATAGGAGAAGTGTTTAAATGTTCTCGCGTTGACCTATAAACATTTCACTGAATGTTGAACTGTTTCGTTATAGGGCAACGAAGGAAAACTAAGGAACGGAAACAGAAGCAAATTTCTGGTAAGTTCTGGCATTTAATTGTCTGAACATGAACAACTAGAAGTATATGTCATTTTGGAATTTCAAAATATGTATAGCCTAAATTCTTTGGCTAGAAATATTATATGTGGTTGTGAACTCGTTAAAACGCCTAAATTGGCGAGTATACGAGTGTGCAGTGATGTGTTACGTGTAAATGATTGTGTTTCATGGATTTTGACCCTAGAATGCTTAAAATATGTTTTAGGGTTGAATGTATGCATGAGAAATGGCTTTGGTGTCAAAATGTGTTTTAAAACCTATTTTTACCTTAGTCAAGCGCTAAGCGCTAGCCAAAGAGCGCCCCGGCGCTGAGTTCTCGGCCAAAATTTGGTGTTTAAAATTCAATAGGAGCGCCAGGTGCTAGGGTATGAGCGCCAGGTGCTAGGGTATGAGCGCCAGGCGCTAGTGTAAAAAATTAGTGGAAGCGCCAGGCCCTAGGGTATGAGCGCCAGGCGCTAGGGTAAATATCCAGTAGGAGTGCCAGGCGCTAGGGTATGAGCGCCAGGCACTAGTGTAAAAATCAGCATGAGTGCCAAGTGCTAGGGTATGAGCACCAGGCGCTAGTGTAAAGTTGTCTGAAGTGCCAGGCGCTAGGGTATGAGCGCCAGGCGCTTGAACCGGATTTTCAAAAGTGCCAAGCGCTGTAAATAGAGCGCCGAAGCGCTGAAGTTTCTGTCCTAAGTTTACAGAAAAATAAAATGAAGGGCCAGGCACTCGGGGATGAGTACCAGGCGCTCCAACTGTTCCAAAAATGTATAATTAAAGTTTTGTGCCTTATTTTTAGTTCCAATCACGCCCCAATGTTTAAGTGCGTGGTTGATGATTTTAAACAGTATTTTTGGACTGAATAGGCATAACATTGAGTACATTATTTATGAATATGTACACTGGAACAGTTAAGACATCATAGTAAGTAACATAGCACAGTAAACAACAAGGTAATGAAAAAGACTTAATGTTTGGCGTACCGGCCTCTCGCGAGGGGAGGTTATTTTATGTCAAAGCAAAAGACATACCATAGTTGAGGGAGAGTCCGGGTCGCTCCCAGACCCCTCTTACAGCGCGCACACGGTACGACCAAACCGGGCCCATAGACATAGTAAATGAACAATGCAAAGTGCAAATTGAGCATAATGAACTCATGCATTGTGTAGAGTTGTATTGTAATGTTTTATTATTTTAAATGTTATGTCTGAACTTATTGGGCATGTAGCTCACCAGTTTGTTCTTGTTCAGGTAATCGAGATAAACAACCTGTAACCTGAGCCACAGTGTATGGATTGGACTGCAGGAATGAAGTGCCAGTGTCATGACAAAGGTTATGGACCTGCTAGGCTAATTCCGCAAAGAAGAAAGAAAAGGATAATGAGAAATACAATTGTATGATATTGTATAAAGAACACTGTTATGTTTAACTTTAACTATTTTTAATACAGTATGACAGTAATATATGTAAGTAATATAAAATAGTTTTCCAACTATGATAACTTAGTTTTGGAAAGTTGTAGTATTACGTATATCGATGGTTTTAAAAAAAAAAAAAATTTTCGCAATCTATTTTGTTATGATTTGAAAGAAAAGAATTAAAGTAAAGCAGAGTTTTCAAGTGACGTCCCCCGCATGAGGCGGGGGGTGTGACAATCTACGTGTCTGACCGTAATTAGTAGTGAAGTCAGAAATTTCTTCAGTGAAAGCACTATGGAAAAAATAAAAATAAAATTATTGTTGCATTAAATAAGAACATTATTACATATTTTAATTATTGAAGGGGGCACAACTGCAATTTTTCTTGTAAAACTGAAACAAAAATATAAGTTTCAGTTCTTGCGTAGGGGCACCACCAAAACTTTTGAAAACTTTAGGATGAGAAGTCAAAACTTCAAAAGTTGAGTGGAGGCACAATTATAATTTTTCTTATAAAGTAGGGGGTACAACTAAAATTGTTTAAAGATTTTAGGATGTAAAATAAAATTATTAAAAGTTGAGTGGTCGATTGTATTTATTGTAATATTTTTGAATTAGTTTGATTGCATTTAGGAGTACTTGGTGTAATCCTGAATACAAAAATAAATTGAGATATAGAACCATTAGGATTACTTTATCAAATAGCTATAAATAGGTGCAACACTGAAATATTTCTACTTGACTTTTGAACATTGGAAACCTCGAAGAAGAACGTAACTTCCGAGTTTGAATACCAGAAAATAATTTCGTTCAAATTGGGCATAATGGATTCAGGTAAAGGGCTAATTTCTCTTTTGTTTTTATAGTTTTCGATCCTTATCGTTTTCTTCATTAATCATAGATCTTCGGCCCAGGGTTTTATGTATACCCAGTTCATAATGCTAATTATTTGTAAAATCAGCTTTGAGGTGATTCTAGATTGGATACTTCCTTATATGTTCGATTAGTGATAACTTGGTCGTAGTAAACGAAAGCAATTTTTACCTAAAAAGAAAAAAATAAAAAAAAAGCTATTTCAAAAAATAATAATAATAACAATAATAAAGGCGCGGGCTTAAGATATGGTAAGGATATTTAATTTTTGTAGAATCAAATAATAATCCAATCTTTTAAGAATATAAATATTTGTTGTTATGAGTTTCGGATTGTTGTTTCAAAGGCATCTAGTTTGTTTTACTTTCCTTTTTTTTTTCCCAAGGGTTTAGGACATGCGTATTAAGAGGTCAATAAGGCTGCTTATGAATTGAGCAAACATGTTAGTTTTGTCCAGCTTAAATGTCATACTTTTCAATTTACAAATTTTAAGTTGAAGAATTATATGATTGCTACTATACTTTTTGTTTGATTGGACTACTTCTAGTTTGAAGTATTGTCATCCTCAATTATTTCTATACTTTGCTTATTTATTATCTTGATCTTCATAGAAAAATTACGTATTTCACTATCCTTCTATAATCTTTTCAGATTGGGCATGGTTACCACCCCATCTTTTGGATTCAGTTCTAGAGAAGATTGAACTATTAATGGATTATCTGCAATTCAGTGCTGTATGTGCTTCATGGAATTCCGTGGCATGGAATTCCGTAGCAAAAACTAATCAAAGTCAAAATATTAAAACATTGAGCCATCAGGCTCCGATGCTTTTGATACCAAGTGAAGAGAGCAATTTCCATAGTATATACGATGCCATTGGTAACAATTTCTTGAAGGCGAAGTTAGTAGTGCCATGCGATAAGCGTTTTGCTGGCTCTTCACATGGATGGTTAGTAGTTGTGGAAAAAGATTTTGCAGTTACCCTTTACAAACCTTATTTTATGGTTGAAGGAGAAAACAATACCACAAAAAATACAATTATCCACCTTCCATCGGTTTTTCCATCTGATAGTGATCAAGAGGCTTACGCTGATGTATTTGAAGATTACATTTACAAGGCTACAATTACAGCCGATCCAGTAACAAATCCATGTCAATGCACGGTGATGGTTATATACAGCGACTATAAAAAACTAGCTATTATTAGACCGGCTAAAGACAAAACATGGTTTTTTGTTGATAGTATACCATCAGCCAATGAAGTTTTATACTGCAAAGATCGATATTTTGCTCTAACTATGGAAGGAGAACTTTATTCTTTTAGAATTGGGGATTCGTTTGTCTCGGATGCAAAGTTAGTAGCAAGCAGGCCGCCACTTCAGCTAGTTGGAAAAAGTTATCTTGTGGAATCTTCTGAAAAAAAGCTCCTACAGGTCCTACGGTTCACGCGTTGGATACGTGCTTCCGAAGAAGGAGATGAAACAATCTCAGAACGGTACAGGCGTTGGATACGTGCTTCAGAAGAAGATGAAACAATCTCAGATGAAGATGAAGATGAAGATGAAACAATCTCAGATGACGATGACACAGTTGTGGGTCGTCAGACACTATTAGTCATAGTTTACGAATTAGACCCTAATGAGGGCAAGTGGTTTGAGATAAACAGTGTAGGTGATTTAGCCTTATTTTTAGGTGACAATTCTTCGATATCTGTTTTGGCTTCAAATTTTCCTGGATGTAAGCCAAATAACATATATTTCACTCATGACAGAGATCTCCTTGAATCTGGTCACACTTGCCTTAATGATATCGGTGCGTATGATCTTGAAAGTGGAAGAATGGAGCTGCATTTTGGTGGTGCTACTAGTTGTGCAAAGAGGCGGCTTCCAATTTGGATTCTACCAACGTTGCATGGATATTAATTAACTAGATTTGAGGTTGTACCGAGCTGACTGAATGTTAATCTAGACATGAGATTCGATTAAGCTTTTATTATTATTTTTTCCTCTCAGTATTTTTTTTTATAGTCAATAATTTCATTTAGTATTACTTTCTTTTCTTTTTGCATTTTTATAGACAGTTATTTTATTGTACTCTTATGTGTCAATAATCTTTTACATGAGTGAAGATCGTTAATAAGCTTAGATTAGAAGAACAAGACAATAAAAGAGAGTTGGTGCAATACAAAAGGGGGAAAAAAAAAAAAAAAGATCTTTGTTATTTTTTTTATTTTTTTATTTATTTTTGGGCTACAGCAAAGGAATGTTTGAAAAACATGACCTTCTTTATACGTTGTTTTAAGTAATAAATTAATGGTCATAAAAAATTATGATCCATGAATGATTGACTATTTACTGATCAATGACTAGTTGATATCATGATCAACTAATTTCAGTTAATAAATTATCGAACGTTCAGTGATAGACTACTGATACAATCACACTAGTACACATGATGTAATATATGTTGGTGTATAGATGTTGCTTGTTGTCCGGATGTCTAAGAAGGCCAAATGGACAACATCTGAAGTAGTGGAACCATCTTTAATAAAAATGACGTCGCATCACAGGTGAGGTCTAATATCTTATTATTAGTTTTTGAGTGATATTATTAGAATTATGCAGCTAAACCATGTCGAGAACCATGACATAGTTACAACTGATGAATGAATGAATGTGGGCCTATGTGATCAATTGTGATTTCACATATTATTTATGTTATCTTAACAATAATTTGAGTTCATTTCTTGTTTTCCAAAAACGTAAATAACTGATACACAAGTACTGCTGCTCACCGCATAAATTCTTTAATGTTTTCGTATGCAATCATAAACAACGTGGTATCAACCGAACAAGACATTTGGCGAAGAATATTTGTGACGAACTATCCACTTCTTCCACTGATATTGAGAACATCATTATAAAAAGTATATCTCAAAGATAATCAGAAAATTACTAGGAATATTACACTATACTATATAATCTGAGATAATGGATTGACGTAAATATATTCTAAAAAATGTGAAATCTCAATGAAACTCATGCAACTAGGAATATTGCACTATACTAAGCTGAGATAAGGGATTGAACTTAGATTTCTTAACGTAACAATTTTATTTTCTCATAGACTTTCTAAGAAACCAAGCATCCGTATATATGCACTACAAAGTTTCAACCATCAAGAAGAAGAAGAAGAAGTTGAAGAAAATTTGACCTTGACAAAAAATGAAGTTGTTTGGATTTTCGGTGCTCTTTTCTCTTGAACAACCTTGAGTACTGAAATGAAGTTATTTGGTTTTGAGTGCCCTGCAAATTTGTTTAAATTGGTAGTGAAACACATATGGACTCAGACAAATTAGTAGTGTAATTCGAACAAGTTGAAGAAGAGAAGTAGTATTGTGACATTAAAAAATACTTTCTGGATCTAAGCAATGAAAACTCTTGTTGTCCTGACCTGGAGAGAGAAAGAAAAGTAAGAAAGAGAGAGAGGGGTTTGTGGTGAATGAGAGTTAAAGAAGAAGAAGAAGTTGAAATAAATTGACCTTGACTAAACAAAGTTCTTTGGATTTTCTGTTGACGAAACTTGAGTGTTGAAATAAATTTCTTCTAAAAAACAATTGGCAATGAACACCCAAAAGATATGCATTCACACCAACTAATAAAGTAATTCGTAAGACATCAAGAAATACTTTCTTAATTTTTCGGAAACCAATAAACGCACTCATAATGCATGAACAAAGAAACCTCCAACAAAGTGATACAAAGGATTTCTCGGAAACCAAACAACACACTAGAGAAGAAGAAAAAGAAGAAATAGTTATACAAATATTTTCTCGAAAACCAAACGACACATCAAAGAAGAAGAAAAACAACAAGAACAAAGAGAAGAACGGATAATACATGAACAAAGAAAGCTCCAAAAAAAAAGGGACACAGAGATTTTCTTAGACACTAAACAATGCACCAAGTACTAGTTAATAGCAATTCAATGGCCAAAGAAAGTAATGAATATTAAAATGACACTGATAAACTAACATGAAAAGAAAGAGAAAACAAAAATACCACCTTCAAATTGGTCTCTAATCTTCTCTTCTCTCTGATCTTCTTTCTTTTGTTTCATGAAACGTAAAGGAACAAAAAACTTTTAATAAGAGAGAAAATATGGTGAACTATATGTTAGGAATGCCTAAACGAGAAAGACATTTTTGTGTATTTTATTTATTTTGAACTGATTAATAATATATTCAAAGTTATCCATTATATTGTTATATGTTCTCATCCTATTTATATGTTGAAGTAAATATAAGCACATATAGCTCACTGACTACTTATTATTAAATTGTTAGAATGTTACATACAATGGACTTTTGTATATAAGAAGACAACGTCCTAAAGTAAACAGTCTAAACCTATAGTTCATAGTCCATGGGGTTAAAGTGACAGCTAACTCATGTTAAGATTATTATGTTGTCTAAGTTCAATTAGGGGAATGGTTTATCTTAATTGTCCAGAGCTTTGATTCCTGGTTAGAGACATAGATATGTTGCTTGATTGTGACTATCGGACTTAGACTAAAGTGTAATTAATCTATGTAGTTTGCTTAAATAGACTAATTTACTTTTGACATTCACTAGGTAATAACCTTAATCCTGAGTAATTGAATCACTTCATGTGTATGACTTGTGTACTTTGATGTTCCAAAAACTAAAGAGTCTCAGAGGTAGTAAGCTTATAGATCAGTTCGTTTGGTACACGACTTGTATGTTAATAAATATTAGAATCATAGCTCTAATGAGGAGTAAATGTTATTCTTTTAAAGGCATTATATTTAACTTAATTACTGTAGAAAACTTATAAGTACACATTTTTGAAAAGATATTTTGAACTTTTGATTCCATGTTTGCATTTACATCTTTTAGAGCTAATATAGAATAAAATGTCAAAAATTCAAATAGTCCATATACTTTTAAAATAAGTAGATAAATACATAACTTTATGGGATCTCTATTACTGATTAACTACAATCATCTAAAATTTGCATAGCTTTATATATACGACACAAAAAATGAAATTAAAAATCGAATAGCAACATTTTAATTTGATGATGTATCAAAGGATTTAACCAAATCAATAATTGAAAACTAGATTAAAATGCCACAAAATTAATAAATTAGTAAAAAATTTTCAAATGGTGAAAGATAGATACTGAGAACATGAAATCATTTCAATAAAACTAAGACTAATAGGTTGAAGATATATAGATAGTAGTCAATATGAATTGCCTACTTCAAATGATATAGATGATTTAATGGTTGGAGATATTTGTAAATATGAATATGGAAAAGATATTATAATTTAAGACAAAATAGATAATTTAAAAAAAATTACAAAATTACAATTTGACGAACCTTTTACATCCATCCCGGTTTTGAAGAACTATATTATTTAAAATTATTACTAAATTATTAAAAAGGTACAACAAATTATGAATCTCTTCAAACAATTAACAATATAATAGATCTAACAAATCAAGCAGTATGTTATGTACTAAGATTATTAGGGGATGATAAACAATAGGACGAATCAATATTTAAAGTTTCATCTTGGTCATCATCAAGTCAACTACGACAGTTATTTATTATCATTTTATTATTTAGTAATATAACTAATCCAATAAAATTATTTGAAAAACTTTAGAAATATATGATAGATGACATTTCACATAAAATTAAAACTGCATTCAACAATCCGAATTTTCAAATACCTAAAACCAAATTATATAATTATGTATTGAATGAACTAGAAAAATATTAAATCTTAACTTATCAACTTTCACAAATTTTAATTTACCTATTTCCACTGGATTAAGGATCTAAATAATAAATTCTTATGAGAAGAACCTAATTATGATATAAGTAAATTAAAAAATGGAAATAATAATTTGGTATAGAATTTAAATAACGAACAACAATATATTTGTGAACAAATTTTAGAACCACTTATTTATGGAAAACAAAATCAATTTTTCATTTATGATCACGGAGGAACAAGAAAAACTTATTTATAAAATGCAATTATTACTAAAATAAGATCAAATAATAAAATTATGTTAGCTATTGCATCTTCTGAAATAACTTCATTATTATTACTTAAAGGTAGAACTGTACACTTTAAATTTTGAATACCATTATTCATAGATAAAATTTTCACCTATCATATCAACAAAGGGATTTAATTGGCAAAATTAATAGAGAAAACATCACTAATATTATGGGATGAAGCACATGTGAACAACGAACATTGTTTCAATGCTTTAGACTAAACACTTTAAAAAATTAAAAAATAACTTTGAACAACCATTTGGTAGAATAGCTATTGTTCTAGCAGTGATCTTCGTTAAATTTTACATGTTATTCCTATAGGAACAAAAGAACACACAATAAATCCAAGTATAAATAATTCTTATTTATGGCCACATTTTTAAATTTTAACATTGACAAAAAATATGTAACACCTGATAATTTCATAGCAATTAACTGTGGGCAAGAGATTTAATTATTTATAAAGTATAGTCAAGAATTATAGTATAAAGGTTGGATAAGCAATCTTGTAAGTGATGATATTAAGGACTTTGATACGCTCAAGAAATTCATGTTTAAAAGTTTAAGTGTTGAGAATTTTACATAAAGAATATGATTTTATGTTCAACCATAATTTTGACGAGGAAATCATTCAAATTAGAGAAAAAGTTTTTATCAATTTTGTAGATATTTTTGTTAGCTTTTCATCACTTCTTGAATTGTTCAATTCCGATATCGAATAAAAAGTTATGATCAAAATACTACAAGAGATTGAGTAATGGAAAAATATATATATATATGGTAGGAGGCCTTTTGGTTGCACAGGCACGCCACAACCATCGTAAAAAAAAAAAAAAAAGAATTTAAAAGAGGCCATCTCAGTGGCTTTCTAAGCCTATTTTGACCTTTAAATCACCATCTAACTTTTAATCCTAACCCTTAAAATTTAGGATTTAGTTATTTAAGCAAAAATCTATCAGTTTAAACTTATTGTATGTATTCTCTCATAACTATTACTTTCCTTCTCTCCTAAACCTCTCTCTTCCTTCTTCCATTTAGAAGATTGATTTCGTTCAATATTCCACCACCCAAACCTTGAGGAATTGGAGATTTCATTGGATAAAAATATAATTAGAGAAATCTTAAAATCCAAATTCTTCAAATTAATGAATAAAAATATAATTGCTTCTCTTGAAAGCTTTTATCCTTGATTTCATTCAAGATTCAAAGTAATTATATTTTTATTCACTGGTTTGGGGATTTTGGAATTTAGGGTTTTATTAAATTTGAAGGATTGATAAATTATTGTTTTAGGTGATGAAATTGATGATGTAGAGTGATGTATTAAGGGGTTGGAAGATAGGATTTCAAATCGTCAAGGTCAATTTTTTATGAAATTGGAATTCTGGGGTTTATAGAAAATTGGAAATTGGGCCTTTTGTGATTTTAGAAATATTTTGGAGTTTTCCTAAGTATATAATATTGATATTATGATTTTGAAACATGAATTTGGTTAAGACAGAGTGTTTTAAGGTTCCGAGCGTTAGGTCACCAAACTAATGAACTTTGTAGGTCTGTTCGAGATAAATACATCTCTCACCTACAACATGTTTATTCAAAATTAAATGGGTTTTGAGATATATATAATATAGATGAGATTTTCATAGTGTGTCATGTGATTAGCTTTTTATATTATGAGTAAAATAGTAGTTATTGTATGTGTGCTATGATGTTAGTTATTAGATATCATATTTGCATGATTAATTTTTCAGTTCAGATTGATAGATATATGTGAGTTGCATCTTTCAGTTATACTGGCTTGGATATTTGTGATATGTACATGGGTTCAATCAGTTATTATTTCAAGATTGTATATCTCCCAGTTCAGGTTCTGTTTCAATTTTACTAGAAGAACCTTTTTATCACATATGCATAATAGATTTAATTACAATATAGTAATTAGGTGGTGTGTTCCAGGGATTAATCTTCCTTGAACTTTTTAGGATCAGCCTTCCCACAGCTTGGTTTGTTAGGTTTAGGGGTCGCTTTTTCAGTCCTAGCAAAAATGCGCATATCAATTTTGTACATTGCCTAAAGTGCCCTTCCAGGAGAAAAGATAGTAGTTGAGAATAAAGAAAATAAAGCATGATTGGTTATGTTTATAGTTGGCTTTTGCTTTATATATTTCACGGTAGACTTGTTCTATCATATTAGTAATTATGTATCTGTAAGTTTTAAAATGTTTTGCGAGATAGGTGATGTACTTACTAAGTATTTACTTATTTGTTTCGCATATTGTAGGTGTTAGGAATACCCTAAGCAGGAAAGACATTTTAATGAATTTTATTTGTTTGGAACTGATTAATAATATATTAGAGATTATTTATTATATTGTTATATGTTCTTATCCTATTTACATATTAAAGTAAATGTAAGCAAATATGGCTCACTGACTGCTTATTGTTACACTATTAGAATATTGCATACAATATACTTTTGTATACGAGAAGACAACATTTTAAAATAAGCAGTCTAAACTATAGTCCGTAGTATATGGAGTTAGACCGAGCATTTAACTCATGTTAAGACTATTATATTATCTAAAGCCAATTTAAGAATGGTTTGTCTTGACTGTTTGGAGTTTCGACTCCTGAGTAGAGATATAGATATATTGCTTAGTGGTGACGTATCGAATTGGGATTAAAGTGCAATTGATCTTTGTAGTCTGCTTGAGTGGATCGATTCACTTTTGAAATTCATTATGCAATAACCTTAATCTTGAGTAGGTGAATTACTTCATGTGTATGACTTGTGTACTTTGACATTCCAATGACTAAAGCATCTTAGAGGTAGTAAGCTTATAGACTGGTTTGTTAGATACATGACTTGGTTGTTTATAGATATTGGAATGATAGATCTAATGTAACAACCGGGAAAATTCACATTTTTCGGAAAATAATTACACAATGAATTTAAGCGTTAAAATGTGGAATTAAGTGATTTAATATTGTTTGGAACTAAATAAAATGTTCTAACAATGTTAAAGGATGAAAAATGAGTAATATTGATATTATGTGTGTGCACGTGTGTGCCATTCACAGTATCAAGAAGTAGGTCAAGATGATATTATCTTGACATAAAACTGATAAATTTGGGTTCAGTACACCCAAATTAGTCAGGATAGCCTATCAGCACGCTCAAATTTGATAATTGAGCACAAAGGTAATTTTTGACCGAAAATTCGCAGTATCGAAAATTGGTCGAAATGACCTCAGATGAAAATAAAACTGATATATTTGGATTCAGGACGCCCAAATTAATCAGGATAGCCCATATTGAAATTTTGGGCGAAAAAGTATATAAAGAGCGGGAAAAAGTGGAATTTTCTCATTTATCTACACACACACTCTCTCCTCCTTCTCTTTCTCTCTCTAGCCGAATATGTACAGTAACCGACCATCGGAAACGGTGTCCGTTTTCGACTCCGCCGGTGTCATCGGAAAGATCTCGTCGAGCTAAGTCCGATGGTGGGTCGACGCGACGGAGCAGCCGCCGGAGCAAGCCGCACGCGCCGCCTGAAGGTCACCGGAGCCGAAATCTTCCCGGTGAGATTTCTCCGCCGTCCGGCCACCATTTGCCACGAAACCGGTCCCAAAATATTCGTGGTGAAGAGTACTACAAAACCCATGTGATGGATCGCCTCAACACCGGCGGAATCGCGCCGCCCGAGCTTCGAAAAGTCCGACGAAACGCCACCGTGGAGCCGCCGTCAAAACTGCCGATTCCGGCCGAGTTGAAACACGCCGTCGGTACAGAAATGGTCGCCGTGAAGAGGGAAGCAAAAGCCCTAAATCAATTTCGGGGAAAAAGTCCGGCACGGCGGAGCTCCACCGTCGCTGCCGTGGCCGTGACTTTCGGGGGGATTTTCCGGCGATTGGGGCCTCCAAATGTGAGATTGAGGCTACCAATGGATTCCTCTCGTCGAGATCTTCAAGATGGACTACCCACTTGCCACCGTCGCCGCCGTCGCCGCCGGTCAACGCCGGTCAACGCTGGTCAACGGCGGTCAACGCCGGTCAACGGCGACCGTTGACCAAATTTTGAAGTTTAGCCCATTGGCCTATTTTCGACGTTCCGGACGCATCCGCGGAATCAGAATTGCAAGACGGGACCTCAAATATGAAGAACGGAGAATTAGGGTTTATGCCATCGAGACCGGACTGCAATTCGGTATAAATCCCGATCCATTTACGTTCCGCAATTTAATTGTTTGGGACTGTTATATGATTTTATGATTATTGGTATGAAAAATGTGGAAAAGAATGTACGTAAAAAGAAGAAAATGACTGTAATGGAGAAAAAGAAAAATATGTGATGATGTAATGATTTTACGTAAACAGTATGAGTTTTACGTAAAATCTAGGCCTCTGGTATAGTACGTGATAGAATTAGATTAGGGTAGATGGTTTTCAGGCGTTTCCTAAACGCTGGAACCTCAAAAATTAAGCGGAAATGCTGCCGAAATTTCTAAAAACGGCACTAAGGGTATTTTGGGAAACGAGGGGTAAAAATATGATCGGGAAGGGAACCCGAGCCCCCTCGAGGAATTAGGGCAAGGAAAAAGGAATGGGTAAGGTACGATTAGTAAACCGACCCTTCGAAACCCTAGAACACAAGAAAAACACGAAACCGATTCTTAGGTCGGAATAGTACTTCCCGAGGGCCGGGAATGTGAAAATTGGTAAAATGATAAGAATTGATCCGGAAAAGGTCCAATAAGATTTACAAATTTAATTAGATGATTTTGGGTTTAGAAAATCCAGTCTAAGTATGAAAATGAAAATGTTATGATTAAACGACCCATCAGGGGCAAAATGGTCATTTTGCCCAAAGATACTCAAATTATGGGAAAAGAGCCCCAATGACCCCGGAATAGGTGAATGAAGTTTGTAAAAGCCAAAATTGAGGTTTAAGTTATGAAAAATTACGTCAAGGGCAAAATTGTAATTTTGTCAAAAGCTAGGGGTAAAATCGTAATTTTTCAAAAAGTTGGAGAAAAATTCGAAAGTGGCCATTAAGGTTTAAAAAGCTGTCCTAAGGCTATAATTAAGGGTTATAGGATCAGAATCAAGCTTTTTAATAAAATAAAAGCTATAAATGAAAATGTGATTAACGGACAAAGTTTGTCTGTAGGAACCTAATCCAGAAGCGACAAAGGACGTCGATGGATCTCAAAGAAAGGATAAGCATGTTATGCGTAAGTTCAGACATTTACTCGTCTGCAACTATGAACAAGCTTATAGTATTTATATGATTTGTATGTAAATGTCATGATGTGATTTATGATGACGCTATAGTAATGCTATAGTAATGTTATGATGATATTAAAAGATAGGTTTTAATAAATAATTTATAAAAATATATATATATAAATATATGTATATATTGAATTATGAAGGAAAGGTATTATAAAAGTTTTATGAGAGTAACGATGTGATAAAGAGGAATAGAGGAATGGAAAGAGTAAGAATGATAATATTATGATAGAGTGCATAAGAAAGAGATGAGATATGAAAGGAATTAAGAAATGGATGTTTTATGAGAACGAAAGGATAGATGTTTTATGAAAAATGATATGAAAGCAAAGAGTTAGACAAGAAAGAAAAACAATGATAGGTTATGATAAAAGGTATGATGAAAGGATTAGAACGTAACGATAAGATGTGATTGATTGAATAGAACGATAGGCTATGATCAATAGAAGGATGATGATAAGATACGGTAGATAGGAGGATGCAAATGATAAGATGAACAGAGAATAATTGTCTACACGTAACAAAACATGTTTTTGTTTGTTATGATGTGATGTGATATGATGTGATGTGATGTTATATAAGTAATATGTGCTATATGTGTTATGTTTTTGAAAGAAAAAGATGTTCAACGAAAAATCAATATAAGAAAAATAAAAGCCTACAAGATAATAAGACTGAAAACTTAAGTTGTTGGCGTACCGGTCTCCCTAAAAGGTCGAGACTTCCGGTCTATATCCTCCGCGTAGATGTGGCGCTACCCCCAAGGTGGTAGATTATAGGTTGGACCAACCCCAAAGGTGCGGTTTTTATGTGACTGTGAGGTAGGTTGGTGGGTCACTCCCCCTCCTCCCACTGTCCGCGCGCAACTAGGTACGTCCAACAACGGGCCCAACCAAAGGAAAGTGGAAAGAAAACAAACGAAAGAAGAGTGAAAAGAAAAGAAAAGAAAAGAAAAGAAAGGAAAAGAGAAGAAAAGAAAAGAAAGGAAAAGAGCGTGAAAAGAAAAGAAAGGAAAAGAGCGTGAAAAAAAAAAAAGAAAAGAGAGTGCGTGAAAAGAAAAGAAAAGGAAAAGAGCGTGAAAAGAAAAGAAAGGAAAAGAGCGTGAAAAAAAAACAAGGAAAAAGAGAGTGGAAAGAAAAGAAAAGAAAATGATACGAAAAGAAAAGAAAAGAAACGAACGATATGAAAGAACAACACAATGAAATCAATGAAAAATAATAAAACGAAGTTAAAAGAACATGATAGAATTATATATGTGATGTGATGTGTTTGATGTTATATGTATGGAATGACACGTTTTTACGTGATGTTGTGCTAGTGTATATGTTACTAGCTTTAAGATATAAAATGTTAGGAGATGATGATGAAGCGATAGAAAAGTTATAAAGGTTTAGAACAGAAAGTTAAGAAATGATAGGAATGAAAAGCAAAGAAATGAAAAGATTGGATTAGAATGATAAGAGATGATCGATAGAATGATAAGAACGATGAACGAAGAGATAAACGAGCATGATGAAGCTCATATTTTATGTTATGTTTTGAGGATATGTATAAATGATGTATATGGTGTGTATATATGTGATGACATATATTCTAGTAATAATATATATTACTAGTATTTATAAGTTAATGAATGTATGTTTGAACTTACTGAGCATCTAGCTCATTAGTTGTTTATATGTTGCAGGTAAGCAACGTGTTTATTTAAAGTAGTATGATGGACAACGGACGGATCTGCACGTGCTAAGGGACTGGGCGAGGGTATGGTACTACCATGAGTCTTTCGCTGAGCATTCAAAAAGGAAGATGAAAGAATGAAAGAAAGTTATGATATATGTGTTATAAGAGTATGATAAAGATAGGTATAGTATGTAAGTAAAAAAAAAAAAAATTTTGCTATAGAAATTGCTTCCGCTATAAGATGAGAACGTTAAGAATGAAAAGTTAAGTATGCTAAGTAAGAGGATGACGACCCACGAGGTTGCCAGCCATCGCGGTCGGTGTCAGAGCTGACTGGTTGGTATGGTAACGTACGTGGGGGGGGTCGTCACATCTAACGAGGAGTAAAGGTTATATTCTTAAAGGCATTATACTGAATGTGAAAATATATAAGGTCTTGAGTCGTTTGTTAGACAGATGACTTCTTATTCACAAATGGTGAATAATCATTTCTTATTTGAGAGGATAATGGATCTTTAAGATAGCGTAATCAGTAGGAGAAACAAACTTTGACCTAAGACTGATTATGTATATCATAAAAGAATTTTGCATTCATAACAAGGTCATTATACGATAGCTTATCACTGGCTTACGTAATACGGTATATAATTAGGAGTGTAGTTTTAGGTTTATAGTAGTGTGACTCTGAAACTAATAATTATAATGAGTTTATTTGGTATAGAATAATAGTTACATGAATTATTAGAGCTTACATTATATATATCCAATTGGTCCCCCTACTGGTTCTGAATAATTCTTTTACAGGTGATAATTGATTGGAATATTCTTTATTACTTGTATTCTTGCATTAAGTAAAGAGAAAATTTCAGAACACCTTTTATAGGGTAAGGGGCAATTTTCTTTAGGTTCTGGAGGGTAAAATTATAATTTTGTATTATTCAATAAATGGGATAAATATTTAATTAATATTTTTTTTGAAAGATAAGATTTGAAATTTAAATTAATTGTATTTGTCTTTTAAAAGATAAATATGAGTAATTTGAATTTTGAAAATCTTGTTTAAATAAATATTTGAAATTTAAAAAATTATCCTATTTAAATTTGAATTGAACAAAATCTTGTCCTGGCACAGATAAATGTGGCATCCATATCTTGAGGATTGGAAGCCAAAATTTTCTCCTAGTTTGAATTTAAATTTTTTTTTGGATAAGAGATTACACAATTATTTGAATTTCAAATAAAGTTGTCATGATTATATTTGAAATTGAATTAAAGTTATGGAAAATTATCTATGTGGACAAAATCATATGATTTGTGAAGTTTGAAATCTGAATTAAATTTTGAATCACAAATACACAAAGAAGTTGAATTTTTGTGGGAGTTTTCCCAAGGTAGAAATCGGTTTTGTATGGAAGAGGAGAAAGAAAAATCTTGTTTGAATCCTATTTGAATTTTGAATTCCTTGATCTTGGAGTGGCCGAATTTTTGGAAGGGCTTTTGGCCTAGGGAGAATTGGCCTTAGGGCTTGAATGGAGAGAGAAAAATCTTTTCTTGATCAAATTTAAAATTTTGATAGCCATCTAATACAAATTTATAAATATAGATTTTGGTACTCCTATTTTTTTAAACCACAGATTTTTAGGTGAGTGAATTTATTATTATACATATCACTATTAATAATAAAGTCTCAGAGATTGGGTGGTTGGAAGGAGACCAGCCACGTTAGAATACCGATTGAGGAACCAAGTACTTACATACTCCACCGTCTAAGAATTGGAGAATAGTAGAGAAGGCTAATTGGTTGAAACTCCTCGGTAACATCCTTCGACATTCCTGGTATTTTCCTTAGAAGGTATAATGATTTTTATATAATTTATTGTATATGGCAACACAACTTATAAACGATCTATGAAAAATTTTTAAAACTTTGCTACGTACTCTTACGTTTTTTTCCTACAGTAGATAAGAACAAAGAAGTAGATATAGCATAGATGGAAGAAACTCAGTGCAGATATGAACATGTTGGCTGACACAGGTTATTGAAAAATTTTTAATTTGCTATTTCAATTTAAAAATTTAAGTTTTTAGAAAGTTGTTTTAAAAGATTTACCTTCACTATTTTATAATTCAATTTCAATTTCAGTTTGGATTATTTATTTTGCAAAACAAAATTTAGTTGGCTATGGATTACATTCAAGACCGTCATTAGTTATTTTAAAAGTATCGTTTAGTTAAAAAAAAAAAATTTTCTGCATTTTGTCAAAAGTAAATTGTTCAAAAAAAAAAGATTTTAAGAAAGTTTAACGAGTAACACTTCCTACCTAGAAGGAGGTTACAAAATACGAGATTAAAACACCACAAAATTACAAAACAAGAAAAAAAAAAGGAATTGTTGAATTCTCAAATTGGATATTAACTATTGGAAACGGTACCGCTGAAGGAATTAAAGACCCAAAAAATAAGATACCACATGGATTAAAATACCAAAAAAATACATAATACACTACAAATTAAATCCAATTGGAAAAATTTTAAAAGTAATATACAATGACTTTGATAAAAACTTCAACAATAGTGAATATCTAAGATAGCAAGCAATAATAACTCTTAAAAATAAAACAAACGATGATATCAATAGATACATATTATCTTTAATACCTAGTGAATCAAAATCTTATTATAGTTATGATACAATAATATCCACATTTGAAAATATTGATGAACTTAAATTTTATGTACTCACTATGGGTCATGACCTGCCCGCCACATGATCCATATAATGTCGATCATACTTGCTCCATGCGGGGCGGGGCTGGTCCCTACTTGACCAGCCCCAATTGACATCCCTAATGGCTAGTGAGCTGACTGGAGCTCCGCCAGCTAGGGCGCCAACTTCATTCATATAGGCACCTGACCTCAATTGTCATCTACGTGTCTGACCGTAATTAGTAGTGAAGTCAGAAATTTCTTCAGTGAAAGCACTATGGAAAAAATAAAAATAAAGTTATTGTTGCATTAAATAAGAACATTATTACATATTTTAATTATTGAAGGGGGCACAACTGCAATTTTTCTTGTAAAACTGAAGCAAAAATATAAGTTTCAGTTCTTGCGTAGGGGCACCACCAAAACTTTTGAAAACTTTAGGATGAGAAATCAAAACTTCAAAAGTTGAGTGGAGGCACAATTATAATTTTTCTTATAAAGTAGGGGGTACAACTAAAATTGTTTAAAGATTTTAGGATGTAAAATAAAATTATTAAAAGTTGAGTGGTCGATTGTATTTATTGTAATATTTTTGAATTAGTTTGATTGCATTTAGGAGTACTTGGTGTAATCCTGAATACAAAAATAAATTGAGATATAGAACCATTAGGATTACTTTATCAAATAGCTATAAATAGGTGCAACACTGAAATATTTCTACTTGACTTTTGAACATTGGAAACCTCGAAGAAGAACGTAACTTCCGAGTTTGAATACCAGAAAATAATTTCGTTCAAATTGGGCATAATGGATTCAGGTAAAGGGCTAATTTCTCTTTTGTTTTTATAGTTTTCGATCCTTATCGTTTTCTTCATTAATCATAGATCGTCGGCCCAGGGTTTTATGTATACCCAGTTCATAATGCTAATTATTTGTAAAATCAGCTTTGAGGTGATTCTAGATTGGATACTTCCTTATATGTTCGATTAGTGATAACTTGGTCGTAGTAAACGAAAGCAATTTTTACCTAAAAAGAAAAAAATAAAAAAAAAGCTATTTCAAAAAATAATAATAATAACAATAATAAAGGCGCGGGCTTAAGATATGGTAAGGATATTTACTTTTTGTAGAATCAAATAATAATCCAATCTTTTAAGAATATAAATATTTGTTGTTATGAGTTTCGGATTGTTGTTTCAAAGGCATCTAGTTTGTTTTACTTTCCTTTTTTTTTTTCCCAAGGGTTTAGGACATGCGTATTAAGAGGTCAATAAGGCTGCTTATGAATTGAGCAAACATGTTAGTTTTGTCCAGCTTAAATGTCATACTTTTCAATTTACAAATTTTAAGTTGAAGAATTATATGATTGCTACTATACTTTTTGTTTGATTGGACTACTTCTAGTTTGAAGTATTGTCATCCTCAATTATTTCTATACTTTGCTTATTTATTATCTTGATCTTCATAGAAAAATTACGTATTTCACTATCCTTCTATAATCTTTTCAGATTGGGCATGGTTACCACCCCATCTTTTGGATTCAGTTCTAGAGAAGATTGAACTATTAATGGATTATCTGCAATTCAGTGCTGTATGTGCTTCATGGAATTCCGTGGCATGGAATTCCGTAGCAAAAACTAATCAAAGTCAAAATATTAAAACATTGAGCCATCAGGCTCCGATGCTTTTGATACCAAGTGAAGAGAGCAATTTCCATAGTATATACGATGCCATTGGTAACAATTTCTTGAAGGCGAAGTTAGTAGTGCCATGCGATAAGCGTTTTGCTGGCTCTTCACATGGATGGTTAGTAGTTGTGGAAAAAGATTTTGCAGTTACCCTTTACAAACCTTATTTTATGGTTGAAGGAGAAAACAATACCACAAAAAATACAATTATCCACCTTCCATCGGTTTTTCCATCTGATAGTGATCAAGAGGCTTACGCTGATGTATTTGAAGATTACATTTACAAGGCTACAATTACAGCCGATCCAGTAACAAATCCATGTCAATGCACGGTGATGGTTATATACAGCGACTATAAAAAACTAGCTATTATTAGACCGGCTAAAGACAAAACATGGTTTTTTGTTGATAGTATACCATCAGCCAATGAAGTTTTATACTGCAAAGATCGATATTTTGCTCTAACTATGGAAGGAGAACTTTATTCTTTTAGAATTGGGGATTCGTTTGTCTCGGATGCAAAGTTAGTAGCAAGCAGGCCGCCACTTCAGCTAGTTGGAAAAAGTTATCTTGTGGAATCTTCTGAAAAAAAGCTCCTACAGGTCCTACGGTTCACGCGTTGGATACGTGCTTCCGAAGAAGGAGATGAAACAATCTCAGAACGGTACAGGCGTTGGATACGTGCTTCAGAAGAAGATGAAACAATCTCAGATGAAGATGAAGATGAAGATGAAACAATCTCAGATGACGATGACACAGTTGTGGGTCGTCAGACACTATTAGTCATAGTTTACGAATTAGACCCTAATGAGGGCAAGTGGTTTGAGATAAACAGTGTAGGTGATTTAGCCTTATTTTTAGGTGACAATTCTTCGATATCTGTTTTGGCTTCAAATTTTCCTGGATGTAAGCCAAATAACATATATTTCACTCATGACAGAGATCTCCTTGAATCTGGTCACACTTGCCTTAATGATATCGGTGCGTATGATCTTGAAAGTGGAAGAATGGAGCTGCATTTTGGTGGTGCTACTAGTTGTGCAAAGAGGCGGCTTCCAATTTGGATTCTACCAACGTTGCATGGATATTAATTAACTAGATTTGAGGTTGTACCGAGCTGACTGAATGTTAATCTAGACATGAGATTCGATTAAGCTTTTATTATTATTTTTTCCTCTCAGTATTTTTTTTTATAGTCAATAATTTCATTTAGTATTACTTTCTTTTCTTTTTGCATTTTTATAGACAGTTATTTTATTGTACTCTTATGTGTCAATAATCTTTTACATGAGTGAAGATCGTTAATAAGCTTAGATTAGAAGAACAAGACAATAAAAGAGAGTTGGTGCAATACAAAAGGGGGAAAAAAAAAAAAAAAGATCTTTGTTATTTTTTTTATTTTTTTATTTATTTTTGGGCTACAGCAAAGGAATGTTTGAAAAACATGACCTTCTTTATACGTTGTTTTAAGTAATAAATTAATGGTCATAAAAAATTATGATCCATGAATGATTGACTATTTACTGATCAATGACTAGTTGATATCATGATCAACTAATTTCAGTTAATAAATTATCGAACGTTCAGTGATAGACTACTGATACAATCACACTAGTACACATGATGTAATATATGTTGGTGTATAGATGTTGCTTGTTGTCCGGATGTCTAAGAAGGCCAAATGGACAACATCTGAAGTAGTGGAACCATCTTTAATAAAAATGACGTCGCATCACAGGTGAGGTCTAATATCTTATTATTAGTTTTTGAGTGATATTATTAGAATTATGCAGCTAAACCATGTCGAGAACCATGACATAGTTACAACTGATGAATGAATGAATGTGGGCCTATGTGATCAATTGTGATTTCACATATTATTTATGTTATCTTAACAATAATTTGAGTTCATTTCTTGTTTTCCAAAAACGTAAATAACTGATACACAAGTACTGCTGCTCACCGCATAAATTCTTTAATGTTTTCGTATGCAATCATAAACAACGTGGTATCAACCGAACAAGACATTTGGCGAAGAATATTTGTGACGAACTATCCACTTCTTCCACTGATATTGAGAACATCATTATAAAAAGTATATCTCAAAGATAATCAGAAAATTACTAGGAATATTACACTGTACTATATAATCTGAGATAATGGATTGAGGTAAATATATTCTAAAAAATGTGAAATCTCAATGAAACTCATGCAACTAGGAATATTGCACTATACTAAGCTGAGATAAGGGATTGAACTTAGATTTCTTAACGTAACAATTTTATTTTCTCATAGACTTTCTAAGAAACCAAGCATCCGTATATATGCACTACAAAGTTTCAACCATCAAGAAGAAGAAGAAGAAGTTGAAGAAAATTTGACCTTGACAAAAAATGAAGTTGTTTGGATTTTCGGTGCTCTTTTCTCTTGAACAACCTTGAGTACTGAAATGAACTTATTTGGTTTGAGTGCCCTGCAAATTTGTTTAAGTTGGTAGTGAAACGCATATGGACTTAGACAAATTAATAGTGTAATTCGAACAAGTTGAAGAAGAGAAGTAGTATTGAGACATTAAAAAATACTTTCTGGATCCAACCAATGAAAACTCTTGTTGTCCTGACGTAGAGAGAGAAAGAAAAGTAAGAAAGAGAGAGAGGGGTTTGTGGTGAATGAGAGTTAAAGAAGAAGAAGAAGTTGAAATAAATTGACCTTGACTAAAACAATGTTCTTTGGATTTTTTGTTGACGAAACTTGTGTATTGAAATAAAGTTCTTCTAAAAAAAAATTGGTAATGAACATCCAAAAGATATGTATTCACACCAACCAATAAAGTAATTCGTAAGACATCAAGAAATACTTTCTTAATTTTTCGGAAACCAATAAACGCACTCAAAATGCATGAACAAAGAAACCTCCAACAAGGTGATACAAAGGATTTGTCGGAAACCAAACAACACACTAGATAAGAAGAAAAAGAAGAAATAGTGATACAAATATTTTCTCGAAAACCAAACGACACATCAAAGAAGAAGAAAAACAACAAGAACAAAGAGAAGAACGGATAATACATGAACAAAGAAAGCTCCAAAAAAAAGGGACACAGAGATCTTCTTAGAAACTAAACGATGCACCAAGAACTAGCTAATAGCAATTCAATGGCCAAAGAAAGTAATGAATATTAAAATAACACTGATAAACTGACATGAAAAGAAAGAGAAAACCAAAATACCACCTTCAAATTGGTCTCTAATCTTCTCTTCTCTCTGATCTTCTTTCTTTTGTTTCATGGAACGTAAAGGAACAAAAAACTATTAATAAGAGAGAAAATATGGTGAACTATATATTAGGAATGCCCTAAACGTGAAAGACATTTTGTGTATTTTATTTATTTTGAACTAATTAATAATATATTCAATATTATTCATTATATTGTTATATATTCTCATCTTATTTACATGTTGAAGTAAATGTAAGTACATATAGCTCACTGACTGCTTATTATTAAATTGTTAGAATATTGTATATAATGTACTTTTGTATATAAGAAGATAACGTCCTAAAATAAGCAGTTTAAATCTATAGTTCATAGTCTATGAGGTTAGAGTGACATCTAACTCATGTTAAGATTATTATGTTGTCTATGGCCAATTGGGGAATAGTTTATCTTAATTATCTGGAACTTTGATTCCTAGTTAGAGACATAGATATATTGCTTGATCGTGACGTATTGGACTTAGATCAAAGTGAAATTAATTTATGTAGATTGCTTAAATAGAGTAATTCACTTTTGACATTCACTAAATAGTAATCTTAATTCTGAATAAGTGAATCACTTCATGTATATGACTTATATATTTTGATGTTCCAAAGGCTAAAGAGTCTCAGAGGTAGTAAGTTTATAGATCGATTCATTGGGTACACGACTTGTATACGACAGAGGATTTGTTAATAAATATTAGAATCTTAGCTCTAATGAGGAGTAAAGATTATCCTTTTAAATGCATTATATTTAATGTAAAAATAGACAAGGTCTTAGGTCATTTGCTTAGTAAATGACTTCTTATTTACATACGGTGAATAATCATTTTCTTAATTAGGTGTATAATGGATTTTTAAAACAGCATGATTAACAAGTCAAACAAACTTTGACCTAAAATTGATCATAAATATCATATAAAGGTGTTGCATACATGACAAGATTATTGGACGATAGCTAATCACTAGCTTGTGTAATATGATATATAATTGGGAGTGTAGTTTTAAGTTTATAGTTGTATGATTCTGAAACTAATAATTATGTAATAAGTTTATTTAGTATAGAATAATAGTTACATTGATTATTAGAATCTACATTATATGTGTCTAATCGGTCCCTTTACTAGCTCCGCATAATTCCTTAATGAATAATAATTAATTGGGGTATTCTTTATTGTTTGTATTTTTGCATTTAGTGAAGAAAATAATCCGGATCACCTATTCTAAGGTGTAGGCGTTTTTCTCTGGGAGCCAAGGATAAAATTATAATTTTGATTTATTCAATAAATGAGATAAATATTTAATTTAAATGAATATTTATTTTGAAAGATAAGATTTGAAATTTAAATTAATTGTATTTGTCTTTAAAAAGATAAATATGAAATGAATTTAAATTTTGAAAATCTTGTTTAAATAAATATTTTGAAATTTAAAAGGTTATCTTATTATAATTTGAATTGAACAAAATTTTATTCTAGCGCACTTGTAAGTGGCCGCTACCATTAGGATTTGAAAGATAAGATTTTTTTTTAATTTGATTTTGTTTTGGATAAGAAATTACACAATTATTTGAACTCACACAAAGTTACTATGATTTTATTTTGAATTTGAACTGGAGTTATGAAAAATAATCCATGCAGAGAAAATCATAAGAATTGTGGAATTTGAAATGTGAATCAAATTTTGAATCCCACAACCTATGGTGGACGAATTTTTTGGGTCATATTCCCTAGGAAAAAGTTTGGCCATGTTATAGGATAGAAGAGAGAAAAATCTTTTCTACAATCCTGTTTAAATTTTAAATAGTCCTAATCTAGTGGTGGCCGAATATTAACAGGTTTTTCCTAAAGGAAAATTTGGCCTTGGGGGTGAGAAAGAGAGAAAAATCTTTTCTTGAATCCGATTCAAATTCTGAAAGCCACCTCAAATCTATAAATAGGAATCTCGAGACTTCTATTTTCTTTAAACTACAGACTCTAAAGTGAGTGAGTTTATTATTATAATAATAATAAAGTGAGTGAGTGAGAGGTATAATAATAAATTCTTAGAGATCTGGATGATTGAAAAGAGATAAGCTGCGTTAGAATACCGATCAAGAAACCGAGTGTCCACACACTTTACTGTTTGGAAATTAGAGAATAGTAAAGAAAGCTAATTAGTTGAAACCTCTTGGTCACATCATTCAGTGTTCTTTGTGTTTTCTTTCAAAAATATAATGATTGTTGAATAATTTATTATATATGACAATATAAATTTTTAACGATCTCAAAAAAATTTTAAAATTCTATTAGGCATGTCTTACTATTTTGTTCTAAAGTAAATTACTCCAGTATCTTGGTTCTAAAATGTACTCTCTGTTTTAATGAAATTATCTCCAGGTTATCACTCTAGGGGCTATAATTGGGCTTTCACTCACTCACCGATTTATTGGGCTAAATTTTAATACCTTGAGCCTGTACTTCTCCACCTAGATTTTAGCACATGTGTGCTCAAACTTAAGGATTTGATAAAGGAGTCCCCAAGATGCAACCCCGACGAATCCTCCTAGTTAAACGCACAAATTCCATCATGTTAGTTAAAATATTAGGCTACATCCATTATTTTCTTTGATAAGATTATGCGACATCATTTAAAATGCCTTAATAATCATCATATTATAATTGGCTTACGTAACTTAATGTTACTAGAGGGAACGAATGTAACATGAAAATGTGATATATGAACCGAATTTCCACCAACAGTGTGTGACTTAAAATTCTTTTTAATTAGTTTCAAATTAGAAAAAAAAGAAACATAAGGAATTTCCCGACATGGTAATCTGAGGAAATTTTTTTTTAAAATGATGTGTGGAAGGATTTGATTACCATAATTTTTTTAACTCAGAGGAAACAATAATTAGCTTGACTCGTCACTAACTCCTTTTAGCAAATATATATTTATATAATCATGTCTTTTTTTATAAATAGAAGGCATGTTAGAATACTATACCGTATTATATTATAATAGTAAAATGTTTTGTAAAACCAATGTATTATATGTTTTAATGAAAATAGTAAATTAATATGATCAATGTTTATTAATCTAATATAACACATTTTTAGTATATTGTATTGTATTATTCCATATAAAGGACAATGTTAGGATTAAGGCTAGCTCAAGCCTAGGGTGGGGTTGGTTAGGACTCGGTGATGGGTTGGTCATCTAGGATTAAAGTTGAGATCGAGTTTTAGGATCAACGTCATGATTGGAATATAGGGTCGAGATTAGAATTGAGATGTGAAACTAAGGGTCCAGATTGGGGTTGGGGCTGCATTTGGGACCTAAAAGACGATCTTGAATGGAGAAAGAAGTAAAAGGGCATGTCTGAAAAAATCTGATAGCTGCCTAGTTGTAGGCTTTGGTAAAAGCAACAATAAAAAAATGAAAATCAACGATAAATAAATGGGGCTGAAGAAAATAAGTGCTCGGTAATGCTGTTACAACCGAGAAGCTCCTCCACTTCTATTAGTACTATGTCCTTCTGCAACTATCCTCTTGTCCCCTCTCTTAACTCTCGCCATTTTTAATACAAAAAAAAAAAAAAAAAGGAAAAAACTCTGAACAAAGCCAAAAAAATGTATCACCTCTGCAACTTCCCACTTTTCCTCATAATTTTTTTAGCTCTCCTTAATAAATTGAATACAACCGGATGTACATTCAAATAAAAGTGAATATGAAAATGGACTGTAGTAAAGGATACATATCGCATGTACATGAAGTAAAAATTGATTCACGTTCTATATACACTATGATTTGCATTTCATTAAGTCATGAATTTATATTTCAATTTATTTCCGTTTTTGTCAGCCACTTTCTAATAAACTCACCACTTGTCCATTTCTTAATGCATCTTCCTTTCCACGTGAGTGGTGGATACTAAATGATATTAGATTTAAGGCTTGTTATATATATATATTTTAAATATATATATATATATGTACGTATGTAGGTATGTATAAACCAATGATGGGAGTGTGTCCAGTTTGGGCTCTCTTTGTGTGAGGATTTTGTTCAAAACAGCTGGTCCTGTGTTGCTTGGGCTGCTCTAAACTGGCCTTTGGGCCTGGTCTATGTTGAGGTCTATTTCTTTGGAAGTCCAAGTTAAGGAAAATGCTCATTGAACAAACTCAGGCTTACCTACCATAACAAAGCAAAAATTTACTCCTCTACACTCCCAAATTTGTTTAGGATGATCTGAACAAGTACTTCTGGTCTATCAAGCTGAAAAAAAGGTGCTAAACGTGATCAACAAGAGTTATTTATCTTAATCCTATAATTTAAATCAAACAGGCACTTACGAAGTGGGTGTAATCTTATCTTGTAACATCTAACATCATATTATAAAAACGTTTGATTTAAATCCTACAGTCATGATTATGGACCTTATGGCATCATTTAGGAACTAAAAACTGAAGGCTTTGTTAGGAAACTATTAAATTGTACGCTCGGAGGGGTGTTAAATTTCTGTACTAACTTGTATTGTGTGCATGGTTAGAGTGTTACACATGAAGCTTCCTTGTGCAATACTTAGAAAAAAAAAAATGGTGTCACATGTGACACCGAATAGCTTGATCCCATAACCTTCACTTTTATTTCTTCCTAGTCACCAATCTTTGTCCCTTTCCCCTAATTAAAGTAAGCGCTCACCTTTATAATCATGTTTCTTTTCACAGCCCCACCATTGGAAGAGAAAAGACTAAAGAGAGTATACCAAGCCATTAGAGCAAGAAGGAGAAGAACACAGAGAAGAACAAAGAGCACCAAGATCATGTCGGATTGGGGACCGGTTTTCGTCGCGGTGGTGCTATTCATACTGCTGACGCCGGGGCTGCTCATTCAGATTCCAGGGAAAAGCCGATGTGTCGAGTTCGGCAACTTCCAAACCAGTGGGGTTTCAATTTTGGTGCATTCAGTCCTTTACTTTGCTCTCATGTGCATCTTCTTGTTAGCCATTGGAGTCCACATGTACCTTGGCTCATAATCCTCCACCAATCGGTTCCATTATCATCTTTTGTTGTCTGTCTTGTTTTTCCTTTTTCTTTTTTGGATTGTTTGTGTATCGATAAAATAATTCGATCTTTCAAGAAATAATTGCATTTTTCCCCCATTAAGAGTAGTGATCTAGCTGTTTCCTCACTATATGATTGTAAATCTTGTTAGATTTCTCTTGATCCACCACATCACTTCACAAACTTTTGGCTTATTTGGCTGATAATATGATAAAGGAAAAGCATGTACATTTTATAGGTTGGCATTACTCGTCTATGTGCTTTGTAACATATTAAGAATCTGTAAATCAAACTTTATAAACTTATTTAAAACCAGGCTTTGACAAAAGTCAAAAATTCATTAGTAGATTTTATGAATCGAGAATCATGTCCGTTCAATTTAATAGATTTAAAGAAGGTTTAGAAAGGCCGAGTTTGGAAAGTAAACCGCAAAAAGTTGATACATGGCTCAATCTTTGATTACAAGATCTAACATTCCATTCACAAGTTAAAGCTTTTCTTGTTCTCGTATGGTATTTGTAATTTGTTAGATTTATTTATTTATTTTTGAGGGAAGGATTGGAATTTATTTGAAAACAAAGTGATCTGTGTTTTACACAAAGTGTTCTGTTTGTGCTGAATTCCAAAACTTCTCAATTTTCTTATGTACTGCTACTTCTTATATGAGTTTCACATTTTTAGCTTGTTTTTCTTACATAATACCATATTGGTCATATTGAGATCTTAGCTAGTAGTCAGCAATTGAGAAGACTGTTATCCCCAAACAACCATGTATCAAGCACAAAAAAAATAGGTGTAGATTTTGGGGGAAAATTAAAGCTTCTCTATCCTGCAAAAGTTACAAAAACTCTACATATTTTTGTTTCACAACAGTGTTCTCAATCGCACAAAGCAAATTTTTTAATGGCTTACACATGTAGCAAAAAAAAAATATAAAGAAAAAAAAAACCTTGAATTTAACTCTATTTCCACTAAAGCACAGCCTTTTTGTTCTAAAACTGATGGTGGTGCTGAATTGCTAAGCGTAGAGGTGGAGGTCAAGAACAACAAGAAACAAAATAAGTAACAAACCGTAGACAACGGTGTGGACGAACATGGAGGCCACACTAGTCTGCATGTTCATGAATTGGAATGGATATTCCTTTCCGGGCATTTGGAAGAGCATTCCCGGTGACAAAAACGCAAAAAGCGCCGCGGCGATCAGCGGAGCAGCCCAATCGTTCATTCTACTCCTCTTGTAGAGAAAAAAGGCCAAGATAACAGCGATCAAGAAGAAAGAATACTATAATAAGATAGAAGAAGGCGTGAAAGAACCAAGAAAGCATATATTGGAAAGGGAGGTTTATCAGAATGTGGTCTTCAACTCCTCGAAAGAGGGAATAGGAATCCTATAAAGCTACAACATAAATTATCATTTATCAATCATCCACTTTTGTTTTGTTTTTTTTTTTTTTTCTTTCCCTCTCTCTCTCTCTTTTTGCTTCTTTTTTCCCCCCCTCTATAAAGGAAAAATGATTCCTTAATGTTGGTTTGTTGTGGTGGCAGGATAAGCATCATCTCCTATTGTTTTCAGGACAATAAGTTGGACATGAATTTGCATATTTATTGGTTGGTAGTTAAATAATTCATCACCGTCCATTTCATCATTGGATGTTTAAATTGATTATACATTATCATTATCATTCTTAAAACATATATAAAATTTACAACCAAAAAAAAAAAGGAAAGAAAGATAGAGAATTCTTATTTTAGACCGTTATAATTATATATATATATTTTTAAGTAGTATGCTATGAATTGAAGAACTTACAGAACAGATTAGGAATGCTTTAGAATCAATACAAGGACAAAAAAGAGAGGATAGTTAGAAGTCAAAAGAAACATATTGCTTAAAAAGAGGCGTCTCTTGGCCTGTGGCTCAAGTGCGGGGGTAAAAGTGAATGCTTTTTTAATTGCATTTTGTTTTCTTATCCGTTTAATCTGGGACGCTATCATTACTTGCTTTCGGTGTACTGAAGATGAGAAATTTCAGAGTTATTTCGAGAGGACCAAAGAGAGGTTTTATTTTATTTATTTTTTTACAGATACACTCTAAATTTATGTAAAATTATAATTTACATTATAAATTTATAATATTTTATACCCTATTAATAAACGATGTTAATTTTTTTATAAAATTGGCACTTCACTTTATATTTATAATAAAATTAATTCAAATATTTCTATTTTGATAAAACTTAATTAAACATTTAAACATCAATAAATTTGAGTTTTCATAGACAAAAATAATTATTCTTGTCATGAATTAACAACTTATATATAAATATCATATCAATTTTCGTTAAAAAATTAATATTATTATTAATAAGGTGTAAATTGATATATATTTATAAGTTTATATTGTAAATTATTAAAATTAAAAGTTTAGGATATAAACTTTACGATAAGTTTAAGTTATCTCAATGCCAAAAGGCCTTACAGGGGTTGTGATAGTACTAATGTCAATTTCTATTGGTTAATGGTGTGGACTAGGGACAACATGTCGATTGTGGAGGTGAACCGGAGTTTGGTAAGCCGAGAGATGAGAACCTTCCTTCTGCCTAATTTCCACTGATTACAAATCCAAAACCAAGAATTAGCATTTTTTTAGTATTTTTTTTTTCCTGCAATAGTGAAAACAAACCGAACTAAAAGCCTAATTGCAAGGGTTGTGATTGTACAAATGTCTATTTCTATTAGTTGATGGTATGGACTAGGGACAACAAGTCGACTGTGGAGGTGAACCAGAATTTGGTAAGCGGAGAGATGAGAACATTCCTTCTGCCTAATTTCCACTAATTACAAATCCAAAACCAAGAATTAGCATTTTTTTAGTATTTTTTTCCTGCAATAGTGAAAACAAACCAAACTAAAATCCAAATTAGTTCTCTCAAAAAAAAAAAATCCAAATTAGTCGTGACATGTGAAATGTATCAATTATGGTGAGCCTGCCACTTCACCGGATGCACGTTGCATGTGCACCCTATCATTCAAAAATCACACTCTTTTTGGTCCCTTGAAATCAATTTAAGAGTTCATAGATAATTTTTGTTAAAACTAAACTTTATAGTGCCCAAATTATTATGCACTTAACAGTTCAAGAACAATGATTAAGGACTTGTTTGGTAGAATTTTTCAAAAATTGATTTTAGTTTTTGGGTCTAAAAACTATTTTTGAAAAGATTTAGATGATTTATCAGAATAATTTTCAGTTTATAGAAAAGCTTCATGTTAAATTTAAAAAAAAATTCATAAAAAAGCTGTTCTAAATGTATATAAAAAAATCAGATACCATTATTCATTACTATTTTTATTATTTATTAAAAATTTTACCAAACACACCAAATGCTGGAAAACAAAAAATGCTTAGAAAATGGTTCGAGTTTTGGGCTCCCAAGTCAAAGTGTCAAGTCGAAAGGGGCACACCCGTCCAAAACTCCCGATGCCAAACTCTTCCTGCTTCAAGTTCCATCCACGTTGACAAAAGAGATATCCATATTTACCCCCCAACATTTCGTCATCTAAACGCCATCATTTCCAATTTAGCATCTTCCTTCACTATTCCCCTTCCCCTCCCATTAATCTATCTCTCTCCTCACTCTTCACACCCGTCACCAACACAACTTTGTGCAGAGACAAGACAACAACTTCAACTTCTCAAGTACTAGGCTCTTTAACGATTTATATATATATATATATTCCAATTTCCAATGGCGGACTGGGGCCCAGTGCTGATCGGAGTGGTGCTGTTCGTGCTGCTGCAGCCGGGGCTGCTCTTCCAGCTGCCCGGACACAGCCGCCCCATGGAGTTCGGCAGCATGAAGACCAACGGCAAGTCCATCGCCGTCCACACCCTTATCTTCTTCGTCATCTACTCCATTCTCATCTTAGCCGTCCATGTCCACATCTACACCGGCTGATCATCATCACTTCATATCATCTGGGTTTGTCTTAACCGTTCCAGATGTAGATCTTTGCTTTTCTTGTTTGTTTGTTCTTTTGGTCCGGCGAAATTTTTATGTTAATTTCTTGTCTCTGTTGAATCTAATCTTCTAGTTATGTATTAAAGAAAAAACGCTTCAGTCTTTTTTCTTTATTTGATTGATTATTTAGTGAAGATTAAAAAGCTGTTCTGGGATATCAGTACCTGATAAAAAACCAGGAAGCGTTTTCAAGCCATACTTATTGGGATGATTAATTTAATGTGGACTGGATGGATCATAATGTGGCATGTTTTAGACATCATGTGCTTTGTGGCCCACTTTTGAAAATTACTCAAAAATTATTCAAAATGATATAAAGGCATCAATTTTGTCGGTATCACAACATAAATATTGGTATCATATCATGATATTGGTAAGTTAAATTAATGTGCCGTTTATGAGTTGATAGCATTATTGATAGATATCCAATAGTCTTGCTCTTTTGCTTTCCACTGAGAGAACTTATACACATCTATATACACATATTTATAATAGTGAATGCCCAAATGATGCATGAATTCCAGAGGATGGGGCTTCAGCTGATACATCAGGTTTTTTCTTTTTTTCTCTTTTCTTGCTCAGATTCTGCCTTCTTATGTTAGTAGTAAAATGATAATATTATGGGCTTGATCAATTATAAAATCAGCACTATGCATTATTTATAAATTTATAGTTTTGAGATTCATCGAGGACTGTGTTTTGTCGGTGTCGCGCATGTTTGGACTTTGGTTTTGGCAATTGTATTTGTCTCTTCCTAATTAACTATTGCATATTACTCCTAGCACTTTGACCTAATTTTGGGGGTTTCTAGAGGCGCACAACAATTGTATATATGTAAGAAATATTTCACTTTTGTATAAATTCTCCTGCTCGTGACCACTGGTCCGATTACTGTACTCGTTCATATCCTGTTTAATGAGTTCCTCTAATAACCATTCATCTAATAACCTGAACCATTAGGATGAGAGTATGAGGATCCTTCTTTCATTCACTAAAAAAAATTCTCATGGCAAGTGCAATTTTTTTTTCCTCAAAATATTTCACTTTCGTATAAATTCTCATGACCATGTGCAAATTGTCTTTCTCGAAACAATAATAGTCTAAGAAACTTTGTTTTTATGGCAATTTAGCTTGAACTAAAGGATATATAAGGGAGGTAAATCAGATCAACAAATTTTCAGGTAGTTACATATTTTATTTCATTATCAACACTTGAGAAACATATCTAACTATGTATATAGACATGAGAAACCTAGAAAACAAATAACAGTTGAAGAAAGTTGATCATATGAAAAAAAGAAGAAAAATGTAACAAGGAGTTTAAGATCTTGAACAAAATAAATAAACAGATGTTGATTCCAAATTAGAAAGAAGGAAAAAGAAAAAGGGAAAAACCCCAAAAGTACATGTATGGTACTACAACATGGGATAGGTGTAGGAATGATTAGTTAACATGTATGTGAATACCAATGGCAACAACCAAGATGGTGAGTATGCAGAAGTATATGACGGCATGGACCAGAATAGCTATCCCACTTGTGTTCATGTTTCCAAACTCCATTACCCTTGTTCTTGCTGGCACTTGGAATAGAAGCCCTGGTGATAACAATATGAATAGCACCACTGCCACAACCACTGGTCCCCAATCTGCACCCATCTCTCTCTCTCTCACTCCTCTCTCTCTCTCTCTCTCTCTTTCTCTCTCTATAAAGACTCTCTTCTCTCAAATTGGCTATGTGGGTATTCTAAGATATTTTGTGATCTCCAAATGAGTGATGAAGAAAGTGAGCCTCTTTCCTTAATATGTAGCTCATGAAGGAAAAGTGGTTACATAATTTCTTAGTGAAGAAGGAGAGGTTGGGATGCTAAACTTGGTGAGAAAGAAGACAATGGGTTTAAAAGAGAAGAAAGGTATGTTAAGCTGGTGGTGGACTTGCTTTTTAGATATTGAAACAATAAATTTTTTTCTTCTTTCATTAGCTTCTAATAGTTGTTTTACAATTGGTCCTCTTTTTGCTCTCTCGCCTTTGAGACTGATGAAGGTGGGAAAGGCTTTTTAAAAGTTAAACAAAACTTATTGCAAAATGAAGTGTAAAGTTGGGCACCCATGGCTACGTGTTTCCGTATTTTGGTTTCCATTTCTCTACAAACTTCCTGAATTGTTAGAATATATATATGTTTTTTTTTTTTTTTTGCCTGAAGAATTTGTGAGAATATATAACTATTCCTATGATAAATTTTTTGGAGAATTAGTAAATGAACATGGAATCAAAGTAGGTCTAGAGTTTAAAAATTTTTGTAGTTGCATTTTTTTTTTCTTCTTAAATACTATAATCATGCATTGTTATACCCTTAGTATGTCTCGGATTTTTTTTTTAAATATTTGTGTTGGGTAAAAAAAAAACGTGGTAATTTGACAAACACACAATCATGGAAAATTAGTTTGGAGAGCATAAAACATGGCTTAGACTAAAATTAATGTAGGCCAGTCTTTAGAAGTCAGACAACAGGTTTCGAATGAATTGATTTTTAGATATAGAAGCTTTAGTCGAATATGGATTTGGACCCACATCAAGGTAACGACCAGACCAAGGAAAAAGAGCATCTATTTTTACGAGTATTTGAAGCAATCAGTAATGAATAGTACAGACCAGTTGCAACTTTTATTTTAATATTTCAATTGTAATTGATCCATGACATGTCACACTGAATTGTAAATTTTTTGTTAGCAAGTGCTTAGAATATTTTCACAGCAAGCAGTATTAAAATGGCAAATTATTTACCATTTGAGCGGGTATCAAAAACTTTGTAAAAAAAAAAAAAAAAAACCGTAGCATTACTAATCTAATAACAAGTCAATATATGGTCTTCTAGCAAAAAAAAAAAAAAAAGAATCAATATATGGTCATATATTCGTTTGTATTATGTGGTTTTCTATAATATTCAATGCTCTTCACAAATTAGAAATGATAAAACTTTACGTAGAAGAAAGCACAAAGTATAATCTGCTAAGAAACCTTCAGTAAAAATATATACACACACATATATGCTAAGAAAATTACACATTCAACACCCATTACCCTTGAAATTTGTGCCAGAAATCGTATTCATATGGATGTCTGGATGATACATAGGATGGCAGTGAAGAGCGATCTAAATGCAGCTATGGGCGAGCAGGCTAAAAGACGCCAATTTAATTGGTTAGCCTAGTTCCTTCTAATATATCCCCTCTCATTATTGGCTTAAATTTCAAGTGCTTTCACTTTATTGTTTCTTTATACACCCCATACTTCTTCATAAAGCACACCACCATTTACATTTTAATATGACTTAAAATTTTCATTTTAAAATGACGACAAACTTTGTCTACCACAACTAATCCCTCTAACACCCCTAATATTGTCCCTAATTCTTTTTTGAAAGATCATTGTCCCTAATTAATCTTACTATATATTTTGTTAGAATTTCAGCAACAAACTTAAATTAGTCTAGAGCCAAAAATAGCCCAAATAAGAGCAGAACCATAAATAATTTACAAGGGCACGAATGCACCACCTTCCTTCTTAGAAACCATTGAAGTGGGGTGGGGGACGACTCGAGAAGAAGAGAGTGGCCAATTGAACTAAACTAACAATCAACTGCCATTTTTCTTCTCCATATATCTTTACTTTATCTTTTATATTTACTCTATAAATATTTTTATGACAACGATATCTTATCGATAATATATGTTTTCAAACATTAAATTTGATTAAAATTACAAATTAAAAATTATGCAAATTAAAAACATTAAACTAATAATTCGATACTACTCTGATGGTTCCAAACAGAACCTTACTAATAAGGGTTTTTTCTCCTAACCTAGCATAAAATATTCTTTAGTCTATTTTGTTTTTTTTTTTTTTTCCCTTCCTTCAAAAATCATGTTTTTAATTATAGTGAAATGTCCTTTGGTTGTTTGGTTCTTCAATTTCCAAATAATAAATAAAATTTAAAGCAGACACTAGTGACATAATCAAAATATTTTTAAAAATAAATTTTGCAACAAAAAAATAAGGGAGATAGACTAAGTAAAAAAAAATTGTAAAAGAAATTTGATCAATAATCAAATAATTTTTGAATGGGCCAAAATGGGCTGGGGGCAGCGATTGGGCTAAAACTGCTCTTCCTGGGGCCCAAGGCTATAAAACAGCCATCCAGATCCAGACAAAAGAGAGAAGCCACGCAACGCCGTGCCGTCCGATTTTTCCAAAGAGGACGTAGTTTTCAAAGCAGAGATAACATAGAAATCCAACGTAACAATGACCCTTTTGCCGATTTCAAACTGTTTCTCCGTCGCTTACTCTTTTTGTCCTTCTACGACGAATCCCTTTTAATGGCGGTGTTTTTGCAGTATATTGTTGAAACAAATTCTTTGAATATAAGTTCCTTTATTATCAGCAGATCAGAGAGAGAGAGAGAGAGAGAGAGAGAGAGAGAGAGGAATTATATTAGACAATATATAATGGCGGATTGGGGGCCAGTGTTGGTAGCGGTGGTGCTGTTCGTGGTGCTGATGCCGGGGCTAATATTTCAGGTGCCGGGGAACAGCAGAGCAGTGGACTTCTGCAACAGACAAACCAGTGGCATTTCCATCTTTGTACACACTCTAGTCTTCTTCGGACTTATCATCATCTTCTTCATTGCCATTGGGGTCCATATCTATATTGGCTAATAAAGCACTTCTATTTATATATAATGATCACGTTATTACAACCACTTCTGATGTATCACAATTTCATACATTTAAAAATACACTTTCTTTTCCCTACTTTTTTTTTCCCCTTTTTGTACAAGAAAAACTAGCTAGAGTGCACAGATAAATATCAAATTGATAGCACACTTACATGTATAATAAGCTAGCACACTTATATATATAAACACTTGCTAGAATGCACAGACATATACAGCATCCTTACTATTGCACAGCTTCTTATCCGTTAATTTGGAATGTTCTATTTTTTCTTCTATTATTATTATTATGAAATTCTAATGAACTTTTCTTAGATACGTTGTTTTCTTCTGTTTGAGGAGTTATTAATTGTTAGGTATATGTATATACGTATATTTAACAAAATAAGAAACGACAAGTGAATAACTCTTTATGTCAAACAAGAGACGGACTGTGTTACTTACATTTAAAATATTTCTTTTGCCGTTTGAGAGCCATTTGTAAAATATTTTCTCGTTTTCTTTACACCACCTCTAGAAAACGACATGTCGTGTAAGAGGGAAACAAAAATGTCATTTAAATTATACCGTAGTCCCTATAGTAAACAACATGTCATTTATTAGCTTCGAGTGTTTTATGCCTTACTTTAAGAAATTGTCTGCGTTTGAAGTGAGAATTTTTGTGCTGTTAGCGAGTATGAAGTAATGACGAGAAACGACGTGTAAATTGTCGTTCACATCATATTTATATTATATTATATTAAAAAAAACGATATGATTTTTTACTTAAATATTAGTGTCGTTTGCCCACATAATCGCCACGTGTCCTTCAAAAATTGCTGATGTACATGGACTAGATGTCGTTTGCTGTCTTTTCAAATGCAAAAAAAGCATTGTTTTCATGTTAGCTGTTGTTGATCGAAACATGATGTCGTTTATCAGACATTTATTGTCCTTCAAATTGCTTTAACTCGGCTTCTTCCATAACCAAATTGCTTTTACTTGCTTAAAATTACCCTAAAAAATCTCTCTCTCTCTCTCTCTCTCTCTGTTTTTCTTTTTGGCGGTTTAGACCTCAAAATTATACAATGAAACGACACAAATTTCTAATATTGTGGTCATGGATACTCCCATTTTGGTCAACAAAAATGATAAATCTTCAAGTCCACTTCAAAACCCGGTTTGTTTTTGATAACATCGACGTGGATTTGAGGAGTCCATTTCTAAATGGGACCCTTTTGTCTCTTCTACAAAATACATAGAATGGTAAATCCAAAAAGCATGCCATAGAAAATTGACGGAGAAGCTCAAAATTAATGTCGGAACAAAGTCAAGAATACAATATATCTCCGAAGTTCACTAAATGAAACTTTCATCCAGAATACACCTTCATGACTGCTTAAAATTATTCTATTAGCCTCTTCTACAAATCCCAAAGACAGCTACTTCTTTTCCTTCACTTCTAGTATCGGCGCGCATCATCATATTCATCGAAAGCTGCAAAGAATTATAGATAAGATTAATCCCATGTAATAATTAGTATAGTATGAATTTGCTTCATAATTGTGTTTAGCTGAATCTTAAACACCTAACCAGAGAAAAAAAAAAAAAAAACTAAAGGACTTCTATTCTATAAAAACTCACAAAAAAAAGAACAATTTAAAAAAAAAAAAAAAAAAAAGAGGTTACTTACAAGGCAGGTCTCTACGAGAAGAAGGTGGGAAAAAAATGGAGCGACCAAGTTGGGACAAAAGGATGAGAATCTCGACGGCGCAGAAGAGGAGGACCAAGGCCATAACTAAAGGCATCAACACGAAGCCGATCGCAAACGTCACAGATCCGAAGAGCATCAGAGCCAGCGATATCCCCATAAACAGCGATGCGAAAGCCGTCGGAGAGGCCGCCGAAGAAGACGACGTCGCCGTTGCGACGGTGAAGGGAATATTGGAGAGGGGAGTCGATCTGAGGATGTGGAAGATCATGGAGCTCAGCTTGTAGAAAACCCTCGATTGCTGCTCTTCATATTCAGCCATCATTTTTTTTTTGGAGGAAATTGTTTGTGAGGGAATTGAAAACTGTTGATCTCAAAGTTGGGGAAGAAGATGAGATCAAGAACTCGTGAATTGAATTTCCCTTCTCTTTCTCTCTCTAGACTCGCCGGGAAAGGGGAGGAGAAATTGACTGAGCTTCAGCAGACGCGTCTCGGTGCTCGCGCCATTTCTGCAATGTGGTGTGGGGTCCACATTTTTTAAATTATTTTTTGGGCCATTTTGAGCCTCTTTTTATTAAAGGAGAGCCAACCCGAGCCCATTCGATGTAAAGGCCACAGCCAATAGCTGACCAGATCATGCTCTCTCTTTCTCTCGCTCTCTCTCTCTCTCTCTCTCCGGGTTTTTGGAGTAAAAATTATATGACATTTTACATAAATAGCAAACTTTAGACATGTTTCTAATAAATAACAGTAAATAATAGATTTATTAGATAAATTATTTTTTTATCTTAATTGAACACGAGAAACTGTGGTAGGGACTCTTTAGGATTCATTTTAAAACTGATAAAATATAATTTAATAATTAAGATGTTACTTATGTATAATAACTATATGCACCTTATTTTATAATATTAAGAAATTAAAAAACTTCAAGCAAAACAAGAAACTAAAAAACAACCAGCCTTCCACTAATTGACAACCCTCCTATCGGTGACTTCCTTCCTCTGATATCAATCGCTACCATTAGTCCTCATTGTCTTGTATGACCACTAATCACATATGACTTCGAGATTCATAAAGAGGGATCACGAGCAACCTCGCAACTTTGATGCTGTAAAATCCCGAGCAAATGATCGTCTTCTCTAGTTGTCTGTTGTAGTCACACATTTGATTACGATTGTTACCGAAGAAGACAATTCTTGCGTAATCATCTTTTCCTCTGAGTTTGTTGGATTATTTATTATTTATTTATTTTACAGGTTTCATCGCCATTTCTTCCGGCCACAAGCTCACAATCTCCCGCTATTGAAGTCACGACAGGATCATGGAAGGCAGTTTGTGATCTTGGTGCAAATCAATATTGTGATTCTTCAGCAACATCAATTGCAATTCTCTGCAATCTTGCCCCTCTCCTCGCAATGGTGACTTCTCTAGTGGATGGTAACCATTGGATTGCACCTCTCCTCTCGATGGCGGCTTCTCCGATGGTGGTGGTGAAAGTTTGGGTTTTTATTTATTTATTTTTTTGCTTGAATTTTTTTTTAATTTTATGAGTTAAGATGACCATAGTTATTATATACAAGCAAGTTTTTAATTGTTTAATTAAATCATAATGGTCTAAAATTGGTTTCCACCACAAACTGTGGTAGGGTGTATAAACAAGTTCTTAACACAGCCTTTCTCCAAGTAAATAGATTATTTACTAAATAAATTTTCGTTTTACTGCAATTTTAAACATTTTAAAATCATGTTGTTTACAATTTTTTTATAATTTTGTAGAAAATACTATTTACAATAATTTCTATTTTTTTAATTTGATAAGAGATGGAAGATTCAGATCTTTTTTTTTTTTTACTTTTCTAATCACTTAGAAGTTGATATCTTAAATTATGTTAGGCCTAGTGTTGTAATCAATAAGTTTTCACATTTGAATTTATGATTTATTGAAAATCTATGACGATAATTACCAACGAATCTAATAAATTGGGCTATAATTAGTAAATATTTTAGTATCAGTATGGAATGGGAACCCCAAGGTCGCAAGATTACTGGAAACAACATTTTCACCCTAAATTAATTAGGCATTTTGATATCTAATTAGAAATATCGTAAAATGAATTACTCATAAGAAGAAGACGTGTTTTATGAATAAATGATTCAAATTATTTCCATTATTATAGTCTCTTTTTATCAAAGTGGGGCGTACATAAGAGTGAAACTAAATGGAATGTAACCGGCTCTACCATGGATCCTGTCACAGTGCTTACCAAATCGGATGTAGATTGGAGTAGGCGACGGCAGCTTACTCCTCTTCCCCTAGATTACTGCACGTATTATTCGCGAGGAAATGGCAGCGAACAGTTCTTCGCTTAGCAGAGCCACAGGCAACGGGGCTACTATAAAATTTTCTTATACTTTAGAAATGACACTTTTTACTTTCATTTCAACTTCAAAGCATATATTGCACATGAACACACACACAAAATAATACACTTTTTGGTGTTTGGCTAACCATATACCTTTAAGAAAAAAAAAAAAAACATTGCACAAATTCTCTTTCATTCTACCCAATATTCGAACAGAAAAGTTGATAACACAAGTGCATGCTGCCAAAAGCGCTATGAAATGTTTATGATATAAAAGTGTCTTCAAGTTAGGTTTTGTACTCCCCAAACAGTAGTGAGTAGACGTGAACTTTTGTACAAATTACGAATAAAGTGGGTAACAAGTAGCTAACTAACGTTTATAACACAAGTGTGGATCAATTTCATGGCAGCTGGCAGAGCTTAAAACTCAAGTATAGGACTTTTAAAACAAAAAAAGTGACTACCAACCTATCTAAGCTTGGTCCTACTACCCCACCTTTCACCAACTAATTGAATTGTGCCAATTTATTTTAATTTTTTATACAGGATATACTGCAGTGTCATTTAACGCTATTGTAGTTACCATAACAAATAACGCATAATTTGTTAAGTAAAATGATAATTAATTTTCTAGGTAATATTGACATTAACACAAAATTATGATAATTATGACGTGAAAATGAAAAAAATAACTTGATCATTACGCTATTTGTTCATGTTAGAGAAAAAAAATTTAATAACATTTGTGAACTTTTAATTGTGTATATAACACTGATAAGAACATAGATTAAGATAATATGGTCATATTATATCTAACGGTTTTAATTGTTCTACAGCATAGTTAACAGTGATATATGTAATTTTTTCTAATTTGTCTTTTTTTTTGGTGAACAACATAAAGGACAAGCTCGAATCCAGGGCATCCCTTCTTGCACTGGTAAAAGAAAGCACAATGTTCTAGCATAGTTGCATTATTGTAAATGACTGTTGCAGATATATCTTATATTCGGTCTTCAAAGGCTCCTTTTTCAAGTTGGTTATTCAAGAGTTTCGATGTGTCGACATTGATTGACAGTCCAGGCCAATAATAGGGCTGATTGAGCTCTCTCTCTCTCTCTCTCTCTATATATATATATATAAATGTGCATATATATTCGGAGGGAAGAAAAAAAAAGCCATCTAGATTTTTCTAAAGAACTAATATTGATTAGGGTTATAATTATAAGCTAGTACCAACCTTGAGAAATCAATTCTTTTGCTGCTAATTGGGAAACTTCTGCTTTATAAAAGTTGCTCTTTTTCTAAGGCCTATATAGCACCTGATTTATACATATTTCAGGGGACTTTTTATATCTATAAAGAAGGGAATAATTTAGGCGTCTGCTTTTTTCTTTGTTCTCTGTCCTTCTCACTTATCCACTTTAACATTAGGAGGCTGGAGAATCACTAGACTATACTGCTAAATAATCTCGATTTTTGGTGGAAATTGCAACTAAATTATTTAAAGTATGAATATTCTCCATTAATCTGATACATCGCTTTGATTGGCGGGGCTTCAAATGGCTGGAAACAATTTCTGTTGCCACCATTCTCTTGTGCAATTGGACAAACACTGGCATTTAATTTACCATACCAGCTAAAGTCCAACACAAAAGGAATATGTGAGGAAATAATTATTTAAAGCAATGTTCTAGTAAATGTATTAAATTTTGTTTAATTAAAAAAGATTGGTTGCTTTTAAAAAAAAATGGTAAATCAATAATTCATTAGGTTATAATCAAACATGATTAACCAATCATACATAAAATATATAAAGGATAACAAACTCTAATCCTAATTTCACCAGTATTAACTCAAGTAGTATATATGCGAGTTCCTTTTTTTTTTTTTTTGTTTCAATAGATTTTTAAAAGATTGTCATGTTAATTTATTGAATCTAACAATGAAAAAAAAAAGTCTAAATATTGGTACTGATAAATTGGGTTAGGGTATATATATCTCTAGTATTACTTATATATATTTTAATGATACATACACATATATTTATACTTAAAATTTTAATGTATATAGTAAAGTGAGTTTTATAAGTGATATATCGTGTGATACAACGTCCCTTCGTAATCGTAATGAATAATCTAGAACTATATACATAGCTAGCCAAAAATATATATTATATGTATGTATATAGTTTTGTGAAGGGTTACTAAGAATTAAATATTTATATATGTAGAGAGAGAGAGAGAGAGAGAGAAGACCGAAGCATTGATAAAATAAATTATTCTTAGCTCGAATACAAGATACTAACGACTTTATGGGTCGTACTAACTCATCGGTTACTCCGACCCCCCGATGACCTAACTGACAATTCTACAAATTAAGGCTTAATGGTACATGCATGAACAAATAAAGAAAAAAAGAAAGAAAGAAGGATCAAAACACCGTCTCTCTTCTACAGAAATCATTCTTCATCCATAATTTTATGATTAAGCCAACTTATTCTGAGAAAGGATATATATATATATATATTATCATGTATGTGACATGATGTTGATCCTCATATATGATATATTTATATATAATCATTAGTTCATCAACGGATCACTTCTGGGCACTTCATTCTCTCGGAGTTCGCTCAAGCTTGAAACGCTCTTGGACGGAGGTTATGTAACTCGCCGCCTTGGAGTCGACGCTCTCATCGACGGCGATGCCGTAGAGTTTGTCGAATTGCACGACGGAATCGCGGCCTGTGTCGGGCAAGATGAAGGAGACTTTAGGCTTTGGTTGAGCATTGATCACGTAGTCTTGGTGAACCAAAAAGGCCGGTACTGAAGGAGATGTGGACTGGCTAATAATTGGCATCACCTTGCTGCTTGTGTACTGCACATGACTAGTACTACTCGTTGAGGAAGTCTTTGCCGCTCGGTAGAATGGAATCAACTTTCCCTTCATGAACCCTCTTCTCTTACGGTTTGATTCCATTTTTATATATTTTTTGAATAAAAGTGAATAATATTATATCAAAGAAGATGATTGAGAAGAAGAAGAGGAAGAAGACTGGTCAGTAGTACTACTCTCACTAGCTTGTATATACTACAAGATGTGTAAGTAGTTTGCATAGAACTGAGGGGTTTATATATACACGTCCAAGGGGTAAAAATTTTGTAAATAAATTTTTTTTTATGCTATATTAATTAAATGGAATCATGAAGGATAGATATCAAGTCTTGTATGTAGATGAGCTGTGGTCCCATATCTAAATATCTCTTTTCATATGGTACTTAATAATAGTATTAGGAAAACTCATGCAGCAAAAATAAACAAATAAATAACAACTAGCTAGCTTGGTAGGACTAATATTATACAATATTTTAGGTTAGCTAGCTAGAGACATATATTCGCAACAATATTATTTAATTTATGAGTAAGACGCTTTCTAAGATATGGAGAACATATACTTGCCAACCCATATAACTAATTATTGAAAAATCATATAGGTGCAACTTTAACTAAAAAAAATCTAATAATGAATAATAACGTTCGCTTTTCATATATACTTGTTATTTATAGTTCTCTTTCACGTGATATATATATATATATTGATATTCATTCACATCTAGACGTATGTATATACATTTAATTTAGTGCCAATAATGTTTCATAACGTACTTATATAGCATGTTCTTTATAATATTTGTACGTAATTGTAGGTACAAAAGATCATTTGGCCTCATCTATGAGCTTAGAAAAAATATCTCTGCTACTGTAGGTACTTTAGAATAAAACTAAGCTAGCTAGTAGATCAGAAATAAATATCTATTTCCAGCTTCTTTATAGATTAAGCATATATGTTTGTCACTTTTTGAATAAAAAGAATTAAATAATATCTGGCAAGATAGACAAATTATTGAGACATCTCTATGTGGAAGAGACGCAATTTTTCAAAACACTTCCACTTACAAAGTATGTACTACTTGACACTAGTAGGAATAATTACTCAACTCAAATGCCCACTAAGTACAAAATGTACGTTTGTGGCATATTTGCGGCGAATAAATATGTACATATACATACTTATATAAATATATACATAACATAAAAATAAATAAATCTATATATGGACTACTAAATCATAATTAGTTCATCCATCTTCGGTTCATTGCCTGGTTTGTGTCATATATGATTTATGATCAATATTTCATAATTAGTAGGGATCGTTATGAGAACGACAGATTTTGAAATTATTAAAAAAAAAAAAAACGACAGATTGATATCCTACATGCATCTTTAACTGTATGCCAGATAAATTTATTAAATACAAAGTACGGTTAATTATTTTCTACGATTAATTGATTAATCATTACATATATATTTTTAATGAAAAAGAGGAAAGTAAAGAAAGCTAAAGGGTAAGTCTGTAGACTGGGAATGGATAGGAACGGTGTCTTTTTCCCACACGTTCCGCTCTCATGAGTCTCGTATATGTCATCTCATTGTCATTGGAGCACTTTTGTTTGAATGTATTGCAAGAGACTAGTAAATATCACAAAATCCAGCCACTTGTTGTAGCATGCATTCTTATATGTTGTTTTCCCGTCAAATTTGGATTCGCGCGTTTCACCATGAAACTTCAGGATGCTACATTCCAGACGCTACGTACATAACATCAAGAAGATGAATATCTATAAATTAGACCGCCAAAAACCAGTGCCCTCAGTTTTTCATTTGGCTGCGAATGGAACTTTTGTGAAAACAAAAAACATAAATATAGTTAGAACTAGGTACTTATGACGGTTTATTAATACATGGTAACTTTTAGAAATTTAAAATTCAAATTGTTTGAAAAGGTTCAAGTTAGTACTCCCTTCAAAATTAATGCGCCTATCATATACAATTCTAACCAATTTCAAAATTCGCAAATCCTAACGTGAAATGTATAATTTTTTTTTTCCCTAACATACCTCATCTTCCAAATTAATGAACAAGTCTACATTGCATACACCTCAAAATATACAACTTTCAAAATTCACAAATCCAAACATAAAAAATACGGTTATCATATTCTTAACATACCGTGTCAGGGATTCTTCTCTTAGCATCATAAAAAACCCTAGAAATATCATATATATATATATATTTATGGATGATCATATAATTGAGCTGGATCTAGTACTTTCTGTGATGGAGTGAACTGCGGTCAAGGATGCTACAGTAACGAAAGTTGTCAAGGTTTGCTTTAGTCAGACATGCACTAGACAACAAAAAAAAGTTCCTAACAAAAATTTTTAACAAATCTGTGGATAAGATATTCTACCTGATTGACAAGTCGCCTCCCAACAATCAAAGTTGGATGCTTGTGCTTGATTCTTCATGTACAGCCTGCTGTTTATTTTCCTTTTTTTTTTTTTAACCCTTTTGAGTGACGTGCGTTTTGCAAATTATTTCACACGAATATTATAAGGCTGTTGTATTAATTAATAATTACTGAATATACAAGTTTTTAAGCTTATCTAATATACAAAAGAACATTATTAAGTATACATGTTTTTAAGCTTATCTATGATTTTTGCGTAGTTTGAGCTCTTTACAGACACGATCGACTTACCATTATTAAGTATGCCTTTTGATAGGTCCAATAATAGATCGAACAAAAGACGTTGTACCTAGGTTGTTTTTACACATCCATTTCATAACACTAGATCTTTTCCAACTTTAATTTTTTTAATTTGTTCCCTTTTACAAATAAAATAAAATAAAATAACAAAAATAAATTTCTTTGTTCCCATCCACAAATTAAGCTTCAATCAAGTGCACGTTATCAGTTCTACCAAGAGAAATGCTATTTTGACTATTATTCGCTTTCAGTCCGTGATGTATATCTGTTCCCCTTTCAGCTCTACACATCACACGTTATATCTACATGGGTCAACGAAATAAGGATAAAAAATTTTGATAATATGATTCGCGAATGTATAAATATACATGGTATAGTACATAATATTCTCCAATTTATACCAAACGCTAAGATTGAAAATTAGTTCTTATCTGTACTTGTAGATCATACAGCACAGCATATTCTATACAAATGTTAATACATATAATAACAAATCCAATGCTTTGGAAATCTATACATGTTTTAACTTTTAAGTTCTTTTCTATAATTTGTTGGTACATTTTTTTTCACCCAACACCGTCAAGTATTTATGTCCTTCATGTTAACTATTCCACTTATTTATTTATTTATTTATTTATGTATTTTGTTTAATTTGCTTCTGGCGTGTAAAGGCTGGAAAATATTTGTATGGACCAAGAAATTAGTGCACTTTTCTTGTGTCCACAATTTCTGTATTTGGGGCTTAAAATTAAAGTTGGTCCGAAATATTACAATGGAAGGCTCTATCCAAATAACATAAACATCCAAATCTTTTTCTTCCAACTTGCTAAGCTAGTCCCAATGGGATTTAAGTATACCACTATTCCTTCATTGTATGTATAAGATATTAATAGTAGTTCTGTAAATTAATTAATTAGAAATAACATAACATGAAATATAAAGCCTAAAACATTTGCTCTGGAAATATGAAACCTAAATTAATTCGGAGAAAAATCTTGTTGGTATATATGTAGCGAAATGAGGCAAACTATATGATTGTGGGTCTTAATCGATTAGGAATTTCATTGGGACCCCAGTTCATCTTACCCACATGATAGGATCTCATCTTCTTTGAAATTCTTTTTATGTTTTGGCACTTTCATGAAAAAAGAGGAGATTGCAACTTGTACCATCTCTTTATCTCTCTCTCTCTCTCTCGTTAGGAGATAATCCACCCTTTCGATTGGGATATTCGGTCTAATCAAAGTTTGGTTTCTGATGATCAAATTTAGCACTAATGTTTCATCTTGGAAAAAAAATAACCAACGTGACTTTCAACTGGGCCAGCTTTTGTTTGAGAAACCAATGAAAATATGGGCCTTGGCATAGCTCTTGTTTTAGTCTTATAATTACTGGGCCACGTGGTTATCGACGATTCAGATAAGTTCCATCACGCCTTCGAATTAAAGATTACGGTCAATGATATTGCAGATTCAGCAATACAATCCAGCGACTAATATGTTCAATATCCTTATTCACCAAAAATATATATATATGTTCAATATCTTGTAAATTCTCTTTCATAACAATTCTCTGAAAGTTATAGTTTAATGGGATGCACTCATAAATTCATTAAAATTTTCTTTTTAAAGATTATTATGATCGATATATATATATCGTCAGATTATGCATATTTTTGTTTGTGTGAGTACAAAAAATATAGTCAATGTCCATTGCTATTTTAATAGCTACTAATTGTGCTCAAAATCCGTAGTTTTTTTTTTTGTTTTGACCAATCACATAATATATAATGCAGTTGGATGTACATATAATTACATAAAGATAATTACATGACAATGTGTGATTAAAAAAATTTTAATAAAATCGGTGGTGACATCTGATGAAGCTATAGATCATCAGCTTCATCAGCCTTTAAGTTTCAGAGTTCAGTGTGGGAGTTGACATCTTCGAATTAAAGGATGATCACCAATATTGATATCATTGATCTCCACGACCAACTATATATGCCTAATAAGAAAATGTTACTTCAGAGAGAGAGAGAGAGAGAGAGATGTTGAACTAGTTTTTTGACCCCACCTTCATGCAGGGATTGAGTCTTAACGTATGCTCTAAATTAAGAGATATCAAACATGCAGAGATTGCGAAGTGATGATGCAACGATGACAGTTAATATTGAACATGATTAAAAACGTGAACGTCATCAATTATATTCTTAAAGAACAGATCAACTGCTTCAATCTAAGGGACCTTTAGGTGTGCTTTATTAGACAAATCTTTCCAACAAAACAATATTAGGTATAAAAAGATGAGAAATCACGTTCTACATATCAATCACTTTATCAGAATCACGTCCAATACTACCCCAGAATTTTAATTTTCTGCATAGTTTCCGGTCCTTAATTATTCCTGGCCTATACACACACACACATATATAAACCTTAATAGATTTCTATGTAATGTGGCTCAATATCATGGCCTATATATATATATATATATATTATCTGTTCTACCATGCACATTAATAATATCTCCATTTTCAGTCATATATCTTCTTGCTCTCATGCATCAATATGTATTTTCACGATCAAGCCTGGTGATCACTTCAAAGCTGGCCGATAACTAGCTAGTAATTAATTCTTTCTATATCCTCTTCTTGATTTCTTCTCTCTCTCTCTCTCTCTCTCTCTCTCGATGTTCATTAATTAAGGGCTAATCTTCTTTGATTAACGGAAGATCTTTTTGGAGATTACATGCATAATATATATATTGTCTCTATTGATGTTGGCATGGCTCAATCAGATCAAAGTTTCTCAATTGGAATCAGGGATCCTTTCATCCGATTGAGTCGTGCCAATATCACATTATAATATCCAATAGTCTGAGGAAAAAGCAGAAGATATGTACTTGAACTAAAATTGCCTATTGTGCATTTTTTCCCCCTCTACAAATAAAGGAAAAGGAAAAAAAAGAATTGTTTGAGGTGATTTAAAAAAAAAATTTTTAGCTGGAATTATTTATTTAATATCGTGGCGACTTGTATTTATGCAAGTGTATTGTTTTTTCTTTTATAGTGTGATTTGATATTAAAACTCATGTTCATTATTATTTTCCTTTTGTTTTTTTTCAACATGATATGTACAAATAGTTGTATAGATAATTTAGCAGTAATTTCATTTATAATATTATCATCAGATATAGAATTTGAATCTCTCATTCCAAAATAAAAAAAAACCTGTAGGGCATAAAGGAATCAAGTAATGTTATGAGTTCTTTTCCATCTGGTTGAGGAGTAGAGCTAATATTGTTCCCAGTTTAATCTTTTTTTTAATTAACTCACATAAGTGAGATGTCATTGTTCTATTAATAGATCTAATCTTTTCATATTAATTTATATGATAATGTTTTTTAATTTTTTTTGTTATAACAAAGAGAACGCCTAGATATCATAGATAAGCAATGAAAAAATTTAGAATTAGATTGGACGTCAGTCCCTTTTTTTTTTTTTTTTTTCTTTTCCATTGCAGGGCTGACATTATAATTAGGTGGTGGTTTCTAATTGTTCAAGTCGACTAGTACTGTAACTTTCACATAATTTTGTAACACTAATTATTTCTATTCTTCCACGCATGATGATCTATAGTAAGAAGTGTACGTGTCTTACGTTTACCTTCCCCCTTTTCTTTTTTTGCCTTTACTGAGAGGAAAAGGCAAAATCCTGGTGATGTTTGTTTATTTATGTTTTGAGAAAAAAGCAAATTTCAATGACTGTGTTAACTCTTTATAACTGGCATTAGCATGACAGAGTAGCTACCGACAAACATTGATTTGAAGGGGGGTTTTTTTTTTATTTTAAATTTAAGTATCCAAATCCAGTGGATCATGAATCACGCATTAAGATTTCTATCTCTGATAATTACATTCAATAACTAATAATTAAAGTTAAAGTCCATGTCCCATTCTACTTTTTTATCGCTAGCTATAAAAATAAAATATCTAGATCACCCACTAGTACTTATTTCAGTATTTAAAACGCTCAATTTGTTACAAGTTTTAATTCTCAAGTCTTGTTCAAATGGCCACTTCTATATGAAGCACTCCTTTACATATTTTGTTCAATCACAAACAGTTTGCCCATCTCCAAATTTAGCCTTGTCCCCACACTTTCGAAAGCAACATTTCTTTACTTTTTTGGAGTTGGTGTTTGCCAAATTTTCCTGTTGCATTGGCATGATTTCCGTAGCCATATTATATATTAAAATGATTGTTAGCTAGCTTGAAAAAACAACCGATGCAATAATTGCCATTGTCTTGTTTTGAAAGGGTTTTGCCGTCACTCATAAACTATTTATTGAGTATAGATAAAGAAAAAATGACATTGCCTGGTAATGGATTGCTATACCACTACTTTTAATAGCTGGACAGTTTACTCAGTAATGAAAAGATGAAAATAAATAAATAAATAAATAAATAAGTAGCATTTGTACAATAAGCCATTGAAATAAATAGTAAGTTTAAAAAAATATTTAAAGTAAATAATAAATTTATTAGGTAAATAAGTTATTTACTTTGAGTAGATAGATTTTTTATTTAGTAATTTTTTTATTTATTATTATTTTTTTAAATTTTCTAACTCTGGTTATTTTTATATTTTTTCCATAAAAATGTTATTTATTACAATTTTTTTTTAAAGAGCAAATAGATTGGGTTTCTTAACATTAACTTATATATAGTTGTAGGCATATATAATTTAGGGATAATATCACTTTATAAGGAGCAGAGTTCCTTAAGTTAGAAAAGGAAAAAAGAAAAAAAAGAAAAGAACAGTCTTGTGTAAGGATAAAAAGTGGCGCGAACGAAAATAAGTGGAAATGCTGGTGGGAGTAAGTTTGGACGAAAACAAACATAGGGGAGATAAAAATAAAATATTGTGAACGCAATGACGCATACTTTTTAATCTCTCCAATATCTAGAAAAATGAAAAAAAAAAAAAAAGATAAATAAAGTAATAATTTCATATATATAATACTATTTTTTAACTTTATTTTCTATCATATCAAACTACATAAACGATAAACTCACACTTTTTTTTTTAATTTTTTCTGTCTCCTTTTTTCGTTCATAGTTCCCACCAAGGCCTAGTGCAAGTGAGATGCGTTGATTTCAAAAAATGAAAATGATAGCAAATAACGTTCTGACAAAATTTTTAAAATATAAAAAAATAACAAGATTTTAAAATATTTAAAATAAAAAATATAATAATAAATTTACCAAGTAAATAATAAATAACAAGATTATTTACCTACTATATTTTTTTATTTACCGTTATTTACTTTAATATTAAAACATGGCATTTTTGAATTAGTGACTATAAAAATGTTATTTTCTTCTTTCTCTTAATAAAATTAAAACTTACTAAACAAAAAGAGGCTAAAAAAAGAGGAGGAAAAAAAAAAAGAAATAAAAATTTTTAAAAAATAATTAAAATGGATAAAAAGTTTTTAAATAAAATATTTGAAGTAAATTACAGATTATTTACCTAAAATATTTTAAAAACCTACTATTTATTTCATTTTTATTTCAATGGCTATTTACTATAATTTTCCTTCCAAAAACAATTAGCCGAAAACAATTGGGCCAAGGCCCGGCCCAAGAATCCATTACTCCTTTTTGGTCGAAAGCACTGTTGTCGTCGCCGAGTTCCGACCACAACCCGAAGTGTTTGTCGAAACCCTGGGAAAGCCCTTCTCAAAATTGGGAAACATTGGATTCCATTTTTCATATTTCAATCTCATCGTACGCTGTCTCCGAGATCGGAAATCAGGGACGAATTTAGGATTTCAATGGCTTTGACGAACTTCATCCTTACCGTTGCCGGCGTCAGCGCCGTCATTCTTTTACTCAGGTCCGACGTCAAGCAGTCCGCAACCATGTTTCGCCGAAATGTCAAGCACATCAGAAATTGGCTTGAAGAAGAATCCCTAAATACTTCCAAGTAGGAAAATTTCTCTCTCTCTCTAAATATATATATATATAAATATAAAATCTTATTGGTCTATATCGGGATTTAATTCAGTAGCTCAATGGGAAACTCGGAGATTTAATCCCGGTGAATGATTTCAACAATTGGATTTGTTTTGCTTACAAAGTTTCGTACTTGTGTATTGGAATTTGGATCATACTCTTTAATTTCGATTATTTATGAGCCTGGTATCTTGTTGTTCATTAAAATCAGGTTTATTTTTACATTTTCAAAGAAAAAATCGCTCCTTTAATTCATATTTATTTAGATTAGGATGAAAATCTGGGTTGTTTTCGCATATGGCTTCTAAGTTATTAGTGAATACCATGTTTTTTATTTTTATTTTTATATCTGTTGTATCTGCTATGCTCTGGTCTAGTTCTAGGCATGAGAAAAATTCTTTATCATTTTTATTTCATTTTTTTATATATGTTGTGGTACCAGGATAGGACTTTTTGAAATTGTTTGGAACATGCATCAGATATGAATTGCTTAAGTAGACATTCATATTAGTCCGGTGTATTTAGAGAAAATAGCTTATCATTGAGACTTGGAGAAAATATCGAATACTATATGGAGAATGCTAGATATTTGATATGAACTAACTTATGGCACTTCGATAATCTCTTTTGGAGTGGGTGGGGAGTGGGGAAGGTGAGGAGTGAGAAATATTTTTCCCCAATTTTTTTTTTTTGGCTAAAATATCTCTCATCAAGTTGGTTTTGCCCTTTGCTGTCTTTCTCATTATTTAATTCACCTTTTTCTTTTTTTAGGGTAATAATTCTCTTATGTTTCCTGTTTTATTACTCATACCCTTTTCTTTTTATCACTATCTAGTAATTTTCTTCTCTCTCTCTCTCTCTCCCTCTCATTGGGAGAGTTACTTTTCCATTTGGTGTGGATTGTGACTGGGCTCCTTTGTTGGCTTTCTATTCTTTTTTCCTCATTAAATTTTTTCTACCTTTTCGGATTTCTTATCCTTCATTTATTCTTTTAACCATTAGCTTTAGTAAGATGCAATTTAAAATAGGGTAAGTTAAAGCAGTTTCAGGCTCCTTTATCACTTGGTCCTGCGTCTTCGCTATGATTTTGTGGTCTAGCAAAGCTTGTTTTACAATCAAAAGATGAATAGGGGGACTTTAGGGGTTTTTGCCCACAGATCTAGATTTGCGTAATGCCTCTTGGACCATAATGACAATTTCACTTAAAATCACTCACGAGTGTGAATTCTGCGAAACTGAAATAGATGATTTATGCTTTTGATAGATACATCTATTGTTACTATATATCAGTTTGCTCCTCTATTCCCATTCCTTAATGTTTTTTTGAATTGTAGTTCTTCAATCTTATCTAAAATCGATCTACTTTCAGGACAGTGGAGAAGAAAACACCCAAGGAGCTGGAATCAAAGGTTCCAAAAGAAGATATACCCAAGGAAGACAAGCACTAGTGTCCATATTCTACCGGTGCATGCTTAGTCGTTTCTTTTTAAATTTTTTTCATTTTTCTTTTTAAATTATGTTGGTGGGCTAGAGAGAGACAGAGAGAGTTGGTTTTTAATACAGATATATAGTTGTCAATAAAGTTATATTTTATTTGCGTAAACAAGCTTATCTTTAAGTTTTGATACATGTCATATCTCCCCTAATTGTAGTGATGCGAACAAATTCATATCCATTTTGGCCACAATTGTTACACTTTTGACGAATATGGATTCATCACTATTGTATTCAAAGGCAATCTTTGGTTATATGGCCGAACATTAATGGTCTTTAAGCATTTTAATCCATTATTTTTAGATGATTGCTGACTAGGATGCTCATCAAATATGTTGGTTGTTAGACGATTCTGAGGCCCGTTTATGGCATGATCTCATCCCTGTGTCAAATATCTGTCACTTATTTTCTTCTTTCGGTTTGGATTTTGTCTTGCGCACTAGCTAGAATAAGAATTTGAACCCCATCTTCACAATGTAGTCAAATAAGTATAATTACTTGCTCTCTCTCTCTCAAAAAAAAAAAAAAAAAAAAACAACTCTGTTTTTTCTTTTCGTAATATAAAAAAGATCAATGGTTGTGTCACGTCCCCGTTATCCTTATTTTAAGAATCTATTAAAATTACAAGTAGAGATTATTGAAATCAATTATTGAAATCACAGGTAGAAAGACAAAAGGATATTAATTTACGACTATTTTATGTCAACCACACAATCTTGTGTACTTAAAAAAAAAAAAAAAAAACTGGGTGCACAAAAGATTGAACGATGCATAGTTGAAAGATAGCCTTTTATCATTGTGTCACCATCAGCAGTGGAGATTAATTCAAACTATTTACCCTGCAAGCCTTGTGGGTTAGACACTTGTAATCTATTAGAAACAGTAAGTCTTATCGCCAAGGAAGCAAAAGACGCGTGTATTTATCTGTTTCGTTTCTCAATCATAGAGTGCACCCATTATTGGAAGCATGAACAAGGGTTATTGAACGGCTTTTCGGTCTCGTCTTGAATTTTGTCCAAGAAGACAAGCTTTTCCTCTCTTCCTCTCTCTCTCTCTCTCTCTTTTTAAATTAGGGTCAGAAATTTAAAACTATCAAAACCAGGAACTAAAGGCAACAGATTTCCTCTCAATCTCTGTTTGTTACCTAACAGAGGACGTCTTTTGAGCATTTCTTTATATTTTCCTTGTTTGACTAAAACTAAATCAGGCGGTTAGCAGAGGCGTACTAGTAGTACATTAAATTATACATCTATAATCACTCTTTGGAAATCAACACAACACAACACAACATAGCTTGTTTTTTTCACGAGCAAGAAAGTTTTGTCACAAAAGTTCCGACATACGACAACAAATGCAACACAAACATCTCAGAAAACTTAAAAAAAAAAAAAGTCTTTTTGGTAGCTTTCTCTAGTTGACTATCCTCCTCGGATAATTTATTCAAAGACCAGAGAAACCAAAACTAGCGAGAAAGCATGAAAATCAAGCACAACATAAGTTCATAAGCCAACTACTCCAACGAAATTGGTAGCATTTGGAGAGCCCCGTGTTCCAACAAGCCGTCCGGCCCCAAGCGAAGCAACATGTTGGTCTCCTTGCTGGTGGCAGCATCATAGATTGGAAAAGGAGGATCCGCAGGCTTGTCCTTGGCGTTGTTGATGTTATCAAGAAGCTGAAAAGAACAGCTCTCATTGGGCTGCTCCAAACGGTTGTTGCCGTTGTTGTCGTAGCTTGAGGAGATCAATTGCGATGGATGTGTTGACAGAAGATAGAGAGCACGACCACCTGAATCGATAGGCAGAGATACCTCTTCATCAGATGACGTGATCAAGTGCTTGTGATTGTCCCTTTTTTCCCTTCCCTTTCCCGGTGGAGCCAAAGGGTGGCAGCGGAACTCTTCCGGGTTGCCTTGGTTCCCTTCTAATCCGGTGTCGTTTTTCTGCAAGCAAAACCGACTTTTATCTCCCCCATTGAAGGGTGTTGGGGGGTGGTTTTGGTGGTAATTTATCACTTGGAACCGTTTGTGAGGAGTGTAAATCCATGATTCTGAGCCAGTTTTGGTCTCCATAGGCCACACGCCTCTCACGGTAGCTGTTGCATATATCTGAGGATTGCCAAAATGCAAGATTCTGGGGCCTGAAAACATTCCAAACTTCATGACTCATATTTGTACATAGGGACGGGAACAGAATTTATTGGCCGATCTTTTTCTTTTTCTTCTTCATTTTTTTTTTTCTAAATTTCTTTGTCCCAACTTTACCTTAAGGACTAGACCTAAAGAAGCATCAAACCAATCACCTGGACAATTTGAATCACCAAATCTAAAGGGTGCGACCAACAGGGGACCATCATGGCTAATTTCTAAACTCTAACTCCGGGCAAAGATAGAAGAGCAGCAAATAGGGGCAGAAATAAAAAAGAGTTCGAACCTTTGTAACCGGAGAAAAAGCTCTTGGAACTCCAGTAGAAAGGTTCTGGCTGGGATTTTCTCCGGCGTCGGTTGTGTCCATCGAGGCGTTTTCTGCAGCTTCTCTTCACCTCATCAAACTCCCCCAGAGAGTGGAATCTACAACCATTAAAATCATATAATCACACATCCAAGTATAAAAAGAAAAATTCAGGAAAAGAAAAAGGAAAAAAGAAAACCCAGGCAAGAATGCCCAATCATTACAAGCATATCACTATTCTTCATTTAAAGGAGGAAAAAAAAAATTGTCAATTAAACAGAATTAAAGAATTAAAGCTTGCCCAATAATTTTACCTACTGCACTGCTGGCAGAATCTCTTCTCTTCACCCTTGACAATAACAATCGGGGTCTTGGAATGTCGCTCGCAGACTCTGTGGCGTCTGTGATAGTCCCTGCAGCTGCTGAGATCTGCCTTGCAATTATCAACCAAACATGACATCTTTTGAGTCCCACTTAGCCTCTTTGGTGACATCATAACCGACCCTCTCGCAACATCGTTGCTCGGTTTGTTTGCCGACCCTGCAGCTTCCGCTGATTGATCAACCGTATTGGTTGTACTGCTTGTAAGCCTCAAAGCCTCTGGAGATTGATCAGCTGGTGCTGTGCTGAAGTTAATCCTCTGTCTTACGGAATTGGTGAAGTCAAGTACTAGATCATGATGATCATCAGCATCAAGTTCAAGGTGTTCATCATCAGTTGGTTCCCAACCAAATTCCTTCAAATCCCAGTCCATCATTGCATCATCTATGATCTCTTCAATCTGTTCTTCTCCTCTTCTTTACATGTATACATATATATCAATAAAGTAAGCACATGGAAGAAAGGGGAAAAAAAAAAAAAAGAAATATAAATAACCCACTTAAGGAGAACTTCTCAGATTGAGGTAAGAATAGTCTTTGAATAAGACTATGCAATCTCTGTGTTTTCCTATGCATATATATCAAGCCTATAAGTACAAAAATACCTGAATATTTGGGGAGCAAAAAATAAAAATAAAAAGACCCAAGAAATAAATCAATCATGATTTGGGTTTCTCAGTTGACATTTATTATTAAAAAATAAAAAAAAAACCCAGTTGAGGAAAACTCCTAAGACCAAGGATAGCATAGTCTGTGAAATGAAAAAAATTCAATATTTGGTGTTTTTGTCTAGTTAGAGAAGAAGTTCTGAAAGAAGAAACGTACATGAACATTGAGACTGCAGTACTTTACATAAGTTCATATACTTACAAGGCAGACAACTCGATCAATATATATATATAGGGGAAAAAAAGGGAGGAGAGAAAATTCATAAAACTTCCAAGAAAATGGTTTCATCAGGAGAAACCAAAATAACTAAAAATATAAAAATCCTTGTTTCCTTTCCTCCAATGAGAAGGAAGGTCAAAGGATCAATGAAATGAAGGAGATCATGGCAGAACAATCCAGACAGACAGACAGACAAACCACAATACAAATTAAGGAAGATATTTTTTTGAAAGGGAATAAAAATTTTTACTAGAAATAGCAGAAAATAACAGATTGAAGGACCACCTACTTAGACATGGACCACAGTGTGGGATTTGTTTAAGTGAGCTTACTTGATCTGTTTTGAGTTTTTTTGTTTGTCCCTTTCTTTCCTTTCCAGGTCCTCTCCATATATTTTAAATTTTTGAGAGAACAAACGGGAGTGGAAAATAAATTTAAAAAAAACAAAGGGGGGTTAGAAAGAGAAAGAAAGGAGTGATAAAGAAAGAGACAGGTATATTTTTATTTTCAACTTTCTAGACAAATAGCTAATATTTTAATTATCTTGATGGGAAAAAAAGGTCACAAAGGAAAGACGCAAGGGAATCCAGAATGTAGCCCGGCCAAGCGCGCGCACACACGCACGCACACAAACATATAAATATAATATGCACACACACACACAAGCGCACACTTTTACCTTTCTTAAAATTTCTGTATAGTACTTGCACAATCTATGACAAATAACAAATATATGTTTTTTCCCAAAAAATTAAAAAAAAAAAAACAATGAATTCAAACCCCAAAATGTCGTCTCAAGAAGGCTTGATATAAATTGCCACGGTGTGATAACTGATCAATATTATAAGTAGTACGTGTTTATAATTGACTCCTTTTTTTTTCCCCCTTTTCTGATATTAAATAATAATGGACAATGAAAGCCACTGGTTGTTATGGTTTTGGTGCAAATCAGTCGTTGTTTCATCTCTGAATTTTTTAATGGGAAATTTGTTTCCTTACGGATTATTATAAGAAAAGAAAAAGTAAGAAACTTATCTCACTCTTCCGTAGGTAACCTGAACTCATTGCCGAGTGTCAACAAAAAATATATATATTTCAACCAAAAAAACAAAATATATATACATTTGTAACAACAGCGTCAACTGTATATATAATATATATATAAGGCTAATTAATGAAGCTTATCTCACTTACAGTGAAGGTACTGTAAACACTCAAGAATCAGGGGGAAGAGAGAGAAGGAAGAAATATAATTTTGTGTAATGGCTCAACTAAGTTGATTTTCTGTCATTGTAGTATTTATACTTAATTACAACATGATAAATATTTGCTAACTATCATAACAAAATGCCGACTTAACACATGAAGTCAAACAGAATTCTAACAACCTAACAGCTTTCTAACATGTTTCCTCAAGCGAAAGATCATAGGCTTGTGAAGTGAGCTTGCCTAAGAGTGTCAAACCTAAAAATAGAGAAGGCTTTAGTAAAGATGTCAGCAGTTTGCAGCTTAGTAGAAACATGCCTAACTTCTACTTCTTTAGGCAACACTTTTTCTCTTATAAAATGTGCATCAATTTTTGCATGTTTGGGTCCTAGCATGAAACACAAGGTTCAAAGCCAACATACTAGCTCCTGTATTATCACACCATAATATTGGAATGTTTTCTATTAGAACTCCAATCTTCGTAAGCAATACTTGCAACCAAATCACATCGTAGTGGCGGAGGATAATGCTCCATACTCAGACTCTGTGCTTGACCTTGCTACTACTTTTTGTTTCCTTGAGCTCCAATTGATTAAATTTCCTCTCAGAAGGACAAAATGACCACTGGTTGATCTTCTGTCATCTAAAGAACTAGTCTAATACGCTCTAGATTCAGCATTTTTGAAGGCTTAAACTGTAATTCAATTTCTATTTTTCCTCTCAAGTATTCGAGTACCCTCTCACAAGCATACCTATGTTCCACTATTGGTATATGTAGGAACTGACTTAGCTTGTTTATTGCAAAAACAATGTTTGGCTTGGTTACAGTCAAGTATTGTAAAGCTCCAATTGTGCTTCTATACAAGGAAGGATGATTAAATTCCTTGCTATCTCCCCAAAACGGCCTTTTGTTTCCACACATTAAAGATGAACTAGCTTTGGCCTTTGACATGTTGGCCTTCTGCAGTAAATCAAGAATGTACTTCCTCTGAGTAAGTTTGATTCCTCTGAAATCTCTATGAGCCTCAAATCCTAGAAAGTAACTCACTGAGCCCACTGTCTTTAAAGCAAACTTCTTGTTTCGATCATGCACTAGCTTGATCACTTGAGTCAAGTCTTCACCTGTGATCAATATATTATCTACATAAACTAATACCAATAAGAGTTTGTTTTGACTCCTACAATAAAACAAAGAGTTATCAGAAATTAAATTCTTATTAAGTAAGAGCTCCCTTTAGCTTGTCAAACCAACCTCTAGGAGCCTGTTTCAAGCTACACAAAGCCTTTTTGAGTCTACACAAATGATGAGGCTTGTATTTATCTTCAAAACCTCTAGCTGCATCATATACACTATCTCCCATAGATCATTATTTAAAAAAGCATTATTGATACCATTAATTAAATGTCCCAGCAATAGGTTGCAACAAAAGAAAACACAATTCTAATTGTTAAGGGCTTTACAACCTGGCTAAATGTTTCAAAATAGTCAAGGCCAATTATTTGTTGGAAGCCTTTAGCTACCAATCGTACCTTGAACTTGTCTAATGAACCATCTGCTTTATATTTTATTCTAAACACCCACTTATTTGCAACCACATTCATATCAGAGTTATAGAGAACCAAAGTCCAGGTCTTATTTTTCATTGGAGTATTAAACTCATCATCCATAGCTGGTTTCCACTTAGGATGAGATAAGGCTTCTTGTACAGTACATGGTTCAAAAGAATTTTCACATATTGGTGATAAAAGGGACAACATCTGTTTTGGTTTGTATATTCCTACTTTGGATCTAGTTGTCATAGGGTTTTTAGTTTGAGGAGCAGGCAAGGGAACAATTTAGTTGTTGTTTATTGTAGGATTTTGAGAATTATAGACTATAGTAGGAATATAAAAATTAGGTTGAGGCTTAAAAGGTTCATTCATATCTATCAATGCAATGTCAGGAATTTTAGAATAATTGTTATCTGGGATAAGACTTGGAGGAGTGTTATAAACATGTACTTCAAGATCATGAGATAGTTATTCTGACACAGATGATAAATCAAGTAAGTGAAAGATATGAGTAAGAAAATTGAAATGAGCTTTAGAGTCTAAAGATGTAGGAAAAAGACTTTGATAAGGAAACTCTTCCTCATTGAACATAACACTCCTAGCAACATAAATTCTTATTGATGGATGTAAATATAAGATGGACTATATCCTAGAAACACACATTTTGAGGTTCTAAATTGAAACTTTTAAGTATTGTAAGGTCTAAGATATGGGAAACAAGCATAACCAAACACTTTGAGAAAATTATAGTTTAGTTTTTAGTTGAAAAGCACCTCAAGAAGAGATTTGTAAGAAAGGGTAGGTATTCTATTTATAAGAAAAGTTAGGGGACATAAACAATTCCCACCAAAAATGTAAAGGCAACTTAGCTTGAGCAAGTAAGAACAAACCTATTTTCACAATATGCAAATATTTTCTTTCAACTTTACCATGCAATTGATTGCATAGGGACATGAGTGATGAAACCAACTCGTAGTTTTTGAGGATAGGGCAATAATGGTCTATATTCACCACCCATAGGTAGTTTGAACACATTAGATTTTAGTACCAAATTGTCTTTCAATGAATGATTGAAACTAAACAAAAATGCTAAAGATTTCAAATTTGTTTTTCAAGGGAAATATCCAAGTGAATCTACTATAGTTATCTATAAAATGAACATAGTATTTAAATCCATCAGGTGAAGTTGTAGGAGCAGGTGCCCACACATCAGAGTGTATCGATTCAAAAGGCTTTATAGTTTTAGAATTTGAGTTTGGAAAATTAATTTGATGCATTTTAACATATTTGCAGGCATCACAAATAGACAAATATTTTATTGAATTGCAAGAACTTTTTACAAACTTGAATAAATGTTGAAAAACTTGACTTGAGGGATGTCCTCGCCTTTTATGCTACACATCAACTCTTTTATTAGAACTTTATACAGACACAGACTTACAATTTGAAGTAGAAACACAAGGAGAAACATAACTAGATTTAGGCAATTCTACAGACACATATGATCACACATTTAAGGTCACCTTTGGAGTATTTGAAGACTCATTATTGACAGACTTCAATGCAAATTCATAACTGTGAAAGACACTATGATATTGAGTAGGACACTGTGAAAGACAAATTCACAATACAAAATTGAACAATTGTGAAAGACACAGAGTAAGGCATGAACTTGACACTATGATATACCACTGGACAAATCCAACTAATAAAGACCATCCTTAAGTGTTCCTCAAAGTAAAAGCTTCTTTGTAAGCTTGTCCTTTATTAGACGACGGTTAGAGTGAAATTCAATTATCGCATTGTTATCTTTAATGATTTGAGATATGTTAAGTAAGTTTTTGGCTATTTTAGGAATATGAAGAATGTTATGTAAATGCAAAGGTTTATGACGATTAGGTGTTTTAAGGAAAGAATCACTAGTATGTGAGATATTTAGAGTAGAGCCGTTACCAACAATTAGCTTTCCTTTCCCCTTATAGTCATTGTTGATAGAGAGATTCTGCAGCTCAGAGGTAACATGATTGGTTGCTCTACTATCCAGATACCACGTTGGATCTGTTATCATCGAAGTGGATGCATTGTACACCTGAGAAGTGGAGGCATTATTTGCCCGAAAAGTGGCAACACTATAGGCTTGAGAGTGCTAGTGATTCTGCTGAGTGTAATTGCTAGCACCTTTGGAACCAAAATTTACAGAACCATGTCCAGCACCTTTAAAGCTTATATCAAACTTATGATAACACTTTATCTCCACATGACATTGTTTGCCACATATTTGACATACATGCTTCCTATTCCAATTTCCACGACCATTTCTTCTACCACTTCTTCTTATTCCTTGGCCATTTTGATTAAAGCCTCCTCTGTTGAACATGTTTCCAGCATTGTTTTGATTAAGGGCTCATTTGGTACAACGTTTCGAGTCCAAAAATTTGGATTAAGTTTGGAATAAGTTAATCTATGAAATAAATCTTGTGTTTGGTATTCAATTTTGAACTGGAGAATTTCATCTCAAGCTAAAAGAGTTTAGATGATAAAAGTTAAGTTTGAATTTACATTGAGAATTGTGCTTCCCTTTACTTTTTCACATGGTTAATACTTTTTTTTTTTTGGTATAAGAGAAAATTTATAAATAATGTTTTTGAGTCCACAACACTATGTAAATCATGAACTAAAAAGCTTGAAATGGAATCGCGAACCAAACTACAATTTGAGTTTAAACTCAATTTTTTGGGCTCGAATACTAAATCCAAATAAGGCCTAAAGTTTCATCTAAGCACAGCATTAGTAGATGAATCATGAACTTGAAAATTTTCATGACCAGCTTCTGAAGATACAAGAAGTTCAAGTTTCATCTCTTGAGTCTATAGCATGAATTGAGCCTCTTGCAGACTTAGATTCTCATGTCTTAAAGTTAATTAAGTTGACCATAATAGAATCAAATTCTTGACTTAGACCACCAAGGACATAAAGAATCAGTTCATCATCTGAAATCAATTAACCAATGGAATTCATTCGATTTGCTATTATCTTCATCTTCAAAATGTTATCTTCAATTGTCATGGAACATTTCTTGGTTATCTAAAGTATTATAGCTTTGTAGTTTGTCTGAAAAATCTTCTTAAGAACATATAGAATCTTGGCAGATCTAGTGCAGTTATTGACATGGCCAAGCATGGGTTCAAAGTGTAGGAAAAATTGATCAAAATAACATAGTGGAATTGAAAATTTTTTTTAAGATTGTTAAATATCTCGCAATGTCATATACAATAAATCAACAATAATAAATTTATAGCCAAGAATACAAGAGGAGAATGACCAGAGGGTTTCAACAACTAGTTTTCTCTATTATTCTCCAATTCTCAGATGGCAGAGTGTGTGGGCACTCGGATCCTCAATCGGTATACTAGCACTACTAGTCTTCTTCCGACCACCCAGATCTCTTTAAGAATTTATTGTCACGGTGATTTGTGCAACAATAAGCCTGCTCACCTGAGAGTCTGTGGTCTGAGAGAACTAGAATGATAGAACTCCTATTTATAATTTTGCATGAGGTGATCCCTTAAATTTTGAATTGGACTAAGAAAAGATTTTCTCTCCCTTTCCACACAAAATCTGAATTCTCTATAGGCTAAAAACATGGAAAGATTCGGTTACCCATAGGAGATTTTGTATTCAAAATTTAAACAAGATTTTCATCTCATTATCCATAAAAACCGATTCTCCCTTTGGCATTATCCATAGAGAAATTCGGTTACACCATGTAAGGGAGAGATTCAAAATTCAAATAGGATTAAAACTTAAATTTTTCTCTTATCCTTATCCACACAAAAACTGATTCCATCAAGGGTAGGATTCCCTTCAACAAATTCGGCCGCTTTGATAAGGATTAGGATTCAAAATTCAAATAGAATTCAAACAAGATCTTCCTCTTCCTTATCCATAAGAAAACCGAATTTGCCATATAGAAATATTCACAACAAAATTTGGTTACCACTTGTTTTGTGATTCAAAATTTGAATATAAATTTCAAAGTTTAAATTTCAAAAATTCAAACTTCAAATAAGAATTTCAAATTTAAATTTCAAACTCCACAAAAAAACTTGTATTTCAAATTTTACCCTCATAGATAATTTTCCACAACTCCAATTTAAATTCAAATAAAATCATGGCAACTTTATTTAAAATGTGAATAATTGTGTAATTTTTTATCTAAAACAAAATTCAATTCAATTAGGAGAGAATCATGTCTTCTACCCTTATCTTTTGATGACACCACCTATATCCATACAAGACAATAAACTAATAAGTATACCCCGATCAATTTGTTATCCGTTAAAGAATTGTGTAGAGTTAGTAGAGGGACCACTTGGACATATATAATCGGACCCCGTGAATCCATGTGATCATCGTCCTGTACTGAACAACTCAATCATATGATTACTAATTTCAGAGTAACACCACTATAAACTTAAAATTGAACTCTCAATTATATATCATATTACAAAAGCCTGTGACAAGCTATTGTCCAATGACCTTGTTATGTATGTAAAATCCTTATATGATATTCATGATCAGCCATAAGTTAAAGTCCGGTCAACCTACTAATCAAACTATCTTAAAGTTCCACTATATTTTCGAATAAAAAAATGATTATTCACCATATATGAATTAGAAGTCATCCTCCTAGCAGACAATCCAAGGTCTTGTTCATTTTCACATCCAGTAGAATGCATTTAAGATGATACCCTTAACTCCTTACTAGAGTTATGATTCCAATATTTGTAAACAAATCCTCCATCATATAAAAGTCATGCACCTAACGAACTGATCTATAAGCTTACTACCTCTGAGACGTTTTAGCTATTGGAACATAAAAGTACACAAATCATATACATGAAATAGTTCATTTACTCAGGATTAAGGTTATTGCATAATGAACGTCAAAAGCATATTGATCCACTCATAGCGGATTACGCAGATCAATCACGCTTTAGTCTCGGTCCAATATGTCACCACTAAGCAACATATCTATGTCTCTACTCGGGAGTCTATATTTCGGACAGTCAAGACAAACTGTCCCCATCATGGTTTTAAACAACATAATAGTCTTAACATGAGTTAGATGCTCGGTCTAACCTTATAGACTATAGACTTTAACTTAGTTTGCTTATTTTAGAATATTGTCTTCTCACATACAAAAGTCCATTGCATATAATATTCTAACAGTTTAACACAAGCAGTCAGCGAGTCATATTTGCTTACATTTACTTTAACATGTAAATAAAATGAGGACAAACAGCAATGTAATGAATAATCTCTAAATATAATTTTAATACCCAGTTCAAAATAAATGAATACATTAAAACGTCTTTCACGTTTAGGGTATATCCTAACACAAAGTTCGAGGCTAGCATCCAATGCATAAGAAATTGATCTTGACGATTCTACATCATAAAATTTGGAGTAAGAGTTCAAATTAGAGCTTGACCTTCTTAAAGATTGGGTAAATTAAAGAATTACGATGGTGGAGCAACTGTTGTAAGCAAAATTCCATCAAGATTGTAAGCACTAGCTGAGGCCAAAGCCTGAGATATCCAGACTATGCAATTTCCACAACCGAGTCGAAGCCCTAACGGATGAAGATTGACTGGTAAGGCTTGAATTGACCTTTATTAGTTGATGGTAAACTCATAGTTAAGATTTGGAATTTGAAGAAGAGAAAATAAAGGAAAACTGTGTGAGAAAATTTTTCGAGCAGCCAAACATTGCTTTGGCTCTGATACCAACTCAAGAATCATGGAAAAAGAGAGAGAAATAAGAAAATAAAGAAATAGAATTCTATTGGCTCAACTGAGCTAATCTTTTATTATTGTAGTATTTATACTTATTTATAACATGATCTATTAACTGCCATAACAAACTGATGACTCAGCACATAAAGCCAAAACAGAATTTTAACAAACTAACAGCTTTCTAACATAAACTAATTAGCTTACCTTCTGTTTTCAGGTAAACCCATGCTTCAAATTTTTCTTCAATTTTGTGAAACCAAAATAAACAGTAACTATTTGGCTTGATCATCAAGCCAAATCAAGCTAAGGTGGTCATTTGATTCATACTTAGTTTAGCTTAATAGGATCTATTTTAATAAATTTTTATTTGTATTTTCAGTGTTTCAGCACAATTTCCAATAAAATTTCGAGCTAAACTGAGCTAAAACCATATGGTCAACTTAGTTTAACTTCCAAACAAAATCAAGCCAAAATGACATACCAAACATATGGTTTTTCTCTTTTAGTCATTTAAAGATTTGAGTTATCTTATAAATAAGAATTTGTTTCTTAGCATACACTACATGTTGGTGGAGTCTTTAAATCTTAGGCAAATTGTTGTTGAAGACACATGTTTGAGCAATGCTAAGAGACACCAACGGTGTTAAGCACCACCATCTAATAGAAGGTGAGACTCACCTTCTATTAGTGATGGTGTTTAGTACTGATAGTACATCTTAGTAGTTTTCCACATGTTTAGGGTGCTTTCCATTCCATTTATGTCAATAAACTCCTTAATGGCACTAGACAAAAATCGTGAAGATCCCGACTAAATTCGAAAGTAGTAAACTTAATGATAATTCAAAATTTTCAGCATATAGCTCATTTTTCAAAATTTTAAATATATTTGAAGTAAATATAATCTTAATTAATAAATAAACGAATCATTAATAAATTTATTTACTTCAAATATTGTAAAACATGTTACTTAATTCTTTAATTAAAAATGCTATCTATTCTTCCTCCCCTTATAATTTTATATCCATTGCTAATGTTACCTTTTTTTTTTTAGATGAATCAACCTATTTGCTTACTTGCTTTCAATTACTTATTGCCTTTCCCTTTCTTTTATTACAAATATTATAGTTTCAAATATTTCTTATGAAAATACGTTTTCTTTCTAATTTGTCCTTTAATAAATGAATTTTCTTTTTCTAAATATGCCTCTGTTATATTAATTTTCATTCAGTTCGCCAGCAATAAATATATATTTTCAAATATAATTCTAATTAATTTTTTAAAAACTAATATTGAGATGATTTTCTAAAACGTGCCCAAATGTTTTTTTTTTCTTTTGGAAGTCTATATTTACTATTTAAGTATTTCGATTAAAATAAAATGTCTCTTTTACTTACACTTTTGGAGGTTGATCTCATGCTAACTTACTTGGTTTTTTTTTTCCTCAGAAGTTTTTTATAATTAAATTTTTTTATTAATTTTTTGCACAAATTTCCTTTAAAATACTTTTTCTCATATATGAGCTGTTTTAAATATTTTAATATAATTTTTTAATGCCATGCTTAAATTATTTTTCGCAAACTGATCAAAAGTTTATTTTAAAATCTAATACTTACTATATATGTGTTATATAGAAAACATACTTTTTGGTTTTGATAATGAGTCAGATTATTTAGGAACGAAATCGTAGGAAGAGCCCTTTAATATACATGTTTAGAATTGTTATTCTATGATTTAGATTTTTGTTTTGAAATTACTTTTTATTTGACATTATAAAAGGGTAAAGATTCTGAAATTATTATAAATGAGGTAATAGTGTAATACTATTTTGAGAGTAGTTCTAAAATTAAAAAAAAAAAACCCTTATTTTAGTCTTAGTTGAGGGGTGTTGAAACATTTTGGACGCACTCCCTTTCATATTGAAAACCTACATGCAATGGTGAGTGAATCAAGACCCACGCATTCTTTTAATTTTTTTATTCTAGAAAAGATTATATATATTTTTAATTATTAACCTTTTTTTATTCAACCATAATTATACAGTAATATAAATAATATTTCATGCTTTGTGCGTATCATCCTTGTGCAGGAGCTATGCTGATCGACGTCCTTGAAGGGACATTAACATTAAATAATAGCGCAGAGCCACGCTAATATTTACACACTTATTTTAAAAAGTTTATGATATCAGTTTTTAATATAAAAAATTATTATAGTTTGGTTATATTTATTACATATGTGTGCATCTTTATACTTGAAGATGAAAACACTATACATATTCAAGTTCAATTCAAAAAATAAGTTGAATTAGCATATTTGAATGATTATCACTGAGGGATGTGGTTTAGTGGTTAGGATGTTGTTGCTAGCTCTCTCTCGTTCATCACTCAGGTTCAAATCCCATATCCTCTGCTAAGGTTTCTGTTCTGATTCTAACTATTGAAACATAGCCTAAGGGGTATGCAAATAATAATAATCGTAGATGGATGATTAAAAGATACTAATACAAAGTTTTAACCATGCCTTCTATGGCTTTGGGATTGCAAAAAAGCCTAAGGGGAGGGGGGAATGAAGTGGACTACAATGTATATATTTTTATAGTAAGAAACAACTAAAAATAATTTTTTTGTAAAAATATTATTAATTATATTTAATAAGTTCAAAGAAATTTTTACAAAAGAAAATATGCAGGTAAATTTTTTTTTTTTAGTCAATAACGAGAACACATGCCTAGTATACGTCCCTTACTCTTATGTTTAAAAAAGGGGCCGGATTTAAAAATTTTTACTGAAATTTAAAAAAAATGTAATAAAAAGATTTAGCTTTTAGATTTTTTCTCCATAGACTGTAAAGATTTTTTCTCCATATTTCTGCCACCTGATGAATTTGATCAATGTACAAGAAAACTCTAAACCACAAATAAGTACTTACGGCATGATTCTAAATACTTAATTTTCTCATTAGAAACCTGCACATATATACATCGTTATGTCTAACTGCGCCAAAATGAATTCCTTTCATGATGTCCGTAAGTTTGGCTGCTAGAAGCTTTTACCTACCAGTTTTGCTTGTGGCTTCTTTTTCTTTTCTTTTCTTTCCATTTTTTTTTTCTTTGAAAAAAAAAAGTTCTAATTCCACTAGTGCGTTATGTACAGTTGACTATAAGTATATATATATATATTTTATTTTTATTTTGTTAGAACACCATATAAATCTAGATAACTAGATTAACAATATTTTAGTCACGCACCTCGTGCTGGTAAATATGATTCAAACTTGACTGAAAATAAAATATTGCAATTATATAAATAGGAAAGAAAATTAAGTAGAAAGAGATATCAAATAACCATGCTGTAATCAATTTAGTCCATTATATGAGTACGTAACGTTGAATTAATTAAATAAATAACCAAAGCAAGAAATGTAATATGCCCAGTGAACAGCATCCAAAGCGCTACACTGCTTTAATCAAAGAATATTACAAACCTTGCAAATTATCCCTAATGCATATTGAACAAATTGTCTAATTATTTTAAGTACTACTTATTTGCGTACACACACACACACATATTTATATATATTAATGACGAGCATATATATACTTATATAGATATATTGATATGTTTAAAATAATAAGAGGTAATTAACTACTGTAACTACAGCATTGTAGAGACGGTAATTATACATATTTAAATTAACAGCTGCTTGTTCAAAAGGGAGTGTAAATTTGCATCTGATTCAAGATATGCTCAAAATTGTCAGTATGCTTCTCAATTGGATGTGTGTGCATGCCCTCATAAGTAGTCACCACAACTCCTTCATCCTTTGTTAAGCGTTGCACTTGCTTCTTTACATTGCACCCTTGATGTGTACATCTGTAGTAACTCCTGCACACACCACATATACATATGTTTCAATTAGTTTTGAAACCTTTATAAATCACAAACGTTTGAACATTACCATATGATCAGTGTGTTTTTTCCCCCATCAAGCAAATTAAAATGCAACAATGCTCCTTCCCCATGTGGAGTTCAGAGCCCAGAGGCAATCGAAGATTGAACTATATCTTGTTTGTGTTAGCTGACCTAAGCCGCACTACAACTGCCGTGGGTAGGGCTTGGCCTCCGAACCGTACGTGGATAAAGATGATTAAAAGATGAATTCACGAGATGTACATGTGTGTATATATATATATACATGCAAATATGTAGAGTATGGAGAACTATTGAAGTCATTTGGAAAATAATTAAATACGTGGTGTTCATCAAATTATTAATGTACGCATATGCATCTAGTAATTAATTGGAAGCATATATGTGCTCACCATATTTCATCAGATATGTTTAATTACTAGCATTGCGATTATCAGAAGTGGCGTATAATCTATCGAATAATAATTTACCAGAAAAAAAAAATGCGGTGTATGATGATTTATCATTGTACAAAAGGAATAATATTAGGATACCAATCTTAGCTAATCCAAGTTTTTAACACCAATTAACATGTATGTGATTTGTCATTTGAAAATTATACCAAATTATTTAATGGTAATCAACTAATCTAAAATTATTTCATTATGGTCTAGTAATTGGCAAATATTGCATCTGTATTTAATTTTGTGGTCAGGTAATTATGCTTCTATATCAAGGGAAATGTACACTAAACGGCCTATATAATTTTCATAGAATGTTATATCCTAAATCTTATCTTAGGCAAGCGTCATTGTTACCCATGAGATTATTCTTTTAAAAAATTTCACCGTCTCCACAACTCCATATGATTAGGTTAAGAATCTCTTTCAATATATAATATTTAGGTTAAGATTAATACAGTTAAATAATTATATCCGAGTTTGTAGTAATTTAAATTCAAGCTTTAGTATAATTTGCATAAAACCCTAATCCTCAACAAATTCTCCAAGTTCTAAACCAAACCCAGTTTTCAGTTCTGTTGGTCGTTAGATTATTGTACATAACTAATCCTGGATGGTGGCATCCATATAGTTGTACATATACATGCAATTATACAAGATTTAATTTGCATCTAAAAGGGATACAAAGAGGGATTACATAAAACCCTAGATCAAAGGATGAATCACGAGTCCAATCCTTTTGCAAAAGCTTACACACACACACACACGCTTCAAATGTGTTTGGATTCATGGAAATGGATAGGATTCATGTAAATTTATTTATGTTTAACAAATTCCAAATTTTATTTTTCTTAATTTAATTCTAGCTTGAATTTAACTTCCATGTACAAATCTATTATATACGTGTATATATACACTTTTATATGCATATATGGGTACATGTATTATACTGATAATAAATATGGTTTTCCTCCATCGAGATACACAATTACTGTCCAACAATTGAGAAGCACGTGATCATCCAAAGAAAATAAAAAAATACTAAAGAAAATTAAGAAATAAGAAAAACGTGATCCAAAGAAATTCAGAAAGACTACTGAAAAATTTATAAGAGCAATTAGGAATTATAACATTAATTTACCTGGGAAATTTGTTGTTTTTGACGGCCTTTTGGCCGTACTTCCTCCATCGATAGCCGTCGTCAAGTATATCAACCTGACTTCTTGTTTGGAAAGCGTACTTGGGCTTTCTCATCTTCTTCTCCCCCTTTTTTTTGCCGGGCGCCGACGATGATTTTCCCTCGTCATCGACATTTTCATTACTCCTGATCATCTGACGATCGTCATGATGATCTGGGTTTCTGATCATGACATGGTTTTGATCATGATGATCTGTCCTCAACCCTAAAAACCCATTTGGCTGATGATCATCGTGATGATGATATTCGCCATGATCAAGGCTACTAATTAAACCCTGAGAGCTTGCCATTGACGAAGACGAACAAGGAAAGAACATTTGATATTTCTCCATAGGAAGCCGCTCTATTATCTATATGTCCTTATTATAATAGAAGCAGATGAAAAAGAATTTTATTTTTCTAGCTTGAAGAAGAATAAGAGGAAGAAGAAGAAGAAGAAGAAGAAGAATATATAGTAGGAGAACTTGAATTATTATTTGAAAGAGTATATATAAAGGACGACGAGGCGGCTTGGTGTGGTAAAGGCTTTTAATTTCACTTTATGTGTTTACGAAATTAATTGAAACAGAAAAAAAATGTAAATATTGTTGCATATATAGGGGCTTATAGGTGTCGTAAACGGCACGAAAATGGTCCCGAGATAAAGAAAAAATGGATTCATTAGCGCAGAGATTTAATCAAAGAAAAAGTGGGAAAAAAAAGTTGAGTTGGAAAATTTGAGCCGTGAGGCGGCTTTTCATCATTAGGAATATGACTATACTTGGATTAATTTTCATTTTTTAAAAAAATTTGCTACCAGCATTAATATATATTTTTTGAATATTATTAAGGGGACTCTTAATATGCGAATATAAATATTCATTGAAGCTCTATAAATGGATCCTATCTCTCAATAAAAAGCTCGGTCACTTCAATCTCACCAACTATACTAATAGTAAAGATACGTGAAATGTGATCTTAAATACGCTAAATCAAATATTAAGGTCTCGTTTGATAAATGCATTGCATTTGCATTGCGTTTGAATGCAATGTATTGAATGTAATTTGTATTTGGAGGAAAAGTATTAGCATTGCATTTGAATGCAATGTGTGTTTGGGTAAAAAGTATTTGAATTGTATTTTAATAATAAATATGTGATGCAATGGGTAAAAGTACAGAGAAAAAAAGAAAAAAGAGAGAATATATGATATATTTAATAAAAGTAATAAAAAAATTAAATAATAAATAGTGATTATGTTTACTTTAAAACGTAATGTGATTGGTATTTGAATGAAATATTTTTGTATTTAAGGGAAAATTGTATTACATTTAAATGCGCTGTCAAAAAAATACGTTAACTAAACACATGCTAAGTTGATAAAAAACAAATTTTCACATTTAAAATCCTCAAAAAAAAAAGACTCAACACTTGAATCTTTGATCATTGACCTACAAATGTAATCTTTTACTACAAGGCCTCCACATTCGGTGGCATTATGGAGCTTACTCTGTTGATTAATTATCGTCTCATTAATCTCAATTGTAATTAGGTGGTACTTTATTAACGGGGGAGTCCAAGGACAAAAGCGTCGACTAAGAGCAGTTCTATTTGGACCTTTTCGGCTGACGTAAAACATGTCACACGTGTAGAGTACTACCAGACAATTTTATTCAGGGAGCCTCTAATGGAAAGCCCAGTATACGGACCACAAAGTTGTAATTTCATTCATTATTTAATTTACTTTCAATTAAAGTATTTCGTTGTTGGGTCATTTGTCTATTTAAAGAATCATATTTTTAATGGCGTGTTTTGCACCTGCCCACCCATATATAAATATGAATATAGATCTATGTATATATGTTAGTTTCAAGAAACATCTCTTATACATTTGCGAAGTGTGCTGCATGTTTTTTTTCTACATTAATTAGGTTTTGGCTCAATTAATTATTATTGCTGATTGTTTAGTTTATTAATTTCTAATGGTGTAGTGATTTCATAATGCTTCAAAGCATGAACAGACCTTCCATTTTTCAAAATAAATTTAAAGATAATAAGATTCGAATTATACATCTTATAACTGATGAAGTTAAATGTGTAAAATAACCTTTAAATTATACATGCAACTATATCGACATACCAATTTAGTTTTTTGAGAAAAAATTGAAGTTCTAGCTAAGAGGGCATTTGATATAGTGTTGAAGCTTATGAATGTTAATTAACATGCTATAATCAACACATTGAAAATTTATATGTGTCTATTAATACAGCTAATTATTTATACAGGTTATAACGTTCTCTTCAGGCAAATATGAACTCTTTAATCATGCTGATGATGAGTATCATTTATCAAATATGATAAAATCATTGATATTGTCGATAAAAGGGATTCTGTACATGTAGCTTTTGTCGCTTTTTTCGTAAAAGGGTGGTTTTTTTCCCCCTTGGCTCAGAATATGTTCCTTTCCCCTCTCTTATTCGGGCCACTTAATTATGTTTTCAATTCAACCACCCACGAGTCTTTAAATTAATTAAGAAATAAAGTATTCTTTATCCATATTAATTCATGAAATGAACCCTCCTTTTGTCACCTCAAGACACAAAAAAGTAGCCTAGCTAGCTAGGCTTAATGTGGTCAACAAATGGGTGAAAATTAAAATGGATCCCGATTTAAAATATTTTATATACATACATATATATATATTTATGTGAATATATATATATCTGTTATTTGACACCACTAATTTTTGAAGCCAATTAATACCTTTCTTGGGTTTCTACATGGTGCGGAAAATAGCTAGTCTTGAAGTGGGAAGGTAAGAAATCAAGGGGTCAGAATATTTGGTTTAATACATACATAAATATATATATGTATAACCAAAAATAAATATTATCCAAACTAGATTGACATCTATTTTCCAATAGAAGAAATATTCAAATATCGCCAAGTTTTTTTTTTTTTTTTTTAGTATTATCCCAACCACAGATTGGCATCTAGTTTCCAAAAGAAAATTCAAATATCACCAAGTTAATTAAGGGGTTTTATTTTTTTCAATCTTGAAAATTTAATTATATATATAAGTACACGAAAATTAAAACCACTGTGTACGTATCTTGAAAGTGCGGATTTAGGAGACTATTCGATATGCAAATTGACGATGATGGGCATGTGCGAGAGGGAGCGAAAGGTGCAATGTATGCTAGCTAATTTACTCATGATGGAGAGAAGTCACAAGGAATGACATGTGCCTTTGAACGTTGAAAAACAGACAAAACAGGCTGCGAAAAGAGACAGATTGCGCAGCCCCCTCCATAAGCATACTACAATCAAATTTGGAAAACAAAAACAAACAATTTCGCCTCTCATCTCTCCTGTCTGGGACCCATCAATAAAACAGAAAAAGATCATCTCTTTAATCTAGCACCCATAACAAAACGGGAGAGGACCTAATTTAATTTTTGGTAAACCTAATTCAATTTTACTTAAATGATGAGTTTTAAGTTCACATAAAAAAACTATGTCTTGCAATCTTGCATCATATAATGGATTGATCAGACAAAACCTATATTAAATTATCAAATCTGGAGACATCTTGAAATTAAAATAGCGATTTTATCTTTTTATCGATCGTAAAGGAAAAAAAAAACTTGTAATTAGCTTGGACTATTTCAAATAGCCCTAGTTTGAACCGTCAATGAACGGTATGTACATGCCACAAATTCTATACATGTCAGTTAGTAGAGACCAACGAACATTATTAGATCTCAACTTCCTTACTCTTTCCAATATATAAAAGTTTCATTTTCAAATTGTGACCAAATGGTCACCGACTCCACCTCAACGTATGGAAAAATTTTACTCCTTTTTGGGGGAATCTTTTTTATCGTCATTCTAATGGAAACGGGTGAGAATTCTGGTCTTCTAGACTCAACTACGACCAAATAAATGGACACTTATTTAAGAAATAAAGTTTGTGGCCTCATTGTCAATTAGAAATTCTAATAGACTCCCCTTATTCTTCAAAATAAGTACCCACTTTGAGAAAAAAAAAAAAAAACAAACACAATAATTTTCCTTCTTTTTTTTTTAGGATAAAAATCAAGAACTACCGTGCATGTCGGGTTGGAATTTTTTAACCTTTTCCTTTTCCTTTTTTCTTTTTTTTTGGGAGGCAAAGAATTTTGATAATACATATATATGTAAGGTCTCACGTCATTTAGAAATCGGGCAATTGAAATAAAGTACAAGATATTTATATGTAAAAGATTTTAGAAAAGGATGGATTGAAATGAAGTGAAGTGGTCCTTAATTCCAAAAATCAAAAAAACAAAACAAAAAAAAGTTAAGTGGTCCTAATAAATGATGCTGAAATCAATTTATAATATATTTGATTGACTGTTGGTGGTCCAAATTTTTAATTTAATTTAGTAATAATGTACTAATTATAATTTTAGATTTTAAGATTTTAAAAGGATCAACTATAATGAGTCATGAGATTTACCCGAAGTTGGGTGTTATCCTTGTATGTTGAATATTCTTATGCTTTTAACAGGATAATATATCCTCTCTTTTTTTTAAGTATTGTAATATATATATATATATAAGAGTAAATTTTGATGAAATCTGAATGATGACATTGAATTATATTTTGGCGTTTTTGGAGACTTAGGTTCCTGGAACCTATAAATGGAGATTAAAGACTCTCTTGAATAAGCTTATATTTCATATATATATATATACATATATTGCAATTACTGATTCCTAAAATTAACGCTTCAAATTTGTTTAACTTTTCATTGTTGATTCAACTTAGTTATTAGTGAATTAAGCCTAGTATATATATATATATGGACTAATGCTTAACAACTAAAAGAAGTCATTACATCATATTAAGATTCACTGATGAAACTGATTTTTTATGCCGTTTAAATTGAGGAAGGATTATATAATACATTCTTTAACATGATTTTTTAATTGTCTCATTTTAAAAAAAATAAGTGAATTATATTTCTATGACCCATAAATTGACAATTAATAATAATAAAATATTAATTTTTTATCATAACATGATTTTAATAGTGATGACTTAAGCCCTTATTAAATTAGCTCAACAGATGCCAAATGAGAATTTAAAGTCTAAGATCTCAAATTCAAAATCTAGAAATTTTCTTATAAATTGATAAAATGAAAGCTCGAATGACCTCATTATACCGCCAAAAAAGAGTTGGCGGCTTAGGGAAACCCAAGTAGTGATAGTTTCCATTCTACCTAAATGGATGCGCAGCCAAGCCCTTTCCTCTTCTCTCCCTTTTTTTTTAATGTGTGTACATATACATATATATATATATCTTATGCTACATATATAAAAGTGCTAAAGGGGATTCACTTTGACACGTATGACCTTCTCCTTCATTCTTTGATCCTCTCTTTTTCCTTTTTTTAACTTTTTGTTTATCCTTCCAATGCTTTTTTTTTTTTTTTCATTCTAACCTATGAGTTTTTTCCTTTCTATATCTTCTTTTTTTTTCCATTCATTTTTTTAAATCTTAAAACTTTTGTTTTAAATGCATGCCACTAAATATATTTTTGTTCATCATTTGAATAGTTTTCTTCTATGTTTTAAAATAATATTTTATAGAATATGAATTTATATGTACATTTTTATTAATTTCTTTATTGAAACTTTTTTTAAATGTATCTCTATTTAAATATTTAAAAAAAAAAATTTTCATGTATGCGTTAGTTAAGTTTCTATGTAATACTTTTGTTTAGTTACTGTTTAAACATTTTTTTTATTATTTTGGTCTTACCATTTTTCCTTTGATTTATCCACATTAAAATAATTTTCTCAAATAAATCCTCATTTTTTTCTTTCTAGGCTTTTTTTTTTTTGGTTTCTTTGTTTTCTTTGAATCGTATATTTTTAACCATATCTTATTAAATGCTCTTTCTTTATTATTTATTTGTGTTAATTATTTTTTTCTCAAATACGTTTGTATTTAAATATTTATTTTCATTACGTCAAAAAAATTTTACAAATTTAATGCATACGCATAGCACGTGCTATTATCCTAGCGTGTGTGTGTGTGTGTAGCTTGAAGGTCACACAATTAATTCTAGAAGACAGGACTTGTAAACTAAAAGCTTCACAATTGATTCTATACATATATGTCGAATATATCAAATATATGAAACTTGGCGCGAGCATTTATGAATTTTAAAGTTTGTAGCAGTTCTAAGATAGAAATATGGAACGTCTTAAACCATTAAATACAGTTGAGACGAAAATTCATGAAAAGTACTAAACCCTATGATCTCTCTAGTAATAGTACTGGGATGATAATATTAAAATTAATGTTGTTTTTCAAGAACGTGTAATTGATCTTTTTATGGAGGCCGCTTTTTATAATTTATAAGTTGTTGTTTTGATCGACATTTTTTGACCGTTCATGTTGTAGAATTGTTGATTATCTAGTAGCAAAGGCTGCTGCAAGCTGCCGTTGTATTTTTGTGTTTTTTTTTTTTTCCTCCTCAATTATTCCTTGCATGTGTTCAGCTGCCATTGTTGAAGGGACGACCTTGCTTCATATCTACCAATAATATTCTATGCATGTTGGCGAATGATTGTATGCAAGTGTGTGTGTGTGTGTGTGTGTACACACATGATCAGGTCCAGGTACATAAAAAATGAGATCACTTCAAGCAACAAATTCAATTATGCTGTGTTAATAATGTGAGCATATATATATATCTACAGTGGCTTACACACACACACACACACACGTACACACACAATTTCCTCATGCATGTTTTCTTCTGGATTGATTTTTGGTCGGTCTCTAACTTAGCGACAGAGCCTCGTACGTTTCAGTTCTAAACTTTCTAACCAAGAGAGCAGTATTCTGATCAACTTGATTAAAAATTAATTGTAATGAATGATAATTATTATTTAGCTAAGCTGGATAACTTTGCTCAATTAGTTATAGTTTTGGGACTAAAACAAGAGATCTGAATAAGTTTTTCAAACCATCCGTGAAGTTGATGCCTTTTTTTTCCCCTCTCCCTAGAGTCTAGAACGTTTGAAACTTCCCAAGTAATCCTAGGTGTAGTGAGAGATGAAGCCTTTTTAATAAATTAAATTAACGATGATGATGACAAAAATCGCACAAAAAATAAACTCAAATTAAAACAGCTTTTTTTGTACAATCATCATTTACATATCCCATTGTATTATCAATAATAAATTAAATAAAATACATTGATGTCACGAAAAGAAAAGGAAAAAAATAAAGCAGCAATATAATAAAAGAAACAGAAAACTCTCAACAGTATAGTTCTTTAATATACATATATATAAGTTCTTAGATACATGAATGTGTCTCTGAATCTTGCGTTATTGCAAAGAAAATGGCAAATGGCATGGGGAGCCTGTATAAACAGTATACTATATATAAAAATAAATCTGCGACCAAGAGTAATATTATTAGTTTCATTGTAGTTATATACGTTGAAAACGACATTGTGTCTGTATACACACAATATATATATATTTATGTAATTATTACAAGAAGAACACATATTTCAACTGTACAGAAGCTTATACAAGCAGATTTTAAGGTCATGGCGAAACTTTTATACCGCCTTGACAAGTTCAACCTTAGTTGATAGGATCCCTACCTAACAAAAACTACTCCAAGTCGAAACGCCCACCTAACTACAGCACTATATTCGTCTTAGACAAGTCAAGCATGCATGAAACAGCGCAGTCACACATACACGTACATATATAATGAAACGCATTTATACCACATCTCACCGTCTCAATTCCTATACCCTGTTAAGATTTGAACTTTAGACTTTAAAGATCTAACTCTTAACTATCTTTTCTTATTAACTGAGCTAGCCCAAGTGACTTAAGAAACCTCGTATATTAACAAACATCATAATTTTTATTTCATTTCTAAAGAGATGGTCTAAAGTTTTTTTTTTCCCTCTTGGAAAAATGAAAAGACATATGTCAAAAGAAGAACTTACAAAATAATAGAAAGAGTAATAAAAAAGAGTGACCCAATTATTTTTCTTAATTGGCATTTCCTTTGCTACCAATTCAATAAATTCAATCTTATCATGCATACGCAGATCCAACCTAGCTTTTAGGGTTTGTATGAGAAGTGGATCAAAATCCACTCCCATAGGTTGTAACAATAATTTTTATCTTTTTTTTTTTACTTTTATTACTAATTTTAGTATTATCATCCTCTAACCTCTTAAATAAATGTCTCAATCCTCCCTCTTTATATATGTGTATATATATGTACACACCTCCCCATACAATGGTGTATGAAGAGTTATATATATATATATACACCATTGTATATATAGAAGGAAGTATATATACAATGGTGTGTGTATATATATATATGCCTCCATACAAGTCCTTTGATTATACAAAGGTATACACACACACACATATATGCATATATATGCTTGAGTTAAAACCTGTGACATCCCCTACCTCGCGTAAGGAATCTCACTCTTTCTTACATCATACTTCCGTATTTTCTTTTTATATAACCATCTTGTAGTAAATTTACGGAATTTTTTTTTTTAAAACTCATAATCGTCTACATATTTAATTGTATAAAACTTTTGAAATCGTAATACTATAACTTGAAAACTATCTTTTACTATTTATACAACTTTAGCAAAATACTATTTTAGAACTATTTACAGTCTAACATATAAGTTCAGTCTATACTATATTATACATATTCTTTTTTTTTTCTTTTTTTCTTGAGTTGCGGATAAGCTTGCCAGGTCCATTGCCTTTCCACAACACCTGCATTCCATTCCTCAGCCCAATCTATTCAGTAATGCTCAGGTTACAGGTTGCTTACCGCAATTACCTGAATACGAATAAACTGGTGAGTTATAGCCCAATAAGTTCAGACATCACAGTTTAAACATATAAACATTACAGTCTAACTTAACAATCATATCTTGAGTTTATTATGCTCAATTATTATCTTATCTGTCATCTGTCTTTATGGACCCTTTTTGGTCGTACTGTATTACGCGCAGTAAGAAGGGCCGGCGAATGACCCTGGCTCTCCCTCATCAGTAATCTGTCTGTCATCTGTAATAAAATAACCTCTCCTAGCGAGAGGCCAGTACGCCAAAAATCTCATGTTCTTATTACTATCTTGTTTATTGTTTAATCATAATACTATGAATATTATATACTTGATTCTGTGCTTAATTAGTCATTAATATTACTTTACAGTCATAATTCATGTGATAAAATCAATCGGGCATGATTGGGACTAAAAACGAGGCACAAAACTCAATTTGGAAATTTTGGAACAGTAAAAGCGCCTAACCCTTGAATGCTAACGCCTGGCCCTTGAATCAGGATTATACATAAAATTTTGACAGAGAGCTCAGTGCCTTAGTGCTCCATTTCTAGCGTCTGGCGCTCCTTTACAGCGATGCAAGCGCCTGGTGCTCCTTCAGCAATTTTGACCTTCAAAAATGGCCGAGAGTTCAGCGTCAGGGTGCTCCATACCTAGCATCTTGTGCTCCTTCAAAAAATGACCTAGAGTTCAGCGCTGAGGCGCTCCATGCCTAGTGCCTGGCACTTGAAATTGGCTAGGTTGAATTTTTAACATCAAACTAATATAAAACTTAGCTCATTCAATCTCAATTCACCCTAGAGTATAATTAAGACATTCTAAGGCTAAAAACCTGTACATTTACTGACACGTACTCACATCGTATTAGTACACACTCGTGTACTTGCCAAATTTTAGTGTTTCGACGTTACAATCATCTCAAAATACTCTTCTAGTAAGAGGTGGCTAAATAATTTAAATAACATACACATTTCTACACAACATATGCATCAAGTTGTTCGTGTTCAGTCAGTTAAATGTCAGAACTTACAGAAATCTGCTAAGGTTTTCTCGGTTTGATTTCTTCGTTCCGCCCTCTCGTTTTCCAGTCGTTGTCCCATGATGAAACAATTTGACATTAAGTGGAATGTTCATAGGCTAACACTAGAACATTTCAACATTTTTCCTATAAATTTTGTCATCCTTAAAACATTTAACTCCAGTTATAATCTAAAAATTTCTACTTTCTCAGTATGCCAAAACTACACGAAACACATCATTTGACATAGTTTTCCTTATTTACCTACTCAAAATCCCAATACATATCATGATTTCATCCTTCTATACAAAATGAAAACCCTAAACAACCACAATCATTTTCAAACCCTAACCTTACAAACCTTTCAAAACCATGCACAAAAACATGATTTTCACTTGATTTTCACCAAGGCCACTAAAATCAACTCAACCTCATTTTTGTTCCTCACTTTCATGAACATGAAAACACTAGAAAAACAACATTAAAGCTTGATTTTGAACTACTTACGCCCTTGGTGTAAAACTCCCCTAATTTAAAGCTTGATTCACTTTTTATCACAAACTTTGCAAGATTTGGGATTTTTGAGATTTTTGGAAGCTTGGGGATGTGGAGAAGATGAATTGCAGAGGATTTTGGTGTTTTTGGGCTGTAAATGGACATGAGTAATCAGATGGGAAAAGTTATAGAAAAATCTATGGGGCCTTTTTGTAATTTTTTAAAATTTTAGGGTCAAAATATAAATTTTGTGGGGGTATTTTTCCAAAATTTTTGGAGCTTTCTCAACTGACTTTCCAGCTGTTTTTCCCCCCATTCTCCACGTGCATGAGTTGATAGAGCAACATTAATTGTGGCTTAATTCTTTCTAAGTCAATTTTGGTCAAAATTTGTCAAAATTCATCAAAATTTTTCCACCATTGGATCAAAGTAAATTTGATCTCACCCCTTAAATTCTAATGATGATAAGCAAATATTATTTGTTTATGCAGTATAAGCTTTGTTCTAATTCCAGTCTAATTTTCATCTGTTAAAAATTTGACTGAAAAGTCAAACAAGTCAAATTTTACAATTTTCCTTCCAGAATGATATCAAAGCCTTCCGTTTCATTCATACCATATAAAATACTCCATAAACCCTATATATTTCATTATTTCTTATATCGGGTTTACGGTTAAAACATTTTCAGTCTCAGTAAATTTCTGTTTTTCGATATCGAAAATGTACTGTTTGAAGCAGTTCAATCCTACAATCATTACAGTCACTGTTTTCTCACCTCAACGTTGTCATAAAACATTTATAAACTCTAATTAATTATTCAAATATCTTTTATAAATTTCTATCATATCAGTACATATTTGATCATATTATACAATAATTACGAGAATAACAAAAGTCTTTGGCTGCCACAAAACCTGCACTGGTATATTTCACAGTACGGCTCGTTCTGTAACCAAAATAATAATAATAATAATAATAATAACCGCACAATAATGTGCTCCTCAATTTTTTTTTGCCGGTATCAGGCTCAGGCATGTTTCTTCTTAGCAAAAATAAAAATTTCACTGTATTCGAGTTTTATCTTTTTTTTCTGTAACAAGAACTTCATATAAAATTATCATTTCTTAGAATAATTATTTTCTCTTATTATTTCTCATAATTAATAAAAACAAATAAATAATTATGCTAACACAACCTATAATTAGAATTGATCGAGTAGTTATAATAATTATTTCTACAAGAATTGTGTTATATTTTTTTTTAATTTCAAGAAAAAAGAATATAATATTTCTAAAGAATAAATATATTCTTATGTATTAATACAATTTCCTTTAAATTTTAAATGTTATAGATTAGATGAATCATTATTATTATTTATTAACTACGATTAAGTTATGTATTGTGACGTGTATGGAGACATAATTTTTTAACTTATATTATTATTTGTATTTACCAAAAAAACCTTATAATATTATTAGTATGTTATTGCTATTGAAATTTATTGAAAGACTACACACTCGGTCGGTAAAGTTCTAGAAAATATATGATGGAAAGGACCCGCTCAAGACATTTTGCCTAGCAATTAAAAAAAAAAAAAAAAAAAACCCTAATCACATGTAAACTGTTACGATTTGAAGTGTCAAACTTACCTTTGGCAATCTCTCACGTGCTGCTCGTTAAAATTAGATTAATAGAAATATAAACAATTCATAATGTAAAGTCAACAAATTATTTCATTTTTTTAATATGGGGTAGGAGATTTAAACTTTACACCTTTAAAATAAAGTTAGATGTGATTTGAGTAAGTTAATTAATAAAAGATTAGATAAATAAAATAAGCAAATTAATCGAATTGAATACAAAACTAATAATAGTAATAACATTATAAATGATATTTCTATCAAAAGAAAAATGACTGAATTAACTCCAAACAAAAATGATTATGCAACTCAGCACAAACAAGTTACCACCATTATCTCTAATCTTAGTTGAAACGAAATGGGTTCAATAACAAAACATTTCACAAGGAACAAAATAATAAACAGGTGTACATTACTTTATGCAGATGATCATGTTTACAGATAATTTGGATGTAATTCCAATTTTATTGGGATTGTTATTTAGCCAAGTAATAAAGTATAACATAGTAAATACCTCAAAGATAATTATGAAAGCAGTCAAAATTACATGATATTTTTTTCATCATTTAAATTTCCAGTCTTGTTTTTCAAATCACATTTTGCAAAAGGTTTTGACTTAAAACTTTTGCAAAGGTAAATTGTTACATAATTTAAAGGTAATTTGTCGATATTTAAATTTAAAGAGTGGCAACTTATATTTTGCAAAAGTTCAGGAGATAAAAACGCCAAATACTTAATATTTTGTACTTAAGATGCTACTATTAAATATTATCATCAACTTTATTCAAATTTTTTTTTTTTAGTTTTAATATGCTTAAACGATTATAAAAAGACTTTTTATAATACTTTTCTATAAGAATTTTTTCATGTAATTAAACTGTTTACTAGCGAGAGGAAGTTGTCTTTTTATTTTTTTATTTTTAGATTCCAACAGTCCAATGTAATGAATTGATCTATTAATTGACAAAATATGCTAGATTCTCTCTTTTTGTCACTTTTTTTTTTTATCACTTTCTAAATTCTCCTTTTGCTACTCCACATCTTACTCTCCTAAACAAATAAAATAAACAACTATCCTTTCCTTTGCCATTTTTTGCAAAGATGTTATTCTTTCAAATTATATTGTTAATTTATTGTTATCTTTACTTCTAGTATTTATTCTGCTTACTTTTCTTTCCCTCCACCACCACCCCCGCTCCATATGCACTCCTTAATACTAGTTTCCTTGCCATTTCCTATAGCTTAGAAAAAACCCTCACCATTTATTTTCCAGTTATTTCTTTACTATAAGCATATATTAAAAAAAACACTTTTTTTTGGTCTTTTTTTGAGTTTTTCCTTTCACATATAAATCTTTAAAATTGAAGAATTGGAATATGCAAGTGGGCTTCTCTCTAATTTTTTTCCTCCTTACTCTCTCGTTTTTTTTTTTTATAAAGTTTCTCTATTTTCCTAATTACTTTTTTTTTTCATTTTCAAATTTTCACTTTCCGTGTTTCTAATTAGATTGTATAACATTAAGAGTGTTTTTGGTTTGCGAGATTAGGATAAATAGTCCCAATTTCATGTTAAGAGCTGTTTTTATTAGATAATAAATTTATTGACCAAAAAATAATCCCACAAACATGGGATTAATATGCCCTCAAAAAATAGATTGGATTTTCAATCCTTGGATGGGATAAGAAAGTCCACATCTCCCCTATAGCACTTAAGTCCGTTGCCCACCATCGAAGTTCATTTCCCCACCGCGCTCCTCCCACACCAGAAGATGGAGACCTGTCGCCCTCATTATTAGAGCTTGTCGCGACACCCCTCCACCACTGGCTCTGTCGAAGTTCCACTGTCATACCAAACATTTGCCACTGCCCACCGTCACTGCCACCTAGCCCATTGTCGTTGCTCTTCTTCACCACATCGGCTTGTCACATAACCCATTACAAAATTCAGCCATGAAACCCACTGGAGCTAGCCATCCTACCAGCCTCCACCCCTGCCGTTGCGAAACCAACCTTTGTCCCAGCTATCGCATACCCTGCCGTCGTGAAACTGAGGCACTGATGAAACCCCAGTGCCGATGAACCCACCCGCAACCCCCAACTACTGGAGATGGGAATTTTTGACATTTATTTTTAATTTAATCCAATATCATAGAATGCCAAACATATGATAAAATTTACCTAATTTGATCTTATTCTATTTAATCCAATCTAAATCTTATAATCTATTTCGGCGTCGCAATAAACTAATATTCAAAAAACGTTATGTAAATGGAGGAACCAATTAAGAAAATAATTTGTATTTTCCAAAAAAAATTGACTAATCTTTTTTTAAAAAATTGAACTTTTGAGAGCCATGTAAGTAAATAAAAAAAATGAAGTTGTTTGTAGTTGCATATTTGTAATAAATGGTAAAAAGATGGTCTAGAGATTTTTTTTTTTTTCTTTTGGGAAAATGGAAAAACAAGTGTTAAAAGAACTTATAGAGTGATTGAAAGAGTAATAAAAATACTGACACTATCATTTTTCTTTACTAACATTTCCTTCACTTCCAATTCAATAAATTTGATCCTATCATGCACACGCAGATTCAACTTGGCCTTTAGGGCTTGTATAAATGTTGGATTGGAATCCACCCTTATAATATTATTAGTATGTTATTGCTATTGAAATTTATTGAAAGACAACACACTCGATCGGTCAAGTTCTAGAAAATGGATGATGGAAAGGACCCGCCCAATCCATTTTTCCTAGCAATTAAAACAAAAAAAAAAAACAAAAAAACAAAAACCTCTAATCACATGTAAACTGTTACGATTAGTAAGTGTCAAACTTACCTTTGGCAATCTCTCACGTGCCGCTCGTTAAAATTAGATTAATAGAAATAAAAACAATTGATAATATAAGGACAACAAATTATTGCTTTTTGTTTTAATTTGGGATAGATAATTCAAATTTTACATTTTTAAAATAGAGTTGGACGTGACTTAAATAAGTTAATTAATAAAGGATTAAATAAATAAAGTAAGTGAATTAATCAAATTGAATGCATAATTAATAATAGTAATAACGTTATGAATGATGTTTCTACCATATAAAAAATGACTGAATTAACTCGAAACCAAAATGATTATATAACTCGGCACACACAAGTTGCCACCATTATTTCTAATCATAGTTGAACCGAAATGGGTTCAACAACAAAACATTTCACAAGGAACCCAAATAATAAACTGGTGTATATTGCTTTATGCAGATAATGTTTATAGTTAATTTGGATTTAATTCCAATTTTATTGGGATTGTTATTGTACCTGATCATTTAGCCAATCAACAAAATTATCCTTGTCAAAAAAAAACTTGTTTTATTAAGTGAAAAGGAATCACATGTAAGAATGCATCCGGGGCCTTGTTAGAGATTGTGCCCTATCACCATCTATCTTCATGTGTGTTGTAGGATATTTTGAAGGGTGCATATTACTATAAAAGAGTCTTCAATATATCATGCACAAGAAAAGAGTCAAACATATCAACCACAGTCTTTAATTGAGCCACAATGCCCTTCATGTGCATGATGTGCTCATGCACACTTCTCACAGTAGTGAGTCTTAAGGATGAAAATTTCATAATCAAGGTACTAGCAAGCGCCTTTTTTGAAGTCTTAAATTGTTCATCAATAGCATTTAGTAATGCTTTGATCTATCATGCAGTTCGACTGAATCACGAATACTAGTAGAGAAATATTAGTTTTTTATGAACATGATATTAAGGCGATTAGATCGCTCCTATCAATCATAATGAGTAATTTCATTTGGAATACTGGTTGGAATGATGATTGGTTCATCTTTCTGAATAGCATAATCAATGTCCATCCACCCTAGGTAAAGAAGAATTCTCTCATTTCAAACCTTATAGTTATCACCATTGAATACAGGAATATCATATTTTATATTAGAAAAATTCACAGGTTGCATAATTGGATAATAATTAAATATTATGCTTATAATTCTAAATTTTTGAGACTAATAAACATACATTATGTTTCACCTATGTAAATCACGTTCTAAAATAATGAATCTAATGACATAAAACCTATTGTGCGCTAAAGTTCTAATACAATTAGACTTATTGACAACCTTACGATAAAACTATCAAATTATGTTTCTTTTCCTAATTCTTATAGATAAATTAAGAAATATAAACTGATATTCTATCCTAATTAACTATATAAATATAATAAAAATTCATGCGGGATTAAATTTATTATATTAGTTATGATTAATTACAATTAATATCATTTTCTATATGTGATCGTAAAACACTTAATATATAATTTTACGTAATTAGAGATGTTGTGACTAATTTCTGATTAATTAAAATTACATGGATCACTCCATATTTAATTTTATTCACAGAAATGTTCATATAAATTGTATTAAACAATAAATAACTCGAACATAATATCAATTTTATTTACTAAAATCATTTTACCAAAATTACACGTATGATATGACAATAGACATATAAATTGCATGTATACATACAGAAATAGACATATAAATTAAGCACATAATAAAAATTTAAAACATCAATTCCATAAAAAAAAAAAAGGTTTTTACAAAATGCCAAATTATGAAATTTCACAAAATACCTATATTATTTTTTTAGTGCACCCCGAATGAGATGTCGTTTTGCCTGAATGACACTGAAGGTTTTTATATCGTTTTGCTCTATCACTAAGAATCCTTCAAGAAAAACGATATATTGTTTCCTCATTCAGCCCAAATGACATGTCTATATATCATCTACCTTCAACCGGGTCATTTTGACCTGATTTCGATCCATTTACAACCTGTTATAAATCCTAACGGTTTTTAGGCTTTTCAGACACCAATCAATGATTCAAATAACAAAAATGTTAGACATATAATTTCCTAAGGATTTCTAATTTTAATTTTCACCAAAAAATTTCTAAATAACTTTGAAAACAAAACCTTTTAGAAAAATTTTCAACAACATATTCCAAGCCAAAAAAAAAAAAAAGGACAGAGGCAAACAAGTCTTTGATACCAACTGTAAGTCTCTGATACCAACTGTAAAAATCTAAACATGCTTTAACAATCCTAAATAGTATATAGATCAAATACAAAAATAAAACGGATGATACATTCTGCCATTGATGACCCTTGGCAATCTGGTGATGATGTTTAGTGGGTTAAGGGGTTTAGTGAGTTAAGGTTCTACTAAACCTTAATCAATCTCTGTTTGATGGTGTATTTGATACTGAAGATGAGATTGTAGGCTTACGGACCTAATTAAAAGAAGCTCTCTATTTATAGGCTCTGTTCATCACAGATGCCTTTTGACCATGGGCAGTTATTTTTTGAACGTTTTAAAATGTTACGAGATGTTAATCTCGTTTCTAAAATGATGGAAAAAAGGTGAATCGTATTTTGATTTATTCAAAATGGTTGTTGCGGGTTTTTTTTTTTTTTTAAGGGAAAAAATTCCAACATTTATCACATAATAAGGTGTCCTATTTTATATATTACATAAGCTTATGACTACATGTAATCATTATTTTTATGTCATATTTCTGATTGCGGATACATTGATGAACAAATGGCTAGTTGGAAAATTTAGCAAATGGAGATACAAAATATTGAGTATGTATAAGTCTACAATATATATATGTGTGTGTCTATATATATATATATATATAGTTCTAATCACTATAAAGTTGAAAAATGGAAAAGTATCATGTGCGCTTGTTGCCACTAAGCGAAGGGTCCTTACCATCCGTATGTTTGAAAAATATGCGCATTACATATCATTCTTTCAAAATTGCAATGATTAAGGACAAATGTCCATTTTAATTCTTTACACGTAGACTGTAGTTGAATCTTTAATTTTCAAAACTTAACCTCATATATTAACAAACATCATTTTTATCTCATTTTTAAAATGAGATGGGGCAAACATATGAAACAAACAAGTTTTTTTGGAGACTCTTTAATTTTGTAGGAGATATGTATAAAACAAAAAATAACGGTGCTTCTATCTCTCAATTACTTTTACCTCTAACTTTTTTGTTTTGATAAATTTGTTGCCCGTTAAATTTAATAAAGTATAACATAGTAATACCACAAAAACAAGATGAAAGCATCCAAAATTACGTGATATGTTTTTTAATCCTATAAAATTCCAGCCTTGTTTCTATTACAAAAACTCTTGCAAAGGTAAATTGTTGCATAATTTAAAGGTGATTTGTCGATATTAAAAGTCAAAGAGCGGTATATTTCAAAAAAAAAAAAAAGAAAACTTCAAAAGATAAAAACAATAAACACCTGGTAATGTGTGGTTAAGGTACCACTTAGATATTATCATCAACTTTCTTCAGGTTTCTTTTTTTTTTTAGTTTTAATGTGATTTCACGACCATAAAAAGATTTTTGTTATATTTTTCTGTAAGTTTTTGCATCTAATTAAGTGTTTACTTAGAGAGATAAAGTTATTATTTTTTTTTAAAAGGCGCCGGCAGTCCCCATGTAAGAATCTTGTGAGAGAAGTAACCTTGAATTGATATTTCCTTATCTTCCAACTCAATAAATTTGATCTTATCAGGCGCATATGGATCCAGCTAATTGGACTTTAGATTGTAAAGAGGTCCGCATATCTCTAGACTTTAGCTCCATACGAAAAGGATGATGTATTTTATCCTATCTTTTTCTATTTTCTTTTATTATCATATAGTAGCTGTCATATCATTATTTATATTATTTTTTTTATTATCATTCATATGGTTTTTTTATTTTACTTTGCTTATTTATTCCCTCAAGTGCTATAAAAACTAATATATATATATAACTTGCACTAATACATTTCATAGGACAGCACATTATGTTAAAAAAAAAAAAATAAGTGCACAATAATATGTTCCTAAATATCTTTTGCCAGTATCCGGCTCAGGCATGTTCCTTCTTCGCGACAAAATTTTTTTTCACTTGATTTTTTTTTCCCTGTAGCAAGAATTTCATATAAAGTTCTCATTTCTTAGTACACAAAATATTATTCTCTCTAGTCATTTCTCATAATAAGAATACATAAAGAATCATACTAACACGACCTACAATTAAAGTAGATCGAATAGTTATACAATAACATCTACAAGATTTTTTTTTTTTTTTTTCATTTCAAGAGAAAAAAGAATATAATATTTTTAGAGAATAAAAATATTCTTATATTTTAATATACAATTTTCCTTAAATTTTAAATGGTATGAATAAATCATTATTATTTTTTAGGATTAATTATATGAATTTACCTTAAATTATATAAACTAGTTCACTTTGTCCCCTATATACAAAACCGTTTATCGTGTCCCTCTAATATACATAAAATCGTTCATTTTATCCTCTTCATTCAATTGCATCTATAAATTTAATGGATTTGCTAATGTGATAAGTCATTAAAGATTAAAAAAAATTTCCAAATATAAATCTTATTTTAAAAAAAAAATATTTTTAAGCATAAATAAATTAAAAATAATATCTCTGTCTTTTTCTCTCTCTCAAACCCTAGCTCTCTCTTCTTCTTCTCCAATCCCAATCCCAATCCCAATCCCATCCCCTCATGACTCCTCCACATCATCATTTGTAAATTAGCCCCTGATCCAGCAGTTAGCGGATCTCTGCAGTCGGTGATGATAAATGGTGGGATGTTCGTAGAAGCACGGGTAATAAGAGGAGAAGATTCTCGTTGGTGACATTTGCCCTGGTTTTACACCAACCTAGCACCGATTGTCTTCTTCCCTAGTGACTGGTTTTGTTGGTTTTTTTTTTTGTAAGTTTTCATCATTATTCGTCGCACGTTGCCATTTTTCCCAATCACGAGGATGATGGAGGCATTGACGGGGGCTATCTTTCCATATTTCCCGGCATAAAGATCTCCCTAATGTTGGCTTCAATGATCGAGACCCTTCGCTGTTGCAAAAATGTCACTGAGGAGGGATGCGAGAACTGCCACTATAGGGAGTTGAAGACAAAGGAGGAAAAAGGGATGGCAATGGTGGTGGTGGCTATTGTGGCATTCGCAAGGAACGAAGACGCCATTGTAAAGAAAAGTGTTTGAAGGGAGAGAGAAAATGGGGATATGGGGAAGAGAAGTGTGAGAATGGATCATCGAAGCTAAATCGACGACGATTGAGGATGATGGGATGGCGACGATAAGGCAGCTAGTGTTTAGATTTACTTGTTCTTATTTTTAGTTTATTAAAATTTTATTTCATTCTTATTAATTATCTATTAATAACAAATATTTACATCTTAAAATATATTTAATTAATTTTGCATTTATGTTATGTCAACAAATCCGTTAGATTTATAAACGAAACTGGACGGAGATGGCAAAATGAACAGTTTTATATATATCAGGAGGCACAAACGGCTTTACAATTGGAAGGGGAAAGGTAAACTAAGGTGCATAACCGGGATAGAATTCATATAATTAATTCTATTTTTTATTTACTATAATAAAGTTATTTATTGTGTGTTTGGAAACGAAATGTTTTAACTTATATTATTGTTAGTATGTTATTGTTATTGAAATTTATTGAAAGACTACACATATCTTGATTTTAGACACTCAATTTGGTAAAGATCTGGAAAATGCATGATGGAAAAGACCTGCTCAAGACATTTAGCCAAGCAATTTAAACAAATAATAGTAATAACACCCTCTAATCACATGCAAACTGTCACGATTTGAAGTGTCAAACTTGCCCTTGGCAATTTCAGCAATCACGTGCTACTCGTTAAAATTAGTTAAAAGAATAAAAAAATAACATTTAATAATATAAAAACACGTAAATAAGTTAATTTAGGTAGAATTAAATGTGATATAAATAAATAAACTAATAAAGGATTAGATAAATAAAGTAAGGATATCATTAAGATTAAATACATAATTAATAATAATAATAATAACAATCTGAATGACGTTTCTATCGAGTGAAAAACACCATAATCAACTTGGAACCAAAACGATTATATAACTCTGGCACATACACATTACCACCTTTATCTCTAGTCATAGTTGAACCAAAATGGTTCGACAACAAAACATTTCCCAAATAATAAATTGGTCTAGATTGCTTTTACATAGACGATGTTTACAGTTTAGATGTAATTCCCAATTTTATTAGGACTGCTATTATGCCTGATTTGGTCAATCAATAAAATCATCCATGCTTTCCCTTGAAAATTTAAAAAAAAAAATCTTGTTTTATAAAGTAAAAATGGAATCACATGTACGAACGCAGCCGGGGCCTTGTCAGAGACTGTGCCCCATCAACAAATATGGTAGTGCCTGTCATGTACCTAGATCCATCACTTATTAAATAAATAATGGTTGAAACAACGTCACTTGTGGGGTCTAGCCATCTCTCTAGTGGAGCTGCATCCTTCACCAACTTCTCTGCCCTCTCTTTCCCCACTGACTTTGGGAATTCATCTTCAATTTGCAATCCTCTTGCAATTGCATTCACCCTGATCTTGTATTTCCCGGTTTCTAGAGCCGATACCTGAAAAAATGATGCAATATACCATTGAAAAGTTAATGTAAGGACTAAAATCGCAACTTTTATTGGTAATGGAAAATAGTAGTTCCTGTAGTAGAAACTCTAATGTAACCTAAAGCAATAGTGTGTTTGCGCAAACATGGAATGCAAGTGATCTTGATAACATTGTGTCTCACTTAGGTGTTTGTACGTTTGTTAAGACTTGAGATGTGTAAAAATTGCTAGGCGTATACCCGAGCTAGCTGCTGCAACCCTGCTGAACACGAAGCATATGCCGCGGCTCCCGGATGAACTCCTCTTTCACCGCCAACAATTGAGGTCAACAGCACCATGGAGCCCCCTGACTCGTTGTTCCGCATTCTTCTTCCAACGGCGTTTAACAAATACCACGGAGCCATGAAATTTACCTTCAATATCTTCTTGAACTCGTCTTCGGTTAACTCTAGATGGTTTTGTAACTTTCCTGTTGCAAGCAATCAGAAAATGGGAAATCTGCTTAGCTGCCATAAAACTGCCACTACCTTTCTAGGCGCGCGCGCGCGCACATACACACACACACAAGCTTACGATTTTAACTCAAGAAAATTTTAGTTTTTTATGTAAGACAAATATTGTTTAGTTATAACTAGGCCTGAGAATTTGGTTAGAAGCAGCTATTTTACGTTGTTGTTGATTTGCATCCCCTGTAGTTTTCAGATTTAGTACTTGTGGTCTCGTCATGCAATTTTCTCAGCCAAGAATCTTCCTCTGTTTTCAAAACCCCAGAATAATTTTCAAAAAGTTTACTCCTAAATATGGGGACATTCTAAGAGTCATAGTCCCTGTTTTTTCCATTGATACACTAATGATAACCCATGTATCATCTTAAATTAAGGGCTTGTTTGGTTTCAAGGTCTGGACTCAAATTTTTTATTTCAGTTGTCTTTATGAAAAGTTAATAAAAATTATAACTAAGTCAGTCAATTTAAACATAAAGGTTTTATTTCATTTCAAATTTAATTCATGCACTAAACGAGTCGTAAACTAAATATAATCACAAGTCATGAATTGAAGAGGTCTAAGAGGAAATACAGACAAATTGTTCTTTACTTCCAAACCGTGGAAGAAAAGCCACCTTATGGCCCTTCTGGGATTTGATTCCACGGTCATGTGGTCATGGCGTGTGCACGAAGTTCCAAACACAATCTTCTTGGTTTAGAGACAACATTAAGGTGATCGTTACAAAAGTCAATACATTTTCTCTTCAACAAAACCAAAAGAAAGTAAAAAAGATGACTCTTGGAATGACTTTTGGTGTCGTTATTATAATTGCCACGAAGAAAGAAAAAAAAAAGCAATAAAATTTGGAATTAAAAAAGCAAAACCCATCCTAATTCCAAACTAAAGTCATAAACAAAGGCCCAAAAATGACTTCAAGATTTGTAATTGACTCAAATACCAAATGAAGCAATTCCATTCTTACAGAGAAAATTGTGGATACAATCTTTCAAACAGACATGTTTAAATTTTTTACACTCTTATAACAGAGACCATAGTCTAAAAATATTCTTTTCTATGAGGCGATCATATAAATCTTCCATTCTTTAACTCACTGTCAATCTCACCCTTTAAAGCCGTGGACAATGGCCCGAATTTTTCAGTTGGACAGAATGGCCCAAATTACACGAACATAAAATAATGTGGGATTCATCAATAATGAATGGAAAAAAGGCATTTTGAAGTGGGTCTGTACCTTGATAAGTGTAACAGTGCACAAAAGCGTCCAAACTGCCTAAAGCCGTGCATGCCTTATCCACAGCCTCAAGAAATGGTCCCTCTCTCTCCTCCTCCATATCCACACCCACCACCTCCACCCCACTTCCTATCTTCTCTGCCACACTCCGGAGTCGCCTCTCATCTCCCATCAATACCACCCTTAAAATCCCCAAAAAAAAAAAAAAATACAAATATTAATAAAAGGGAAAATCCAAATAAAACCAGATATTACCTAGTCAACTGTAAATTCACATCTGGCCTCCGTTACTGGGGATAAAAGTTATGAATTCAGAATAGTTGAGGTTTTTTAGCACTGACCTGCAACCTCTTCGCGCCAAATGAAGAGCTACGTTGTTGGAAATCTCGTCTGCGTTGGAAGTGAGCAACACTTTCTTTGCACTACTACTCCCCGTGGCCATTTGTGATTGAGTTTTTCTCCCGAGATTCAAACCCTACTTTATATAACATCTAATAAAATAAAAAAAATAACCCCACTAAAACGTTACCTTCAATAATAGCTTAAAAAAAAAACGTTGGTTTAATGCGCTTTAAAATAATCTCACCTCAATCTGAACGGAAGTTTCAGTGGGTGTAAAATTCCAAGTCTAATTTGCAGCCAATGGGTCAATATATATATATATATGTTTATATAGTTAGTCGGTCAAAAAGAGACTTGGGAGAATCTAATGAAATCAACTCAAAAACTCTCTTTTTTTTTTTTTTTTTTTGCCGCTCCGGCAAAGGCTCTTGAAGCTAATATAAGAATCTCTACCGATGAAAATGAACCAAAGCGATCCAACGGCGGAGTTACATTTTATCACTGATATAGAGATGTGATGGGCAGTGGGACCCACATCTCCTGACAGCCTCCATCCAACTTGGTGGCTGCTGATTGGGTACTGTCAATAGAGCCAGCAACCCAAAAATACAAAACCGGTGAAACCCTTTTTCAGGAAATTTTTATCCTTTACATAATAGTTAATATCAGATTTACTGATTTAGGGAGGAAAAAAAAAACTAATAGTGCATTTATAGTTAAAAAATAGAATGAAAATTTTAAGTTGAAATTGGATAATTTTTGTTGACTTAAAAAAAATAATAAGTCAGCTATAATACACAATTAAATTTAAAATTTAGAAAGAGAATTTGAGTTTAAATGGATACTAGATTACACCTATAATTATTATTTGATATTAATTTATATGAATTAAAAGTATTTTAATGTCTTCCATGGAGATGATTATTTTTAAATACTGTACGGTCTTATGGAATCGTTTTAATTAGGAAAACCTCTAACAGATGAGAAACGGTTGACTTTTCGGGGCCCACGGTGTTTCTTGGTTGATTATTTTCCCATTTCTCTTTCCTTTTTCTTTTACTAAGGAATTCTTCATTGTGATTATTGTAGTCATACACAATGAAAACGAGTAGAACGTGGAAGTTGCGACGCAAGTTTAATGAAGAACCATTGAAATTCAATGTGAAAACAAAAACGGTACTTACCAGTCAACCCACTGAAAAGCCGTTTTCAGTAATTTATTGAACCATGAGGAAATAACATGGTCTTTCACAAGTTATTTTTGGCTTTTTAAAAACAGAAACTGTTTTTATATGTGTTTAGATACATAGAAAATAAATAAATATTAAGTCATGACATTTTGTTTTGCTGACTTTGAAAAACATAATTTCATTCCAAATACTATGTTAAAAGTCATAACTTTATTTCTCTCTCTCACTTACTAAAACTTTATGGAAATATTGAGCAACTTCATGTCAATTGTGTCCTAATAACATAGAAATTTCTTAATTGCATTTGCCTCTATTAAACGTGGGAGTGCCCGATTTTGTTACATTGGCCCATAAGAACAACAGCCAAGCGTTTTCCACATTTCAAGTGTGCAAAGTCATGATTCTCACCTTTGTCAACAAAAAAAAAAAAAAAACGGTTTGAAGTGGACGTGGTTGTTATAGTGAACAATAATATTATCAATGTCACCGTTAGATAGGAAAAGATATGCATTAACTTATGCAATCTTCCCTTCAATAATTGAACTTGGCAAGATTTTGAGCCAATCTTCGTCATGGTGTTTGAAAATAGAGAAAACAAACTATAGAAAATTAACCAAATTAAAATAAAGAAAATAATGTTTTAAAGATCCAATTTGTAATAATTAAATTTCATTTGAATTAAATTACTTTCTAATTAATTGATGTTAATTAGTAGAATTGTTAGTCGACATTGTGAAATTATCTAAAAGCCTCTTTCGATAACTAATAGGTCTATTTATACTAATTAAGATCCCTATATTCCAATGAGTAGCTAAATTAGTATAAATTCATTATATTTAAACATTCACAAAGGCAACACATACACTAAAGATTTGTTTAAATCATGAGTTTGAACTAGCAAATTTAAGTTAAATTTGGAATGAATTAAATCATGAAATGAATTTTATGGCCTCATTTGGTTCATGAATCCAAACTGAAATTTTGAGTTCAGTTTTGTCTTTTTCTAAAAAATTAACAAAAATTATAACTAAGTCAATAACTTAAACCTAAAATTTTTATTCTATTTCAAATTCAACCCATAAATCAAACGTGTTTGGATGATAAAAGTTGAGTTAGAGAATTTTATCTTAAGCTAAAACTGTTTAAATAATAAAAATTGGGTTTGAATTTGCATTAAAAATTGTGCTTCCACTTACTTTTTTATGTGGTTAGTACAATTTTTTTTTATAAGAAAATATTTATAAATAGTATTTTTGAGTTTAAAACATTGTGCAAGTCATAGACTAAAAAACTTAAAACGGACTAGTAAACCAAACATAGAATTGAGTCCAAACTCAATTGTTTGGATTTAACCCGTGATCCAAATGACCCCAAAGGCTTCTGGGATCCACTTAAACACATGGTGTTTGGCTGCTGGGCGAGAGTATCGGTGCACAAGAGACTCCGTGGGTGCACCTTCAAGGGATGGACACCAGCCTTACTGGGCTGACACACAGACTATGTGACTAACCTTTGTCCGGGCACGCATGTCACATAGGCATCTGACTCACCTCTTATTGATCCGACAATGTGGATAATGCGTGTACGTGGTTGGGGATTTCCACGAGTGGGATTTGGCTGGATCCGAATTAATTTCAAATTTTTAATCTATTTTGCACACTTTTAATCATCATTTTGCCTCTAATTTCACCTAATAAAATTACCAATGAGGAAAATTAATTATTTTTAAAGGGAAAGCTAAATAACAATATATTAAAATTAATATCAACCTAAATAATGTAAAATGAAATTTCACAAAAACAAAATAAATCAAAATAAACTAGTATAAATTATAATTTAGTAAAATTAGACTAAATTAACTCAGAATAAATTAAAATATTCAATAACCTAATAATTTTAATTCACAAAAATAGTGAATTAACTCTATTTTTATAGAGTTATGTGTCGATTTTGTAAAGCGCATAATAGCATTTGTGCAGTAAAAGAAAGATAAAAAAAAAAAATTGGTATGGAAAATGGAATCAAAGCTAATGCTTGCACTTTAGTAAACCATTAGTATTAATTTCTTTTGATGAGATCCTACCAGATAAATAAAGCATATGAGAAGTTTGGATTTAGAAAAATTCTTTGAAAGCCTCGTTGATATTAAACACCACAGATTCTGTATAAGAATCTTATATTATGTGAATTACTATTTAGTGCTATTAATACTTAATTTCGATTTTTCCCCTAATACTAATATTAGGGTTTATTTGAATCACGGGTTCAAATCTAAAAAATTAAATTTAAACTCAATCTTATTTTTGTTTTATTAGTTTGTTTTAATCTTTGTAGTTCATAATTTATACAGTATTTTGAACTCAAAAATATTATTTATTAATCTTCTCTCATAAAAAAAAAATTATACTAACCACTTGAAAAAATAAAGGAAAATATAATTTATAATGCAGGTTCAAATTTAATTTTTATCATCTGAATACTTTTAATTCAAAATGAAATTTTTTAATTCAAATTTAAATATCAAACATAAAATTTATTTCTTAATTTAACTAATTATAAATTTAAACTAAATTTTTTAATTCAATCTCGCCGGATAAACAGACACTTACGAATCTAATGCTCGAGCTAAATCTGAAGCTTAGAATAAGGTATAATAAATGAATACAGTAGCACAATTGATGCTATTTTACATTTTTTCTTTATTTAATTATTTGTCAGAAGAATAAAAGAATAAATTTATATTTAATTAAAACCGAGGAAATTCTCTGTTCGGATGGTGGATTGCGAGTGAATGAACAAATGGTAAGGCACGAACATTTATGTTATTATTTTTATATTAACAAACGACAAAAATTCTTTCAATAACACCACGTTTCTTATGCAAAGACGAGAAGTATTTTAACTGTCGCACGTGCTCAGCATTTTTCTTCTGAAAATAAAGAATAACAGTCTTTCCTTTGTCTTTTAGAATAGAAGGGTTGTATTGAGAAGGATATAGCCCAAATCATCAGGACGTGGGAGCGGACCAAAGCAAATAACGGAAATCGAATTTAAGGCTAAAATTTCGCTAAAAAGTGAATTCCTCTGAAGGTTTGTTTACGGGGAGTTCACCTAAAATATAATATTTACATCGTATTAAAATATAATAAAATTTTCATTTAAATATATCAAAAATATTAATTTTAAATATTACATCATATAAAATACAATACTTTTCATCTAACCGTATATTACATTTAATGTATTACATTTAAATATAATACCAATACAATGTAATGTTTTATTTAGAACTGGTAATTTGAGTCACAACACGACACGAAACCCGTACAAAATTAGAGGGTTTGGGTTTTCTTTAAATGGGTTTAAGTCAAAAAAGCTTAAACCTGCCAAACACGATTAAATAAAGGATTAAACTCGCACAAATTCGTCAACTCACAATTGACACGAAATAACCCGTTTAATAAATGGATCATATATGGGTTAACATCAACACGACCTATGAATTATTCATTTATAATTTTTAATATATATTATATAAAGTTTTAAGGTTTAAAAATTTAAAATTCAAAATTTAAATATAAAATATATATTTAGTTTTTATATGTATATTTTTAGTTTTGCATTTATCTTTTGTGATCTGAATTTAGGTATAACTTGATTGTGAACTTAATTTGATTGTTATAACTTGATTGTTATTTAGGTGTTTAATAAGTTTTTTTTTAATGTTAAAATTGATGATAAGTTAGTTAAATTGTTCAATAATAGGTTAATTAAATAGGTCAATAACAAGTTAGTTAAATGGGTCAATAACAAATTGAATGACCCGTTTATGGTCATTTTAGTAAGTGGGTTTAGCAGACACGACACAATACGTTTCTGATCCATTTAATAAACAGGTCATAAACGTGTCGTGTCGTGTCAATCCGTTTATTAACGGGTCATGTTCGGGTTATGTTTTTTGATACGATTATTAAACAAGTTGTGTTCGTATCGAGTGTATTCGTGTCAACAAACAGGTCAGATACAACACAAATATGACCCACTAACACGATTTGCCATCCCTAATTTTATTCAAATACACTATTAGTATTTGATTTGTTGTGTTATCATTATTTCAAAATTGCAAACTGGTTAAAAATTAAAAAAAAAAATTTAAAAGGGTTGTATATAACACTTTTGAAAATTTATCCAACTAGCTGTATTTATTCATCAATTAACCAATATGACATAAATTCCCTATTCTTGATGAACATGACATGATTTTACTTTATTGATTTTTATTGTGTTATATTGGTCTAGTATCAAAGTTTTGTATCATATTAATGTAATGATTTTTAATTTTGTTTCGTTAAAATGTCTTCCCTGTTCTTTTGAACTATTAAGGGATGTTTTTGGATTAAGAATATAGAGGAAAAAAATAGCATTTAAGTGATATAGAATCTGATATTAATGGTGTATTTGGTACACACTTTTAAATTGCATTGTATTTAAATGCAAAGCAATTTTCTCTTAAATACAAAAGCATTTCATTCAAATACCAATCACGTCATATTTTAAATCCAATACAATTACTATTCATTATTTCACTTTTTCTATTACTTTTATTAATTATATCATATATTCTCTTGCTTTTTCTTTTTTTCTTCTCTACTTTTACCCATCACATTACATATTTATTATTAAAATACAATTCAAATACTTTTTTCCCAAACACATATTACATTCAAATGCAATGCTAATACTTTTCCTTCAAACACAAATTGCATTCAATACATTGCATGCAATGTAAATGTAATGCATTCACCAAACGGACTATAGGACTGTAAACTATATGTCCCCTTTTTTTTTTTTTTTTTCAAATTTAAGGACAACACTATTCAATTATGGGGCTTTGTAGACACTAATAGGAATATTCGTGTGGAAAGCCTATATTCGAATCTAATTCCTCAATAAGAAGTATGTCATTTCAACCGATTGGATATCTTGACAGATAAAAAGAAGGGATTAAGATGTGATCTTAAGTGCTTTAAATGATGTGTTAGGCTAACAAAAACAAATATTTACATTTAGTACAAAAAGTAAGGGCATGTTTCGCAATACAACTTAAAAACATTTTTTTTTTGTTTTTGTGTACTAAAAATCAAAACAATTTGTTTTGTTAATATTGTTGATGCCAAAAACTTGAAATAATACCAGACGAAATCACTTGACATGATTGGCCTTGCACCGACCTACCTTGCCTTGTTACCTACAAAACAAAGAAAAGCACATAGGAATGAAAGGGACTTCCGTAGGGTGTCTATCAAAGACACTCTGATGTGTAAGTCAACAAAGAACAAGCAGAAAGGCAAAGTTTGGGTAAGAAATATAGCCCATATTTGAGAGAGTAGGATACTCCTCTATTCATAGTTGTTTCCCATGGGTTTGGGTCTTCTAGGGTGGTTTTGACGGGTTGACCCATGTCAAATGTAATAATGTTTAGTGTCCATTTGGCTGATGCCACGTGCTCTACTACTTGGGTATTGGGGGCAAGAATAGGTATTAGTGTCAGATAGTGGAGCAGGTGCCACATAGACTAGTCAATTCAAGCTCAAATCAGGAACAAGCAAAAGTCGAAAGTAAATTTGGGTTAAACCTCGCCTATCTTGGTCAATGTTGCTTGGTACGGTGTTCATACGACTGCCATAGGTGTGATTCAGGGATTTTCTTGGTAAGGTTGAGTAAGAAGAAAAGGGAAGAAGAGAAGATTAGAAGATGGTGATGTTACTAGAGAGGCAAGGTGTCGTCCTTTTAGTACCAAAATGTTGATGCCAAAAACTTAACAGAACACTAGATGGAATCACTTGATGTGATTGATACACCTCGCCTAGTTACCTATAAAATCGAGAAAAGCATTTCGGAATGAAGAGGATACTAGTAAAATGTCTGTCAAAGGCACTTTAATGCTTAAATCAGTAAAAAGCAAGTGGGGAGATAGAGTTTAGGTAATGAATGTAGTCCATACCCAAGGGAGTGAGGCACTTCTTTATTATAGATGTTTTTCACAGGTTCGAGTCTCTTGGGGTGATCTTTACGAGTTGGCCTGTGTCAAATGTAATGATGTTTAGTACCCATTTGGTTGATGCAATGTGCCCTACTACTTAGGTAATAGAGGCAAGAGTATGTACTAGTGTTAGATAGTCGAACAAGTGCTACATGGACTAGTTAATTCGAGTGTAGGTCCAAAACGAGTGAAAGTTAGAATTATACTTTGGTTGAACCTGGCTTGTCTTAGTCGACGTAGTCTGGCATGGGGTTCGTACGGTTATTGTGGGTGATCCAGGGATGTTCTTAGTCTGTTAGCTTAATAGAGCCCTGTGTGCTGGTCTAAGTGCTAGTTATGCTAGTCTGTGGCCCGATGGTCTACACTGGTCGTTTGGGTCTAGTAGGGCAACCTTTGTACTAGTCCAGTGGTTCGACCTCTACACTGGTTGCATTGGTCTGGTGTGCCGGTGGTTTGTGCTGGTCAGGTGGCCTGATATTTGCGTTGGTCGTGTTGGCAGACCTCCGTACTAGTCTAGTGGTTTGGCCTCTACAATGATCGTGTTGGTCTGATGTGTTGGTGTTCCGTGCTGGTCTAGTGGCCTGGTATACCATTCTTCGCATTGGTTCGATGGTCTAACCTCTACACTGGTCTAGTGCTCCCCTTTTATTGGCTAGTATGGTAGGCTGGTCTCTACATTGGTTCTGTGATCCTCCTCCACGTTGGTCTGGTAGGTTAACCTCTAAGCTATTCCAACGGTCTGGCCTCCGCGCTGGTCTCGTATGTCGATGTATACACTGGTTTGGTGGCCTGATGGTCCACACTAGTCGTGCTAATCTGGTAGGCCAACCTCCGTGCTAGTCTGGTAGTTTAGCCTTCGCGATGGTCGCGCTAGTTTGGTGGCCCAGTGTATCAATCTTTACATTAGTTCAATGGTTTCCTTGTTCTAGTAGGCCGATCTCTGTGCTAGTCTAGTGGTCTGGTCTCTGTACTAGTCACACTGGTCCAACCTCTATGCTGGTTTGAAAGGCATCGAGAGCTCTAATGCAGTATGCCAATCGCCATACTTGGGTGCATTATGAACATGTCGAGCATACGTCGAGCACACCATCAAAAAAATATTTGTAAGTTTAGTTTTATTAAAAATATATATATAAAGTTACAAAAAGACATTTCGTAGTTTTCATTGTTTTTTTGAAATCAAATTTTAGTATGACTTTTTTTTTCCTTTATAAAATTATATATAGATTGATAGTTAGGATTCGAGGAAGAGCTTGGGACTAGGATTAGGTTCTAAGGTATAGGTTGGATTTTAGGACCGAGATCAGAATTGTTTTTTTGGGACCATGGTCGTGGGCGTAGTCGAGTTTTAAGATCGAGGTCAAGGTTTTGTTTAAGAATAGTAGCAAGGTCAAGGCCATGCTTGGGTTTTAAGGTCAAATTTTTAGGGTCAAGTTGGGTTATAAGACTAGGGGTACTGTTGAGTTATGGGGTTGTGGTCGGGTTTCAAGCCTAAAACTGAGTTATAAGATCAAGTTTCGGGATCCGATGAGATTGGGTTTGGGATTGGATTCTAAGGTCAAATTTTCAGAAAAGCGTTGGGTTTAGATTTCAAGATCTGAGTCAAGGTTTGGTTTTTAAGGGTTTAGTTTTAGGATAATAGGTGTGACGGTTAGGTTAGTGACCGGCCTGGGATGAACTATTGAGATTGGAGTTGGGGTCATATCTTTGACCAATAACGCATCACGGTTGCTGCTAGGCCACCTCATGATTCGCATCGACGTCCTTTTGCTCCTGGTGTAATTCATGGATGAAAACGTGTCGTTTGCGATATTCTCTTTGTAGAAGAATGTCGTTTTTGATTTGTAACTGTAAAGGCAACGGCACCCTAGCCAGTAGGCCCAAATTCATTTTTGAGTCCGACTGGAGAAGCATGGCCAGTAGCAGGTTTTCTGGTTTCAAACTCACGAAACCCAGGCACTCTTTTCTCTTCTGGTCTTTTCAAGTTTCACCATTTCCACATTTCATTTCGTTTATTTTATTCATTTTGTTTTTGGGATTTTCCAGTTTGAGTTTCAGAAAATCTTCTCGGCCTTTCAGACCTAAATGCGATTACTCTTGCTTCGAAGTAAGTTTCCTTTTGCTGCTCGGAAATCGATTCTACTTATAGATGATTCTTTTTTGTTTTTTTAAATTGAAATTTGGTTGTTCAACCATTTGATTTAAGTTCACAGATTCTAAGCTCATTTTTTCCCTAAAATTATGATCTGTTTTGCATATATGTGGATTATGCAAATATCTTTGTAAACTGAAAGAATACTTTTGAATTTGCTTCCAATCTCTGAGTTTCTGAAAGATTAGCAATTCTTCAATTCTGTATACTTTATATTATTAACTAATTATTAATTGTTTACTTTTAATCTCTAAAATTTGCATGATCTCTGTGTGTGTGTGTGTGTGTGTGTGTGTATTTATTTAACTTTGAAGGTTAGGGATGTTAGCTATCGACCCCCAGGGACCCAGCTAAGCCTTCTTAATTCAGTTAGCTTTTCCCTTCCTGAGAAAAGGTAACATGTTAATCTTCTCATGTTGTTTATTGGGTAAAAGCCGTAAGTTTATTGTTGCGGCTTCATGATCTTTTTTTCATTTGGTTCTCACTCGGGCATTGTTTGGTAGGATGGAAAAGTGGAAGGAGGGATAAGGGTGGGACGATTGGTGGAGTGATTTTTAAGACTTGCGGTTTTTTAGTTAGAGGATTGGAGGGAATGAATTAAATAAAGGATCCTAAATCCACAAATGTGGCGGATGTCATGGTTAATCATTGAATTGTTCGATCTGGACCGACCGCTTAATTATATACTCCTTTAATCAAATGTAAAGAAAAATTGGGCTATAGAATTCAACATCTACATGACGGATAGGTTGACATGTCCTTGTTTATTATCACAGCTTTGGCTTAATTTTTGGACAGAGTGGAAGCGGAAAAACTACTCTCTTGCAGGTCTAGTATATTTGATTGATCCATTTGCCTCTTTTGCCACTTTCTTTGTGTTTTAATAATTTTTTTTCCTTCTTCCTTCCAGCTTCTTGCAGGGCTAAGTAAACCAACGTCGGGTTCCATTTGCATTCAAAGATATGGAGATGATGGAAATCCCAGTCAATCTCCAGAACCCTTACCCTCAGAGAGGGTTGGTATCGTCTTTCAGTTTCCTGAGAGGTACTAAATGTACAAAATTTTCCTTGATGTTTTTTCTATCTCTAGGACAAGGCATAATTTGACTCTAAGGCTCTAGTTGAGTGCTGGGAAATTTTACGAATTGGGGTAGTTGTCACCCACAAAAATCTATAATCTAGTATCAGCACTTTATCTCAGTTCTTTTGTTTTCGTGGTCCTCAAAGGTAGTTATCTAATGTTTATACCTCACGATTAGCTGTTGGAGCACAAATTTAAAAAGTTGTGCTCTTATTTCTCATAGTTGGTGTTGTGTCTATTGTGTTTTCTATTTTTATTCTATCCAATAACGTGTCGTGTTTTCAAGATAGGTATTTTGTGGCAGATAATGTGCTTGAGGAAGTTACATTTGGATGGCCAAGGCTAAAAGGTGATCTTCAAGTGAAGGAGCATCTTGCTCAGAGACTTCAACAAGCAATTAACTGGGTATTTGTGCCCTCTTTTTTCACCTTGGTTTTACATATTGTATGCTTTTCTTATATATCAAAATTTTTGGTTCTGTTTATCCTCTTTGGTTTCAATTTTGAACTTTATCTCTCTTTTTCATTGATGATTGTAGGTTGGTTTAAATGGAATCTCATTGGATAAAGATCCTCAGTCTCTAAGTGGTGGTTACAAACGCCGTCTCGCATTGGCAGTTCAATTGGTAAGGACCTCATGCAAACGTACATATAAACAACAGCGGTGTGTACTCAAATACACATATATTCTAGAAGACGCTCAGCCATGTTTATAATGAGTTTTACTTATTTATTTTGTTAATTCACCTTATTCCTCAGGTAAAGATTCCTGATTTGTTGATATTGGATGAACCTCTTGCTGGTCTTGGTAAGCAGATGACTTTAGTGCCCTTTTTAATTCTCTATCGGTAACATCCTTGGTTCAAGATGCCTAATCAATAAAAGCTGCCAAGCATTTTGGCATTAGGATCCCTATAATGCCCTGCGTGGTCAAAAAGTTGGTTTTAATTTTAATCCATTCTTTGGTTGACTAACATATCAAACACTTGATTAAGAATGGTACCTTAAGCACCTCAAAAAAAAAAAAAAAAAAAGGGAACGGTAAAATTCCTGTTGCAAATTGGCCATTGATATGAAATTCAAGGTGGATTTTTTGTTTTTGTTTTTTTTGCTATTGTTACCTAGCGGTCAAGAAACGCCTTGTTCTATTTTCTTGTACTAATCGAGGTCAAAAAGTTGGCTTCAATTTTAATCCAATCTTTGGTTGACTAACATATTAAACACTTGATTAAGAATGGTACTTTAAGCATCCCCACCCCCCCACCACCACCAAAAAAAAAAAAAATGAATGGCATAATTCCTGTTGCAAATTGGCCATTGATATGAAACGCAAGTTTTCCTGTTGCCACTAAGGACCTAATGTGCTCTCATTTTCTCAACGAAGTGCGGTAAAACTTGTAATCTGATCTTTGGTTGACTAACATATGGACACAACAAGAGTTAAGACTAGCATAATCCCTGTTGTAATAAACAGGATCCAAGTTGGTTTTTTTTTTTTTTTTTAAAAACATACTTTAGTCAATATTCATGTTTCTCTTTGATACTTTTTGTGGGAATAATTGGTTTTGTTTCAATGCTATGTTTCCAATCCAAATGTACGATTCTGTTTCTAAAATATGTCGATGCTGTTTTGCTGTTCAGATTGGAAAGCACGTGCAGATGTTGTGAAGCTTTTAAAGCATCTGAAGAAAGAATTGACAATACTAGTTGTCAGCCATGACCTGAAGTCTGTCTTTAGTCTCTCTCTTTTTCTAGTTCATATTTTATCGGTGTCTACCAGTCGGATTGTTTTTATTTTTAACCATCATGTCAATTTGGCAAGATAGAAATCTACGGTTGGCAAAGAGTTATTTTTTTGGATCAGTTTCTAGAATCCGTTAAAACAAACAAGTGAATTCTTTAATCAACCCACTGACTCATTTCCAGTGTACTATCATATACTTCTCTGCTGTTTCAATGCGCTATCACATGTTCACAACATGCTGAAAACTTTAACATGTTCACAACATGCCAAAAACTTTAAGAGCTCGGAAGTGATTAAATTTTAAATGTGTTTAGATGGAAACCAAAAACTTAATCAAGTGTTAAAATAGGACATGTCGCAACTATAATAATCTGCATCTCCTGTTTTCCTCCTGTTCTATGTGTTTGACAGTCAGCTTATGGAGCTTCTACTGTTTTTTTCAGAGAGTTGGCTGCTCTAGTTGATCGATCATGGGCGATGGAAATGGGTGGGATTCTTAAGGAAGAACTACCACCTGTTTAATTTCCGGATACTTCGTCTTATTCAACTTTATTGCTCTGAGGTTTGATCCAGATGCTACTGATTCTTAATGCATATTTATTTCTGGGTGGCAGTGCTTGATGCAGTTTATGAGTCGAAAGAAACCACAACAACGGTGCAAACTAATAAGAGCATGTACTTCGTGATGATTTCTCATGTCCTGTTAATGGAGGCTTTACATCTGTGTATTTTTTACAACAATGTATTTGAATGACTGAATGATTGAGTTGACATATACATATAGGAAAGACCATGTCAGATAAAATATGTGAGGTTCCCCATGGTAAATGATTTTTATTTTCAATTTCATTTTCCTTGTGATTTGCTTTCTATAACACCAATATAAATTATAGATGTTAATCATGATAGAGTTATTTTAGTTACAAATTGAACATAAGCTAATATTATATTATGGTAATGTGTCGGAATAATTTTTATATGTAATGATATAATGACTAGCATAATGGACATATCCCATTGAATCATTTCTATATCCATTATTTTGCTATCAAAATTAAAAATTGGAATAACAGAGCTTTCTTTTTTTCTTTTTCTTTTTCTTTTTCTTTTTTGTGTGTGTGTGTGTGTGTGAGTGTGTGTGTTGAGGGGGGTGGGTGGGGTGGGGGTGTGTGGGTTGGGGTTTGCTAATGTCGATATTGTGGATTAAATTTTCTTGTTCCTGGATGTTTTATTCTGTAGTGGTAAGTTGATATTCCCTTTTTTTGTAGGAAGGGGTTTTTCTCGGTCAACATAAGGGATGTTTTAACTATTTTGTTTCAGAACACTAGACAGCATCAGTTTATATCAAATTCATATATATTCTATTATATCGAATATTTCTTTAGAGCAAAAATATGTTTTAAATATTTCCATCTGTGTGGATGGATTAGAAATATTTGTGATGTAAAATGAAAATGGGTGTGAGAAAGAGGGTTTTACACACAGCAAAATTAGAAGAATACATCGATGCAATAATTTAAAAAGTCAGTTGTGGATATTCAAGTTCAATTTTATTATTAGGAAACTTAAACTTAGTTACAACTTATCATCACACTAGGAATAAAAGTTCGGCTTGTTTAAGATTAAGTTGAATTTCTCATCACTTAAATCCTCACAGATAAGTTCATAAAAATATCACATTATAAAACACTGCATTGAAGAGCAAGATGACGTCTGAATACCATTCCTTACAGCTTCTGTTGCTGGATCTCCAACACCAGATCTACAATGCCAACAGCAGAAACAGGTTGTTAGATTTGTAACATACGAATGATATCTCACTCCACTATCAGGCTACAACTTTACTCTATCATTTAGTTTCTAACTGCATGCCTGTAAAGTTTTTCATTAATGTTGAAAGACTGCGCTATAAGCAGGGCGGCTCAAGGATAAGGCGACTGGGGCAGTCACCTAAGGCCCCCTTGAGCTGCAAGGCCACATTTCACACACGCACTAGCATAGAAATATATGACTTTCTCTTTTTGCATATTATAAATGTTTTTCTTTCTTATTTCTTAAAAACAATGAAGATCATATCTACTGCATTTTTTTAAACTTGTATCTGTTATTATTTGGATGATGTAAAGTTTACTTTTAATTATAAATATAAGCACATTATTATGATCTTACTTAACTTAATTAGTACTGTAAGTTCATCTGTATTTAGGATTTCCCCAGCATTTTTTTGTTACAGAAAAATAAAGCACCTTACATGTTATATCATATATATAATGTACAAAAGATTATCCTCATTAATCAAAATAAAAACTCTGAATACCATTCACTCTTTCTTAGAAAATTCCACGGACAACTTAGATTAAATAATCTGTTGTAAGTCGCGATAATCTATAACACGTTTTTTAAGGAAAATAAAAATAAAAAAATCTTGCCTAAGGCTGCATCAAGCTTTCAAGTCTGGTGTTATGGGGATGGTTGATCTAGGTGGAAGTTATAGGGAAACTTTTAATAATCAAAGATTGAAAAGAAGTTATTGGCATTCAGTTATATCTCTTCCAGAAGGAAACTTCTTCTTCTTTTCATGAGTGCATGGTAATTTAAAGGTCCTTTCCTCATAATAAAAAAACACAAAAATAGTGTTACTTACAGTCGTCGTCTATTTTGATCCAGTGCTCGCCCTTTCCTCTAAGATCGTTGCGACCCAGGCTACTTTCCTGGGGCGAGTTCACATTTTTCTTGCTGCACTGGATCCCCTCCCACATGGATCCTTGAGGAAACTTTTTGTTGTCACCGCCGAGGTGCATCAGATTGCCACTGGCACAGCCACCTTCATTTGGAGTGTTCTTGGACTTGTACTTCTGAGACCTGGCAAGTTCTCTTTCAGCCATAGAGCTTTCAGGATGGATTTTTCTGTGGAACATACGCATAACCTGCATACCACAAGCTTAGAAGCTTGCAATTTAAACTGGGAAATTTATATTTATCTCATCTAGTTAGTGTGAACAGAGCGTAAACTTTTAACTTGCTGTACTTCATCTAGTTAAAAACCATTTATTTCCGGATGAAGACATTTTCTTGACAAAATGATCAAGGGGATAATGAAAGGACCGTATTTGGATGCCAAGATTGTACGAGAGCATGGCCACGAACGGTATGATTTATATAGTATGAGATCTAAGCAAGCTACAGTATGGCTTCAGCGCTACGTTCTAGTAAGCTACAGTAAATCACCCCTTGATTCCCTGTTAAGAATTCAGATTTCTAGATTCTTATTCTGACAATCACATGTAAACTCCAAATAATTGTTGTATTTTACTGCACCATGCCTGGATGGTATTATGCTTAGGCAGAGAGACTAACAATTAACTTTACAGTGTATGGATCATCAGAATGGTGAGTGATATAGTAATAGGCTATTTTGGAAGAGCAACTGGGTATGCCGTTGAAATGGTAATGGAGATCTAGGTAACGATGCCTACCTTTTGGAGATTCTTCTTTGTTGAAACTGAATTAGTCGCAGTACCAAGGTCTTTCTTGGTTGAAACAGAATCTGTAGCAGTGCCATAAGAAGAATGGGAAGAGCTCTTTGAAGAAGGATTAACCTTTTTTATAATCTTCTTCACGAAACGCATGGTAGACTTGTGTTTATGCTTGTTCAGTATCTCCTCACTAGCATGCTTCTCTGTGCAATTTCCAGCTGTTACTTTTGTTCTAAGAAACAGCTCTCCTAATGAAGCCTTTTCTTTCTTTAAATCTGTTCTTGCTTCTGGTAGTTCAATGGAAGACCCAAACAGATATCCTTGGAGTGGACAAACCATTGTCTTCCAATAATCTTCATCCTCAGCCTTCTCCATTTGCTTACCACCAAGTGTGATGGTGCTGACATTGCTGTTCCTTGCTGACGATTCATCGGAGCCTTCATCTTTACTTTCAGCCTCAAGGAACTTCTCCAGCTCGTAATTAATGAGCTTCAAGTGATCCTCTGTTACCTTTATTCTTCCGTCAGTTATGTTCTCCAGAGGTGTAGCAAATGTTGGCGTTTCCGGCTCATTTATGCTTGCATCAGAACCAAGGGTTCCAATAGTGAGAAAGCCGTGAAAGAGTTCAGAGATAATAGTTTCTTCTGCTTTGTTTCCTTCAAATGGAGAACAGAATTTTTCATCCTCCTGTTTAGGCTGCTTCATGGAAGCGAATCCATCTCTGGAGCTGTAGTTTGCCTTTGTGTAGGGGTCTTGGTCATCTAGTGAAGTCTGTGCAGAAAGGCGAATGCAAGAATTCCCTGTGATTAGTTGCAAAAGAATTAGACACGAGTTTACAACATTTGGACAGAAAACATTTTTCATGTTTTTCAGCAAATATGTGTTTTTATTTATTGAAAGGGAAGTTTTGACCAATCCACTAGTTGCATCATCCTGAACATGCTAACTTATTCTACGTGTTTGACAGGTTCATTTAGTTGTATCATGTAGTGGCTTGGATGATTTGTGCAAGAAGGTGGCCCCAACACTTTTTGCCTAGGAAGCAATCAGTAGCTCTACTTTGTCTGTAGACTTGTGATGACTAAGAAGAACAGATATTTCTGATACAAACTCGTGTAGGCCTGATTGACCGAGGCCACCCTATCTTCGATTGGTTTGAGAAGGAAATGATTCTTTACTTTTTGCTTGAGGTGTGGACTTGTCTCCTAAATTACAAGTGCCAAAAAAAAAAAAAAAAATTCTTCAGGCTTAGCTGCAGAGTTATAAATATTGGACTGTTATGGTTGCGTTTTAGTGCAGCACTCCAGGATTATTTAAGAAGTGGACAAAGAAGCAGACAGCGGGAATACCGATATTTAGGTCTTTGAAAGGCTTGATGCTATTATGCCGAAATTTATGATGCATCCATTCTAGTATCTGCAACAATATAAAGAAAAGATGAAATTACGGGATTGGAAACAAACATATTCTCTGTATTCTGAATTTAGTACGAGTTTGGACTCACCTTCATTTTAATCTCCTTTGAGGCTTGATTACCAGATTCCCTAGGTTGATAAATGAAACACAAAGTAGAGAGTCGGGTTTTGGTGTACGAGAGTAATATCAGTTTTAAGGGAGAAGTTAGAATTGCTAGAAGAGTGAGGAACTTTTCATTTTGTGACTGTTAGTGAGTTGGAAGTAACTAGTGCTGGAAGGGTCTGAAGTTGTAAGAGGGGAAAAACATTTAGAAAGATACAAGATTGCGGTTGGCTTTTCTTTTCAATATCAAATCACGTGAACAAATTTGAGAGTGGTTTAAAGTCCCACAAGTTGTTCTTATGTATATCGTGCGTATATGTGCATGCTTGGAGTAGGTGGCACAGGTATGTGCATATCGTTCTTATGTATCGTGCGTATATACACGCAGTAATGCGCTCATAATGATTGAACAATAGATATGGTACGTGTAGATACGGTCTGCCTCACAATTGATAAAAATACAACATCCAAGGGACGCATATCAGGAGCATCAAAGGACATCAAGGGACGTAATTCAATCTGCTTCCATGTTTGCTTTCTATCTGAACTGATTATAGTTGCAATAACATATCAAACCGTTCGATATGTGCAAAAACTATACTTGATGAGTGTCCCACTATGATAGACAAAAAATTATTGTGTTTTTGTTAATTGTTGTTAGTCCTTAAGATGGTCAATTTATGATGACTCTTAAGGACCTAAATAGCGTGGATATATTTTTTGAAAGTTTTTGTAGGGCATGCTTTGAGTAGGATAATATCTTCAACAAAACCGTCTTTGTTGGGTTCACCAGCTCCACTGCGATTATCTTATGGCTAAAATATCTTTGCACAAGTGCTACAAATATAACCTGTCCAACAGTTAAGGCTGCTTCATGGTAAACTCTGCTGCCTTGGTGCATATTTAGTTTCCTTTTACTGTGCTTCTTGTTATTGCACCAGTGTTTCAGAAATTGCTTGTTATTCTTGTAGGAGTTGGTGTCTTTAGCAGCAGGACCTAGTGAAGTTGGGAGGTTGGAATTACTAAAATGTCTAGACTTGATACGATGATTTGGCCAATTCACAATTTAATACTATTACAAAGCCTCTTAAATGTGCATTAAGGTAATTTTTTTGGTCTGAGTTTCAACTTTAATCAAAGTCTCAGGCTGCAGATTTTGACTAAAATGGCTGTTTACTTGCTCTTGTTGCATGAAAGATCTGGTATCGCCATAACTTAGGAGTTAGAATTAAATCTTTTTTTTTTTTTTTTAACATGCAGGAGACAGGACGAGAAGCAAGTGGAGTTCCACTTTACATTATTTTTTGTTCTGTTATTTACTTAATCCTTGACGCGTGCATGGTTGCGCAATTTACTGGCTATAATGCTGCGTTGTCGACTGCGTTGGTTGCCCGTGTTAAGCATCTTTTGTAAGGTGGAGACATGAAAACAAGGTTGCTAGCCAGGTTACACGGGCAATACCCCACAAGCTACTTTGTAAATTTGAGTGAGATGGGTTAGAGGAAGACGTTGAGAGCTCTAAGACAAAGCCTACTTACGGCTATCTTTTCTATTTCCAAGAAAACTTTTTCCCGCAAGTGGGCTTGATACTTTCTACCTTCTAGGAAATAACCGAAAAGCCCTGCATGGGCCGTGAATGTGTCAGTCTTACGTATGGAAAGAAGGGCACCTGTGCATGGTTTGTGTCCTCATTCGTCCATCGTCTATCGTCTATCTCCACTTTTGTGCTATGTAGCTGAGTTGAGAATTCAGATTTGACCACACTTTGTTTCATTCCTGTTTTAGACTATAAGAGAAGAAGAAAAACAGAAGCCCATCTTTATCCCCTTTTACTGTGGAAAAAACTTGAAAAGAGTGAAGAAGCTGTCCTACCACTATAATTGCAGGTATAGTTTGGTCGAGAGACAAGCCTTGCCTTATCTGTCAAAGTTGTGACCAATGGAGTTGATTTTTGTGTTGGGGTATCGTCATTCTTTAGCTAAAAACAAGCCACTATAGTCCACCACTTTGGAAGAGTACGTCTTTGTACAATTCTCATCAAAATAACACGTTGCCGTGAGCATGAAAATAGTGTTATAGGTTTCTTAAGATTATAATTCAGATTTTTATATTCAGAGATGACTTGGGCTGTGTTTGTCGGACTGTCACTTTCCTCCATTCTCCGAAGGATCCAGTCTATCTCCATTATCAGATGGTGACCATGTGATTTTCACATGGATCTTAAACCGTGTGCCTTCGTTTCTTGCTTCCTGTTGTCATAATACTTGAGAACTCATATTTAATTATTCATTGCCGAGATCAGTCGTCATTCGCATCGTCATCTTCTTCGTATATAATTATTTTATAGCTTGGTGATTTGTGTTAGGCAATTGGATTGCGTATCTAACACGAGTATCCACCCTATAGTTTTTGGTATGTGGGGACAGTTTTGGCATCATCATTTGTTTACTTAACGAATTTGCTGTCAAGAAGTCCTATACAGGAACTAAAACACTTGCACGAGAACTCTCTAATCAATCGCTTTTGACTTTGAATCATAGGCTGTGTATGAGCTTTTTAACTTTGATGTCCAATTAGTAGTTTCCAGTTGCTCGTTAAACTTAGTTAAGAGGAGTTTAGAATTTTAACTGTCTTAATATTGTTTTCACCTTTCGTTTGATGAGAATTATCTGTTTTTATCTATGAGAATCTACCTAAGCTTCTCTCATACTTAAATATCATTTTTTTCCTTCTAATTTTGATTAGATTTAACATTTAGATATATGAATTACTGGTAGGTTGTTTACCAAACTGGTTTTGTAATCTTTTCATCTTCATAAATAGTCAAATCGTTGCAGTTGGGAAGTCTTTACATATGAGGAAAGATTGCTACAAAGTTTAATCTCTAATTTAAAAGATTGTTTCTGATTTCTAAAAAAAGTAGAAAAAAGGGTGTAATTTCCAAAATCACCAACAAACGCCATCAAATCAGTAAACCATAGATAACTTACCTGGGTCCTGAGTTACTTGGATGATTTTAGCAAACTCTATGCAAAAAAGATTGGATGCCTTTCTATTCCCACAACTAGTCGCCCAAACATGGGAAAGGACGTCAGTATCTAAGCAATGATTTTTTGAGACAACAACCAACTAAAATGACCATCTGGGATTGTGCGGGTTTGAAGAAATCTTAAGTAGGGTCCCTCAAAGTCTTTTAAGGGATAATAAAGATCTATATTTAGATTACTAAAAGGTAGGTTGGTGTAGAACTGTAGATTTTAAACCTCTTTAGAGATGAGAGTCACTCACTTTTTTGTCGTTAAAACAGTAGCAGCCCTCATGAGTCTCTGCTACCTTCTTTTCAATTACTAATACTTTGCATGTACCAGCTAAAATAGTTAAATAAAGTTAAGGTGGAACATTATGCTGAAAGATTCTTATCCAAGTGTTGTCGTTACAAAATTTTGAAAGGTGAAATTTTAATTGAATAATGCTAAAAATATCAATTGAATAATTTTAATGGCAGAGTTTGTGACTTCTCCATTTTATATTTTTATTTTAATAATACAACCTTTACTTTTTCTTTTTTTTTTACTCATGAATTGTTATTGTAATAGGTTTTTTGCTTTTATTTATTTATTTTTTTGTTAATATATTTATGAAAGTTTTTTAAGATAGTGGTATCTCTGTTTGTAGGGTAAACTAATATATCTAAATAAAAAAATATATGAAAAACAGAGTTTTTATAAGGTATTTGATGATTCAATATAGAATCCTATCCTATTTGTGAGATATAAAATATTTTATATATAAAATTCTCATAATATATTCGGTAGAGTCCAGTTTGACTACACTTTTAGATAGAGTCAGTTAGATGTGATTTAAAACTTTACATCTTGGAGTTAGGTGTAATATTAGTATTAACCCTCCGTCTGTTTGACACGTTCAAATTTGAAAAATGAAAAATTTTTCATTTCAAGAAAAATGAACATTCCAAACAACTTTCCAAGAAAAATGAACATTCCTAAATTTCCGTATCTGAACATCCAACATTTTTCATTTTTGACAAATGAAAAAAGAACTCTCTAGAAATAAAAGGTTTTCATTCACCCAAACAACTTTTCACTTTTAAAAAGAATTCCAAACAACTTTTTATTTTTCATATCTAAAAATTTTTCATTTTCCAAAAACAAACACCCCATCCAAACGGACCCTAAGTTATATCGACAATAACATTCATTTATTACTAGTCAATTTAATACAATATAATATATGTATATGTACATGGAAACAATTAAACTGTCTAATGTAGGCCTATATATGAGGGGAGAGAGTTATGACCTAGGCATTGGAGACAAGGATGCAAATATTGATATTTACAGAAATATCAGTACTTGGATTTTATGAAAATATCGAGAGAAATATCGACGTTAGTTGAAATTGACATAAAATATGGAAATAAGTCCTAAAACATTGAATTTTTAAATGAAATGTTAGGAAATTGTAAAATAGCTAATAAAACATAAGTTAGTTGAATCTCTCAATAAAAATACTATGTATTTGATAAATATGCATAGTAAAAAAGGATTATAGAACAGTAATTATACAGATAAGTTAACAAATTAAATAAAGTAATTGAATTCCAAGATAATTAATGTACCTTGTATCCAAAGATCTATATATATGAGACAATACCAATCCCAAAAGGAGTTTCTATGGTTTAAAGGTATTTGGAATACCTTCTTAGTATAAGCAATAATCATATCAAGACATGGAGTTTGTATAGTTTCTTATATAATTTTGAATATAATATGTACATTTGAAAAGAAAAAAAGTTGAAAAATAAAATATGAAAAGAAATAAAGTTGTTTTTTAAATAAAACATAGAAAACTGATAGTATACAAAATTATTAAAACTAATAATAATTATATTAGACTCATTTAAATTATAAATTCAAACTTTAAACCTATATTTAAATAATAATTTAAAATTTTTATGATAAAAATTTTATAAAAAAAAGGTTTGGAAAATCAATTTTAAAATGGGGTGTTAAAAGGAAGTATACTAAAGATAGAAAAAAGAAAAAAAAAACGATATTTTACATATATTTTATCAATATATTCATAGAAATTTCTATAATACTTTATTATTATAGTTTGTTTTACGAAAATCGATATTTTCGTAACATATCAATATTTATAGAAATTTCATAATTATTTTGTGGAAAAGATACTACATCTTTATTTTCATATTAATACTTTTAAAATATGAAAATACCTACACAAATATTGATCAAAATATTGATTTTTCAATCTTAGTTGGAGACAAAAATCTTCGAGATGGGCTTATAACATGGGCTCCCATCCATGTGGGGTTTGGGTTGTTTCTACATAAAGTCAGAGACAGAGACAAAAACAGAGGCCAGTAATAAGATTTTATGGGCTTTAGTGTATATCGAATCTCCATGCCGATGTCGGTGGATAATGGAACTTATATAAAACACAAGTCCTTCGAAATTGAATTTAAAACAAGACGACCCAAAATACAATCCCGTAGAAGGTCGGTAATTTGCTTGAAAGTGTGGCTAAAAAATTGCTAGGAGGCTCAAAATCAATCAACAATTTATTATTGTCATCAGTTACAGACATACATTGCTCAGAGACCAGCGAGACCTGTCGCCGCCACAATCACCACCATCCAAACCAACCACCCAATGTTAAAATTGTAGTTCCCGATGTTGCAATCCCGAAAGTGACTGCAAAAAAAAAAAAAAAAAAAGATAATAATAACACGTGCTACTCTCCTACTTGACAGAACAAAAGACAACAAACCCACACCCTCGTTATCACCTTTTTCTTATTGGGATTTCAGACTTACCCCAATTAACTCCCCCCACCTTACTTTATTATTATTATTATTTTATTTTATTTTTTTTGCCCTTTGGTTGTTTAGTCGGTTGGTAGGATAAAAATAATTTGAAAAGAGTCACACGCTTATTAAATTAATTATTTTTTTATATTTTAATTGCTTCGTTTGGTACAATAAAATATTTTTTTAATATTACATTTTCTTCATATGATTCATCAAGTTATATTTAGTTTGAATTATCTGGTACTCAATAAGTAATTTTTTATTTCACTACAAAATTTTACTTTCACATTTCAAGACATTTTACGTCTAGTTTAAATATAATATTACATTTATATTGTATCAAAATATGATATAGTAAATGTTATATGCATTTATACTGTAGATTGTTGGTGAGAATGCATAGTAGTAAATAGAAAAAATAAATAAATAATGATTATATTTAATTTAAAATTTAAAAATATTTATCTTTAAATACATTATTTGATGTGCAAGGCAAATATAATTGTGTTTCTAAATGTCACTTTAAACTTGAGATTAAAAGGTGGGACTTGAAAGTCATACACAAATTTTAACATGAAAACATTAAAAAAAAAAAAAATCACTTTCCATGACACGAAAATCATATACTATATTTGACACAAAACGCCATGAAAAAAAATTCATGTTACTGGATACAAAACTCGTATCCTAAACTTAGCAGGAAAAAGTTTGTATTTCGAGACAAAAAATTTGTGCACAAATTTTGACATGTTTGATGTAATATTTTTTTTAAATTTAAATAAAAGAGATTTAAATTATAGATTTTATAATAAAAATATAAATAAATTATCATTAAATTGTATATGTAATTATAAATTTTATTTTAAATTGCCAAACACGGTTATTAATAGAGTAATATATATATGTATTCAATACAACTCCATTATTGTCCAAGGCCCCCACACACAAGTACAACATAATATATCTCAAACCCATACACTTAGGGTTGGTAATTCATGTTATCGTATCGTGTTTGTATCGTATTTATTAAATATTCGTGTCCAAATCTCAAACCTAAACATAATCCATTTAATATTCGTATCAAAATCTCAAACCCAAACCCAACCAATTTATTAATCGTGTTGACCCAAATTAACCCGTTTAAATTAAATATAAATAAAATAATGATGATAAGGTCAGAGACGACTGGTCATGTTATTGCGTAGGAAGGGAAGGGCGATTGGATGAGGTAAGCAAAGTTACAAAAGTAATGAAAGACTAAAAAAAAAAGAAAATCTAGATGAAAATCTAGATTTTATTTTTTATGTTAAAATTTTTTTTAAAATATATATATAAAATAAAAAATACATATTATATCTAAATTTTAAATTTTGAAAACTCAAAATTAAAAATAGTAAAATATTATAATATATATAATAATATAAATATATTAAAGATTATAAATGGATAATTTATGGGTTATATTCATATCAATCCATATATAATTAATTTGTTAAATGTGTTATTTCGTATCAATTGCGAGTTGGCGGATTCGTGCGGGTTCGACCCTTTATTTAATCGTGTTTGACGAGTTTGACTTTTTTTTGACCTAAATCCATTTAAAAAAAACCCAAACCCTCTAATTTTGTGTGGATTTCGTATTGTGACCTAAATTGTTAGCCCTGCACACACCCTTTTCTTCTTAATTTTCAAACCCAAAAAAAAAAAAAAATTCCAGAAATTGAAGAATAGAATAGAATTCATATCATCCCAAATTCCGTTCCACGGGCACCGAGCCAACGTCCGTGGAGATATCAGAGCCGCTGCTGGACGATTCCGAGAAGAATTTGGCCATCCCGGAATGGCAGGATCAGATCACGATCAGAGGGCTGGTGGTGAGCGCCATTCTTGGGGTACTCTTCTGCATCATCACCCACAAGCTCAATCTGACGGTCGGCATCATCCCCTCCCTCAACATCGCCGCCGGCCTGCTCGGCTTCCTCTTCGTCAAGTCATGGACTGCTTTCCTCTCCAAATTAGGCCTCCATGTTCGCCCCTTCACCCGCCAGGAGAACACCGTTATCCAGACCTGCGTCGTCGCTTGCTATGGCCTCGCATTTAGCGGTACCTTCCACAAAATTTCTCTTCTTTTTTACTCAAATTTGCTTTAATCTGATCAAATCTTTGTTATTATTACTAAATTTGGTTTAAGGTTGTACATGGAAATGGTGATTGGTAATTCGTATGTGGCTGTTATAATTTAGGGGGTCTTGGTTCGTATCTAATTGCGATGGACGAGAGAACGTATCAGCTAATCGGAGCCGATTATCCGGGAAACAGAGCGGAAGATGTGAAGAATCCGGGATTGGGTTGGATGACGGGCTTCTTGTTTGTTGTCAGTTTTCTGGGGCTCTTCAGTCTTGTCCCACTTCGCAAGGTACCAACTTCATTAAGTTTTTGTAATTGGTTTGCTTAGAATTAATCTGGATTTCAGTTGAAAATTAGGTTTATTTTTTTTCTCTCAATTTGGTTATTTTTACTTGATTGTAATGTGGTGTTATTGAAGAACGGTTTTATAATGGAAAGGGGAAAAAACAAAAAAGGGGATCATTGATTTCCTTTTAAATGTGTGTGTGTGTGTGTATTTTTCAAATTCAAAGGAAAACAAAATTAGGTCTTTATTCCTTATATCTCGTGAGCACCCTTTGATATTGTAAATATGTGTGTTGGAAATATTGTCCTGACATTTGGGACTGCAAATTCTTTTAACTATGAGACGAGCGAAGGGGAAAAAAAAAAAAAGTCGTGCTATCAAGCTCTTTCTCCTACACTGATTCTTTAGTAGAGAAGATATTGCTTATCATCTTTTCACCTTGGGCATCGTGCACTCCTTCACATACACCTCTCTGCATGTAATTTCAGGTTATGGTCATGGATTACAAGCTTACATACCCTAGTGGGACAGCGACGGCTATGTTGATAAATAGCTTTCACACAAATACTGGAGCTGAACTTGCTGGGTAAGGCCAGAAAGATAAAGCTCTCATTACTTACTTAAATCTGTGTACATACATCAAATCAGAATGAAATTAGTTCATAGAACCAATCAGAATCAGATAGAAAGCATGCCAAAGCTTGGGAGAGACTACATATGTAGGACTGGTTATCCATGGACGAATAGCTAAACATGTTGTGCCAGGACTTGAACATCATTACTCATTCATTTAGTTTGTCTTGAGTGGATGTAGCAGCGACAATAATCTTGTTGTAGCAGGTATTCAGAAAACATTAATGCTAAGTAGTAGCTCTTTGCCGCTGTCCAAGCTGCAAACACATTAATTACGAACCCCCCACCCACCCCAGTCCAAGCTTTGTGTTTTTATTCAAAAAATAATATATGCATGCTGTGATATAGAAAAGAGGAAGTTTCATGTAAATGTCTCTGAACATCCGATAAAATTAGAACCCACAGAGAAAATAGAAAGTTCCGTATAAATTGTTTTGTATAATGTTTGTGTAATTTTGATTTTACAGGAAGCAAGTGCGTTGTCTTGGTAAATATTTAAGTATACGTTTGGTTTGGAGTTGCTTTAAGTGGTTCTTCAATGGGATTGGTGATATATGTGGGTTTGACAATTTCCCCAGCTTTGGATTGACACTATTTAAGAACTCGTAAGTCCCTTATGATTTTTCCTGGAAAACAATAAGAAAAGGGCATTTTCTGTGACCTTCCATAAACCATTGCCAGGCTTTTTTTTTTTTTTTTTTTCTTACATTTGTTTAACCTTTTTAACGTTTTGTTTGTGTAGGTTTTATTTCGACTTTAGTCCGACTTATGTTGGATGTGGTCTCATTTGCCCTCACATAGTCAACTGTTCGGTACTTTTTGGGGCTATCATATCATGGGGTTTTCTCTGGCCTTCCATCTCCACACATGCTGGGGACTGGTATCCAGCCGACCTTGGTAGCAATGATTTTAAAGGTCTTTATGGGTATAAGGTACTTCCCCAATAATTTCTCTCTGAATTGCATGAACAATATTCTTGTATGCAAATTATATGATTGGAACAACTGTTGACTGGACATGTCTTACTTCTTGAGGTTTCATTAAAGCTGCCACGAGGTGTTTGTCACTTGAATTATCTTGAAACGCTTAGTTTACGTTGCTTCTTTTAAGTCCTAACAAATTGTGCCATTGTCTTGTGGCATTTCTCTAAAGTAATGTTTCTCCCCTGCGATGTTTTATTTTTATTTTTATTTTTACTTTTATTTTTTTAAGGTTTTTATAGCTATTTCTCTTATCCTTGGGGATGGAATCTACAATTTGATCAAGATTATAGTCATTACTGCTAAGGAAATGTGCAACAACCGCACCAAACAAGCCGATCTTCCTGTCATTAGAGAAATCTTAGGTGAGTACTATGTCCTCCTTGATATTTGTAATGCGTTCCACCAACTTTTTGCAGTCATGTTCTGTCACAGGCATATCTCAGAGCGTTGATGTTTGGACAGTAATGTTCTTTTGTTTGGATTATCATTATTTTTCCATGAGGAACTGCCTAATACAAACTGAGAGCAACATAAATCAGACTTTTTTTGCATTTTATCTGGATACTTTTAACAGTAAATTGAAAATATGGTGGATTGAAAAGTATATGAACAAGGGAAAGGGTATTGATGTACAATAATTTGACATGTCCCTTGAAGCATCTAAATTGAACGGTCCTCCAAGTGTAACTTCTCAATGTATATATGTTTTTTAATATTTTATAACAATCAAAAGAAAAGGTATGTTGCATCAAACAAATCATGATTTTTTAGCCAGAAATTAGTTGTTAGAATTTGTGCTGAGCAGATGCAGAGACGTCTATGCTACAGATAGAGCAAAAAAGGAGGGATGAGATATTTCTGAAGGACAGAATTCCATCATGGTTTGCTGCTTCGGGATATATTGGCCTCATTGCGATATCAACCGCAATCATGCCACTTATCTTTCCACCCCTTAAGTGGTATCTGGTTCTTGGCTCATACATCATTGCTCCCGCCCTAGCCTTCTGCAATTCCTATGGCACGGGCCTCACAGACTGGAGCTTAGCCTCCACTTATGGGAAGATAGGTCTTTTCATAATTGCTTCGTTGGTTGGAAGCAATGGTGGGGTTATAGCTGGATTGGCAGCTTGTGGGGTAATGATGTCCATTGTTGCCACTGCAGCTGATCTCATGCAAGACTTCAAGACAGGTTACCTCACTCTCTCATCAGCCAAGTCCATGTTTGTTAGCCAGTTGGTGGGAACAGCCATGGGTTGTGTTATTGCGCCTCTCACATTCTGGCTCTTTTGGACTGCCTTTGATATTGGATCGCCTGATGGACCATACAAAGCGCCTTATGCAGTTATCTTCAGGGAAATGGCCATCCTAGGTGTCGAGGGGCTCTCTGAGCTGCCAAAGCGCTGCTTAGCCTTATGTTATGGATTCTTTGCAGCTGCCTTGCTTGTAAACCTCCTCAGGGACGTGACACCTAAGAAGGTTTCACAGTTTATTCCCATCCCCATGGCCATGGCAGGCCCCTTTTACATTGGAGCTTATTTAGCTATTGACATGTTTGTTGGGACCGTGATACTTTTCGTGTGGGAACGATTGAATAGGAAGAACGCTGAAGACTACTCCGGTGCAGTTGCTTCGGGATTGATTTGTGGTGATGGGATTTGGACAGTTCCTTCGGCGATCCTCTCCATATTCAGGGTCAATCCACCCATCTGCATGTACTTTGGGCCTTCTTCGAGCAGCTGATGGGGGAAGCCCTCTGTTGTCTCAATTTGTTTATGTAACTTATGTGACTTTGGTTTGGACTTCTGCAGTACTTTTGTAAATAATTCTCTTTTCGTTGATTAGGGGTGTGTCACATCTCAAGAACGAGCATTGCAGTAACACCCATTCTCAGATTATATCTCGCCTCTGCAGGTTGTCTTCTCTAATTTATGACCAAATTTCCTTAAACCAGTATATTACAACTAGAATATTTCTTCATTGTATTACTCTTCCTCTTCCAAGTGGTGTGTAGAACTGTATCTTTACCTGTATGACAGAAGTAGAAAATTCCCCTGCAAAAAATGGTGAAAAAAGGCAAAAAGGGAAAGCTCTGTATTATATTATTTATAATTAAACAGGACATGGAGGGACAAAGACAGATGTTATGTTATTTATAAATGATGGTGTTATATTCTTTCAAACGGCAGTAGAGTAACAATAGGCATTTCTTCTAAACTGTATCACAACATGTCTCGCCGCTTACACAAGCTGCTTTTTGTTTATATCTTATCCGAAAAAAAGCCATAAAAATATTTAAGCTAGGTCATGAAAATAAAGATGTGTAGTTACAAACATAATTTAACGATTAATTTACATCTTTACTTTTGATATCAAGATGTTTTGGAGTTTGAATTTTGTTGGTTTGTTTGTTTTCAATCAAGAGCTGCAGCTTTCGATAGGCGGCTTTGTGTGAGAATTCGTTCTTAAGCTTTTCTCAGTAAACGGTATCAAACACAAGAATTAACCCCTTTTTTTCCTTGGGTGAATAACGCAAGAATTATCAGATAGCCAGTATTTTGTTTTTCTATTTTTCAAGCATATTAGACTCATTAATCATGATTACCAATTATATCCAAGCCCAGGTAACTTTCTTGTAATATCCAGATGGGACACGTGGCTACCAAAGGGAGCCCAAAAGTGCTAAGAAGCAAGGCTAATCATTCATTGCTTCGCCTAAAGTAATATATTCTTCTTCCTAATGATCGATGGGAAATAATGACAAGCACGATAAGTGGCGGTTACAATAAAGAAAAAGCCATGTTCCATATACGCGCACACAAACACGCACATACATAAATATTTATATAGAGAGATCCGTTGTTACGCCTCTAGGTTGTTTTATATATTGTTAATTATTGAATAAAGTACACCTAGTTTTAGATCAAGATTTGTTTTGCATAGTTTTTCTTTTTTGTTGGAATCTCTAATGTGCACGTAGAAAGGTCGCCAAAGAAGATGCTTTATATTGTATATACTAATATATTAATATATTCAAATTAATATAAAGATAAATATATGTTAGAAGAACAATTCTTTAATATGAGATTAAAAGTAAATATCTTATTAGTATTGTGTAGATTTAGACAATTAAATTTTTATTAAGATTTGTTAAAGTATGTATATATATATATGTTTCTTTAAAGTATGTATTGATATGATTATTGGTAAAGGATGTATATATATATATATATTAGTAAAATTGATTTGGCGATTTATAATAATAATAAAGGAAAAGTTTGCACTATGAACCTTTTTATAAATCCTATAGTGAGATTCATATTTTAAGCAGTTCAAATGTAATTATATGACTAAAAAGTTGTATGTGTATTGTAACTATAATATATACTAGCTCATAGAATTAGAAACTAAAAAATAAAATTAAAAATCAACTTCACAACACTGTCGACCACCACCCCTCGTCGGTGAAATCGCCCAACACTTCACTGATGGACGACCCTCCACTAAGGACCCCTCCACCCAAATGCTGACGCAACTTTGCTGTCCAAGATGCCTGTTGCGATTGCACTAGTGTGCTCGCATGACTATACTTGGCAAAACCATTCCATTTACCAGTGAAGTGTTTGTAGGTCACCGAGGAAAGAAGAAAGGGAGATATTTGCAAAGTTATAATGGTGGGTTTGAGTTTTGTTCCTCATCGTCGTTGGCATTTGCTTGCTCGGCCTCATGGTGCCCGCCATTGCAAGCACCAATGCTTCGCCTCCAGATCTCGATGCTTTCGGATCACTATGTCCACCTCTACAACACTATTTTCTTAGTCGCCAATGGGGTCCAGCTCCATTACAATCTCGCTAACAGTTTTCAGTCTCCACCACCTTTGGATTCACAATGGGAGAATTTAGGGGTTAAGAGCGTCGATCTGTCGCAGATCGTGGTATGTTAGCCTCGGAGGGTCACTACCGGGAGATGGCTGGGGAGGGTCATGACGGGGGTGGTGGATAGTCGGAGCTAGGGTGCTTTTTTTTTCTTGAATTTTTTTAATTTTTAAATACTATAAATTGAAATGCATTATAATCATAATACACAAGTAAATTTGAACCGTTAGATTATATTTTAACGGTTAAAACGTAAATCCTACCACAATTTATGATAGAGTTTCTCACAAAGACTCTACTACAACCTCTCCTAATAAAAACATCATTAACGTATATTTTAATAATAAAACTAATACTAATTATATTAGACTCATTCAAAATTATTAAAACTAATACTAATTATATTGGACTCATTTAAATTATAAGTTCAAATTTTAAACCTATATTTTAATAATAATTTCAAGTTTTTATGATAAAAATTTTATAGAAAAAAGGTTTGGAAAATCAATTTTAAAATGGGGTGTTAACGGGAAGTATACTAATGATAGAAAAAGGAAAAAAAATAAGTAACGATATTTTACATATATTTTACTGATATTTCCATCTATGATACTTTATCATTTTACGAAAATCAATCTTTCTGTAATATATCAATATTTATAGTTATTCTATGGAAAAAATACTACATCTTTATTTTCATTTTTAATACTTTTAAAATATGAAAATACCTACACAAATATTGATGAAAATGTTGATTTTTCAATCTTAGTTGGCGACAAACATCTTCCGGATGGGCTTATAACATGGGCTCCCATCCGTGTGGGGGTATGGGCCGTTCTGCATAAAGTCAGAGACAGAAATAGAGGTCAGTAGTAGGATTTTATGGTTTGTACTGTATATCGACTCTCCAAGCCTATGTCGGTGGATAATGGAATTCCCAACACTTGTATAAAACACAAGTGCTCCGAAACTGAATTCTAAACAAGACAACCCAAAATACGATCCCGTAAAAGGCTGGTAATTTGTTTGAAAGCATGGCTAAAAAATTGCTTGGCTCAAAAGCAGTCAGCAGTTTATTATTGTTATCAGTTACAGACATACGCTACTCAGAGACCAAAGAGACCTGTCGCCGCCGCAATCACCAACGTTCAAACCAACCACCCGACGTTAAAATTGTAATTCCCGATGTTGCAATTCCGAAAGTGACTAATAACACGTGCTACTCTCCTACTCGACAGAACAAAAGACAACAAACCCACGCCGTCATTATCACCCTGTTCTTATTGGGATTTCGGACATCCCCCAACTAACTCCCCCCAAGCTTAGCTTTTTTTTTTTTTTTGGCCCTTAGGTTGTCTGGTTGGTTGGTAGGATAAAAATAATTTGAAAAGAGTCACATGCTTATTAAATTAATTAATTTTTTATATTCCAATTGCTTCGTTTGGTACAATAAAATATTTTTTTAATACTACATTTTCTTCATATGATTCATCAAGTTATATTTATTTTGAATTATTTGGTACTCAATAAGTAATTTTTTATTCTACCACAAAATTTTACTTTTACATTTCAAGACATTTTATGTCTAGTTTAGATATAATATTGCATTTATATTATATCAAAATGTGATATAGTAAATGTTATATGCATTTACACTGTACATTGTTGGTGAGGAAGGGTAGTAGATAGAAAAAAAAAATAGTGATTATATTTAATTTAAAATTTAAAAATATTTATCTTTAAATACATTATTTGATGTGCAAGGCAAATATAATTGTGTTTCTAAATGCCACCTTAAACTTGAGATTAGGAAAACGTTTGGTAAATATTTTTTAGTGTTACGAAAATCAATTTTATACTAAATGTAAAGTTTTATATTTAAATATAATTATTTTCAATAATGCTACGAAAACAATTACTATTTAAAATTTTTTTAAAACAATCGCATCAACCTTTCAACCTTAACTATTTATCTCTATTTTTTTCAATTATATTAACTTTTCAATTCTAAAATACTTTTCATCCAAACACACATTTTATTTAAATACAAAACAAATACTTTTCAACTAAATACGACACTTAAAAAAAAATATATTCAAACGTAATCAAAACGCAATACGTTTACCAAACGTCCTAAAGGGAGGACATGAAAATCATACACAAATTTTAACATGAAAACATTAAAAAAAAAAAATAAATCACTTTTCATGACACGAAAATCATATCCTACATTTGACACAAAATGTCATGAAAAAAAATTCATGTTACTGGATACAAAACTCGCATCCCAAACTTAGCAGGAAAAAGTTTGTGTCTAGGGACAAAAAATTTGTGCACAAATTTTGACACGCTTGATGTAATTCTTTTTTAAAATTTAGATAAAAGAGATTTAAATTATAGATTTTATAATAAAAATATAAATAAATTATTATTAAATTGTATATGTAATTATAAATTTTATTTTAAATTGTCAAATACTGTTATTAATAAAACAATATATATACCTTCCGTTACTTTGATATCTTTAAATTTAAAAAATAAAAAAATAAAAAATAACTTTTTTAAATTTTTTTATTTGAATATTTAAAATTTTTTATTTTTAAAAAATAAAAAAAACTATCTAAAAATAAAAAATTTTCACCCACTTAAACAATTTTTCATTTTTTTTTAATTCTAAATAATTTTTTATTTTTCATACCTAAAAATTTTTTATTTTAAAAAAAGTGACGCATACATATGTGTGTGTGTATATATATATATATATCTATTCAATATGATTCCATTTTTGTCCAAGGCCTCACCCGCAAGTACAACAATAATATATCTCAAACCCACACGCCCCTTTCTTCTTCATTTTCAAACCCAAAAAAAAAAAAAAAAATTCCAGAAATTGAAGAATAGAATAGAATTCATATCATCCCAAATTCCGTTCCATGGGCACCGAGCCAACATCCGTGGAGATATCAGAGCCGTTGCTGGACGATTCCGAGAAGAATTTGGCCATCCCGGAATGGCAGGATCAGATCACGATCAGAGGGCTGGTGGTGAGCGCCATTCTTGGGGTCCTCTTCTGCATCATCACCCACAAGCTCAATCTGACGGTCGGCATCATCCCCTCTCTCAACGTCGCCGCCGGCCTGCTCGGCTTCTTCTTCGTCAAGTCATGGACTGCTTTCCTCTCCAAATTAGGCCTCCATGTTCGCCCCTTCACCCGCCAGGAGAACACCGTTATCCAGACCTGCGTCGTCGCTTGCTATGGCCTCGCATTTAGCGGTACCTTCCACAAAATTTCTCTTCTTTTTTACTCAAATTTGCTTTAATCTGATCAAATCTTTGTTATTATTACTAAATTTGGTTTAAGGTTGTACATGGAAATGGTGATTGGTAATTCGTATGTGGCTGTTATAATTTAGGGGGTCTTGGTTCATATCTAATTGCGTTGGACGAGAGAACATATCAGCTAATCGGAGCCGATTATCCGGGAAACAGAGCGGAAGATGTGAAGAATCCGGGATTGGGTTGGATGACGGGCTTCTTGTTTGTTGTCAGTTTTCTGGGGCTCTTCAGTCTTGTCCCACTTCGCAAGGTACCAACTTCATTAAGTTTTTGCAATTGGTTTGCTTAGAATTAATCTAGATTTCAGTTGAAAATTAGGTTTATTTTTTTCTCTCAATTTGGTTATTTTTGCTTGATTGTAATGTGGTGTTACTGAAGAACGGTTTTATAATGGAAAGGGTGAAAAACAAAAAAGGGGATCATTGATTTCCTTTTAAATGTGTGTGTGTGTGTGTGTTTGTGTGTGTGTGTATTTTTCAAATTCAAAGGAAAACAAAATTAGGTCTTTATTCCTTATATCTCGTGAGCACCCTAAATATGTGTGTTGGAAATATTGTCCTGACATTTGGGACTGCAAATTCTTTTAACTTAGTATGAGACGAGCGAAGGAAAAAAAAAAAAAAAGTCGTGCTATCAAACTCTTTCTCCTACACTGATTCTTTAGTAAAGAAGATATTGCTTATCATCTTTTCGCCTTGGGCATCGTGCACTCCTTCACATACACCTCTCTGCATGTAATTTCAGGTTATGGTCATGGATTACAAGCTTACATACCCTAGTGGGACAGCGACAGCTATGTTGATAAATAGCTTTCACACAAATACTGGAGCTGAACTTGCTGGGTAAGACCAGAAAGATAAAGCTCTCATTACTTACTTAAATATGTGTACATACATCAATTGGAATGAAATTAGTTCATAGAACCAATCAGAATCAGATAGAAAGCATGCCAAAGCTTGGGAGAGATTACATATGTAGGACTGGTTATCCATGGACGACTAACTAAACATGAATGCCAGGACTTGAACATCATTACTCATTCATTTAGTTTGTCTTCAGTGGATGTAGCAGCGACAATAATCTTGTTGTAGCAGGTATTCAGAAAACATTAATGCTAAGCAGTAGCTCTTTGCCACTGTCCAAGCTGCAAACACATTAATTACGAACCCCCCACCCGCCCCAGTCCAAGCTTTGTGTGTTTATTCAAAAAATAACACATGCATGCTGTGATATAGAAAAGAGGAAGTTTCATATAAATGTCTCTGAACATCCGATAAAATTAGAACCCACGGAGAAAATATAAAGTTCCATATAAATTGTTTTGTATAATGTTTGTGTAATTTTGATTTTACAGGAAGCAAGTGCGTTGTCTTGGAAAATATTTAAGTATAAGTTTGGTTTGGAGTTGCTTTAAGTGGTTCTTCAGTGGGATTGGTGATTTATGTGGGTTTGACAATTTCCCCAGCTTTGGATTGACACTATTTAAGAACTCGTAAGTCCCTTATGATTTTTCCTGGAAAACAATAAGAAAAGGGCATTTTCTGTGACCTTCCATAAACCATTGCCAGGCTTTTTTTTTTTTTTTCTTGCATTAAATGTCGCAGTACATTTGTTTACAGTGGTAACCTTTTTAATGTTTTGTTTGTGTAGGTTTTATTTCGACTTTAGTCCGACTTATGTTGGATGTGGTCTCATTTGCCCTCACATAGTCAACTGTTCGGTACTTTTTGGGGCTATCATATCATGGGGTTTTCTCTGGCCTTTCATCTCCGCACATGCTGGGGACTGGTATCCAGCCGACCTTGGTAGCAATGATTTTAAAGGTCTTTATGGGTATAAGGTACTTCCCCAATAATTTCTCTCTGAATTGCATGAACAATATTCTTATATGCAAATTATATGATTGGACCAACTGTTGACTGGACATGTCTTACTTCTTGAGGTTTCATTAAAGCTGCCACGAGGTGTTTGTCGCTTGAATTATCTTGAAACGCTTAGTCTACGATGCTTCTTTAAGTCCTAACAAATTGTGCCATTGTCTTGTGGCATTTCTCTAAAGTAATGTTTCTCCCCTGCCATGTTATATTTTTATTTTTATTTTTATTTTTTTTAAGGTTTTTATAGCTATTTCTCTTATCCTTGGGGATGGAATCTACAATTTGATCAAGATTATAGTCATTACTGCTAAGGAAATGTGCAACAACCGCACCAAACAAGCCGATCTTCCTGTCATTAGAGAAATCTTAGGTGAGTACTATGTCCTCCTTGATATTTGTAATGCGTTCCACCAACTTTTTGCAGTCATGTTCTGTCACAGGCATATCTCAGAGCGTTGATGTTTGGACAGTAATGTTCTTTTGTTTGGATTATCATTATTTTTCCATGAGGAACTGCCTAATACAAACTGAGAGCAACATAAATCAGACTTTTATTGCATTTTATCTGGATACTTTTAACAGTAAATTGAAAATATGGTGGATTGAAAAGTATATGAACAAGGGAAAGGGTATTGATGTACAATTATTTGACATGTCCCTTGAAGTATCTAAATTGAACGGTCCTCCAAGTGTAACTTCTCAATGTATATATGTTTTTTAATATTTTATAACAATCAAAAGAAAAGGTATGTTGCATCAAACAAATCATGATTTTTCAGCCAGAAATTAGTTGTTAGAAATTGTGCTGAGCAGATGCAGAGACGTCTATGCTACAGATAGAGCAAAAAAGGAGGGATGAGATATTTCTGAAGGACAGAATTCCATCATGGTTTGCTGCTTCGGGATATATTGGCCTCATTGCGATATCAACCGCAATCATGCCACTTATCTTTCCACCCCTTAAGTGGTATCTGGTTCTTGGCTCATACATCATTGCTCCCGCCCTAGCCTTCTGCAATTCCTATGGCACGGGCCTCACAGACTGGAGCTTAGCCTCCACTTATGGGAAGATAGGTCTTTTCATAATTGCTTCGTTGGTTGGAAGCAATGGTGGGGTTATAGCTGGATTAGCAGCTTGTGGGTTAATGATGTCCATTGTTGCCACTGCAGCTGATCTCATGCAAGACTTCAAGACAGGTTACCTCACTCTCTCATCAGCCAGGTCCATGTTTGTTAGCCAGTTGGTGGGAACAGCCATGGGTTGTGTTATTGCGCCTCTCACATTCTGGCTCTTTTGGACCGCCTTTGATATTGGATCGCCTGATGGACCATACAAAGCGCCTTATGCCGTTATCTTCAGGGAAATGGCCATCCTAGGTGTCGAGGGCTTCTCTGAGCTGCCAAAGCACTGCTTAGCCTTATGTTATGGATTCTTTGCAGCTGCCTTGCTTGTAAACCTCCTCAGGGACGTGACACCTAAGAAGGTTTCACAGTTTATTCCCATCCCCATGGCCATGGCAGTCCCCTTTTACATTGGAGCTTATTTTGCCATTGACATGTTTGTTGGGACCGTGATACTTTTCGTGTGGGAACGATTGAATAGGAAGGACGCTGAAGACTACTCTGGTGCAGTTGCATCAGGATTGATTTGTGGTGATGGGATTTGGACAGTTCCTTCGGCGATCCTCTCCATATTCAGGGTCAATCCACCCATCTGCATGTACTTTGGTCCTTCTTCGAGCAGCTGATGGGGGAATCCCTCTGTTGTCTCAATTTGTTTATGTAACTTATGTGACTTTGGTTTGGACTTCTGCAGTACTTCTGTAAATAATTCTCTTTTCATTAATTAGGGGTGTGTCACATCTCAAGAATGAGCATTGCAGTAACACCCATTCTCAGATTATATCTCGCCTCTGCAGGTTGTCTTCTCTAATTTATGACCAAATTTCCGTAAACCAGTATACTACAACTAGAATATTTCTTCATTGTATTACTCTTCCTCTTCTAAGTGGTGTGTAGAACTGTATCTTTACCTCTGACAGAAGTAGAAAATTCCCCTGCAAAAAATGGTGAAAAAAGGCAAAAAGGGGAAGCTCTGTATTATATTTTTTATAATTAAACAGGACATGGAGGGACAAAGACAGATGTTATGTTATTTATAAATGATGGTGTTATATTCTTTCAAACGGCAGTAGAGTAATAACAGGCATTTCTTCTAAACTGTATCACAACATGTCTCGCCGCTTACACAAGCTGCTTTTTGTTTATATCTTATCCAAAAAAAGCCATAAAAACATTTAAGCTAGGTCATGAAAATAAAGATGTGTAGTTACAAACATAATTTAACGATTAATTTACATCTTTACTTTTGATATCAAGATTTTTTGGAGTTTGAATTTTGTTGGTTTGTTTGTTTTCAATCAAGAGCTGCAGCTTTCGATAGGTGGCTTTGTGTGAGAATTCGTTCTTATGCTTTTCTCAGTAAACGATATCAAACACAAGAATTAACCCCTTTTTTTCCTTGGGTGAATAACGCAAGAATTATCAGATAGCCAGTATTTTGTTTTTCTATTTTTCAAGCATATTAGACTCATTAATCATGATTACCAATTATGTCCAAACCCAGGTAACTTTGTTGTAATATCCAGATGGGACACGTGGCTACCAAAGGGAGCCCAAAGGTGCTAAGAAGCAAGGCTAATCATTCATTGCTTCGCCTAAAGTAATATATTCTTCTTCCTAATGGTCGATGGGAAATAATGACAAGCACGATAAGTGGCGGTTACAATAAAGAAAAAGCCATGTTCCATATACGCGCACACAAACACGCACGTACATAAATATTTATATAGAGAGATCCGTTGTTACGCCTCTAGGTTGTTTTATATATTGTTAATTATTGAATAAAGTACACCTAGTTTTAGATCATGATTTGTTTTGCATAGTTTTTCTTTTTTGTTGGAATCTCTAATGTGCACGTAGAAAGGTCGCCAAAGAAGATGCTTTATATTGTATATACTAATATATTAATATATTCAAATTAATATAAATATAAATATAAATATATGTTAGAAGAACAATTCTTTGATATGAAATTAAAAGTAAATATCTTATTAGTATTGTGTAGTTTTAGACAATTAAATTTTTATTAAGATTTGTTAAAGTATGTATATATATATATGTTTCTTTAAAGTCTGTGTTGATATGATTATTGGTAAAGGATGTGTGTGTATATATATATATATTAGTAAAATTGATTTGACGGTTTATAATAATAATAAAGGAAAAGTTTTCACCATGGATCTTTTTATAAATCTTACAATGAGATTCATATTTTATGCAGTTCAAATACAATTATATAACTAAAAAGTTATATATGTATTGTAACTATAATATATACTAGCTCATAGAATTAAAAACTAAATAATAAAATTAAAAATCAACTTCACAACATTGTCGACCACCACCCCTCGTCGGTGAAATCGCCCAACACTTCACTGACGGACAACCCCTCCATTGGGGACCCCTCCACCCAAATGCTGACGCAACTTTGCTATCCAAGATGCCTGTTGTGATTGCACTAGTGTGCTCGCATGACTATACTTGGCAAAACCATTGCATTTACTAGTAAGGTGTTTGTAGGTCACCGGGGAAAGAAGAAAGGGAAATCTTTGCAGAGCTATAATGATGGGTTTGAGTTTTGTTCCTCATTATCAGTGGCATTTGCTTGCTCGGCCTCATGGTGCCCGCCATTGCAAGCACCAATGCTTCGCCTCCAGATCCCGATGCTTCTGAATCACTATGTCTGCCTCTACAACACCGTTTTCTTAGTCGCCAATGGGGTCCAGCTCCATTACAAGCTCGCTAACAGTTTTCAGTCTCCACCACCTTGGATTCACAATGGGAGAATTTTGTAGCTAGGAGCGCTGATCTGTCGTAGGTCGTGGTATGTTAGCCTTGGAGGGTCATCGCCAGGGGATGGCTGGGGAGGGTCATGGCGGGGGTGGTGGATAGTCAGAGTTGGGGTGTTTTTTTTCATTCTTGAATTTTTTTTAATTTTTAAATACTATAAATTGAAATGCAATATAATTATAATATACAAGTAAATTTGAACCGTTAGATTATATTTTAACGGTTAAAATGTAAATCCTATTACAATTTATGATAGAGCTTCTCACAATGACTCTACTACAACCTCTCCCAATAAAAACATCATTTAACGTATTTTCTATGCTACAAAAGATTTCTTCTGTACGTAAATTACGTTCTTAATCCAGTTTTCTTCTGCCATCAAGAGAAAATGTGGGTGTTGTGCTCATAGGTGGGTGGTGGTAACGAGTTCAAATTTGCAATTCAGTGGACAAATTAGAATTACTTGTGACAACGTGACAACTTTTGTTTTGTCAAATAATTGAGAAATCAGTGCTGTGAGAATATTACAAATTTGGATTCTCCACGTCAAGTGTGAAATGGAAATCAAAATTCTCTCAAGGGGAAGGGCTCTTTTTGGAATTTAGCGGCTGCTCAGAATTTTTCAGCAGTTAGGCACATGGCAAAGATCGTGACCTTTCTATGTGTGCCGCTTACAACACCACTTACAAGCTCCAAGTGGAGTGTATTGTTTCATCCCATTTTTTGATCTGATTGATGCATCTCAACCACCCACTTGTCGAGTTTAGCTCGCTACAATCGCTGCGATGAATCCGTTTGAAAAATTTTCAGTTTTCCCCTTTTTCACAGCCAAAGAAAATTAAAAAAAAAAAAAAACACTTAATATATCCTTTAATGTTTACTTCATTAGCATTTTTGAAAATTATATCGCATCTATATTTGCATTGATATTTCTGAATTATTTCAGTATGATCACAATAAAAAAAATTATAAATATTACAAAAATTAATTGAGGAAATTATGACTGTGTTATATTTTTATTCTATTAAAGAATCCTCCAAATGTTTTTCGTGGATACAGAAGTTTGGTTATGAAAAATTGAGAAACTAAAAATAAATAAATAAATAAATAATACAAATGAAAAATGCAAAAGAAAAGGATGGCACGTATAAAAGAGACGTGACAGGAAGATAATGGAAAGGGTTTATCTCATCAAAAGGAGCGAGCCATTGGACCGGCTAGAGATTCTGGCTTTATGATAGAGCTCAGCCTTGTGGCTCTTATTTAATGTCAACAGTGAACTCCAATATTATTCTTTTTTCAGAAATATATAAATCTCTATATGTATACATGTATATACATATACATATATATACTTTTCTATATTTATCATGTCCATTATCCATGCAGATAGTTTGCAATCAGTCAGACTGGAGTACAGCAATGACGAAATATCTACTATAATTTTGAATCAAAATGGAAAATAGAAATAAATAATAATATAAATGTTCAACAAGGTACCACAGTCAAAAGAAATATTTAAATAGAGGCACAGTAATAACACTAGAAAAAATTATGGTCCAAATATGAAAATTTGAAACTTCGGACTTTCAAATAAAAATTCAAATATGCAAATGAATAATACAATGAAAAAAGCAAAAGAAAAGGACGGCAAGTACATAAAGGATGAACTAAATTTTCTGAAGAAATATGTTAATTTCCCGAACTTTTTCCCAATTCAAATTGACTAGTTAATTGTAAAGAAAAAAAAAAAAAAGGAGGTTTTGAATGCATATATGTATATATGTATGTATATATAAGATTTCACTTGCCGCCAAATATTTACTTTTGTGAAGTGTTTCATTTCATTTCATGCAATAGCTCATATTCGTCACTTCTAATATAAAATAATTGCAGAATTATTAATGCCTTTTCTCCTTTTTATGAAGCATGAAAGACTAATGGCTAAACAGATGGTGCAGAGTGGAGATGAGAAAAATACCTTATAAGTTCAGTAGATCTAAACAGTGCATTTTTATTAGTTTTGTTTATTTTCGTCTATATAAGTTTACCAATAATTTGATCTAATATTTAAAAATATGCAATAATAGTTGAGAATTCCTACCATATAAGTTCTTTTTGCTTCTTCTTCTTCTTCTCTACAAAAGAAGAAGAAGAAAAAAAAAAAAGGCGTGAAAACTACCTCAAATCATGTGTTGCAGGCAAATTATGGAGGCATTCCAGCACTGCTCATTACGACTGCAGGCGCACTCCTGTTGTTGATGTGGGCACATTTTATATTTTTATCATTTTACACCTGTTAAAACCTCTCAAAGTGCATCTGTTTGCAGATAATTAAGATCAAACTAAATAGTCACATATGTTGTTCCTTTAACTAGTCCTTGGTCAGCTATTTTTCTCTAAAAAACAAGGACTAATTTAATTCTATCAATATGCAGCTCCCTAATATTCGAAACTGGAGATTTACAGAAGGACAAGATGAATTATAACCTGTCGTTTCAACTCACAATTAGAGACATTGGAGATGCTATAACTAAGCGGGAACTTTCATTTGTAATAAACTTTTCATTTTCATAACAATTTACAATAAAAATTTTATATTTTTATCATTTTACACCTGTTAAAAATTTATAAGTCTCTTTAAAAACTTTATTTTTAAGTATACATTTTAACTACAACAATAAATTGGATCCACCATTACTCATGCCTGATTGTGAAAATTTTCTCATATAAGAAAAGCCCAAAAATGTGATGATTAGGCTTGTGTTTTTGTTAAATTAAATAATATACTTTTATAAATTTAACCCACCCTTCTACTGGATTTAAGTTCCATTTGGTAAAGATATTAGAAATGTGTTTTGAAAATTAGAAAAAAAGTAAGTTTTAAAAAATACGTTTAGAGAAAAAAAAATATTTAAAGTGAAAAAATATAAAATTTAAAAAATTTATTAAAAAAAAATCAATATTGATATTCTTTCATTCTTCTTCAAATTTTAAAAAATCCATCTCATTTGAATTTATATACGCAAAGTTATGAACTTTAAAAATTTGAGTTTAATATAGAATTTTGAATATGTAAATAGTAAAAATACTTGTAAAGTAAAAAAAATTATCAAAAATGTATCCAAAATATGTCTTCAAAACTTCCTTTAAACACCCTTTTATAGTGTGTTTGGATAAATAATTATATTAATATTGTATTTAAAAATAATATGTGTTTGGATAAAAAAATTTATATTAAATTTAAATATAATATATATTTAAATGAAAAATATTTAAATTATATTTAAATATTATGTATATAATATAATTGATAAAAATAAAGAGAAAAAAATATAATGTGATTAATAAAAGAAAATAATATATAATAATTATATTATATTTAAATATAATATAATTATTTTTATATTTAAATATAATTAAATTTGGATATAATATTTTTATATTTAAATAAAAATTATATTATATTTAAATATAATATAAATATAATGTTACAACTACCCACATCATTGACTTTATCTCGTCATGCCTCCTCATGCTACCTCCCGTGGATTAGCCAGTAAAATGACCCAATAATATATATATATATATTCACAATTTTTTTAGGAAAGGGATGACCTAATAATTTTGACAAGAAGTTGACAAGTATTTATCTGTGTTTTGGAAAAAGATGGAATCGAAATAAATTTGGCCGATTTTAAATGATTAAAACAAACAAAAAGCAATTGTTATCTTTTACGGAAGTAAGTCCTCAAATTTTTTTAAAAAATATATAATAGAAAACCTATGAAGGAGAGGACATATTAAAAATCAATTTAATCGAGGAGGAATAATGGAAGTAGACAAGGAAAGGAGAAAGGAATAAAGGTCGTAGAAATATTTTTTGATAGGGTCCCAAAAAAAAATCCTTACTTAGCATTTTAAGTAAATTTTTATTAAACTTCGCCCAATTTATATATATATTTTAATTTTAATATAATTGTAATGGGATCTAATGATATAAGATTACACATTAATATACTGCTTTATTATGATTTGTACCATTCTTCGGAATCCTTTGATAAAAGGTTATCCCGTGTAGAAGTAAGGCTTTGAAAACCCATATGAAAGCAAAGATTTTTTTCACATTCAAGCTTTGAATTTCATGTTCTGAGGGGTTATGATATTTCAACAGCTAGCTTTGAAAGAGGGGCCTCCTTTGTCTCCATGATGGGAAGCACTTGTGACTAGCAATTCAATCACCTACACACAAAATAGCCATTCCCGCCATTATGGTCATCACACAACCATAGTGAATTAATTAGTCTTTCTCCACATCCAAGCACAAAGCACATGAGAATTTTCAAAAGGAGAAAAAGGAAAGATGGGAAAATGAGGGAAAAAAAAAACAAAAGAAAAAAAAGTCACTCTCTTCTAATACCTTCTTTTATTATACTAGAAACCCTAAAGTTTTCTTAGTAACCACATTTTTATTGTTAATTGTGTTAGAGAGCCTTTTAAGGTGGAGATATCTATTAATAATGTAATTTTTTTTTATCAAAAGTTAAATATGATCAAAATTACGTTAATATGAAAAATATAAAATTTATAAAAATTACTACAATCTAACAATTAAAAAGTGAATTTTACGGATAGATCTGGCTATATTTTTTTTATATTGTATCGTAGAATTTTCTATAGGTGTCTATTTCCTTTGATAATCTCTCCACGCATGCAAATGGATCAATCGAGGACATTATCATTGGGAGTGATTGCCGCGAATATGGACACGTTAAAATGAGTTTATACTTCTCTATCTATAAATCTCAATATTCTTTAGTCTTCAATAGTAAAAAGTGGACATCATAATTAATGATCATACCAAACTCGCAAGCTTTTGAATTTTGAAAAACTAAAGCTACTTTGGACCATTATTTAGATTACCCACTACATACTCACGTTCTTGTCAACTACATATATAGTTTTAAGATCACATAATCATTTATCATATATACGAGATATTGCGTCTAAACTTATGTTATCTAAAATTGTAACTTTTGGATTTACCATTTCATAGGTTTGCCTATGTAGTGGCGTGTTGTTGGCTTCATAGGTATGCGTGGAATATAAGGTTCATCTTTAATAAGAAGCATCTATATATATATGTGTGTATATATTATCTATAGTGCAAGATCCACTTTCATTTTTGGAGATTACGACATTACGATATATAATATACATATATATATATTTATATATCATGGTCCCCATTTCTTTTTTGTATGGTAGAAATTCAGTCTGTTTGTGTAACGTATGTTTAGGGTTTGGGTTTTCCAAAACATACATAAATTTATTTTGGAGAGTATATATTTTTAGGGTTTTGGGTTTACTATGTTTGTGGATATGTTATATATCTCAGAGATATATATGGTACTAGAAAGTATATTTTCCTGCAGGAGCTTCCATTTGAAGCGTAAAATATTACAGTACATAAAATATATATTAAATATTCACCGGCCCTTAATTGATTAGCATTATCTTCCAAATAAAAACGTGGCCGCCTTGTAAAGTTGGGTGATCTGAAAGGTGTTTCAAGTCTTGAATGTTGTGGTTGATATAGCCAAGCTCGCCAATAAATGAGAGAGTCACAATATACTTCATCACCATAAATACGTCACATTATTTTTAAGAGAGAGAGATTCCAGCTTAGGATTCCTGGGATGTACTTGCGCGCGCGCACACACACACACGTATATATATAATATATTTGTAGAGAGAGAGAGAGAGAGAGAGAATAGAAACTGTGTTTGATGTACTTAAGATATGCACCGCACAACTTGATTAATTAGCTTGAACAAGAGCTCATAATGATTAAACATAGAATAGAAAATTGTCATTTTCAGTATCAGTACATGCGGATATATGTTGGTTTTTATGCTATTCACGTTTCATGAAATTGTTGCGTTAAAATTATGTGTAGAAATTGCGCGCGCACACATATATATAGCTTAAATAAGTCCGAAGGTACCCAAGGTCCTAATATTGATGTATTTACAATAAACCATTTGAGTACTATATATATGTGAGTGTATTTACATTGGCAGATGTGACAATATCGCCAAAGGGCTGTTGTCACTAAACAAACAAAACAAGAAAGCATAGGCGAGGACGTCAAGAAGAAACAACCAACAATTATTGGAATTGTAATTGGGAAGAGCTATATAGCCAGATGAGGGTCTGCTTCACCTTCAATCTCTCTGTAAAAACTCTACGTCAGTTACAACTTATTTGAATACTTAGCCATCTCTACATATATGTTCTTTGTTAAGAGACAAGTCCTTCACGAAAGATCGTCTTTCACGTAAAATATATAAAAACGAGATGAATTTTTTGATAATAATAAGATAAGTACCCAAAATTATCCCAAAAAAAAATTATTGTTATATCAAAATTATTCTTAAAAAAAAAAATACAAGTACCCAAAACTAATTGTTATTCTATTTAATGTTATTATTGCGTTGAATAAATATCTTGATATGTCTCTTATTTATATTATTTTATGGCGAAGGATTATATGAAAACATCTTTCTTGTTTTTTGTTTTTTTGTTTTTGTTTTTGTTTTTCCTTAATTCCTATTCCACCTGTGATATTCAGCAGTGGAATAGGCATATAGAAATAACAGCCTAGGATAAATTATTATTTAAAAAAGTTGGATATCACGTTTGGTTGTTATAAATATATGCATTATCTATATGTAGAGGTCTAGAGGAAGCCATGTTTCGAGGCACTATGTGTGGATTCTTGTGGGGGGGTGGGGTATGTATGATACATATGTTGTAGCTATCGCTGATCGGTTTAATTATTATATTAATAAAGGGCACAGCTAGAGATCAAATATTATAAATTAGTAGTACAAACCCACAAAATCACATGACACATGCACCTACCTCACCAAATAATATTTCATTCCCCTTGTTACTTGTAAGGATTCTTTTGGTCTTTTGCGCGCATATTTGGAAAGTCTTTTGCGCATATTTTACGCATTAAACAACAGTGCATTGACATTTAAGACGCAGAATATCGCTTTCAAAGCAGTAAGAAGCCATACTCCCTCTTTTTAAAATACATATATATATATATGTATATATTTAGCATCTTCGTCGTTGGAGAAATTTAAGGATTTTCTTTTTTTTTTTTTCTTTTTTCTTTTTTTACTTGAAGAGAAATTTAAGGGGTTTCGTGGAATTTTCTTAGGCCCATTAGAAATACGCATCCACCCAAATTATTGTGGACGATGATCATGTTTGACAAGTGTTCTTATTTTTCTCTCAATTTCAGAGTTGAATTCTTTTGATAGAATTTCGTTGATTACTATTAAGTATAAAGCCGCCCTGCTTATCCTTTTGTACATCTGTTTGGAAGAGTGATACTACACAAAATATTTTCAATTATATTTACTCATTTACCTTGACCTTTTTATTTAGGCATGAGAAAAATGCACCTAGGTATTAGATTTTGTAATTTGACGTACTTTTTTTTTTATTATTTTGATTGGATTTTGAACACTTTTAACATTTATAAACATAGAATATGATAGAATATCCCTTTCATAGAAAGTGTTTTTATTTTATTTTATTTTATTCTATTCTATGTTGAAGTTTTACTTCTTACCAATTTGGTGCTCTAATTTCCTCATGTGGGGAGTGGGTAAAGGAAGCAACTAGCAAAGCCAGCAAAGGTTATGTAATAGAAATCCAAGACAACAATCCCAAGTGAGATCTTGAGTCTTGTTGACTATGTGTGGCCCATAATTGTCAGAGAAACTCTTAATAGTAAACATCATCATGACCAAAAGGTCCCACTTACATGGTATCTTTTATCTCCAAACAGAATTGAAGCACAAAAACAAATCTCAAAACCCCCCACTTCACCTCTTTTCTTTTTGTGCAACTGCAACTGCAACTTCCTTCTTCTTCTTCATCTTCTTTTCTCTGTCTTTTTTTTTTTTTTTTCTGAATAATATTAAGAAAAAAACACACACACACATTTGAAAGACGGGCTTTTTTTTGCCTGGAGTGGGTTCGAAGCAACCTAGGGCACCCATTCATGACTGTACACGTGTCAACATCTCAGGATGTCCAGCTAGATGGTTGAGTCCCTTAGAAGATATGGTCAAAGGCAAAGGCATGACATGAAATGAATGTATTGAATTGGTTTTGGTTTTGGTTTTGGTGGGTTTTTGGGCAATAATTACAACATGCAGGGGAGAAGAGGAGAAAACAATAATGATAGTGCACTGGATGGAGTCCATGGAACGTGGGAATGAAATGGGCTTTGCGCATTTTTTTCTTTTTTACCTTTTTTTTTTTTTTTTTAACGAAGGAGGTGGTGAAAAAATTGAATAAAAAAAAATTGACAGTTAAAGTTTTTGCCTTTCAGATCAGGCTCTTGGCTCTAGTCAAACTAAAAAAGAACCCCACTATCGGTATTAAAAAAAAAAAAAAAAAAGGTAACAACAACTAAACAAGGGAAGTTTAAATAGATTTTTGACATGTACAGGCACAATAATTTATTAATATTTTTTTTAAATTGTTCTTTTGCCTTGTATTCCTTGCCAAAAACAGTGAAATGTCACGAAAGTCTTGTAAGGCTTTTTTTTTTTTTGTTTCAGGTCACCTTCTCTTCTCTTCTTCAATCAAAGACGATCTTTTTCTTCTTTTTATTTTTATTTATTTAATTTCAAAAAAAAAAATTTTTGGTTTGTTCCCCTTTATTCTTCATGGATCCCAAAGGCTCAAAGGAAGCACCACCACCACCAAAACCAAACTTCTTGACCCCATCATCCCCACCACCACCACCACCGCTACAACACCAACAGCAACAGCAACACCAGAACTACAACAACAACAACAAAAGCAACATGGGCGAGAACAAACCTGCGGAGATCAAAGACTTCCAGATTGTAATAGCGGACAAAGACGAGAGCAAAAAGCAGTTGGCTCCGAAGAGAACCTCCAACAAAGACAGACACACCAAGGTCGAAGGCAGGGGCAGGAGGATTCGGATGCCGGCTCTCTGCGCCGCCAGGATATTCCAGCTCACCAGGGAGCTGGGCCACAAGTCCGACGGCGAGACCATCCAGTGGCTGCTCCAGCAGGCCGAGCCGTCCATCATCGCCGCCACGGGGACCGGCACCATCCCCGCCTCCGCCCTCGCCGCCGCCGGCGGCGGCTCCGTCTCGCAGCAGGGCAGCTCCGTCTCCGCCGGCCTGCACCAGAAATTGGAGGGGTGGGGGAGTTTGGGTAGAGCAGCAGCAGCACATGTGGTGGGTGTGGGACCCACACCTGGGATGTGGGGTCCACAAGGGGTGGTCAGTGGTGGTGGTGGTGGTGGTGGTGGTGGAGGAGGAGGATATGGAGTTGGGGTTGGGGGATTTCAGTCATCATTATCGTCAGCAGCAGGAGTGGGATCAACCGGGGCGAGTTTGGGGAATGATGGTGGGAGTTCGAATTACCTGCAGAAGATTGGGTTTTCTGGGTTTGACTTGCCGATGACAAACATGGGTCCTCACATGAGTTTTACATCAATTTTGGGTGGGGGTGGTGGGGGCAGTGGGCAGGTTCCTGGGTTGGAGCTTGGGTTGTCTCAAGATGGGTGTCATATTGGGGTTTTGAACACACAAGCTCTGACCCAGATGTATCAACAGCAGATGGGTAGGGTCCACCACCTCCAACAACACCATCAGCAGCAGCAGAATCAGAATCCGCAAACTTCTGCTAAGGATGATTCTCAAGGGTCTGGACAGTGAGGGGGAGTTTAAGGAGTGGTTGCTGGATTGGTTTGGAGGAGGAGATACCTCAGAAAGTTTGAGAAAATTTGGGGGAGAAATCATGAATGAAAGAGAGAGATGGGAGGCTGGGTTTTTCTTTCTTTCTTTCTTTTTTTTTTTTCTTTTCTTTTCTTTTTGTCCTTCTTTCTTGGGGTTTCTTTCTTTTATTTTGTTGATGGTGCGTATTTTTTTTTGTATTGTATAATCGGATAGTGTATGAAGAGGAAACAAAAATGGTACTTGAGAGATAGATAGAGAATCTAGATTAGACATCTGGGATTTGGTTTTGCCCCTCCCTTTCTTCTTTCTCCTCGCTTGGCTTATGTCTCCATGTGCAGGTGCTAAACTAAGTCTTTTTTATTTTTTTAAATCAAATTTAGGCTCTTCTTCTTTCATTTGCTTTGAGGAAGTTTTGAGAAGGAATTGAAATTTCAAGAATGTTGTGTTGTTTTTCTTTTTTGGCAGGTGGGAATGTTGCAACCGCCATATAGCATCGGTTTGGGCTTTAACTTCTTAAAATTCAGAAGGTGTGTTGATTATAGTGTAAGACAGTCTTTTACTTATTTGATCCGCTCTAGTTCTTGAAGGAGGAATGCTTTTTTTTTTTTTTTTTGTGAATTTTTAAAACGGAGAGTTATATATAGACATACTTCTCCAATTTCATACTAGATCTTCATATGGTTCTTTATGTTATATATGATATTCTTTATGCAAATTTAGCAGAAGAGCACTGCTCTTCATCACCATTGGTGATGCATCACCTTTAGCATTTTTTATGTTGTGACACCGTCACCAACTCACTGATGGCGACAAATACCATTTTTCGATTGCTTAATACAGCATATGGCATGGCTTTGTGACTGCATTTATTTACCTTTTGTTTTCATGTCTATGCCTAATCTGTTATACAATTTTCAATTCCCAAATGCACTCTTTTGGACCAAGATTATTTCTGTTTTGTCTTTATTTAAGTTATTATCTTCAAGGAACTACCTTTGCCAATCTCTATGGATTATTACTTAACTTTCAGGTACTTGTTGTGTTTCATTCTGATGTAGACGTATAGATGATGAGGACTCTTTAGAGTCATTTTGCAAACTCAACTCCAGAAAAACGTACGTTTTCTTGAATCAGTAAGCCCTTAATCTACGGCTCCATTAGCGTTAACTTCAGGGCAGGGGACAGAATTCATTTTGTTCACCCTGCTTCTCTTTCTTCTGTTGTTCTAGCCAAACCCTCCACTCAACAGAAAGAAAATTTTATTTTTGCTGTGTCGGTATCGACTTTGTCATCTGTTTAAGCGTATGTTTTAGATTCAGCCTCTTCATACCAGCTTGTGCTAATGAAACCTTGACCAAAGGCCCTTGGCCTTGCCTTAGTTGTGTTTGTGATAGGCCAATAGTTACGTGGTCACTGTGACTTTTGCTCCTCTGTTTGCAACTAGTTTTCGGACCTTACAATGAACTAAATTAGCCTAGGATCTTTTTCTAGTATTTCAAAACACAATGTTTCTCACTAGTGGCCTAGGTTTATCTTTTCTTATTTCCTTTTTTAGATTTTCCCCTAACTAAAAAGAAAGAATTTTAGGAAATGTGTTTAGAGCACCAAGACTAACCTCTCCAAAACTTGACCATTTGAATATGGGAAAGAAGCTTTTCCTCAAAGCTTCACTAGAAATTGCTCAATTCAGGACTCAGCATATCCTACTCAAGAAACTTAGATTGTCAAATATTGGTAAGTTTGCAGCATCAATTGTAAATATTAGCAGTTGTAAGTCGTAAAGTAGGAACAAACTTGTCCGTGAGAAGTGGAAGATACTTTTATTTTTCTTATGTGCTAGTTTGGAGTGCCTAATCACATTGTGTGATACTATTGTAAGTAACTTTTTGTCAAAGATATAGGATTACAAGTATAGTTTGGCAATAAAATTACATTTTGAATCCCTCCAATCCCAATTAAAAACAAATTGTCAAGATATTTGAATTGTCATCACCTTGCAATCAGGTACTTGGTCTTAGTGTGTCATTGAACGTTTTTGTTTCATAGAGCTTTTACTCTTAGGCAACAAATGAAGAGAAGTTTTAGCTATTATTTTTTAATAAATGTTTGAAATCTAATTTTTAAACAGTTTAATGTGTCAAAAATGAGATTTAAATTTCCTAAGAGGCAAGAATTTTTTGCTTTAACTGAAAGCTCTTCCAAAGATTTAAAATTGAAGTAGTCTAAATATTCCTTAGGAACCTAAGCCATGTCAAACAGGCCCTAATTAATCTCTCGTGGAACTCTTCTTTTTTTTTGTTTTTTTTGTTTTTTTTTCCCTTCTTTAGATTTTGTTTGGTTCATTATTGGTGGAAAGATCCACTCGGAAGCTATGAAGATAGGGCCATCAAGTTGTCAAAATTCAATTACACCTGTCAGGTATAAATCATTATCAGCTTTAAATCCTCTAACCATATCAAAACAAAAATAAATAAAAAAAATCTGAATAGGGTGAGAAAAAGACGTCTGACTACAGAATCTACGAGATAAAGGATGGAGATGAGCAACATTATTGGAAACATAAAACCAATTCGTTGTTTTTCTTTGTTACTTTGAAGGGTTTTTGCTTTTGTCTTTTGAAATTGACGCTTACCTTACAGATTTGAACTTTGCTTTGTTATTGTACCACTCTCTTTCTTGTCGGCAAGGAAATTTCTGTGTGCCCTTTCTGTTTGCGGCACTCTCCACGGTTCTCTTCTCTGGCCCCGTCGCTTTAACTTCCACAAGAATATGAACACCAAAAGAAGATTCCAAAAATTCCCAATTCTCTCAATTGAATTTTTCTGAATAAGTGGTGCGTTTGATTAAACATTCTAATTTAATTAAATTAAGTAGGTCATTTCGTTTTAGTTTAATTTGGTTTGATTTGTACTAGAGATGGTAAAAGTAAAAGATAAGTTGTATTAAAAATTGTCAAAATAATAAAAATAAAGGCAAAAAATAGTAAAAGTGAATATTTTGAAGTTAAATTAAATTATAATCAATTTAGTTAGTTAATCTAGTTTAATTTATAAGTCAGTTTTTAGAATCTTGGAATCAAACAAATTAAAATGTTTTCTCATCTTTATAAATTTACGTCAAAGAATTCCATGATAAGATCATACCTTGTTGAAACTGCGTAATTCTAACTACAGTTGCATGTAAGAGAAAACCGCTTTTAATTCTTGTTATGCGCATCAAGTTAAGGCGATGGATCTATGATAAATAAATGGAGTAAATGGAATTCTACGAAGCTTTATGAAATGAGCTCCAAGTTTTGCCCAGAGCTACAATATGTGTCATTTTTAAGTCAATTAATGATGATGGAAAAAGATTGATTTTAAAAAATATGTTTGTATATATACTTTTTTTACTGTTATCACTAAATAGAAACAATTAAAAAAAATTTCAAAAATCAAGTAGACTTAAGCGTCATTCATGAGCTGAAAATTGGAAATGACACGGTCGTAATGATGAGACATAAATTTTGTATTTTTGCGGTGTAATGGAAGACGTGGGTAATTCTCCATTCTGTGAAGTTGATTGATGGCCATCTCAATTCAATTAAGCTTGGGCTTCCCATTAAAAGATAAATGACTAATTCGAATCTCCCCCACTTTAGACTTTAGTCTAACGTGACTCGGTTTTTGTCACCTGGCTATTATTTCCATCAAGTGTTTCTCTAAAGTGTCAATATTGGCTGGCAGTCTCCTATTTTTGCATTAACATTCGCTTTTGACGTGCTTCATTTTTTGCAGCCAATAATCAGTACAATATCCTCAATGATAATATATAGCTTTAAAATATTATATGTGATTAAAATCACATTTAAAAAAACACGTACGATATTTGTTACAAATCTAACAGTTTAAGATAGAGCTCTCCTAATAAGGTATTTTCTTTCATATCCTATTGTAAAATTTTTCATAATTACAGTTGCAGTTGCAGTTGCATTGTATCAAGCACTTTGAAAAGAAGTTTTGGAAAATCAAATTTTATTGGGTCAAAGTTTTGGTGGCACATACATGCAACACATTGCATGAAAAGGACTATTAATTCACCCAAAGTAACTGCTAAAAAACAAAAAAATGATGCTTATAAAGTTGATCTCTAATTCTCCACCTTTTGGTCAAATATTCCTTGGCAAAATGCATGCATTTGTTGTGAGGAGTTTCAATTAAAATATAAACTGCATAACTCAATTTAAGCTCATGGTTTTGCTGATTTAGTTTAGTGATAATTTTACATTTACCGCTAATGTTGAGATTTGTAATTTTTTATCTTTCACCTCACTTTACATCGAAATTAAATTAATTAAATGAAAAATGTAGTATAGATGTTACGATATCACATATCAGAAGTTAACCTCCTAGGGTAATATGGCTTTCCAATGTGAGTCATTGTTAATCTACAAACCAAGTATATATTGCTTCAAAATATTCAGAACCTACAAGAGTTCATTGCCTGACAGCGTATTACCAACCATGGTAAGGCGACACATAAATGTTGGGTCCACATGATAAAGATTACCTCTATTAATATGCAGATAGATTTAACTACAATATAAACACATATACATACGTATATTTTACTAGTGAAGGTGGGGACCAGACCTGTGTATAACTGTATATGGTCCTATTTTAGTAGTGTCATTTTCTTTGGTTCCTGATCTTTTCAAATTTGTCAGTAACTCTAAAACGTCGCTGACAGTTGGTATAAACTTCACTTGGATAGTTTGGAAGTCCCAAAAGTGAAATTACAAAGCGAGAGAGAGAGAGAGAGAGAGAGAATATAAGATGGCTAGGGAAAGGTGGTGCAAAATGAGTATAGCTATTTCATCACGAGAACATACAGAAGCTAGATGCATGCACGCGTGTATAAGCCTTTAAAGAGGTTACATATATATATATATATATGTACACAGACATATATATGTCTCTGTGTGTGAGAGAGAGAAAGGTAAAAAGGAAGGTTAATAATTAACAAGGAATCAAATGCATACACGCGAGAAAAGAAGAGTCATGCATGCACATTATAAACAAATGTTGTTTCTACTTATCAAAACCCAATCCAATCTAGGGGTCATACCAACAAATTTACACGGGGATGTGGGGTGTTGTTGTGTTTAGTTTGGCTATTAAGCTTTGCTACTCTATTGAGACAAATTGTCATTTCACACCATTTCATTTTGCTTCCGTCCTTTTTCTTTTTTTTTTTTTTTTAAATGGCATAGTTCACGTATTTGACATCTAGCAGTTCCATTAAAAAAAAAAAAACTATTTTGAACTATGAAAAATCAAAATATTATAAATACAAATTCAGAGACACATTGATGTCCTAAAAATTAGAGAGGATAATTTTAAAATTTCTTGATGTCTATAGATAGCTCCGAACAAAATGTTGAAGGGTTTGAAAATTCTGGAGTTAATTAGGAATTAAATATGAAAAAAAAAAACATATCAATAAGCTATGATCCTAAATAATCGTATTTTTTATAAAGTTTATCATACTTGTTAGAGTGTGGTGTGACTTAATGTGAGAATTTTTTAGGGCTTTGTAATAATAGTGGAGGGATTGAATTGATAGGCCCAATCTCGACTTGTTTTGGTTTCGCATTATATATTTGATTTAAATTTAGAGTTTCGATTTTTTATGTTTTTTAAGCCATGCAAGTTATTCTCACCTCTTACACAAATTTCCGAATTAGTAAATTTCTTCTCTACTTATGTTTTTTTCCTGTTTAAGTTTTTTCATGTAAATCTGTGTATTCTTATTTCTCTGCTTTCGTTGCTTATTCTCGCATGATCTCGTAACAATACACTCTTTAGTTTAAAACTTTAATCTGATGATTTTAAATAGTATTTTACTATTGTATTGATAAGGAATTTCTACTGTAGGAACTCTTATTTTTTTGTTGTGGTAGGTCACGTTGCTTTAGCCATAGTAATTACTTTTTGAAAAAACCGATCTATAATCAAAAATAATTGATAAGTGAGAGCAATTTTATATCGCACGTAATCAATTTTAACATAGATATTCATAAATCTGATCATGAAAAAACTAATCTAATAGTTGAATTAATGCAGTTTCTTCTGATTGTAAAGAGGACAAGAATTCTATCCTAAAAATTCCCATTTCATTTTTCATTCCCGGAACTCACCTTGGCTATCACGATCGACCACACAACGAAGCCCATCTAAACAAGATGGACAGGCCCAAGTAGCCTGTTTTGTTTGGAAGCCTAATTTTACTTGTCAGTTAGCTTCAGTTTCCCCACTCCAACTAATTTGATTACCTCATACTTTACGTCATATTAGTGTTGGATGATGTCAGCATGCTAGTTCGGTTTAAATAATGTTGGCCACAGTTACAGCCATCGTAACTGTCGCATCTGAAAATGTGTTTTAAGCTTGCAAGAATAGCAGTGGTGAATTTATAATTATGCGTGTCTGTATATACACATACATACACGAGAAGTCAATCATACGCCGGCTGATTTTGTACGACGCTTAGTGGAGCATAGGGCTGTCAGAGGCGACTGAGGACGCGTGGTAGGGGTTAGAGATGTACAAGTCAACATGCACAGGTTGGAGACGTTGGGGTCAACACCAAACCCAGAAAACATTCCTTGGTTGTGATTGTCGTCATGCAACGTAATCTAAAATGGAAAGATGTAGAATCAAGGCATATCGGCGAACAGTGTATGTTTGGCCAAACTTATTTCTGGACATCCCATTCACAGATTACGATGATGAAAATAATAAAGAATTATTCTATCAAACTTTGTTAATTACGAATTATAACAAACATAAATGGTAATAGAGCCTAGCATGTACAAGAAATATTATGCTTGGTATGGTAAGGATGTCAGACATAAGTAGACAACAGCAAAGGTGAGAGAATTGGGCAATGAATACGTTAGTTGAAGTCAGGTTTGGAGGGTCGTTATTGTTGTGCGACAGAGCTACGGTGTTATTTTGCCTCGACTTGTTTAATGGGCAGGTTGTCCTGTGGTGGATATAGCTATGACAAGTCTTACACTTTCGGTTTGAGCCTCTAATGGGTGGTATGTTGGAGAGGCAATCCCCTCCATATCAGATCCCCTCTCCCTCTGCTGGACGCTCGCGCCTCCTCCCCGCTTCTTTAGATTCTTATCTCACAGGAAGTTTTCCTGCGTTTTGGCTCGCGACCAACCACCCCTCCAACTCCCACTTTCACCTCGTCTTCTCCGCTGCAGTTCTTAAAGAAATTCTTACTGATCTCTTCTCTATCACATGTCACTTAAACTTTTCCAAAATTCCGAGGGATGTGTACCCTTGGAACTACTAAGTAAACCACTGGGTTACATTGATATGTGGTATGAAAATTATATGTAGCCAAAGCTGAATACTATCTTTATGACCATACAATCATCAAATGATGGTTAGAAGCAACATCTATGTCGAAAGAGGCAATGGATACTCGAGCACTCGATTATTGAAGAGATAGACCAATGAACGTCGCTTATAGATACTTAGTGCTAGACAATCAATCTCCATGAAAATGATTCAACAACTTATCAGTTTTATCTCAAATTACCGGACGTTTAATGGCAATTAGGCCACATGCGTAGTACACCACAACGATATTTACCATCCACAATTAGGAATTCTAGTAACTAAGAACCACAACAATATTTGCCATCCACAATTAGGAATTTTGGTAACTAAGCACATATGAGTTGATATAACTGGTTTAAGTAACATATTAAAAAAAATGCCATTTATCACTATCTTGAATTATATATTAGAACCTTATATCCCGAACCTTATATAACCGATGAATAAGATTTAGTTTATCATTTTAACTTTATGACATGTGATAATTCTATTTTACTAAGATACATGTGATGATGTATCATCCAACCTAGCTTGTAGAGTGTGTACTCACAACAGTTTCTTCTACAGAGTCTGTTCTCCTAGTGTGAACGCCGTCAATGCGTTGGTGGACTTTGTTGTTTTGATTATAGGCGAGTCAACAAGGCAAATATTTTTTGGACTGTGTGAGCTAGCAAAGAATCCACCGGCCAAGGCCTCTCTCAACTCGAGTCCCACCAAAAGAGATTACTCATAAGGGGCTTAGTGGAGCTGGCAAATTTGCAATCTCCATTCATCCATAGTTGACCACCAACAACATGGTATCCTAGGAGACCGCCGAATGAAATCAGCCACATACTTCACATCATCACTTTTCCGACCTTCACGTTTTCAACGCACAAAGTACACACATACTGTTTGTGATAAAGGTCGAAGACCATTGATAAGGGGTCATGACGTATGGGTCGATCCGCGGACCGTGTACAAGTCTAACAGTAAAATTAGAATCTAATAGAACATTTTTTTCATGTCTATCATAAAATCCTCTTATAAGATATATTAAATAAAAATTATGTATAGTGTTCAAACAGGTATTTCATTTATTAGAGATGGCTTGGAATCCAATGGTGCATTAATAGCTAATTGATTTTTCATTCAAATATTTTATGTTGTGTCCAGAAAGTTAATTAATCAAATGATAAAGATACTATAACACAAAAGATAACTTTTTTTTAGTTTGTCGGATAAAATAGCGATGCTAAACGTAATAATACAAATTATCTTTTTTCAATTGAAAGAATAAATAAATTAAATAGACATTTATTTTTGTTTGAAACTGAAGGATCTGTTTATTTGAGAGTTACTTTACATGAATAATGCACATTTCAATTGACCATTCAATTCTATATTTTTGTATTTCAAAATAGATGCTCAGCGTGTATAACACGCTTATTTTTGTTGTAAGTAAAAATCACGGCTACAAGTATGCTTTCGGTTCGTGTCATTAATTAGGTGACAACAACGTATTAGAACATCTTGTCGTACGAGCTAGGGCACAATTCCTAATCAATTCTATAAATCGAGCAAGGCAAGCCATCATACAGATTAATATGAATGACCCACCATTTGGAAGAAGTGATGTTGTCCAAATCACAATGTCAAAGCAATGGTTTTTGTTTTCCCCACCCAACTAGACAACAATACTTTGAGTTGCTCATCCACTAAATTTCTAATCCAAGACTACTTTGTGCCCAACTAAAATGCTACTCAACTTCATTCCATTGGTTAGCTCTACTTCTGGTACATGTACAGAGGACACCCATCATCAATTCAACTTTCAATTATTGGTTGGTCTCCTTTTGCAAAAACGTTAATAATATGATTCCTAAAAGATACCAATTACATATACGCAAGTAAATTGACATTTGTGTGCATGCATTTCTCTCTAAAATTAATGATGATTAGATGTAAAAGATAAAACAAATAGCCCTTTATGGTTTCATAGAGCCATATTTATGACTTCAAAAAAAGACGCAGCTGATAATTAAGGATTGACAAATCATATCAAATTATATTAAGATAAAAATAAATTTAATAAAATTTGCTTAAAATTTTCACGGTTAAAAATCATTATTGATTCTCTTGTTTAAAAAATAGACGGAAACTTTTAGAATAAGACTCTAACTCCGTTTGTTTGGCACGTTCAAAATTAAAAATTGAAAAAATTTTCATTCTAAAAAAAAGTAATTTTTTTAAATTTCTGTATCAAAACATCTAAAATTTTTCATTTTTGAAAAATAGAAAAAGAACTCTCTAAACAAAAAATGTTTTCACTTATCCAAACAATTTTTAACTTTTAAAAAAAATTTCAATCAACTTTTTATTTTTCATATCTAAAAATTTTCTATTTTTCAAAAACAAACTCCCCGTCCAAACGGAGGTTAAATTGGTGGCTTCCTGTTATTCAATGCTCAATAATACATGCACCCTTACCCAATAGATATGTATGCAGGTAGATCCTGTCTGACCAAGGTGGCTCAAGTTCAATAATCCATTTCAGGAAAACAAAAATATACGGCACATGCACATTTTCTAACTTAGATATTAATCAATGATTGATTCAATTGTTTAAGATACAAAATAATTGATTCAAAATACAAAGACATTCTGCGATAATGTTAAGATTGCTAATAAAAGCCACTCCTTTTCCGCCAATAATGTCAATCTAATTAACAAGGATTATAAAGGCAGTAGGCACACGAGTTTCATGTTTGTGTAAAAAATTCTAGCAAAAAAAAAAAAAAAAGTAGGTATAAAAAAACTAGTAAAGATATTTAAAAACTAGGTGGTTCCCTGATAAAATAGGGAATTAGCTTGACAAAAGCTACTCCTTTAATATTTTGGGGGAAAGTACCAATTTATTTACTTCGTAAATTAATTTTTGAGTATTAATTTATGTAATAAATAAATTTTTAATAAATAATTTAAAAATAAATACAAAATTATGATAGAGTTGTATTTGAAGGTAAAGAGGATAAGACATTTAAAAAACTCGTTAAAAAATACACATAAAGAATAATTCCCATTTTAAATCCGAAAAGACTATATTCCAATTCTAATTCCATAAATCTCTAGTGGTACTTTGGAATACTAAATATGCAAATCGATGCTTCAGTGGATCATAATCTTCTCCATATACATACACTTGCGTGATCCAAATAAAGTCTACTTCTTCTACTACTCTCTCCTTTTTCTTTTCTTTTCTTTCCCCTTTTTTTTTTATTTCCTTTTTTGCTCAGAGATCCAAATAACATCTTCATTTAAGAGAATTGAGAATATCGGAAATATCTTTACAAAAAGTGAGCCTTCTTTCCATCGCAATTGTTCATCAAAACAAACAAACTCATGGGCACCACTTTTTCTCAACCAAAAAAAAAAAAAAAGAAACAAAGAAAAAAAAAAGGGAGAAATTGTACTAAATAAGCCATTTTTCATATATTTTAAAAGTAAATAACAAAATTTTAAATCTTTAAAAATTTTATAGTATTATCTAATTTTAATATAAAAAATATCTCCATTTTACCCCTGAATTAATTTTTAGTTATTTACACATTTCTTCTCTCTCTTATTCTACATATTCTGTCTCTTATCCCTCATATTCTCTCTCTCATTCCACATATTCTCTCTCATCCCTCATATTCTCTCTCTTTCTTTCTCCTCGGATTATCTCTCTCTCTCTCTCTCTCTCTCTTCAGATTCTTTCTCTTTTTCCATTAAAGTCTTGCTGCTAGAGGTGATCATGATTGTCCTCAACTTCATGATGATGAGGCCATGGTCGGACTTGGCGAATTTGCGATCTTCAATGGTTAAGCCTCTGGCCGCGATTCTTCTTATTCCTCTCTATCTCTCTCTTTTCTTTGGATTTGTGGTTTTTTTTTTTTTTTTTGTAGGTTTCTGGTCGGAGTCATATCTCCATTTATCCTCCTGGTGAGCTTGCGATCTTGACCGTTGAATGGTGAATTAAAGTTTACGATCACCCTTTTTATCAACCATGTGCTTGCGATCTGCGAAGTTAAGATTCCAACCATTGTGATCTTCATCTCCATCACAATTTCTGCCGTTGCGATCTGGTCGAAACTTCTAGCCGTCACAATCCTCTTCTCCATCAAGACGCAACCATCATGTGAGGCCGATGACGAGATTCGAGTGTCGTGAACCAAGGGAAGCTCCACGACTTTGTGATCTTCAGTCAAGCTTTAGTTTCGGCAACTAATTGCAAAGATTTGATGGAGCTTCCAACGTGACAGCGACGGCAATGGTGAGGTGGTGGTGGGGACGGCAGTTTTTTGGATTTTGGATGATTGGCAGGTGTGGGTCAATTTTGAGTTAGGATTTGGATATATTAAATTTGGGACTATTTTTCAAAATTGGTAAATAATTTATCAAAATTGATAAATTAATAATTTACAAAATCAACAATTCACATTGGTAAGATCAAGAATTTAGCACTAATTACAGTTGCAAACTAAGTATTCAGGAATAATTTGCCAAAATATAAGGGATTGTTCAATTTATGATTTTTTTTTTTTGCAAAACCAGTAAATTAAGGGATTTACATAGTAAATCAATCCATTTGTAAATCATTATTTACAAAATTAAGAATTAATATCAATAAATCAAGAATTTACACTTAATTATAATAGTAAATTAATGATTTACGAGATCAACAGTTATTTATTTACATGGTAAATAAATTATTTACTACTACCAAGATAAATAAATGGTTTACCAAGTAAAAAAATGATTTATAAAATAAATTTATTAAAATTTATCAAAATCAATAAATAAATAATTTATTAAATTAAAAAGTGATTTATTAAAAAAATTTATTAAAATTTATCAAAATCAATAAATAAATAATTTATTAAATTAAAAAGTGATTTATTAAAAAAATTTATTATAATTTATCAAAATCAATAAATAAATAATTTATTAAATTAAAAAGTGATTTATTAAAAAAATTTGTTAAAATTTACACACATAAAGCTATTTTTAAAATTTTAAATTATAATAAATTATAATTTATCAAAAATATATTATTTATTAACGATTTAAATCTTTTTTATTATTTATTTGTATTAATTTTGACTTTTCACCTATCTCTCTTTCTAAAAAAAAAAAAAAGCCATGACACTAGTCATGGAATTTATGGAGTTGGGCCCAACTTTTTCGACATATGGCCCACCACGATACAAGTGTGCTAATGATGCGTTAATCCAAACGTAAACGGCTCCCACTTGAGCGGTTCTTCTCCAATTATCCCGAAAACTCGCCCTTTTAACATCGCTTTTATTTTTCCACCAAAAATAAAAAAATCCGATTTTTTTATTAAAAAAGTTTCTAATAAAAAAATGTCTTCATTCCAACGCAGATACTGTTGTTTTTAGTTAATTTTTTAAGATTTAAATTATAGCCGTTAGATCTCAAATAGTTAATAAAAAAAATAATCTAATAAATAAAATAATAGTATTTATGTGTAGGATTTTGCCTTTTAATATTTATATAATTAAACTATTCGGATTTTTCTCGGCATAATGCAGTATGCTATAGGTCACAAAAGGAATCAGCTGGATTACGCTTCTTCTTTACGATTGCCACGTGGCGCTATCTCAGCATTTGCTATGTGATGATGCGATTTGGATATAGCATGTGGCTATTAGGTTATGGAATAATTGTTTTTATTGTAAGGACGGCTAGGCTTCTATTCCTTTCTCTTTTTTTAGGTTTTAATTAATCTCAATTACAATCTCAATTTTTTTTTAAAGTAAATATACTCGATAATTGTTACTTTTTGCTATGTTAATGATTATTTTATTATATGATATTTAACATTTATTTACCCATACTTTCGTATTTTGATACTTATGTTATAATTTTAGCATTTTGAAGCCATTTTAATTAGAAATGTCATCATTTTGGCTGTTCCATAACAAGTTTAATAAGAATTAAAAATTATATAAATTTAACAAAATTTAATAAAAATCGAACTATGTATACAAGTATAAAGTGGTATATCCGTATTTAGTAGTTTGGGAAACTCCATGTTCATAGCTTCTTTGTCACTCTAGGATATGGTATTAGATAACATATGTGTAGTTTTGGTAGTATCATCTGTTACTATTTTTATTTTTAATGTGTTATGTTGGTTTATAATCAAACAAAAAAACTTTTGCTTGGAAATAATGAACTGAATATCACCCACTTTAGATTTCTCTATCAACAAAACCTCTGTAGGTCCCAATCCCATTTAACCTTTCATCCTAAGTCCCCAACCTATGGATTTTCCTCCAATGAAAAAAAAAAAAAAAATCTGCTTGTCTTTTTTTTTTTTTAATTACGTTTGAATACAATTCTTTTTTTAGTGTTGCATTTAGTTGAAAAGTATTTGTTTTATATTTAAATAAAATATGTGTTTGGATAAAAAAATATTTTAGAGTTGAAAAATTGATGTGATTAGTAAAAGTAAAGATAAATAGTTATGATTGAAAAGTTGATATGATTATTTTAAAAACCTTTTAAATAGTAATTGTTTTCATAGTACTGTTGAAAATGATTGTATTTGAATATAAAACTTTACATTTGGTGTAAAATTGGTATTCGTAACACCAAAATTTGTTTACCAAACGTGCTCTCAGATACTAAAATCCTAGCAGAAAAACTTCCACTTAATAGAAATAGATGTAAAATTAACCAAACTCTTTCTTAGTTGCATATAGTTCTTGCATACCTTTTTTCATATTGAGATTTATAACAGCCGAATAGATAAAATAACTTGTTTAAATTAGTTTTAATAGATTGAAAATTCGTTTTAAGATGTTAAATCAAAATAAGATTTGACAAAGATTGAATATGAGATTTGTTGTTTTTATTATTGTTATTATTATTTTCATTTTTAGTTCCCGAATTACAGGTCATATATCTACTTATATTTTAGTCTATGAACTTTATTTATTTGGTAATAGTAACTCATTCCAAAACATTGTTACAAATTGGACTGTAAACTATCAAATTTTATAGACGAAAGTAAGCCAAGTGAACTTTTTGAACCATTTTGTATAGGTTAAGAGAGTATTTGTACGGTTTTATAAGGCAGAGGCTAAATCAAATGAGGACGTACAAAACGAGAGAGGCTTATGAAATTAATCATAACAATTTCTTGAAGGATAAAGAGTCTCAATATAAAAAGCATGTCTAAAATTAACAAATTAAGTTAAAAAAAAAATGCCTTTCTTATGTATAAAAAGGCACTTTCTAGTGATAAAGTTTGTCATTTTCGTAGAACTTTTTTAGTTTTTCTTCCTTTTTTTTTTCCCCCCTCTGAAGAGAGAATTCAGTGAACAGAGAGGCTAAGTCAGAGGAAACAAGCTAGGTCAACTAAAAAGAAAGATGCAAAAATGTAATCACACCACCTATGCTATGGAATCGGAAAACACCTGAGACAAAAAAAAAATGTTGTCAATTAATGTCAAATGACAAATTATATAGGTTATACAGTACTTAATCAAAATGAAATAAGCTACACTACTCTTACAATAATTTAGAAGAAAAAAAAGGAAAAAGAAACAAAGAAAACCTAATTTAAACAAGACTTATGGGGTGTTTGGTAAACGTATTGCATTCGTATTGCGCTTGAATATAATTTCAAGAATGCATTTTATATTTGGATAAAAAGTATTTGATTTGTATTTGAATGAAATATGGGTTTAGATGAAAAATATTTGAATTGAATTTTAAAATTAAAAAGTTGATGTGATAGGTAAAAATAGATTAAAAAAAATAAAAGAGAATATGATATAAATAAAAAAATTAAAAATCTAATAAATAATTATTTTTATAATATTATTAAAAAAATATTATATTTAAACATAAAATATTTATATTTAAATAAAAATTATATTATTTTTAAATATTATATAAATATAATTATGATACCAAGCACGAATTAACGTCGGAAGAAGGGACTGGCTAACGCTAGAATTGCATAAAGGTCGCAAATCTCCGAGCAAAGTGCACAAAACACGTGCACTGCCACGTCATCATCCAAACGTCATGTGACCTTTTCGGGATCCGCGCCTCTTCGTTAGTACGGACGGTCGTGATTAGTATTCCCCACCCCTCACAACACCGCCCCCCCACCCCCCCCCCCCCCCCACCGGGTTAATCTGACTACTTCTCTCTCCCTCCCTCCCTCGCTCCCTCCCTCTCTCTCCGTCAAAATGGTCAATATTTAACCTCACCACCTGTGACGCGTCATTCCTCGTAACCTCTCCCTCACCCATTCACAGCACTCCACGTGTCAGTTTTACTATATACGTATCGGATAAAAAGCATGAGACAGATTAACAGAATTTCATAAAAATCAAACGGTTAAAATATATCTTTAACCAGTAAGATATTTTTTTTTTCCTTTAAAATATATCCTTTTTATTTTTCTGTGTATTTTGTTGTCTGTTCTCTCCTTGGATATTGGAGGAAGCATCCCAGAACAAAACACACTTTCGACCACAGTTTGTTTAAATTCTCTTTCTGCTCTTTTCTGGGCACTTATTATTTTTGCTTTGGGATTTTCAAGTTACAATAAAACAAATCAAGAAAAATGGATGATGAGTATGAGAAGCTCATCAGGAGGATGAACCCACCAAGGTGAATCTCTTTTTTTTTTTTTTTGGGTTTCTGGGTTTTCGTTTTGATGCTGTTTTATCATGTGCTTGAATTTTCAATTCCATGTTTTTTTTTCTTCTTTGTCAAGTTTCCCCTCGAGTTATTGTTTCGGAATCTCAGATTTTCATTTCAGTTCTTGAGTTTTGTTTATTAAATTTATTCTTCTTTTTGTTTCTTAATTTCCTCTCTTCAAACTGTACTTTGTGCTGTTGCTCTTTGATTGTTTATAATTACAGGACTCACTAAATCTTTTATGTTCTTTCCATTTTGGCAGCCAAAAAAAAAAAAGAGTAATTTTTTGAAGTTTACTGTACAAGTGTTTCAAGATTGGTATTCATTTCTGAGTGAATTGTGTTAAAGTTTTTTTTTTTTTAATTTTTCCCATTTTTCCCACCTCTATGTTTTTGGGGAATTATGAGAGTCTCTTGATTCCTTCCCCTTCCCAATTAATAGGTCTTAACTCCTTTTGTTTTCTTCATTTTTCCCATTTTTCAACGTACAACAGCTAATTTTTTAAGCCTTCCAGGGCTTTTTTTTTTTTGTTTGTTTAATATGTGTGTGTGTATATATATATATTTTTAATTTTTTGCCATTTTCTTGGCCATTTTCCAAATCGCTTTCCTTACAAGGCCAAGGTTTTGATTTTACAATTCTGCAGAATATAGAACTCCTTTTTGAAATTTTCTCTTTCCAACGAACTTCTTGGAAAAATCCCAGAAATATTTTCCCTTGCTTTTAGGTGTGTGTTTGGGAATCGAGAAAGTTGTTGGTGCTTCATCTGACTTACTTTCTGTTCTTTCAGAGTTGTGATTGACAACGATGCTTGTGAGGATGCAACTGTTATAAAGGTTAATCTTGTGCCTTCTTACCCTCGTTTTTTTTTTATCACACCAAATTTAAAAAATAAAAAATTTTTCATTTTAAGAAAAATATATTTTTTTAAATTTTCGTACCCGAATCTTCAAAAATTTTCATTTAAAAAAAATAAAAAAGGAGTTCTCTAACAAAAAATTTTTTTTTTACCTATTTAAATAACTTTTCACCATTAAAAAAAATTCCAAACAACTTTTTATTTTTCATATCTAAAAATTTTCTAGTTTTCAAAACTAAACCTCTCATCCAAACTGATTTGGTTGTGGATTTCAAAACATTGCTAAGATAATCTTTTATATCTGTCAGTTAAACTGTTATTATCACTTATCTTTTATTAATTCTCGCAAGAGTCAACCATGTAAAGTTAGCTTAAACTATTGTTTCCCTAGAAATTTTCGAAACTAGGATACAGATGATTATGTATAAAGTCAACCCTTTTTCCTTAGCTTTCTCCTATTCTTATCTATTAGAAGTTTGGGTTTGTTATGTTAGGTTGATAGTGTCAATAAACACGGAACACACTTGGAAGTTGTCCAGGTGCTTGCCGATGTGAACCTTACGATAATAAAAGCATATATTTCGTGTGATGGAGGATGGTTTATGGATGGTAAGGCTACTTCTTCAATAGCAAACACAAAATTGTGAACTCTGATATTGTTTCTGATCGCCTCTTTCTTCACTGTGCCTCTCTCTCTCTCTCTCTCAATGCTAAGTTTTCGTTCTGAATTTTTGGTTTCAGTCTTTAAAGTGGTTGACCGCGACGGGAAAAAAATAAGAGACAAGGAAATATTGAATTATATACAAGGGGTAAGTGGGTGAAACTCTAGAGCTACTCCTCAAATGAACGCTAACTATCACTTAGTCTGTTTTTGAACCTGAATGTTGATGAGTTACTATCCTTTTCTAATTTTTTCAGAGACTTGAAAATAATGATGGCTATGTATCCTCGGTGAGAGAGTCTGTTGGTGTGATGCCCTCGGAAGAGCACACCTCAATTGAGCTCTCTGGCATCGACAGGCCAGGCTTATTGTCTGAATTATGTGCTGTTCTAGCAGATCTTCATTGCAATGTGGTAAATGCCGAGATATGGACGCACAATGCTAGAGCTGCAGCAGTAGTGCACGTCACAGATGATTCCACTGGGTGTGCAATCAAGGATCCGATACGCCTCACCACGATTAGGGAGCTGCTTTGTAATGTCCTTAGAGGGAACAATGACTGCAAGGAGGCAAAGATGATGCTCTCACCACCGGGGGTTACAAACAGGGACAGACGGTTGCATCAGATAATGTTTGCTGATAGGGATTACGAGAGAATTGAGAGGGTGGATCTAGGAAGAATAGAGGATAAGGGCTCACGACCTTGTGTGGCTGTGTTCGATTGCCTTCAGAAGGATTATACCATGATTACAATGAGAGCAAAGGATCGCCCGAAGCTGTTGTTTGACATAATTTGCACTTTAACAGACATGGAGTATGTAGTCTTCCATGGAATGGTCACAACTGGGACGACAGAAGCTTATCAGGTAAGATCACATCCAAAAACCTTGCGGGTTTTGGAGCATCTACTTGACCAAGATTACCGGAATTTGCAACTGTATGATTGAAAGGACAAGAAGATGTTTAATTGATATATACAATGTGGTAACGTGACATTTGTGGTTAGTAAAAGCTGATTAGGAATTGAAAACTAAAACTACTTTTGTTCAATTTTTGGAACTATGGTTTTGTTGGTTCGGAATCATCTTTTCATTTCTCTGACAGAGAAGTTATTAAATGTAGGAATTTTATATTCGACATGTTGATGGGCTACCTATAAGCTCAGAAGCAGAGCGAGAACGCGTCATGCAGTGTCTTGAAGCAGCCATCGAAAGACGAGCAAATGAGGTATAGAATGAGGGATAGCCAAATCGAGATGAGAGGTTTAGTGGATTGATTTTAAAACTTATGGTTGTTTGCTAGGAAGGATTGGAGAAGGAAAGGGATTGAATGAGGGATTCAAAATCCACCACGGAACTCCAATTCATACCATTTTATTTTCTTTCCCTTTTAGCAAATCCAGCCTTATATGGTGAAGCTATTTGCACAAATTGCCTAGAAATCACACCAAAACATGTTTCATTTGTGATGCAGGGCATAGAATTGCAATTATGTACAGACGACCGAGTTGGACTCCTCTCCGATATCACCAGGATATTCCGGGAGAACAGCTTGTGCATCAAGCGAGCAGAGATTTCAACGAAAGACCGGAAAGTCAACGACATTTTCTACGTAACAGATGTGGCGGGGAACCCTGTTGACCCCAAGATTATCGACTCAATTCGCAGACAAGTTGGCCCTAATGCGTTGCAGGTAAAATATGACAAAACTCTGTCACCAAAGCCACCTCAAGAAACAACAATGGGATTTCTATTCGGCAACTTCTTTCGAGCTCGGACTCTGCAGAACTTCAAACTGATCAGATCCTACTCTTGATATCTTCCTGTAAAGTCTCAGAAATAAAACTGCACATGGATGTTAGAACTTCCCAAGCTAAGGTAAAAATATGGTGACTAAGTCATGCTGTAAGTAGGTAACTCTCTATACTTCAAATCTGAGGGTCTGTGTATATGGTAGAAACCCTGAAGCCACCACTGTAAATAAGGTAAAAAAGGCTACTGGTTTGGGTTTGAACATCTGATGAATACTTCAAAGGCATTGCAAGAATAGTTGTATAGTATGTACATACATGGGTTGTACAAAAGACAAAAGATTTGTATAGATACCTAAAGCTCAATGAAAAAGTTGATGTATATATAAGTGGATAAATTTGTTCTTTTTCCTTTTCCTTTCCTTTTTACCGTATGTTGAGAAAAGACTCTGATTGAGAAGTTAATGATGATATTTACCTTGAAAAAAAATGGCAACCCGCTTGAGGGGGCGTATGGGGGAGGGTGAGAAATCATGAAAACAATATAATAACTCTTTTTAGTTTTATTATATAAAAAAAAACACTTTTTTAACAAAAAGAAAAATGGTGAATTTAATGAAAAGAAAATGTTAAATATGTTGCTATTGGATTCTTTATGATGAGGCATCTTTAATAGTATTGAGAGTTAACATTTCTCAACGTTTTGTTATTTAATAAATATGAAAGTATTGAATAATATAATTAATGACGGAAAATTGATTTCAATTACAATATGCCTTTTAAATGCATTATTAACCAAACAACTTGGAATACGATATAAGATGATCATGTTTTTATTTTTTATTTTATTTTTGCTTTATTTTGCTTTTGCTTTTGCTTTTTCATTTTTCTTTTCTTTTTTTTAAAGGCTCCTGAGACATAAAATAATATTTTTTTAGTGTTTTTTTTTTGCTTTTGTTTTTTTATTTTTATTTTTTAAGGCTCTCGAGACATAAGATAATCTATTTTTTTTTTTTTTTTTGCTTAAAGGCTCCTGAGACAATTGTTATTTCTTTAATAAAGAGTAACTAATACATATTCATATTCATGAATATAGAATATGGAATAGATTTTGTTTGATTGAAAAACACATATAATACCTTAAAAAAAAAACACAAATAATCTTACCTTTTTTAAAAAGAAAAATGTTTAAAAAATTATTGGATCAATTTTTGCCAGCATAAAACTTCCGTGTTAAATGCCATGCTGAGGTAAATTAAAAGAACCAAACCTCCTATTTTGTCGTTGTAAACCATCATCTTCCTCAAGCCCCAAACCCCACAGATTCTCTCATTATCCTCCCTCAACCTCCCACCCTTCGCCACGATCAGTCGATTTAAGCCTTCGCCGGTGAAGCTTTGCCTCCAATCGCCAGTGGAATCTTCTCACGACCCAACAAAGTTGTGAGTACGATTGACGGTGACAGTCATTCTCCTCCCTTAACCCCTCGATCTCCATCGCGATTGCTCGTTCCAATTGCAGATTTCCCAAGGCTAACGTGAACCTTTGCCGATGAAGCTGTCTTCTTATGACTTCGATTACTGCGATTGCTTCTCCAATCTCAGCTTTCTGAATTGTTTTAGGCTTTTTATTTGCATTTTTCTAATGAAATTTTAAACTGAATTTCTTTGCTTTGAGTTTTTGGTTTTGAATTAACAATCATGTACTTGGTTGAATTTACGAGATTTTATTAAAAGTAAGGAACATTTGTTTGTAAGTACTGTTATATGATTTTTTTTAATGGTAAATGAATCGTTAATCATTGATTTTGAATTTTTTTTTTTTTTGAATTCATAGTTAAGTATCTAATTGAATTCACAAGATTATGTTAAAAGTAAGAAACAATTTTTTTGTGAACACTACTATGATTTTTTATGGTAAATAAATAATTTACTATTGATTTTAAAGTTTTTTTAATCTATCCCTAACCGTTTCATTTACCAATTTAATCTTTCTTTGCTCTAAGATTTCGGATTTGAATTCATATTTATGCATTTGGTTGAATTCACAAGATTTTGTTGAAAGTAAGGAACAATTTTTTTGTTAGCACTACTGTGATTTTTTTATGATAAATGAATCATTTACCATTGATTTTGAAGTTCTTTTTATCTTTCTTTAACCATCTAATTTACCAATTTAATCTTTATTTACTTTGACTTTTCAGTTTTGAATGAATAGTTATGTATCTAGTTCAATTCACGGGATTTTGTTGAAAATAAGTAATGTTTGTTTGTAAACACTATGATTTTTTTATGATCAATGAATCATTAGTAAATGAATCAATTACCATTGATTTCAAAGTTTTTCTATAGAGTTGTGGAGTAGATAATTTGAATTGTGTAAGTAGCTTATTTGTTTTTTATGCTTGCAGCATGGTCCATATGAGTGCTTATTGAACATTGTGGACTTGGATCCCTAACCTATGACTAATTGCTACATTGGCGATTATGAAAAACGGTTAGCTTTATTATTGTAACAACCAGGAAAATTCATATTTCTCGAAGAATAAATACACAATGAATTTAAGTGTTAAAATGTAAAATTAAGTGATTTAATATTGTTTAGAACTAAAATAAAATGTTCTAACAATGTTAAAGGATGAAAAATGATTGATAGTGATATTATGTGTGTACACGTGTGTGCCACTCACAGTATCAAGAAGTAAGTCAAGATGATATTATCTTGACATAAAACTGATAAATTTGAATTCAGCATTCCCAAATTAGTTAGGATAGCCTATCAGCACGCTCAAATTTGATAATTGAGCACAAGGGTAATTTTTGACCGAGAATTCGTAGTATCGGAAATTGGTCGAAATGACCTCAGATGAAATAAAACTGATATATTTGGATTCAGGACGCCCAAATTAGTCAGGATAGCCCGTGTTGAAATTTTGGGCAATATATAAAGAGCGAAAAAAGTGAAATGTCCTCGTTTGTCCACATACACACTCTCTCTCCTCACTTCTCTTTCTTTCTCTACCCGCATGTGAACAGTAACCAACTTTCACGTACGGCCTCCGTTCACGACACAGCCGGCACCGTTGGAAAGCTCTCGCCGAGCTGAGTTCAACGGTGGGTCGACGCGACGGAATGGTCGCTACACGTGCCGCCCGAAGCCACCGACCACTGGAAACTTCGCGATGCCGTATCTTCGCCGTCCGACGTCCGATCAAGCTGATTCCGGTCCCAAAAGACTCGTGGTGAAGAGTAGAACAAAACCCAGGTGGTGAATCGCCTCAACACCGGTGGAATCGCGCCGCCCGAGCTTCGAAAAATCTGGCGAAACGCCGCCGTCGAAACCGTCGATTCCAGTCGAGTTGAAGCATGCCGTTGGTGCAGAAATGACCGCAGGGTTGAGGGGAGCAAAAGCTCTCAACCAATTTCGGGGAAAAAGTCCGGCACGGCGGAGTTCCACCATCGCCGCCGTGGCCGTGACTTTCGAGGAGATTTTCCGGCGATAGAGGTGTCGGATGGTGAAATTGAGACCACCAATGGATTCCTCTCGTCGAGATCTTCAAGATGGACTACCCACATTCCACCGTCGCCGCCGATCAACAGCCGGTCCATGCCAGTCAACGGCGACCGGTGATCAAAAATTGAAGTTTGGCCCGTTGGCCTATTTTCGACGTTCCGGACGCATCCGCGGAGTCGGATTTGCAAGACGGGACCTCAGATATGAAAAAATGAAGAATTAGGGTTTATGCTGTCGAGACCGGACTGCAATTCGGTAAAAATCCCAACCTTTTTACGTTCCGTAATTTAATTGTTTGGGACTATTGTATGATTTTATAATTATTGGTATGAAAATTTATGGAAAAGAACGTATGTAAAAAGAAGAAAATGGCTGTAATAGATAAAAAGAAAAATATGTGATAATGTAACGATTTTACGTAAACAGTATGAGTTTTACGTAAAATCTAGGCCTCTAGTATAGTACGTGATAAAATTAGATCAGGATAGATGGTTTTCAGGCGTTTTCTAAACGCTGGAACCTCAAAAATTAAGGGGAAACTCTGCCGAAATTTCTAAAAATGACACTAGGGGTAATATGGGAAAACGATGGGTAAAATGTGATTGGGAAGGTAACCCGAGCCCCCTCGAGGAATTAGAGCATGGAAAAAGGAAGGGGTAAGTTATAATTAGTAAACCGACCCTTCGAAACCCTAGAATGTAAGAAGAATATGAAACCGACTCTTAGGTCAGAATAGTACTTCCTAAGGGCCGGGAATGTGAAAATTGGTAAAATGATAAGAATTGATCTGGAAAAGGTCTGATAAGATTTAAAAAAGTAAATTAAATGATTTTTGGTTTAGAAAATCCAGCTTAAGCATGAAAATGAAAATGTTATGGTTAAACGACCTATCAGGGACAAAATGGTCATTTTGCCCAAAGATTCTCAAATTATGGGAAAAGAGCCTCAATGATCTCGTAATAGGTTAATGAAGGTTGTACAAGCCAAAATTGAGGTTTAAGTTATGAAAAATCACGTCAAGGGCAAAATTGTAATTTTGTCAAAAGTTAGGGGTAAAATCGTAATTTTTCAAAAAGTTAGAGAAAAATTTGAAAATGGCCATTAAGGTTTAAAAAGTTGTCCTAAGGCTATAATTAAGGGTTATAAGATTAGAATCAAGCTTTTTAATAAAATAAAAACTATAAATGAAAATGTGATTAACAGACAAAGTTTGTCTGTAGGAACCCGATCCAGACGCGACAAAGGACGTCGATGGATTCTAAGAAGAAGATAGGCACGCTATGAGTAAGTTCAGACATTTACTCGTCTGCAACTATGAATAAGCTTATAGTATTTATATGTTTTATATGTAAATGTCATGATGTGATTTATGATGATGTTATAGTAATACTATAACAATGTTATGATGATGTTAAAAGATATGTTTTAATAAATAATTTATAAATAAAAATATATATGTATATATTGAATTACGAAGGAAAGGTATTATAAAAGTTTTATGAGAATAAAGATGTGAGTAAGAGAGATAGAAGAATGAAAAAGAGTAAGAACGAGAATGTTATTATAGAATGCATAAGAAAGAAATGAGGTATAAAAGGAAAGAATAGGTGTTTTAGGAAAAGTTTTATGGAAGTTAGGTTATGATAGATAGAGTAACGATGATCGGTAATGAAAGGAATTAAGAAAGGGATGTTATATGAGATCGAAAGGATAGATGTTTTATGAAAAATAATATGAAAGTAAAGAGTTAGACTAGAAAGAGAAGCAATGATAGGTTATGATGAAAGGCATGATGAAAGGATTAGAACATAACGATAAGATGTGATTGATAGAATAGAACGATAGGCTATGATCGCTAGGAGTATGATGACAAGATATGATGCAAATGATAAACAGAGAATAATTATCTGTACATAACTAAATGTATTTTTGTTTATTATGATGTGATGTGATGTGATGATATATAAATAATATGTGCTATATATGCTAAAGTGTGATTAACATAATTCACACAAGTAAAGTAAAGAATTAAGAAAAGAAAAACAACAAAAGAACAAATGTTTCGTGAAATGTTTTATGAAAAATGAGAAAGGAAAGATAATGAATGTCATGAAAAAGATGTACAACGAAAAATCAATATAAGAAAAGCTAAAAGAATGTAAGATAATAAAACTGAAAACTTAAGTTGTTGGCGTACCGGTCTCCCTACAAGGTCGAGACTTCCGGTCTATATCCTCCGCGTAGATGTGGTGCTACCCCGAAGGTGTGGTAGATTATAGGTTGGACCAACCCCGAAGGTGCGGTTTTTATGTGACTGTGAGGTAGGTTGGTAGGTCACTCCCCCTCCTCCCACTATTCGCGTGCAAATAGGTACGTCCAACAACGGGCCCACCAATGGAAAGTGAAAAGAAAAGAAAAGAAAGGAAAGGAATAGAGAGTGCGTGAAAAGAAAAGAAAGGAAAAGAGAGTACGTGAAAAGAAAAGAAAGGAAAGGAGAGTGAACAGAAAAGAAAAGAAAGGAAAGGAGAGTAAACAGAAAAGAAAAGAAAGGAGAGTGAAAAAAAAAAGAAAAGAAATGATACGAAAAGAAAAGAAAAGTAAAGAACGATAAGAAAAGAAACGAATGATATGAAAAAAAAGACATAATGAAATCGATGAAAAATAAATAAATAATAAAACAAAGTTAAAAGAACATAATAGAATTAATATATGTGATGTGATATATTTGATGTTATGTGTATGATGTGAATGACACGTTTTACATGATATTATGCTAGTGTATATGGTTTCAGCTTATAAGATACGAAAAGATAAGAGATGAGGACAAAACGATAGAAAAGTTTTAAAGGTTTAGAACAGAAAGTTAAGAAATGATAGAAATGAAAAGCAAAAAAATGAAGAGATTAGATTAGAATGATAATAGATGATCGATAGAATGATAAGAACGATGAACGAAGAGATAAATGAGTATGAAGAGGCTAACATAATATGTTATGTTTCGAGGATATGTATAGACGATGTGTATATACGTGATGTCATATATTCTAGTAATAATATATATTACTAGTATTTATAAGTTAATGAATGTATGTTTGAACTTACTGAGCATCTAGCTCATTAGTTGTTCATATGTTGCGGGTAAGCAACTTGTTAGTTTAAAGTAATATGATGGATAACGGACGGATCTGCATGTGCCAAGGGACTGGGCGAGGGTATGGTACTACCATGAGTCTTTCGTTGAGCGTTCAAAAAGGAAGATAAAAGAAAGAAATTTATGAATTATATGTTATAAGAGTATGATATAGTTATAGATATAATATGTAAGAAAAAAAAAATTTTGTTATAGAAATTGCTTTCGCTTTAAAATGAAAACGTTAAGAATGGAAAGTTAAGTATATTAAGTAAGAGGATGACGACGCACGAGGTTGCCAACCATCACGGTCGGCGTCAGAGCTCGGTTGGTTGATATGATAACGTACGTACGGGGCGTCACAATTATATTTCTCATTTTGTTGTTACATAACCCTGCAAGGTTACTATGAAATTTGTTTACCTTCAACAAATAAATTATTTATCATTGTTTTTGAAAAAAAAAAAAAAAAAGATGAAACAGTTTATTGTAGCTTATAACATATAAGGCACAGTTTTTTTTTTTTTTTTCCTTTTTTCATTTTCCTCCATCTTCCCCCTTTTGTCTTTCTTCTTCCCGGTATTCTTCTCTTTGAATGTTTTTCCAGCGATAGCCTTCTTCTTTGTCAGCTTCTTCCTTGATATTGAGGCATCATCTTGGTTACTTTTTCTTTATGATGGAGTAGTCATTTTTATCTTAAAAGAAAAGATGATTGTTAGCCCGAGCAACTGAAATAAATAATTTACCACTATAAATCAGTAAAAATTAGAGATGATACTTAGCATTTACAAATTTCAAATTAAAACATAAGTAAAAATATATTAGCAAAAATCCATAGCACAAAAATGAAAACGACTATATGTAACAAGTTAATCAAATGCGAAACTAAATACCACCAAATTAAACAAACAAACACATGCATGCTACTTCAGCGATTCAAAAACCAAAATAAAAAGACATAAACAAAATCAAAAACCAAATCCTACTCTATTTTTGGTTGAATAAAGGAAATCAAATTTGAAGGATACAAGTTGAAATGGAAATTCTAATTTTAGAGACAAAAATGAACAAATAATAGATGAAAATTTTCAAACCACAAAATGAAAAGATCAAAATCACATAACAAAATAGAAATCAAACATCATAGCAATTTTAAGATACAAAAATAGTGGAAAACGTTTTATTTACTATTAGTAAATAAATAATTTATCTTAACATCATAATAATGTTTAGAAACAAAATCACCGGTAAATGAATCATTTACCCTCCCATCATAACAATGTTTAGAAACAAAAAATGAATTGTTTACTCTAAAATCATGATAATATTCATAAACAACTTTTTCTTACTTTAACAAACTCCTACAAATTTAACTAACCAGATATATAACTATGTACTCAAGCCCGAAAACTTAGAACAAAGAAATTCAGCTCAAAATCTAAAAAAAAAAAAAAAAAAATCCTAGAACAATTAAAAAAAAAATTTCAGAATTATCACTCCAATATTGTTTTTGAAATTGTAATTAATCAAATCCCTGTTTCTAAATGGAGAAAGAATTTATAAACTTATCGTAAATCCAAGAGATTAAACCCCTAACCTTGAATTCAGATTACAAAATTCAATTTATTCAAAACAAACAAAATCAAGATTAAAAACCAAATAACCAATTTAGAAGCACATTTAAAGAAAATTAGAGGACTGAAAATCGAATTTACCTTAGGAAGAAAACAGGAAAAATTAGAGAGAGATGTGAATAGCGATAACAAAGGGCAACAGAAAGGCGATGGACGAGCGGCAAAGCAACTACGGACGAATGGCATGGACGAAGAAGAACGTCGGAGGTGCGGCAGAGACACCGTCGCGGCAAAGAAGTATCGGAGGTGGAGGCAAAATGGGGATTGAATAAATTGGGGATTGGATTTGGGGAAGAGCACGAGGGTAATTTGTCTTTTCGATTTACAAAATATGTTTAAACAAAATGGTTTGTGGTATTACAAACGAATGTTTTTAACAACGTGTCGGATGGCATTCGGCGTGAGTACTCTATTTATTAAATTGAAGAAGGAAAAAATAATTTAAAAAACAAAAATGAAGGGTGGTTGTTCGGCGACTGAGTTAGCAACTCGGATCAGTCGGGCTCTGATCTCCGCTTCCAACCACACCAGGCCAACTCGCTCATGGACTTCTTCCCTCGAACTCACTCTCCACCGACTCGCCTGCCGCGACTCACTCACCCCTTCCCTCGTGGCCCGAGTCATCGACCCCTTCCTCCTCACTCACCACTCTCTCGCTCTCGGCTTCTTCAACTGGGCCTCTCAGCAGCCTGGCTTCTCCCACACTTCCATTACCTACGAATCCATTCTCAAATCTCTCTCCTTTTCCCGCCAATTATCCGCCATTGCCGCTCTTTTAAGGCAGGTCAAAGCCCAGAAACTTTCTCTTAATTCTTCTGTTTATCGCTCTATAATTGCTTCTCTCGTCGCCGGGAAGAGACCCAGAAGCGCTTTCTTGGTTTTTAGCGAGGTTGGTTATCTTGTTCAGGATATTGGGTCCGATATATGCAACTCTCTTTTGGCTGCTTTGGCTTCGGATGGGTATATTGAGCATGCACAAAAGGTGTTTGTCGAAATGACTCAGAGAGGTGTTCCTTTGACAACTCTTGGTTTCGGTGTGTTCGTTTGGAGTTTATGTGGAAACGCTGAATTGGGTGTCGTTTTGAGCTTGTTGGACGAGGTTGGTGTTTCTGATTCCGAGATCAATGGGTCGATAATAGCGCTTTTGGTCGTTCATGGGCTTTGTAAGAACTCGAGAGCTTTTGAGGCTTTCATCATTTTGGATGAGCTTCGAAATAGGAACTGTAAACCTGATTTCATGGCTTATAGGATTGTCTGTGAAGCATTTAGATCAACCGGGAGTGTAGTTGAGACAGAGAAGGTTCTGAAGAAGAAGAGAAAGCTAGGAGTAGCTCCGAGGATTAGTGATTATAGAGAGTTCATCTTGGTTCTAATTCGAGAGAGGCTAATACGCGAAGCGAAAGAAGTGGGGGAAGTGATTGTGAGTGGGAATTTCCCCATTGAGGATGATGTTCTCAATGTTTTAATAGGATCAGTTTCGGCCATTGAGCCCGACTCCACGCTTGTGTTTTTGAAGTTCATGGTTGGGAAAGAGAGATTTCCAACTCTTTTAACTTTGAGTAATTTGAGTAGGAGCCTCTGCAAGCATGGCAAGATTGATGAACTGCTTGAAAGTTTCCAACTTTTGTCTTTCCACAACTACTTCAAAGATTTGGAGAGTTACAATGTGATGGTGTCATACTTGTGCAAAGCTGGGAAAGTGAAAGAGGCCTACGGAGTTCTTCAGGAGATGAGAAAGAAAGGCTTGGGCCCGGACATTGTCTCATATAATTCTCTCATGGAAGCATGTTGTAGGGAAGATTTACTACGACCGGTGAAGAGGCTGTGGGATGAGATGTTTACTAATGGGTGCAGTGCAAATTTGAGGACTTACAACATTCTTATCAGGAAATTCTCAGAAGAAGGACAAGTTGAAGAGGCTCGGAGGCTGTTTGATCACATGTTGGAAAAAGCGGTGGCTCCCGATGCCACAACTTACACATCTTTGCTTCAAGGGCTTTGTCAGGAAACCAAACTTGAAGCTGCTTTTGAAGTGTTAAACATATGTGTGAAGCAAGACTCAATGCTAGCAAGAAGAGTGTTGAATGCATGTGTTCTCTGTCTATGCAAAGAAGGTACTTTCTTTTCTCATTCAAATTTGTTATACATGTCAAATTTATCATCTTGCTGCTATAATTTCTTCACTGGAGTTTTTACAGTTGGAGTAATGTTGTCTTTGGTGTTCTGAAATGTCGATGCCTTATGCAGGTTTTTTTCTTGCTGCTTCCGAGTTACTCCGCCACCTCGATTATGGTCTTGAACATTCAGAGCCTCATGTCATCTTGCTGAAATATTTGGCAAATGCTTCAGAAGTTACAGTTGCCTTTGAACACATAAAATCGGTTGGTGAAACTTCTCCTTCAATGCTGGAAGTCATATTGTCCGAACTTTCAGCATCACTTTTATCTTCCTCGAAACTGGAACCAATTTTTCAGTTATTGAAAGCAACACAAGAAGCTTCGTGTTTCAAGCCATAATTCTTGAAAGAATTTGTGTTGTAGACTAGAGTAGTCATATGTTAATAATGGACATTAAGCAGACCTTCCTTGAATCGGCATTTCTTCTTCATCATCCTTTACCGAATCAGGGTCTCCAAGGCTTTGTTTACGGCTCTCACTGCCTTCATTCTCTAAATTGTTGTGTTGTTGGACCACTAAAATAGTGGCGTCACCTTTTGTATCTACCGAGGCAAAAATCTCTCCGATTGTTCCCAATTCAGAACGCTGTCTCCAATCCTCAAGCCCTGACAACAATGGCAAGCGTCTGTTATGGCTTCTTCCCACTAAGACTAGTTGATAACTGTTTTCCATTGAACGAATCACCGCAACAGTCCCAGAGCCGTCCATTACCACTTCTTCTATGTAGGTCACCCTGTAGTTGCTCGCCATAGCTTGTCTGAACTCGCTCAAGAACTCATTGTCAAGCCTTCTTTCGTCGTCATTACCCGTAACATCTCCATTCACAACAAGCCTAATTATTGTCAAGCTTATGTTTGGATGTTCTGCCATTCGTGTGCCTATTGCTAGTGCTTCCCTGTCGTCATCGCCACCCAAAAAGACAACGCCAACTCTGTATGGAGACCAGCTTTCCAAGGTTGTCCATGATGCTCTCAAGAGCCCACGATCAACTAGGATTGCGACGGAGCAAGGCGCTTTCTCGAGCACATTTTTGTTCATAATCATCCTGGCAGCCTTATCTGACAGGTCTCCCGCATCATTGGCATCAAAGCTCTTGTGGTATGGTATGATCACGAGGGAAGTCCTCTTCTCCAGTGCAAGCATGCATACATCATCATGCATTGTGGCACGGGGGGATATTCCGGTGTAGGGAGAAACCGAGACAAGATCGAGGTTGATTTGCTCATACTGTCTGAAGGCCGTGAAAACGCCCTCTGAGAGTCCAACACTTGAAGACAGTTTTTGCCTGAGCTTGTGAGGTATGAGGATGGGCTTGGCATGGCCAACAAGCTCGACTAGGTGGAGGATGGAGACGTCAAGCCGGCTGTCAATGGTTGGATTTAAGGCCTCTAGGAGGTTGATTGCAGGAGGAGCATTGTCCTGGTCATGCAAGCAGACTAGTACTCGCAGGTCAGAATCCGGTTTTGCACTTGTCATAGTTCTTCTCTTGTAAACTACGTACCTCCTTGAAGGATCATAGAGCCGTTTTATAATTGGCGTGACAGAGCCGGTTATAATCAGCATGGATATGCACATAATTGCAAATGATTCAGAGTCTGCCACCTGCAAAACATTGAGATTTACAAGATTTGATAATCTCAGGTAAGTAAGATCATTGCTGATTTTATAGAGGCTATTATTAATTCTTATTTATTTATTTATTACTATCTTTTTTCATAATAACTGTTTGAATTCAAAAATTACAATTTGATGTCGTATACTTTCTTTATTAATTCTCCCAATCACATAAAGGAAAAAGGTGTGAAAAAAGCAGAGATCATTGAAGCATACTTTATTTTTCTTCATCATCTTAAACAAGCCGAGCTCAAGGAGGCCTTGGGTGGTCATGAGGAGGCCAAGCGCCAGAGCATCCACCATTGGAATTTTGTAGTAGAGAGAGGAGGCAAAGGCTCCTATGAACTTCCCGACTGCTGTGACAAGGGCAACGGATTGCAAGATTATGTAATTCTTGAGCTTAATGTTAAATACATCAACCACCAAGCCATTCTTGGCGAAGAAGTATGGCATAAACATCCAGTAGGTGATGAATTCAAGCTTATCTACAAGAGCATACCCTAGCGGTGGCCCTGCCGGTATTGTTAGCCCGAGGAGGATAGGCCCGTAGTAGAGGTGCAAACCACTGGCATGGCTGCAAAACCCCGTCAACAAAACTACCACAAGCAAAAGAATGAAGTGGCTTTGCTTCATTGGTACTCCTACAGGATTTCTCCTTAACATCCACAAAACACCAGGGCGGATGATGAAAATGATAAAGATTGTATAAATGCTACCTGCAATAATTGTTGTTAAGAGCAGATTTTTGTTGCGCAGCGACTGGCCTGCCAGAACCATGGAGGTTGTTATGATGAGGTTGAGGAGGCCACTAACTGTCGATGAGCACATTGCTAACCTCCCAAACTCGGAGTTGATGATCTTGAGCTCGGTGAGGAGGAATGCGATGGTTGGAGAAGCTGACGCACATTGAGCTTGTGCTTGTACAGGTAGGATCCTTGCCGTGTAGGGCTCCATATCTAGGTTAATGCTAAGCAAGAGAAAAGCAAAGAACTCGGAGAGCACTATTGGTGCTACAACCGTGAGAATTCCAATGGTGAAAGTCTTCCTGTTGATTTTCTTCAGTATCCGCAGATCCAATTGAACCCCCACAAGGAAGAAATAGAAGGTGTATGCGATCGCGGAGAGGAGATCAAGGAGTATGAAGCCTCTTAAAGGGAAGGCATTAATAGTAAATTTGTTACTTCGGCCTAGAAGAGATGGACCAAGTAGTATACCGCCCTGGCAAAGCGTAATGTAACCAAATCAAATATCAAAATTCAGAACTTTTGAGTAATCCGGCGAGATGAAATTTGTTTGTTAGTGGTTTTATTTTCAGAGGACTTACAAGAATTTGTGCCACAAAGACGGATTGGTGGAGAGGCTTGAGGAGGAGAGAGGTGAAGAGGATGGAGAGAGAAGCGAGGGTGAATTGCACAAGGAGAAGAGGGAGGGTGGTGCTGAGAGGATTGGAAAGGAGGAATAATCCCTGTCCATGCACCTTTCCCAACGGCATGCAAATGGTCGTCAAATTCTCCAATTGTTTCCATCGGTCGTTGGTGTATGTTACTATGTCTTCTGGCTCCATGACGTTGGATCCCATGGCTTTGCCTTTGCCTTCGGAGTGGTGTGTGTGTGAGAGAGGTAGAAAGAAGATGGTAAGAAAATCAAGTTTTGAAGTGATGAATGAAAATGAGAGACAGGTGGTTGATACAAATTTGATGTTGGTATTGATCCATCGGTCAACGAAACTAATTTAAATATAAGCCATTCAATAATGAGGCGAGTTTTTCTCCTGTGAAAGCTCTCGAGGATTATCTTCAAGGCAATAAGAGAACTTTACTAATTTAAATGTAGGTTGATTTTAGAACCAAATACTTCCTTTTTTCTTCCCGCTAACGTAGCCAGTTATCTCTTTCAATTTACCTTATTAAAAAAAAAAAAACATTTCTATTTATATATATACACACACAATATCAAACGCCAAATGGTAAATACCATCTTTTTCTCATTACCATTCATAATTTTTATCCTTGAATTATTTGTTGGATGTTTGGCTCACCATCCATTTTGAGATGAATGGATTTGTTTGGATAGAATGTCCAAATCTGGACATAGTCCACAAATGGATCAAAAGCGTTTGAATAGGAAGATCATTTTCAAAATGAGAAAATGTTTTGTAAACAAATGTTTATTTCAAGTTTTTTTTCATCATTTTTCACATTTGCAAAAAAGAAGGAAATCTTTTGAGTTTGAACATGCTTTATATTCTAAAATTCTAGACAAAAGAGAGAGAAAAAAAAAGAGAATATTTTCTAATTCTTGACCATACACAATTTTTAATATTTTTTTAATTATTTCCAACAACTTTTTGTTTTTAAAATAAAATTTTTTTTTACACATTTCAAAAATAAAAAGACTTACTCATTTAAAATAATTTTTTTTAAATAGGCATCTCCATTAAAAAAAAATTATTATTTTTAACTATGTAAATGAGAAATAAAGTTGAACTAAAATTTATAAATCTCCATTTTTGTGTTAGATATCCAAAACTTAACATTTTTACAAGATTTAGTTCAAAATCATAATAATTTTCTCCGTTCAATTCATTTTTAAACTAAAATGACTTTAATCTTGAATATGATTTTTTTTTTCCTTTCTAAAAATAGACATTACATCCAAAAGAAGGGGAAATAGGTCAACTAAATGAATCCAGATTTACTCACTTTTTAAAAATTCTACCAAACAACAATTCATTTTGAATGTTCTATTTAAAGACAGTGCGCCAAACGTGTTGATTAATGTCTAAATACCCAAATGGAACTTTGGCAATAGAAAATTATTACTTCATAACGCACGTTAAAGTCCAATTGGGAAAACAGAAACGCTAGTAACAAAATGAAAAAAGAAACAAAATCATCAAGCTCACCAAAATGATAAAGCTCGCTCCACAAAGTAAATGAATAAAGCAAGGCAAAGGGGATTGTAGATAACTGTTTGATCATGCATCGCTAACAAAGAGCTTCAAAATTGTAAAACTGGAAAGAAAAATCGTCTTCCAGTTGACTCACTCAGCTAAATGTTTTCTTTGAAAAATGACAAAAAGGAACAATAAAATCTGCACGGTAACTTTTAACTTCAAACACTAGAAGGATACTAATTAACAGACAAAATTTAAGACATCCTTTGAGCAGCTTCTTTCGCAAGGAGCTTCTCTTTTGCCCTGGTTTTGGCCTGCGACTTGGAACCCATAATACCTCCACCCCACTTCTTCCTGTACTCGTCGTATTTGTCATTGAAGTTGGCCTGAAATAGCCACAATAAATATTTCAAATTAGATAAAGCTATTTGATAAAAGCTTCAAAAGAAAAACTAAACCCACATTAATTTATGTTACCTTAATAGCCTCTAAGATCTTGCTGAACTCCAATTTATCCTCATTCTTGACTGTTGTCAGGCAAAGAACTGAAGCAGTTTTCTTATGGACGATCTGGGGAAAGGTAAATTTGTGCAGCAGTCCAGTCACAGTCCACTAATCTGATTCAACAGAAAAGTAATACAAAACACAGTATTGGTACAAGTATAGTTACCGATCCCAATCGTGACTTTCCCTTCACGATGCAGTATGGAATTTCCATCTTTCTGCACAATGCCGGAAGCCAAACAACCAACTCGATAGGGTCAACATCATGAGCAATAACCACCAGCTGGGCCTTGTTCTGCATGGAAAACATATTTCACAACTCTATACTTTAAAATATTCCAGAAAGCAAAAAGGAAAGAACTTAAAAGAATATATCCACATGATTAAAGGAAAAAAAAAAAAAAAAAACTACAAACCTGCTCAATGAGGTAGGTCACATGGTTTAGACCATACTTCACCACAATAGGCTTCTTAGCTTCAGTGGCCTTACCCTCAGCCTCAGCCTGAGCCCTCCTCAAGAGACGCTCTTTCTTTTCGGGTTTGTCCTCAGGCCTATACTTTAGAAGCATCTTGAACAGGCTGGTTGCTGCTCATGGGTTCAAAAAAGAAAGTTATTACATAAGCAAGCATGTATGCATCCACACACACACACGTACACACAAAGCAAGCAATTTTGTAAATGTACTGATAACAATCGATCCTAACACAACAGTCTGGCAACATATTGCATTGCAAATCTATAAAAGAATTCCCTATTTTAACACTGTGTAGCTGATCATGCATCTTAAATTTAGAGAAAACCTATTGTGAGTAGAATCACTGAATATGCAATTAATTCATTATGTTCAACCCCTCCAATCAAGAAAAAGGTCGACACATGGAAAATATGTGATAAAGCATTGACCTTTCAGATGTAACTTGATTTTGTAGGTGATTTTGTAGGTGTGACTTGATCACATAATGTCAGCATCATGCCATGCAGTATATTACATCAATGGAAGCGAAAACAACATCATTAACATGTATGCACACTGTTTTAACGTGTAGTTTAGAAAACAGACCATAAAAACGAAACAAGATTGCTGTATATTAAGAAATTCCATGTTTAACTGATTAAAGAAAACCTAATCAAATAACCGCCAAGAAATCTATACATCTATAACCAAATGTTGTGATCAAATGCACATCCATATGAAAGTTTTTTTTCTTCTGTTATCGGAATTCAGAATAATCCCCGACCGACGATAGGCACATCCAATGGAACTGCGTTCCAAACAATCCAAATTATAAAACGAACAAAACCGAGAATACCTAATTGAAATTCTTTTCCTAAAATTGCCACAGATAATTCCAAAGAGAGAGAGAGAGAGAGAGAAATGAAGAAGGTACCGAGGTTTTTGTCAAGAGTTTTGGTGAACTGGTTGAGAGCGGGAGGGACCTTAAGCCTCTGCTTGAGGATCCTCCTCTTCCTCTGAATCTGTACGGTCTTCGGCCATTTCACGAACCTCGTCAGATCTCTCTTCGGCGGCAATGCGCCTCCGATACCGAACTGCTTCGTCCTCTTCTCGAACAGAGGGTTCACAACCTTCTCCTAAACACCCAAAAAACAAAATTCACAATCAAAATAAAGCTAAAATCGAGAAATTGAGTACACAGACAATCAATCTAAGGCTGATTTGGTTTACCGGCTTTCTCTTTGACACTGGAGCTTTGACGCCTTTCTTCGGAGCCTTCAAATTACGGAAAAAAAAAAAGACACATCAAAGCATGGAATTTCAGGTGGAAATATAAACCCTAGATACAGAAATTAGATTGGGAAAGAACAAGCACTCACCATTTTTGCGTCAATCTATGGTAGAGACCTTTCGGAAGTACTAAGCGCCTATGGCAGAACGTAAAACCCTAGTGGCGGTACGACTTTTATATCTTTGTTTTTTTTAGTAAACGGAGTCGTTATGTTATGACGAGGGCTAGGGCTCACTTTTTGGGCCAAGCCTGCTTGGGAAACCGAAGCCTATATGCATGGGCCAGTTTTAGGGTGGTGTTTCAATTCTAGGCCAACACAGTTAAGGAGAAAATAATATGTTTTTTTAATTTACCGACAGGGGTGGGAAATGCAGTACTAGATTATGCCAGCAACTAATCGCTTGTTTATTAAAATCAAAAATTACAATAACAACAGATTTTAAAATTATTTGAGGTTAATAGGACTTTTTTTAGTTAAAAAAAATAGCATTTAGAGTAATTTCCATGCAGGGGAGATAATTTATAGAGCATAACCTATGATTTAAAAAATATATATAGCTTCTTAGGCTAATCCATTTTATATAAGAGCCAAGATCTCAAACTTAAATTCAACTAATTTATTAATTGTATTAATCATATTAATCTGAATTGACATATTTAAATTAATAATAAATAAAATAATGATTTATTTAATATGATTATAATACTTTAACATATTTATTAGTTACTAATTCTCTTCTTTTATAAAAAAAAGGTGAAATTTATTTAGAAAATTTTAAAATTCATATTATTTGTATTTTATTAAATATGAAAATTCTTATTTTATATCATATATAATTAAGTAAAAAATAACGTATATAGTTAATTGTGTCAATTCGTATTAATCTATATTAGGTGATAAACTCAAACCTGATCTGTTTATTAATCGTGTTAATCATGTCAATTCGTTTTTGACCTAACCCTATTTATAAAAAAACTTAAACTCGTTAATTTCGTGTTGTGTTTATGCTAATCTATCATGTTGTAATCCAAATTGCAAGCCTTAGATGTATATGCACTCTTTTAAGTTTTGTTTATTCTAAAATTAGTTTTAAATTTAGAAGTCTCAGTAAAAAGCATTTTAAATTTCTAAAAATTCTACTTTTAAGGTATTGTTAGAGCTTATGATAGTTAATATTTTTTGTTCAATAATAAATACAAGTTAAGTTCTACCTTTTTCTTAGAAAATACAAATTAAATTTAACAATGAAAGTACAAATTAAGCTTTTGACTAGGGTTGACAATTTGTGTTATCGTGTCGTGTTTATTAAATATTCGTGTCAAAATCTCAAACCCAAACCCAACTCATTTAATATTCATGTCAAAATCTCAAACTCAAACCCAACCCATTTATTAATCGTGTTAATTGTGTTGACCCAAATTAACCCGTTTAAATTAAATATAAATAAAATAATGATGATAAGATCAGAAACGACTGGTCGTGTTATCGCGAGGGAAGGGAGGGCGATTGGGTGAGGTGAGCAAAATTACAAATGTAATGAAAGACTAAAAAAAATAAAGTAAAATCTAGATTTTCATCTAGATTTTATTTTTTATGTTAAAATTTTTTTAAAAATATATATATAAAATAAAATATATATATTATATCTGAATTTTGAATTTTGAAAACTCAAAATTAAAAATAGTAAAACATTATAATATATATAATAATATAAATATATTAAAGATTATAAATGGGTAATTTATGAGTTATATTCATGTTAATCCATATATAATTAATTTGTTAAATGGGTTATATCGTGTTAATTGCGGGTTGGCGAGTTCGTGCGGGTTCGACCCTTTATTTAATCATGTTTGACGGAGTCGACTCTTTTTGACCCAAACCCATTTAAAGAAAACCCAAATCTTCTAATTTCTTATGGGTTTCGTGTCGTGACTTAAATTATCAGTCCTAGTTTTGACTATCGTAATTCTCAAATAATCCCCTAAAAAACATAATTCATAAAAAGTTTTTCTACGCGTAATAGGGATTTAACTAATGAAAACCTAAAATAAGCATAAATTAGTTTTTGTTTAAAAAAAATAAATGAATTATTTTTTGTGGCACTATTAAATATCAAAGGGAGATATTTATATATTTTTAATAATTAAATGAAGTGTAATTTGAAAAATTCTTGTTAAATTTTTAATTTTTTAGATAGCGCACACATATATTATTTTTCATGTAAAATAGAGAATAAAGGCATGTTTGGTTATGGACATATTGACTTAAAAAAAAAAAAAAAGAGACTAAAATTTTGATAACTTTAGCTTTAAAATTACAAACGAGAAAGATCAATATTTAATTAATTGAATTGGGGCACGTAAATGCAAGGGACGTACGTTTGAAAAAATAAATATAAAGGGATGTATTCTAAAGATCATTTAACTTTAGGACTGAAATGTAAAATTGAAAATAACCACATAACTGCATCTTCCTGCACCCTTACGGTATTCTGGTTGAAGAAAAGCCCACTGGTAGCCTTTGTTGTTCAGTCAGCAGCAGCAGAAGAAGAAGAAGAAGAAGAATCTCAACATGGACAACCGAAACGTCGTCGTCTGCGACAATGGCACCGGGGTAATCTCTCATTCTTCTTCCCTTGATCCCTTTCCTCTTTTCTGCAAATCCATTTTCCAATTAAAAAAAACCGAAGCAAGTTTTTCTCATAATTTCAGCTTAATTCATGCTTGCAGTACGTGAAATGTGGGTTCGCCGGCGAGAACTTTCCGACCTCGGTGTTCCCTTGCGTGGTTGGGAGGCCCTTGCTTCGCTACGAGGAATCACTCATCGAACAAGAGCTCAAGGTCTGAAATTGATCTAAAGTTTGTTTCTTTAAGCGTTTTATGAGTTTAATTTTGAATAAGATTTTGTGAATCTTAGGGTTTTTGTTTTCTTGTGATTTAGGATATTGTAGTTGGAGGAGCTTGCGCAGAATTTAGGCATCAGCTGGATATATCTTACCCCGTTAGCAACGGTATAGTGCAAAACTGGGATGATATGGGTCATGTTTGGGACCATGCCTTTTTCAGTGAACTCAAAGTAAGTTGGCTACGATCACTTTTTTATTTTTTAGTTTTTATTTTATTTTATTTTATTTTATTTTATTTTTTTGGGGAGAATTACACAAATTTTCTCCAAGTTCAAGTGAAAATATGATGTTGAACGTTGCATTCTTATAATTATAAGATCAAGTATCTCTTTATGTTGCTAATCCCTTGAAACGTCTACCGTTCGTATCAGATTTAATCCAAATTGGACATCAGTGTTGTATTAAGTAATGTTTAGGATAGGTGTGCGGATATAGATCAGTGACGGTAAAGTTGATATTTCGCCTAATTTTATGATATTAAGTCAATTACAAGTTGTTAGAAGGGATTGGCAATCTCAAGGAATAATTCTCTAATCCCTGAATATATAAGGTTGTACATCACAGTTTACTATAACTCATGGGAGGATTAGTAATTTCTCTGTGTGCGATTTTTTTTTTTTTAAATCTTCCTGACGTAATTTGAGTGCATAATAGAAGTCTTTTAACATATTTTGCATCAACAGATAGATCCAACTGAATGTAAGATATTGCTCACGGACCCGCCTCTTAACCCTTCAAAGAACCGTGAAAAAATGGTTTGTATGGTTTATTCTCCTTTTGCTTTGTAATGTTTGCGTGTTAGTTCAACCAATAACAAGTTTGATATGTTCGATCTATGAAATCTTTGAATCCTTACTATGTTTTAGCCTGAATTTGACCTTGTAGGTTGAGACAATGTTTGAGAAGTACAATTTTGCTGGTGTATTCATTCAAATCCAAGCCGTTTTGACATTGTATGCTCAAGGTGCTTATAAAGATGATTAAAGGTCAATTGATCATATTATTGTTATTTTCCCCCTTGTGTTTGTACTTCTTCAATTCCATATTTTTACTTAATCCTGTGTATTTCTCCTTGATGGGCTTTTGAGTACTGAATCTGAAAGTTTGTGGAAATTATAGAAACGAAGAATGAATTTGTTATAATAACTTGGCCTCCTTTTCCTCATTTTCTTCAGCGTTTCTTGAATCTTGCAGGTTTGTTGACTGGACTAGTGATTGACTCTGGTGATGGTGTAACTCATGTGGTAAACTTCTTAAGAAGCTATTCCATGCAATTCTTCAGGAGTTCTGTTATAAACTTGTGTGGTATTCTCATTATAATATTTCTTCTATCAAACCTATTGCTTGAGCTTCTCAGGTTCCTGTTGTTGATGGCTACTCATTTCCTCATCTTACAAAGCGAATGAATGTAGCTGGTCGACACATAACCTCTTATCTTGTTGATTTGCTATCTCGGAGAGGGTGAGAACAAGTTGTTTAAAATTCACTTGCAATGTTTACGACATTTTGGGTCTTTAAATGAAATTTCTATTGTACTTCACATAAACAACTCTATTTTTTTCCTTCTGCTTTTAAAGGTATGCAATGAATAGGAATGCAGACTTTGAGACTGTTAGGGAAATTAAGGAGAAGCTCTGCTATATAAGGTGAAGAAACAGTCACATTTATATCTCTCAATCACTCATTATGTTGAATTTGTTGCAGTTCTCATTTTAGTTATTTTTATTTAGTTATGATTACAAGAGGGAGTACCAACTGGGACTAGAGACCACGATCCTTGTAAAGAATTACACGGTACGTATTTTTTTCCTATCATTTTTATATTTTAGTACCTGATTTTTCAAGGAATTTACCCAGCTGAATAGGCTTAAAATTGAACTAGTTACAAGCATAATTCGTCCTTGCTTTTAGTCGTTATACATATGTTTAATTATTTGATTGTGATGCTACTAATTTCTCAGCCAATACTAGTTCACATTCATTTACATCTTACAACAATTTCTTCTATCAGCTGCCAGATGGAAGGGTCATTAAAGTTGGCACTGAACGGTTTCAGGCTCCCGAGGCTCTTTTCACCCCTGTAAGCTTGACTCCTCTCTCTCTGTTTCCTTAGACTTGTTGCTCTACTCACTTGACAGGTTATTTCTATGTCCTACTGATTGTAACCTGCCCAAGTGGTTTTTGAGGTAAACTGAATTGCTTGAAATACATTTGGGTTTTAAGTAATCAACTTGTTATAGTCTCCACGGGTGTAATTTAAATCTTAATGGGGAGATTTTAAACCTAATGCTATTGGTTTTTCAAATATCTAGTTGTAAGTATATGCTAATAGAGAGGATGCAAGCCATTATATTTTCTTGATAGGATCATGGTTTCTTTAATCACAGCTGCTTTCATTGCACAGGAACTAATCGATGTTGAAGGTGATGGGATGGCTGACATGGTATTTCGTTGCATTCAGGAAATGGATATTGACAACCGGATGATGGTAATAATGATGTTTCTTTTTCTTTTAGATGGTTCATTAAAATTTATTTTCTTTGCTTTTTTTTTTTGTTTTCCCCTCCTTTTGTTTTGATTTATTATTCTGCTAGTATAATGTGATTTGGCTAGTCAGCTTTATTGCCTTATTTCTTTTCAATGAAATTCCTCTTTGCAGCTTTACCAGCATATAGTTTTGAGTGGAGGGAGCACAATGTATCCTGGTTTGCCTAGTCGGTATGTCTTGACCTCTCTTGGCATATCGAATAATGATCAGTTTGCATATGAATTCTAGTTGGATGTACCAAGTTAATTTTTTTTTTCTCATCTTGTGGGTCCATTGTCATGTAAATTCTTGTTTGAATGCCTCTCTGACTAATTGCATGTGGTATCTGATCATTGGAATTTAATGTTTGTTCAGTTTGGAGAAAGAAATTCTGGATCGTTATCTTGACGTTGTGCTGAAGGGTAACAAAGATGGATTGAAGGTAAAATCCATGTTCTAGATTATGAGTAAGTTGTCCATTGTAATAATTTGAATAACAGTAAGACGTTATCGGAAAGTAACTTATTCGTATTCTGCTATTTCATATTTAGTGTGTGTTTGGTACACACATTTGGAGTGCATTGCATTTAAATGCAATACAATTTTCCCCTAAATACAAAAGCATTTCATTCAAATACCAATCACATCACATTTTAAATCCAATACAATTACTATTTATTATTTCACCTTTTCTATTACTTTTATTAATTATATCATATATTCTCTTTCTCTCTTTTTTTTTTTCTCTCTACTTTTACCCATCACATCACATATTTATTATTAAAATATAATTTAAATATTTTTCATCCAAACGCACATTACATTCAAATGCAATGCTAATACTTTTTCTTCAAATACAAATTACATTCAATGCATTACATTCAAACGCAATGCAAATGCAATGCGTTCACCAAACGAATCATTAGCTCCATCTCTGATCAGAGAAAATTAAAGGAAAACAATATCTCGAGTTTAATTCTGTTATTAAACCAATCTGGGAATGAAACAGAAACTGCGGTTACGCATTGAAGATCCACCACGAAGAAAGCACATGGTGTATTTAGGCGGTGCAGTTCTTGCAGGAATTATGAAGGTAAATCTCATTACTCATTCAGTTCTGCCACAAGGCTCAAGTTCTTTTTTTTTTTCAAAAAAATTTTTAAAAATCTTTTTAAAGGTTAACTTTCTGTGTTGCCACATGCAGGATGCACCTGAGTTCTGGATTAGCAGAGAAGATTATCAAGAAGAAGGAATTAATTGTCTAAGCAAGTGTGGCCAGGCATGACTCAATATGAGGTCAGTTGTTTTTGGTACTTGGAACCTGAGTCAGTTCAAGCATTAGTATCAGTTCAGAGACCAAGATATCAAGATATGAGGCGGTGTTTGGGCAACTTTTGAGGATTCCTGTGAAACTACCATGAACACATCCCTGTACTGCCAATGAGTATAGAAGGGAAAAGTTTAACCGTGTGAAGAGAACCAATCAAAGCATACTCACCGAAAAAATGGAGAATTAAACTAGAGAATGTTCTGTGTTTCATTGACACTATAATGTTATAGTCAAGTTTACCACTTTTAGCTTGATTCCTGTTGGCTTTATTTTATTTGGGTACACTAATCGAGTATAAATATTTGTAAACACAAATGGGCATCGGTTTACGAAGATACATCTGTTTCCCTGCAATGTTGCTCAATATTTTCTTTTTCGCGCTGTCTTATACTAAATCCTGAGAATTGTGGCCCCAAATGTTCATGTAATATCTGTTTCTAGCTAAAGTGTCATCAGATTATGGTAACTCGTTCTCTGACGATTCTTTTGGCTTCTTCTTGTCGTTCTCCACTTTGAGTTCTTGTGAACACTAGAGAGTTCTCAATTTCTCCTCGAAAGACAGGTCATACCATATAGGATCATAGAAAATCACAGCATATCAAAAACGCAAAACAACAACAGACAAGGCAACATTCTGAAAACGACATCTCAACAAAGGGAAAAAATAAAGCGACAGAATGGTAAAAACGAAAATAGTATTGAACGATAGCAATACAACACAACATTGGACAAGGAAGCTCAATTGAGCAAATTTCTCCGGCTAACAATGTTACATTGCATTAGTTCAATCCACCATTATTCATTATTATAGGAAGAATGAGTTACTCTCACCCTTTCAAAACTAAAAGTAAATTCTTTTTCATGCCTGCC